>OY998177.1:226775740-227975740 GCA_963921935.1 Galeruca laticollis
AAAGTGCTTCGACTTTCCCTTTACCACTGTATATTCAACCCAATTGAACATATTTGGGGCATAGTTAAAATTTTTTATAGAGATCATGTGGGAACTGATGGTTCTTGAAAAGAAAAAGCAATAGGTGTATGGAAAAAGTCTTTAGAAAAAGTGACTGCTGATATTTGGTCAAAGACACTAGTAAACACTGAAAAAATTATACAAGATGGGTAGGATAGAGAAGTAGTATTTGATAGACAGGATGTGCATCCACTTATTACTAATTTTGACAGTGACGATGAAGATAGTGATGATTTTGTAGTGGAGTAGTAGAAATCTTGTGTTTTATTTTTTGTATATTTTTATCCAATTTGCTTCATTTCCACCTTTCCAAAATCACTAATAACTATTATTGAATTAATTAGGTACAGTTATTTCATAATACACAAATTAAAACAACGACCACAATATCTCTACATAAATAATACTGATAAAATGGGAGAATTTTATTCTTATATCTTGTAACAAAATTTTATTTTGTGTATCCATATTTTTCTTTTCCATTCTATTTTTATTATAATAAATATAATAGATATTGTATAAAGAAACAATATTAAAATTTGCATGAAGATGATTACAGCTTGTATTGATTCCTTTTGGCGTAAACCCTTGCAGTGCTCTTGAAGATGGTTCCATAGGACATAGAATAAGATATAAGGACTCACAGTTCGTCATTTAACCCTCTTCTATGTAAAATAATTAAATGTTAGTTCGAATATAGAGTGATTGGTTACTGTTTCTTGTATCTTATCCATAGTTTTTCATGAATAAATATTTATATTAAATTAATGAAGCCTATCATACAAGCCTTTTATTTTTAAATAAATATTTTTGTCTTACGCACTACGAGGCACGGAACAATGAAAAAGAAGAACTATCAATCTAACATCAGATTGACTTTTCTAGTTTTCGTTAAGTAAAGGGAAAAACTACAGCTTGGCAACATCACAATATTTTGTTTTGCAACGTCATCGTCTTTTTATCGTAAATAAACTATAGATGGAAAATACCTTTGTATATATAAAAATTTTATCTGAATAAGTTTCAGTCAATAAATTGAGAATTATTTGGAAGAAGAATTGAAAACTGAAAAAGTTGGATACATTTAATAAACGACATGCGTGATTTCATAAAATTTTGTAATTTGGATTTCATTACTTCAATTGTTTATTAAATGGAAACTTTACTCTTTCTAGAGTCACTTGAGATGTGTACATAGCGCAAAGTTTTACTGACATCCATAGATGGCAGTTTTGAAGTATTAATAATACACAAACTGTTACATTGACATTTTAAAATAACAGTATCAGTACTTCATAATAAACCAATAACTATTGCATGATTTAACAATTATAAATTATACTTATTCTACTTTGTGTGGCAAAAATAATGTAAGTAGATTTACTATTTTTCTCAAAAAAAATGTAAAATCAGTATACATTGTTGAGTTCCAGTAGATAATTAAATGAATTTCTTAACAAAAGAGATGTACAAAACGCAATGCCCATTTGGTGATTTATAGTAGCTCTGATTACAGATAATCAGGATAAACGTAATACAATGGTATCACATTTAAAATCTCCTGCTTCCGTTTTGTTGTTTTCTTTATCTAATTCTTATATACCGAGAGATGTACCTACTCTTCCCGTTTATACAGGGAGAATAGATATCATTTTATAAAGATGCATTTTTATTTTTCGGCCCAACCTTATCTAAGATGCGAAAAAAGTATTGGTTTACCTCAAAAAAGCTGGAATTTTTGTTTCAGTAATATCTCATATTAAACATCACAGTAACATAAAAAAAAAGAAGAAAAAAGAAGAGGAACTGACGAACGAAACAAACAGTAGTTATCTGTGGAAACAAATGACAAACATGAAATGGCGGATGGTTTTCAGTTTTGTGTTATATTTTATTTGCAGGAAGCACATTCGTTTTCGTTAGTTCCTACTTAGCTACAGTTTCTATACTTAGTTATAATTCTTGTTATAATGGACGAACAACAATTGTTATCGGTAAGTACCTATTCCAAAATCATAATTATTAAAACAATACTCACTTTAATCGGCTATTGTACATTGAAATTCCAGGTGGCGGTATCGTACACTAACATTATATAATAGAGTTTACAAAATAAGGTTTTTTTCAACTTTCAAAATATTTTAGTTAGTAAGTATATTTTAAAAACGATTCACAATATTTCAATTCCTAGATATGCATTACACCCTACAAAAAGCTTAGTATTGCAATAGGGTAGATATTATTATTAATAATAAAACATGCTTATATGTTCTCAGAGATTTGAATCTAGAAGGAAATATTTTCAATGTTCAAGATGTTTCAGAAGCTACTTACATAAATAAAATGAAAAACAAATATTTGGTAATTATGTAAAGAAAGGGGAGTAACTATTTCAGATAGTCTGATACAGACATTGTATGAAACAGTACAAAAAATATTGAATCAAGTATCTCTAGTTCTAGTTTTTGTAGTAGTAGCCATAGCCATAAATATAGTTTTGCAGGTTTAGAAAATTTTAAAATTAATACTAATAATTCTTGTGAACAATTGGAGACTGTTTAAGACTTTAAAGACAGAAATTTCTGTTAAAAAGCTCATTTTCATTTGAAAATACACTGAATACAATAAATATGCTATGTCCCTTACAATGGTACCTATATTAATCTAGTTGAAGAATATGTTACTTATGACACTGAATGCTCCAGTCAACAAACAGAATTCAATCATTTATTATTGTAGAAACACAGCTATTAGATACTTAATTGGATACAATTAATTATAAACTCATTTAACTTGATAATGTGTTTATATCTCTTCTTCATAAGTAATTTATTTTGTATACAGTGTATTAATAATGCTTAGTTTTCATTAAGTTACAATTCCACGATGTTCATATACAATATGTTCCAGGATGAAAATAACAAGATGAGAATAGTACCTATATGATTTTATACAGAAAAGAAGTATGAATTTTCATGGCAACCTGAATTTAGCTGCCAAACGGAGTGAGGCATGTAATAGAAGGTAAATCATGAAAAGTCACTTCTCGAAATAGAATATGTTATTATTCCTTTGAAGAACCCTGCATGAACCTTATGGAAAATTGGTCCTAGTAAATTGGCTGAAAATCAAGTTTATTGTAGTTTATGATGATCGATCAAAGGTCTCCATGGGCACAATTTGATCTAAAGTAATTGTTTCATTACCTGCTGTTCAGAACACCTTTAAATGTTTCACAGATAAGGATTTTGTATTATGGAATGGTTGAGGTACTCGAAACTGCGACTCTTGCGTGAGAAAAAGTAACCGTAAGTAAACGATAGAATTTTATTTAATCAGATTGGATTTCTGTTGATTTACCGTAATGTTTCATAAAATCTTTATGGTGTAAAATTTTTATTAGTTTTAAGATTATTAAAAAACTATTCTAATACATTTTCTGTAAACTAGCTGTAATGTATGTGTATCCGTTAAACTTTATTAATTTAGTTTCAAAGTATGTTACAGTATGGCCACTGCAGATTAATATACCCTTTTTTATTTCTTGTTTTCGCTGAAAACGTTCAATAGTTTCCACTTTCCACACTTGTTATGTAATATGCTTACACAATTTTATTTTTTTTAGGTTGCATTCCTGGACAATCTTTTTTTTTCTAATTTTGTACCTGTTTTTTTCAAATTTACAGTACTGTTCATTAATAGCGAATAAACGTTTTAAATCCTTTATAGCTTTTTTTAATAAATTAGATAATTTTGTATCCACTCGGAAATTTCAAATGTAAATTGAAGGATTTTTTTTAATTTTCATATCAGATATCGTAAATCTTATATCTTGGAATAGATTCCTATTTTTTTAACCCCTTTTTATCAGAATTTAAAAAATGCCTCGTTACATTTGAAATTTCCCAGAAAAATGGAAAAATTGTCGACTTTTTCACATAGCGTTGACAAAATTGGCCAATTTTGTTATTTTTGTTAAGCATATCTTATTAAGGAGAAAAAACTCTTTTAAATGACGCCAAAAACATTGATATCGATTAAAAAACAAAAAAGTGTTACGACATTTGTTTTTTAGGTTGAACCTTCCCCCACCCCCTACTTGAAAAATAAGGACATTTTTTCATAATCTCATCAATATATCAAAAATTGTATTTCTAGGATACCTTTAGTATGTCTTTTTTGGAGATAATCGCAGTATGTGTTTGGAGATAATCACAGTATGTCATCTTGAATATTTGAGGTATGTTATTTAGAGGTTTAAGTAATGTGCATACAACATCTAAGAGAATAAACTGTATTGTTTTTTAAATGTCGCATTTAGATCATTGATAAGATCATTATCACAATGTGATGTTGAATTAACATTACTGTAATATTTATTTGCATAGTGGGTAGTATCTAAGCAAGGATACCTTTAGTATATCTTTTAGGCTTATTTCAGAATGAAATAGGGAGGGCTATTGTAGAGAGTGGCATGACGCGTCTTCGGAAAAATTTCGATGCAGTTTTTAGTTTTGGACGAGTTCGGTAATGAGCCAAATCGGCCCAGTGGTACCTAATAACAAAATAGCGTCCTGTCAAAGTTTGACGCAAAAAAGTTACTGAGCTTTTTCATAGACCTCAACACGTTCTACAACTTTTGTATTCAACATTTATTTGAGAAAATTCACAAATTTACCAGACATTTTTTTTATTTTCGATTTGATGCCAAAATGCTACTTTGGTTTTTTGTACATTTCAAAACATTCTATTACTTTTGTATCTAATTTTTTATTTTGGGTTTTATGCAAAAATGTTACTGAAATAAGCCTGTTCAATTGGTCCTGTGCCATTGGGATTTTTTTGGAGATAAGCACAGTATTATATGTATTTAAATGTTCATTCCCCCCCCTAGCAGATATTTTAGGAACTCAAAAATATTTTCCAGCGATTTTTCAGGGTCATTTTCCTGAAGATATTTTTGTTGTATACTTATACTATGACTACTTTTTGAAATATGGTAGACAGCCGGCGTTCTTAGTTGTTCACCCTGTATTTGCTGATTAGGCACAGAAACATCTATAAGATGTCATCTAGAATGTTTGAGGTATATTATTTAGAGGTTTAAGTAATGTCCATACAACATCTAAGAGAAATACACTGTATTGTTTTTGATATGTCGCATTTAGATCATTGATAAGATGTTATTTTTTAGACTTACCGATAACAATTGTTGTTCGTCCATTATAACAAGAATTATAACTAAGTATAGAAACTGTAGCTTAGTAGGAACTAACGAAAACGAAGACCGCTTTATTCAAGTGCTACTTGCAAAATATGTGCTTCCTGCAAATAAAATATAACACATAACTGAAAACCACCCGCCATTCAATGCTTGTCATTTTTGTTTCCACAGATAACTATTGTATGTTTCGTTCATCCGTTCCTCTTCTGTTTTCTTCTTTTTTATGTTGCTGTGATGTTTAATATGAGATATTACTGACAGTTTTATGAACTAACGTCGTACAGACGTAATAAGTACGATGTTAATAAAAATGATTTCGAAAGATGTAAAAGTAACTGCAACATGTGATCATCTTAGAAACATGTTAATTTGTAATATTACAGTAACGTTCTGTATGTGACATTTGTGAGAAGTATACAAATTAACATCGTATGAATGTTTCCCATAGGAAGTTTGTTCGAAAACTAGTTCGAACGAACGAATTCAACTAAACATTTATTATTCACCCTGATTCACCTTATACACCACATTCAACGGGTTTTGCAGTTTCCTTGTAAAAATGTTTGGTTAAGTTTTTGCATTCTGACGTAGAATTTGAAAAATCATTAAGACGTCAAAATAAATACACGACCCACCCCGTACAGTAGTTGGCGACGGCATTGACAAAAATGTCGAGTCGAGTTTTGATGTGTCAAGGTGACAAGTCGAGAACGGTAAAGTTCGAGAACTGTGTTTTTTGGGTTGATATAGTTTTTTCAACTCTCACTACGCAAACTAACGGTTTCTGTTAAATTAATAGAAAGGTCTATTAAAAATTCAAGAGTGATTGCAACGCGATAGCAGTTAATGTTTATTCCATTTGATTTGAATGGAAAGGTTCAATTTGATTTATGATAGCATTGTGGATAAAATCTTCTGATTATCTCATAGAGTAACCGATAACAAAGGATATTTACACCTACAGTAATTTACAACAAGTAAGTTACATTTGACCACGCTCACAATTGTACATGTACTCATTACAATTTGACAGTTGTCTTTCAAACTCTTTCAAAACGTGTAATTAGCAAAGGTGATTCTACGTAGATATATGTGCTCTGTGCCAGGAAGCAGTTCGACAAGAAGATTCAAACAAGGTTGTACGTGAGTACTATAATTTATAACTATTATACTGTTGATAAACAAAGATTGTGTTTCGCCGAGCACTACCTCCTTCAGAACGGTCTTAGTGAATATTAGGTAACTTTTTGTTTTGATTTCAACAGAAATTTTCTCTGTGCTAGATTTAGACTCATTTACGCATTAATTATTTACGTTTAAGGTTCTTACATTGTAAATGTTTCATTAGTTTTAATATCCATGAAGAACGGCCGTTAAATTTAGTTATGCATATTTTTTTTTGTTAAATTTTCTTTGTATTTTACAGGAGATCAATCCTTTATTATCTCCTTTAATAATTAAATTTGTTATTTGTTTATTTCGAGTTGTCATTAACCAATCCTCGCTTTAATCCCGAAGCTCATTAATTTAAATTGCTAATCGAATACCAGCGCCCTTGGTTAATACAATGGCTAACTAAAGACCTTGAGTCTAACTTTTTTATTTGTTTTGAGCTTAACCTCAAACAAAGTTACTAAAAAGAAGTTCATAGGATGTGTATGTAACTGCGAATTCAAGTATTACTGTGTACATAAAAAATATGTTTTATTTACATGACATGGATGTTAATAGAGTTGGTAATAAAATTAAGACATCTAGGAGATATCTTATTAACGTTTTAAATAAACATCACGAAAAGGCTCTAAAAAGAACATCACAAAAAAGACTTGTTATGTTTCTTGTTTAGTGGCTTTCCAAAAATAATTACAATTTATGATAATTTTCTTCAGAATGCCTCTTTATGACGAACGGTTTCCTTGGCATGTACATATGTACATACCACGATCTAAAAACCTACATATCTCCTTAACCATAAATTTTATCGAGTTAACCTTTTTGTTAAAAAATCGATTGAAACATTCATTCTTGCTATCTTTAGATTGTACAGAATCATCCATTAAAAATTCATAATGTTCCAATGTATAAATTAGAAAATATAGTTAAATATAAGTTCTGATTTCGCAACTTTAAAGGCCTATAACTCAGAAACGAGGGATCGTATAAGAACATTTTTTATGTCACAGCATTATTTTCACGTCATCTACTCACTCCCGCATTTTTGGCATCTTTCCCGGAACACGTTGTACCTATATGTAGTGTGCGTGAGAAATAATATTTCTCACAGTATGAGCAAATATATAGTTTTGAAATTAAATAAGCTATGAGAAATACGCTACTAGTTGTTGTAGAAAAAACATTTTCGTAATACAAAATTAATAAACTGTAAATTGACATAATTTACAACTGACCCACATTCCTAATTGTGACATCAAAATCCAAATTAGAACAATTAAAAGTACCTACAGTGGCGACACTATATACCTTACAAACCCATCAATGAAAACCTCTACGAACTCTCTTCGTCGACCTTCTCAGCAGAACAAAAAAATCTGCTAACAAAAGTAACAGTTTTCCTACAAATGTCAGCAACAGATTCTATAAAGTAGGCGTCGATCGTATTTGGAGGGGCGACGGTGGACGTTTCGACTGATTGGACGGACGGCGAACATCCTTACAACGGATAGGAGTGGCACGGGCAATTGTGGGGCTGACGAGGAGTGGCTTATGCAGCATCCCTATGTGGAGATGCACAGGGCTCTTAGATGCGACGGTAAAGTACAAACGAACGGCGTTCAAAGCATAATATTTGCTCGGAAGGTATTTGAGGGGTTTTTTAACAAGTTTTCGTTAAATTAGTGTTACCCGAAAAAGTATTTTTCGAAAAAAAAAGAACATTGTAACTTTGTGATGTGGTTGTGATAAGTGGTTTTTGGAACTGGTTTGACTGGTAAATATTTTTTTGATTGTTTGAAACGATAAATCTGTATATTTTTTACTTTAATCGAGAATAATATCAAGATTTTAAAAGTCATTTACCGATAGTTTCGATCTAGTGCCTTGATGGCGTATTGGTTCTATTTGACATACAAAATTGACAAATTCCCAAAGTAACAGTTTCTAGCATTACATGCTGTCAATAAAGTACAAAACAAGTAAAGAAGCGCCACAAGTAGACTTCTAAACAGTTTAATGAATTAATTTGAAGATATTATTTCAACTGAAAATGTTAGAGTCCGTGCTAATTCCGAATCCGTTTATAGGTATCTAGACTCTTATAGGCTGGTGCCAAAACACCTAAAATAACAGGTGAAAAATTTTATTGAGCTTCCAATTTTAAGGGAAAAACGTTTAAACACGAACACATTCAAAATCGTGCAATGGGGATGCAATTTGGGGGTTGAAAACAGTTTTTTCTAATTTACGGCGAAACTTAACCTTCTAGCGGAAAATGTTCAATCGAGAAGTTATAGATAATAAAAAAAATTTTATTCAATACTTTCTGATATAACTTCAAATTAACCGTCTAAATGGCGGAAAACAGATTTTTCAGTACTTAATTTTTTCTTGGCGTGCGAATTATTTAATTTATATGAAAATTGGTGAGAGTATGTCTTTTTTGATGTCGAATGAGCATGATTTTTTCGCAATTCAATTAAGGACTAGTTTTTGAGTTATGTACATTTTTAGAAAAAATTCCTTCATCTACCACGAACTTTTATTCGGGGTCCGATCTAGCTATTTGGCCGCTCCGGGCAAAGATAATTTTCGCCGCCCTTTACATACTCCACTATAAGTCATGAGCTTGTTAGGTATATACCTAAGTACATGAAATGGATGATATTGTTGGGATTATACCTATAATATTCACGAAATTAACTGTCTCGACCCTTACTTCGTGGAATATACTCATAATAGTGTTTTTAAATGGAACTCACGGTCTCTAGTTAATTCCACAATATAATAAAAGTTATTGAAAATTCTAAAAAATTGACAATTGTTTCGATAAATCAATATCATCGTCAGAATGACAGAAGTTACATTTCATTTTATGCCTACCTGATGTTTAGTAGTTATTTTTGGCTAGACCAAGAAGTAACCTAACTTGTGACTGGCTTAATATATGTTTATAGAAAAAAGAAGAAGATGTGATATTACAAATATTGAAGCTTAGATATTATTAGCCCTACGGTGATATCCTGGATATCATTTTTCCAATTAAGATCAGTATAACTGTGCAATGATATAGAAAACCAGGAAAACTATATCTGCTGATCTTTACAATTATCACTTAAGAAGACAGTTTATTAGTGGAGAACTCCCTAGATTTAACTGTTCATTGACAACTTCATATTGTGGGTTTCTTAAATGTCTTCTAATTTCCAGTTCTTCAAGGAAATCCAGTTCTTGTTTATTTTCACAAATATGCAGCACATACCTAGAAAGTAACGTTAGTACAAAATTGTTAAATGTAAAAACAAAAATACCACTATTAAAGATGTCAGGTATATATAAACTCAAATGTCCAGAATGTAATGCTGTCTATTTGGGTCAGACCCTTAGGAATTTTGAAATACGATACAGTGAGCACTTACGAGCATACAGATTAAAACAACCAGATAAATCCCACTACGCAAAACATCTACTTGACACCAATCATTCATTGACACCTAACACAGAACTAGAAGTCCTGCATATTTGTGAAAAGAAACAAGAACTGGATTTCCTTGAAGAACTGGAAATTAGAAGACTTTAAGAAACCCACAATATGAAGTTGTCAATGAACAGTTAAATCTAAAGAGTTCTCCACTAATAAACTGTCTTCTTAAGTGATAATTGTAAAGATCAGCAGATATAGTTTTCCTGGTTTTCTATATCATTGCACAGTTATACTGATCTTAATTGGAAAAATGATATCCAGGATATCATCATAGGGCTAATAATATCTAAGCTTCAATATTAGTAATATCACATCTTCCTCTTTTTTCTATAAACATATATTAAGCCAGTCACAAGTTAGGTTACTTCTTGGTCTAGCCAAAAATAACTACTAAACATCAGGTAGGCATAAAATGAAATGTAACTTCGGTCATTCTGACGATGATATTGATTAATCGAAACAATTGTCAATTTTTTAGAATTTTCAATAACTTTTATTATATTGTGGAATTAACTAGAGACCGTGAGTTTCATTTAAAAACACTAATATAATATTCTCGTTAGTCTATTGAACCTTCTAATTACCTATACCTACGAAAGAAGTGTTTTTATGTTTGTAAATACCTATACAATGTACGTATTTTAAAGAATTTCACCGAATTTACTAAATCAATAGATTTTTATCGTCATAACTAATTATGTATCTTTCAATTCCATAACCATTATCAACTTATTTCGACTCACAGCTGTGTATAGGCCTCTTTTCCCTTGTGCTATTCTGCTATTTTTTCCTGTTTCGGGCTAATCTTGTCCAGTCCAGATTAAGCAAGCGCGGGGCCCGTAGCCCTTGATCTGCTATGGGTTCTCAAGTATAAAGTGGTAAAAAAGCAATACAATACTCAATACCTACGTTTATTTGCTATCTATAGGTTATAATTTTGTGGGTAATTAATAGTGTAGTAAATTACTATAGGCGCTGTTAGGCTCTGACAAGTACAAAAAGCCTAACATAAGATTCTTTGGCAATTTAGAATAATTTTGACAGGAAACTAACAATCGAAGACTGATGATACTACACAAATTATTTTTTTCAATACATATTTCAAAGTTTATATTTAATACAAAGTATATTATATTTTTAGGAATAGCTAATGTTATATTTTATCAATAGTGTATTGTAAATAATGTTTATATTTTATATTTATTTATCTGTTTCCTTGTTATTTTTTAAACTTTTACAAACTTTTCTAGATATTATGTGGGCAAATTTAAAAATAAAACTATTCGTATCAATTTCTCTGAGCAAACCCACTATGCAAATAAATATAACAGTTATGTTAATTCAACATCACATTGTGATAATGTTCTTCCTTTTTTTCCTCTTGTTTTCATCACTGCACATTTATACAACCGCTTATGCCCAGCTTGTGGCTGTTAACTTTTGTGATGTTTCAACTTCTCAGCGATGTTAAAGCGCTGCCTTTTTACATTACTCTGATGTTACTAGAACTTCCTCAAAAGGAAGTCTTTATAACGAACTAAAAACAACATTTCTGTTACATTCTGAAATGCCTTTTAACTTCTCGTCAATATTAATGCAATGTCTAAAAAATAACATCTTATCATTGATCTAAATGCGACGTATCAAAAACAATACAGTGTATTGTATGTTGTATAGACATTACTTAAACCTCTAAATAACATACCTCAAATATTCTAGATGATATCCTATAGATGTTTCTGTGCCTAATCAGCAAATACAGGGTGAACAACTAAGAACGCCGGCTGTCGGCCATATTTCAAAAAATAATCATGGTACAACTTTAAAAAAATACCTTCAGGAAAATGACCCTGAAAAATCGCTGGAAAATATTTTTGAGTTCCTAAAATATCTGCTATGGGGTGGAATGAACAATTGAAAACATAATACTGTGATTATCTCCAAAAAAGACATACTAAAGGTATCCTAGAAATACAATTTTTGATTCGCCTGGTGAGAACAATAGCGGCGAAACTTCAAAACGGACGTTTGTAGATAATCGCATTTGAAGTTTTGCTGATACTTCTAAAAGATATAGCTAATAAATAGGTAAAACTTTTTATTCTCTTCGTTTATATATAATATGTTAGTAATGTGCAGTAATTAGTACATGTGTTTTTTTTTAATAAATATATGAACATAATTATGAATTTTTTATTTTCTGCTGTGTTACGCTATTATTGCATCAATGTTAAAACGTTTCTTTGACTTTCAAAAATAAATAATTCACATCAAAGCAAAATCTTTTATTCCGTAATAAAACAATGCACATTCGTCGCTGTTGCACTACTACTTTCAAAACTAATAGTTTATACATGTGCAATTATGGCGTAATTACAGATTCACCACTGTTGACATATTTTTTCGACGCTTTTCTAAATAAGACAAATTGAAACACTGACTTTCGTCGCTAATGTATCCAGTACTAGACCATTTCATCCCTACTCTAAAGACATGTGATGCGCTCTAGGTATAAGCAAATGATATACCTTTTCGCCGCTCTTGCAGGTGAAAGTGGACAGATTTTAATGTCGGTTGGTGGGCTTAACTCAAAATTCTTCATTTTTCAGTTTCGCCGCTATTGTTATTGATGAGATTATGAAAAAATGTAGATAGGGACTTTTTGTCCATATTCTTCAAATAAGGGGTGGGGGAAGGTTCAACCTAAAAAACAAATGTCCTAACACTTTTTTGTTTTTTAATCGATATCAATGTTTTTGGCGTCATTCAAGAGTTTTTCCTGTTTAATTAGATATATGCTTAACAAAAATAACAAAATTGGCCAATTTTGTCAACGCTATGTGAAAAAGTCGACAATTTTCCCATTTTCTCGGAAATTTCAAATGTACTGACACATTTTTTAAATTGTGATGAAAAAGGATATAAGATTTACGATATCAGATATAAAAATTAAAAAAATGCTTCCACCCATTATTTGAAGAATAATGGTAGAAAATCTCCTTGATTAAATTTTTTCATAATCTCTTCAAGATTTCAAAAATTGTATTTTTAGGACACCTTTAGTATGTTTTTTGGAGTATTATGTTATCGAGTGTTCATTCCACCTCTAGCGGATATTTTAGAGACTGCAAAATATTTACCAGCAATTTTTCAGTATCACTTACCTAAAGGTAATTTTTTTGAAAGTTGTACCATGATTCTTTTCTGAGATGTGGCCTACAGTCGTTCTTAGTTGTTCACCATGTACGTTTAAAATAATAAAATAGCAGTAAAAGCAATAAAAGATTTAAAACGTTTATTCACTTTTAATGAACAGTACAGTAAATTTGAGAAAACAGGTGCAAAATTGGAAACAAAATATCTTGTCCAGGAATCCAACCTAAAAAAAAATTGTGTAAACATATTACATAACAAGTGTTAAAAGTGGAAACTATTGAACGCATTCAGTGAAAGCAAGGAATAAAAAAGGGTAAGTATATTAATCTGTAGTTGTCATAATGTAACATACTTTGAAACTGAATTAATAAAGTTTAACGAATACACATACATTACAGCTAGTTTACAGAAAATTTATTAGAATAGTTTTTTAATGATATTAAAACTAATAAAAAACTTACACCATAAAGATTTTATGAAACATTACGTTAAATCAACAGAAATCCAATCTGATTAAAGAAAATTCGTTTACTTACGATTACTTTTTCTTACACAAGAGTCGCTGTTTCGAGTGCCTCAACCATTACATAACGTACACTTCAAAATCCTTATGTGTGAAACATTTAAAGGTGTTCTGAACAACAGGTAATAAAACAATTACTTTAGATCAAATTGTGCCCATTGAGACCTTTGATCGATCATCATAAACTACTTGATTTTCAGCCAATTGACTGAGACTCCTTTTCCACAAGATACATGCGGGGCTCTTCAAAGAAATAACAACATATTTTATTTCGAGAAGTGACTTTTCATGATTTACCTTCTATTACGTGCCTCACTCCGTTTCGCAGGTAAATTCAGGTGTACCGTGAAAATTCATACTTCTTTTCTGTATAAAATAATATACTATTCTCATCTTGTTATTTTCATCCTGGATCATAGTGTATATTAACATCGTGGAATTGTAACTTAATGAAAACTAAGCATTATCAATACACTGTATACAAAAAAAACTACTTATGAAGAAGAGATATGAACACATTATCAAGTTAAATGAGTTTATAATTAATTGTATCCAATTGAGTATCCAATAGCTGTGTTTCTACAATAATAAATAATTGAATTCTGTTTGTTGACTGGAGCATTCAGCGCCATAAGTTACATATTTTTCAACTAGATTAATATAGGTACCATTGTAACGGACTTCTACAGCTTTTTTATTGTATTCAGTGTATTTTCAAATGGAAATGAGCTTTTTAACAGAAATTTCTGTTTTTGAAGTCTTAAACAGTCTCTAATTGTTCACAAGAATTGTTAGTATTAATATTAAAATTTTCTAAATCTGCAATACTATATTGATGGCTATGACTGCTACTACAAAAACTAGAACTAGAGATACTCGATTCAATATTTTTTGTACTGTTTAATACAATGTCTGTGTCAGACTATCTGAAATAGTTATTCGCTTTTCTTTACATAATCACCAACTATTTGTTTTTTATTTTATTTATGTAAGTAACTTCTGAAACATATTGAACATTGAAAATATTTTCTTGTAGATTGAAATATCTGCGAACATATGAGCATGTTTTATTATTAACAATAATATCTACCCCATTGCAATAGCAAGTTTTTTGTAGGGTATAATGATAATGCATATCTAGGATTTAAAATATTGTGAATCGATTTCAAAATATACTTACTAACTAAAATATTTTAAAAGTTGAAAAAACTCTCATTTTGTAAACTCTATTATATAATGTTAGTGTACAATTCCGCCACCTGGAATTTCAATGTACAATACCCGATTAAAGTCTTGAGTGAGTATTAAGTTTTAATAATTATGATTTTGGAATAGGTACTTACCGATAACAGCTGTTGTTCGTCCATTATAACAAGAATTATAACTAAGCATAGAAACTGAAGCTAAGTAGGAACTAACGAGAACGAAGACCAATTTATTCAAGTACTTGCAAAAAATGTGCTTCCTGCAAATAAAATATAACACAAAACTGAAAACCATCCGTCATTTCATGCTTGTCATTTGTTTCCACAGATAATGTTCGTTCGTCAGTTCCGCTTCTGTTTTCTTCTTTTTTTTGATGTTACTGTGATGTTTAATATGAGATATTACTGAAAGTTTCATGAACTAACATCGTACAGACGTAATAGTAGGATGTTACTAAAAATTATTTCGAAAGATGTAAAAGTAACTGCAACATGTTAATTTGTAATATTACAGTAACGTTCTGTATGTGATATTAGTGAGAAGTTTACAAATTAACATCGTATGAATGTTACCTATAGGAAGTTGCTAAAAAGAAGTTCATAGGATGCGTATGTAACTGCGAATTCAAGTATTATGGTGTACATCAAAAATATGTTTTATTTACATGACATGGATGTTAATAGAGTTGGTAATAAAATTAAGACATCTAGGAGATATCTTATTAACGTTTTAAATAAACATCACGAAAAGGCTCTAAAAAGAACATCACAAAAAAGACTTGTTATGTTTCTTGTTTAGTGAGAATTATATTCTATATTCATCAAAGCGAGATAATTCAGACGTTCTTGACTCATAGTGTTCCTTAACTCATTTTTTATGAGCTTTAATGTCGAAAATTAACGTTCGCCACTGCAGTTAGTGATCATGAGAGATAAATAAATGCGCAAAGCAATTTCTAAATTTTGGAAACATGATTCTAATTAATTGTCCATTAGGAATTTATAATATTGAATTTCCGGGGCTTCGTTTTTCGTACTGTCAATCGCACCAGCCACATCCGTTTTGAGCAGCTCGGCAAACTGCACTAATTCGTTGTCTAGGCTGTCATCCAAATAATTTTCATAAGCACTGACTATAATTGGTGTTTTTTTAAAATCTATTCTGCTGTAATTGATTCTAACTGTCGAAATATTTCAAAAATACTAGTTAGTTTTTGATATGCGTTCATGCGTTTGTCTAAAGCAGATATTGTGTTATGAATAATGACAACAAACACCTCAATTTCAAACTGTTTACCATTCTCAACAAATTCTTGAAAATTACAGTAAAGTGCGGAAATAATCAATAAAATTGTTCCTTGCATTATTTTGCACGACAGCACCAGGAGGCACTCCATCATTAATATTGTTCACTTCTACGATGACAGCATCTAGTGGAGCTTCTGGTACATTTTGCTGCCTCGTAATATTATGCAGTACAGCTGTTGCAAGCACAACCGACTCAACTTTGTCGTATTTTAATTTGATGCCTGTTGAAAGTATTGGAAATCTACGCTTCCAAACCGCAAAATATCTCTTAATAGGATTACGTGTCCTAATTTGTGATTAATTGAACAAATGTTCTTCAGGGTTACGAGGGTTTATTAATGGTGTAATTAAATAATCTTTTAAACCATAACCACTATCACCAACTAACAATTGTTCTGAAAGGCTCCCTTTTGCAAACAAAGGTCTAACACGTGAATTAGCAAATATTGTGGCATCATGTGGTGAGCCAGGCCATCGGCACGCAACATTTGAAAATTTTAAGTTTGCATCACATTAAAAGAAAAATATCAGCTGATTCATTTTAAAAAAATATAAATGCGCCATTTGGTACTTTTAATGAAAACTATAGGGTAAGTCCGGTATAGTTGGACCAGCGGGATAGACGGACCAGGGCGAGAATTTCCAGATGGCGCCCGCGATCCTAATTTGACGGAATGCCAGTCACGCCATACCAGTTTAGCGAAGGTGGTCGTTAAACAACGTTGAAATACATTTTGGTGACCGATTAGCGTTTAAAACTACGTAATAAATTATTCGAGAATTTTATTGTGTGATGGTGAATTGATTTTAGGTGAGTTTTACAAGACAGTTATGCATAATATAGATTATATGGCCCCTGTAGACTATTTTAACCTAGAAATAAGAGCTCTGTCACCTTGATTAAGTATGAATAACCAGTGGTCCATCTCTCCTGTAAGTTTGGGATAGATGGATCTCGTATTTTAGGGTGAGTTGGGCCATAAATTATATTGCCAAACATCATATATATTATAACGTATAAATAAAGATAGAAACTCTGGTGTAAAACAGATTAGTTGGAAACTGATTAGAAATTAAAACATTAGACTATATTTTATTAGAATCATAAATACGAGACATTAAAATTGCTCATATTAACTAAAAAAAGTAATACAACTTATGTATATAATTAATAATTTGAGAAGACTCACATAGCATTGACAAAAGGAACATTACCTTGATCATATATCCAAAAGCCATAGAGTAAATATCGTCCATCGTATTAAATACCTCATGTCAGAAAAAACGATGAACATATAATCTAGAAAAGAAACATGAATTAATAAATATTCGAAATAAAAAGGATATTGTCCAATATTATAACGCATTTTTACTAGAAACATATGGGTTAGAATATTTAACGCTGTAATACCAATACGCTTAGCGACATACGCTAGCGACAAAATATAGATGTCAATATGTATCAGCGACAAACGTTGAAAGTAGAGTAATTTCATAGATGAAATGAATAGAAATTAATTAATGTGTTTAATCGAATATAACGAACATAAATAATTAGATTAAGGAATATTAATAAATGTTTTAAAAGAATTTATGTTGATGGCTAAACACAATTGCTAATTATAATAAGAAAATTGAACTGAACATTGATATTAAAGACTATTGTATATCGCCTAAGAAAAACTATTCGTCCCATAATAACAAGATGAACTTCAATATTGAATAAACAATTTTTAGTGAGACTAATTTTTGTATGTAGGTAAAGATATTAGAATGTAAAGTGAAATCATAATTTGAGTGCCGTAAAAAAAGAAAACGGTGATTGGTTTATGTGACATGACAGAAGGAACTTTCAAACAACAACAAGTGTAACAAACATTTTTGAATATAGTGAGCTGAATTAAACAAAAGACTGATTGTTGATTGTTGAAAAAAGTGGAAGAAAAGGAGTCGGTGGCTTGTCTTCGTTTCTAGAAGGTTGGGTTTTGAAGTGCTCCAGAAATTTTAAGAAATTATCCTCAAAATGGGGATAAAAACATAGCAAACTATTAATAAAACATGCACATGTACTTACCCAATGATTGTAGCTGATTTTCCAGAGTGAAAATCATATTTTCACATATTTATTCAACTGTAAACTTCGGAAGCTGCTTTCCAGAGTCCCGAGAAGCAGATCCTGGTTCCTGAACACAAGGTCAGTGTATTGTTGTACAACAAGAGTTATAAAAAAACTCATTAACGTCAATCAAATGTTTTCTTTAAAATCTCATGAGTAAAATAAACTTTGAAATAATGATCGATCTGAAGAAGAATTAAAATTAGAGACTCAATATAGCTATATTATTAAATAATTCTAAATGATAAATGGCCAATCTAAAGAAATAAAATTTAATACTTACGCATTTCTCAAATAAGAAACTTAAGAAAGATACATCCAACTCTTTTATGTAACATTTAAACTCTATGTATATAAATTTCATAACTATTTCTTGTACCATATTATTTGTATTTCTGTATGTATAAATCTCCCAGCATAAATTCTTTTAACTTGTATATAATTTGAAACATGTTCTATGACACAGCATAGAAGCACGCTGTGAAACTGAACAGACCCGACGCGTCTATCAAATGTTTACTCTAGCGCATCGTTACCTCATGTTCTTGAGCATGCGCACAGAACACCACACATAAGAATAAAATCAATAATTTCATTTGACCCATACATGGGCGTCGCATAAAATTTTTATAAATAAAATTAAAATATTTTTTTCAAGTAAAATGTTTATTTATTTATTTATCAACTGAATTTATTCACAACCGTAAGAACCCAGATAACAGAAAGAATCTCATACTCTATACATACATAAAATTCATTACAATAATTTCGTCCCAACGTAGTGGGCTATTCAAATATCCTATTAATTATATCATTATTATAACATAAATAATATTAAATGTTATAATATATAGGTCAATTCAATACATTTATTTCTTTAACAGATCCATGCCGACTAAATATAAACGCAAAGGAACATCAGAACGCGAAAATTGGTCTGCGGAATCACTCCATAATGCAATGGAAGCTGTGACAAATAAGACAATGGGCGTTAATCAGGCTGCCAAAGAATTTGGGATAACGAAAACGACCTTAAAAAGAAGACTAGAGTCTAGTAATAGAATGATTCGCCTTGGACCTGACTCTCAGCTATGTGATGAGGCGGAGAAAAAATTAGTGGCTCACATACTTAAGTTACAGAAATATGGTTTTGCAACAGACAGAGACAGCGTTAGAAAAATGGCATACGAACTTGCAGAAAAACTTAAAATTAGGCATACTTTTAACCGAGATTCGTGTAAAGCAGGCTCCAATTATTTTTAACTCGTCATCCTGGGATTTCAATCCGTAAAGCCGAGGGAATTTCTTATTCACGAGCAACAGGTTTGTGCAAAGAAAATGTTAGGAAGTATTTTCGCTTACTAGCTCAGGTTTTGGATGAAAATGATAAGCCCACCCATATATTCAATGTAGATGAAACTGGACTACAGTTAAACAATAAACCAGGTCAGGTTCTAGCCAAGAAGGGGTCAAAATGTGTGGCAAACATTACTTCAGCAGAAAAAAGGGGAAACGATATCCGTAGTGGCCTGCTGCAATGCTGAAAGAGTATTTCTGCCCCCATATTGTATTTTTAAGAGGAAGAATAGAAAGGAAGAATTTTCAACCGGAATGCCCCCTGGGCCATATACCGCAATGTCAGAAAAGACTGCATATGTTAATGCCGATATATTTCTTCATTGGCTGAAAACTCATTTCCTGCCAAGAAAACCGAATGGAAAAGTCTTATTTATTTTGGACGGACATGCTTCCCACACAAACTCTCTCAGTGTTTTGGTGTTTTCGGAAGCGAATGATATCATTATTTTGTGCCTACCAGCGCATACAACCCATTTCCTGCAGCCATTGGATCGATCCTTTTTCAAGTCCTTAAAGAGCTACTATTATTCGGCCTGCACTAGCTTCATGAAAGCAAATCCTGCAAGAAAATTGGGTACTATTGGGTTGCTCTTGGAACAAAGCTGCTACGGTACAGAATGCTGTGTCCGAATTTATAGCCACAGGTATTGTTCCATTTTGGTCCGATGCAATCCCTGATTACGCTTACCTTACTCCAACGGAAAACGCTGATTTTGCTTCTGCAGAAAACAATATCCAAGCTTCCTTGCCGTCCAATACGGATATTGTCAACAACGATGTGTCATTCACTAACGATTCTCCACAGCCAAGTTGTTCTCATCATAGTGACAACGTAATTAATACGCCTCCGTCTACAAAAACTGTCACACCTGGGAAGCTTCTGGATGACATATCACTAATTCCTGTTTCTGCGTGTTTACAAAAAGCCAAGAGACGCGGACGTCAACTTGCAGAAGTTCTTAATACGCCTGAAAATATCGAAGTTGTGAAGAACAAGAAACGTCCCTTATATACAGCTCCATTAAAGAAGCAAAAAAATATTTTAAAAAAGGTAAAACGCCCGTTAAGAGGAGCAACAGTTCCTACCTCAGAGTCCTCTGATTCTGATAGCCCTGTATTAGATGATGAGAGTAGTGACGGTGAAACAGAAGACAATGCTGAATGCATAGGCTGTGGGGAGGAGTTGCTTAGTACAAAAAAGAAAGATGAATGGCTCTGTTGTATTATTTGCAAAGGTTGGACGCATGAAGGATGTACTGGTTATATCAACTTTTGCAATGAATGTGGAAAAATAGCCGCAAAAAAGAAATAAATGTTTTTGTGTGCTAATATTAGTTATAATTATATGTTAATTATTATTTAAGACATTTGTCATTAGCTCTAGGAATACATTTTCTACTGGTCCGTCTCTCACGATGTCGATGGTCCATCTAAACCGGAGAAGGTCCGTCTAACCCAAATTTTTTGCAATTATATTTTTTTAGTTTTATCTTTTTGAGAATAATATTTTCTAGTTTTGTTATCACCAACCTGTACTCTTGTGTGTAATAAATACACGAATATTCAGAATATTACTAAACATTTCGATGAAGTTTTGTTAATTTCAATAAAAGTGGTCCAACTATACCGGACTTACCCTACGTGACACAGCTTGTATAACAAAAACGACTCGAAAAAGGTTTGAAATATATTCGCAGTTTTCTAAATTATTAATAGATAACAAATAACAAAAAAGGAAGAAATTTAGTAAAAGAAATCCAAATAGAAGACAAAATCTAAATACTCTGGAAATATAATAAATAGTGCAATCATTTTGGAAGATGAAATAAATAAAAATACTAAAATGAATGCTATAAAAGACAAATACCTAAGTAACAAAAATACTGAAGGAGGTAAAAGCAGAAGCAATTAGAAAAGTAGCTGAGCTAGGGTGTGAATCCGTGAATCCTCAGATTCAACAGAAGAAAAATAATCAATGTTATAATATATGGAAAAGAAGTTTCTGCGTAAAATCGGAGAGAAAACAAAAAGAAACAAAGTATGGAATGGGAAACATAAACAGAGAAAAAGAGTGGAGCACAGTGAAGAGCTAAAGAAAAAAAATATAAAATTGTGGAAACGGTCATACCTAAGACAATTATGAAGAAGAAGGAGGAAGAAATGAGAGTTGTGAAAAAAAAGAGACAATGTATAGAATGTGAAGCAGATAAATGTAGATAAAGAGGTGTGGGCGGCACAATGAAGAGCTGAAGAGGAATAAATAAAAATTGTAGAAATGCTTTGATAGCTAATTTGATATAAATAGAAGCAGAAAATGGAAAAATTGTGTCTTTAGAGTAGTCAGAAGGACGAAGAGAAGTTGAAAGTTGTGGAAAAACAAGAGATATATAATGAATCTATTTAAAAAAGCCGCCTTTCATAAACTATAAAAATCTTGACTGAAAATAAATTCTTTGACGGCTTAAAAATATAAAGAAATCTATTATATAAATTTCTTCCACCTATATTCTGAACAACCAATTCTTTTTCATATTTCGCTATAGTACCTGTCGAAAATACAGACAAGTGTAGGTAATCTCTTCTTCGACAGAAACACTTGAATGCACTTCAAGTATCTCTTTATAGTTGGGGTTCTGTCTGTTCTGCAAAAAAAAGGTTCACACTTCAATACCCGCTTTTCGGAATATGTGGCACTTTTGACATATTCTCGAAAGGTTCTATGAATGTAGGTATTATTTATGTTTAGATACATTTATAGGAGTTTTTTTATATAATAAACATCAGCAAAACATAAAAAATAATGTCTTTATAATAATATATTAACGTTATAAAAAATATTAGATTTAAACTGCAAAATGTTACGGAGAGTAGACCTGTACAATAATTGTACAGCGCATTCAAAAGGAGTATAGATGTGCTAAAAAATGTATTTCGTTCACCAACGTTTTCAACTTAATGTAAAGCAAAAATAAAGATAATTAGGGGAAAGTATCCTATATTGTACTGCCTAAAGTAAACCTTTTAAATATCTAGAAAATCCCGTGTATACGGAACCATCTATACTCAAAAATGGAAAGTTCTATCTATAAACAAGGATACTGCAAGGGATCGCGTGTATAGTAAAATTAACGGCTATAAAAAACTAAGGTGTTTGTTTACCCTAACCACAGAACTACAGGCCCATCCACCTCCTCCCCGCTAGGAGCAAGATAGCCGAGAGAGTCATCCTGAAGAAATTACGAGAAGAAACAGAAGCCATCGGAATTCTGCCAGAAGAACAGTTCGGATTTAGGAAGAAACGAAGTGCTGAAGACCCAGTACTGAAGATAGTGGAATACACCACCCAAGGTTTCAACAGGAATCAATCAACAGGAGCCATCTTCTTGGATGTCAGCAAAGCCTTCGACCGCGTCTGGCAAGAAGGACTGATATTCAAGATGAGAGACGCAGGATATTCAAGAGCCGTAACGAAGTTACTAAGAAACCATCTGAAGAACAGAGGATTCCGGATAAAGATCAAGAAAACCAGATCCGACCTAGGAATGATGGAAGCCGGAGTCCCGCAAGGAGCAGTTCTGTCACCGGTACTCTACACCATCTACACCGCAGACATCCCAAAGACGGATAAAATCATGATGACCCTCTAAGCAGACAACACCGCCATCGCAACAAGGAGCACCCAACCAGAGATAGTGACATGAAGACTACAAGAAGCCGTGGACAGAATCGACGACTGGTGTACAACATGGAGGATCAAAATCAACGCAGAGAAGACCCAAGCAGTGTTCTTCAGGAAGAAGAGGAAGACACCAGAAGATAATCTGGACATCACAGGAGACGAAATCAGATGGACCAACAAGGCGAAATATCTAGGAGTCGTTCTAGATCATGGGCTGACGTTCAAGGACCACGTGAACTACGTAGTGGACAAGACCAGGAAAGCAAGAGGACGACTAGGAGGACTTATCGGAAGAAGATCCAAGTTAGAGCTGAAGACCAAGATCCACCTCATCAGGGCAATCCTGATTCCCATCATGCTGTACGCATCCACAGCATGGGGATACACCGCCAAGACCTACCGAAAGAAGCTACAAGCCCAGCGGAACATCAGCCTGAAACAAGCCATGAACGCCCCCTGGGACATCAGGAACCTGCAGATCCACAGAGAGTTAGACCAGAAGAAGATACAAGAAATTATGGAAGAAGAAGACGGGAGAAGATTCGAAGCACTGAGGACTACACCAGAGAAGACTACGCCAGGCATCCACGGCCAAGAAAACAGCTGGACCACGACCAGCAGTGAAGACACGTAGAAGAACAAGAATAAAGAAAGAAGAGGGACCACCTATGAGAGGGCCTGCTAATCCCTTGAAAAGATGAGCAGGATCTCGATTAGGGACAGCTTTAGCAAGTGGATCCACTCTTTAAGGTCGTCCTTAGTTGTAGTAAGCCGGCCAAGGATTTGCCCCTTCTAGAGGCTGCGAAACACACACACACCCAACGCGAACGTCAAGAACAGAAGGCAGAAGGAGTAATGTGCATGCACTACCGTGAAGAAAAGAAAACAGCCAGACTCTTCCATGCAAAACCCAGGTAAGAGAATGGTAGAGCAACGACAGCAGAGCAGACTGAGGCCCCATCGGATGATATGGGTGGTGGATGGAAGCTCTTCCCGGGATACATCGCTCTCGAAGGATGTATCCTGGAAAGGGAGGGTTTGAACTGGTGTGTGCTACCCTAACCCTGAAATATAGCCTATGGTCAGTGTTTATGCGTTTTCTTCTTTTTTTGATGGAAAAGCAAAATTGCGGAATGTCGTTTTCACTTTTATTGTACTGAGCTCTGAAGGACCAATCGCCTTAATGTGACGATAATAAATACTTTTACACGTCGATGAATTGATTGTTATATTAAATGATAACCGATGATTACATGTACATTTCCTATATATTTGTATAGTTTTACATTTTGTTCATGTTGCTTCACAAATAAGAATATTACAATTTCTTATTATATTATGTCATCGATATCTTTTACTTTTTATGATTCATTTATGACAAGATATGTGTTATGCCTCTTTATGCTTTTTTTGTTACTTGACTAACAACGGTTTTTTTATGATGATGAAAAGTTGAATATGTGTTGATATGGATATTTTTTATATATCGTTTTTAAGTGGGTGATAACAAGAAAAGTTATGTGAGGATGTATCCAATGGGGAATAGGGATTTAAATGAAACCGTCATACGACTGTTGAAAACTCAGCCGATGCATGTAGTTTTGTGGAGAAAAGAAATGGTTATATAGTTATCTGTGGTTTTTTATATGGAATGAAGTTTGAATTGTGTTATACAGGGGAAGTTGAAAATAAAAAATCACAGGAGAATTTTGTAATTAAATCAAATCAGAAATGGGTATGAAAGAGGTCATCAAAAAATATAGGACAGGAAAATACAATATAAATAATTTGAATAATTTGAATTACAGCTGTGTGCACAAGAGATGAAAATCCCAAATTTTTTTCCCGTAAGAGAAACAATGTATTATTGTGCAATCTTATTTAATTAAAAATTTCGCAGAGCGCTTTCGGCATTAAGCCATCATCAATGCGGTCACTTAAAATTTGTGAATTACATTTCGTAAGTTTGATAAAAGTAATACATACTTGTCAGAATTCCGAGACAGGGGCCTCCAAATGTGTACGTCTGTACATTTAACTGTTTGGTGGTTCACATTATTGGTTTAAAAACAGTATTAAAAATACAAAAAAATTAAAATTCAGTAAAATGATTCAGCAGATCTGAAACATGCATTTTTTGGATCGACCATTTTGCTAAGTTGTCATCAGAGAATTATTCACAAAAATTGCAAAGACTATGATTGTCACTCCATTCCATCGAGTAAGTTCCGAATCGTCGGAGCATAGACAAACATTGTGGTATGATATTGTTAAATGAAGGGATTTCGCGACCCTCAACAGATAGGTACCCACCATCTACCAAAAATAATAATTTTGGAGACATAATTGGTGTACATCTGGTGAGGGTGGCGAAATCCATAGAAACATTGGGATGTGCCAGACACGCGAGTGCCCGAGAAGAACAATAAAGCGCTGTTATGGACATTGTGCGTGACAATTACATTCATATTTCTGTGGTGTGGAATGTGATTCGCTTTGACGTTATATGCTATTGTTTGTAATGTGAATTGGAATTTAGAACATAGGGTTGAAATGAAAATAAAGTGAAAGAAAAGGACAGAGCTCTAGGAAAATATATAATTGATGGGAAATAGAACAAGTGATGAATGAAGTGTGTGAATGGAGGGATGAAGAATGGTGAGAAGTAAAATCAAACGAAAAGGTAGGAAGTGTGTGGAAAGTAATGAATTCAAACATGCGTCTAGCAAACACCACTGTATGTTGAAATGTGATATGCAATATAAGAGGAGGTCGCTCTAACTGTAAAGCCAACAGCCGACTATCAAAAATAACAAATTTAGAGACAGCTTTGATAGCTCACCGATAAGGGCACCGGTATATAAGAATTATAACATATGATAAATGTGAAATGCAATGTAAGAGGTGAGTTCGTCACCCTAACCGTAAAGCCATCAGCCGTCTATCTGAAATAGTAAATTTGGAGACAGCCTTGATAGCTCACCGATGAAGGTGCCGACTTCAAAGAGTTAACAAATGATAAAGGATCATGTGAGTGGAGGGATGAAAAATGGTGAGAAGTAAAATCAAACGAAAAAGTAGGAAGTGTGTGGAAAGTAATGAATTCAAACATGCGTCTAGCAAACACCACTGTATGTTGAAATGTGAAATGCAATATAAGAGGAGGTCGCCCTAACTGTAAAGCCAACAGCCGACTATCAAAAATAACAAATTTGGAGACAGCTTCGATAGCTCAGCGATAAGGGCACCGACCTATAAGAATTATGACATATGATAAATGTGAAATGCAAAGTATGAGGTGAATTCGTAAAGCTTTACGGTTGGGATACGAACGCATCTCATATAATATCAACTTTCCCATAATTCGTGTAGGGACTTCGGTTTCTCATCGCATTTCACATTTCGGCATATGTGGGGTGTGTCAGACGCTTATTTTCCGTACTTGTTCCTACTTTTTCGTTGGCTTTTGCTTCTCACCTCTTTTCATCCTTCCATTCACATGATCCTTCATCATTTGTTAACTGTTTGAAGTCGGCGCCTTCCTCGGTGAGCTATCGAAGCTGTCTCCAAATTTGTTATTTTTGATAGTCGGCTGTTGGCTTTACAGTTAGGGCGACCTCCTCTTATATTGCATTTCACATTTCAACATACAGTGGTGTTTGCTACACGCATGTTTGAATTAATTACTTTCCACACACTTCCTACTTTTTCGCTTGATTTTACTTCTCACCATTCTTCATCCCTCCATTCACACACTTCATTCATCACTTGTTCTATTTCCCATCAATTATATATTTTCCTAGAGCTCTGTCCTTTTCTTTCACTTTATTTTCATTTCAACCCTATGTTCTAAATTCCAATTCACATTACAAACAATAGCATATAACGTCAAAGCAAATCACATTCCACACCACAGAAATATAAATGTAATTGTCACGCACAATGTCCATAACAGCGCTTTATTGTTCTTCTCGGGCACTCGCGTGTCTGGCACATCCCAATGTTTCTATGGATTTCGCCACCCTCACCAGATGTACATCAAGTATGTCTCCAAAATTATTATTTTTGGTAGATGGTGGGTACCTATCTGTTGAGGGTCGCGAAATCCCTTCATTTAACAATATCATACCACAATGTTTGTCTATGCTCCGACGATTCGGAACTTACTCGATGGAATGGAGTGACAATCATAGTCTTTGCAATTTTTGTGAATAATTCTCTGATGACAACTTGGCAAAATGGTCGAACCAAAAAATGCATGTTTCAGATCTGCTGAATCATTTTACTGAATTTTGATTTTTATGTATTTTTAATACTGTTTTTAAACCAATAATGTGAACCACCAAACAGTTAAATGTACAGACGTACACATTTGGAGGCCCCTGTCTCGGAATTCTGACAAGTATGTATCAAACTTACGAAATATAATTCACAAATTTTTAGTGACCGCATTGATGATGGCTTAATGCCGAAAGCGCTCAGCAAAATTTTTAATTAAAGAAGATTGCACAACAATACATTGTTTCTCTTAGGGGAAAAAAATTTGAAACAATATAAATGTTCCTAAGCCAACATATAAAAGGCATTCAATGTCCTCAAATGTTAGAGCCAATCAAGGAGTAAAGGCATCAGGTCTTTAGTGCAGAGATTGAACAGAAGTTTGAGGATCAAATTTTAAAACTGGAAGAATGTTTCTATGGCCTAACAATTCGTTATATCCGTAACGCTGCTTTCGAGTTTGCAGAACAAAACGACATCAAACATAATTTCAACAAATAATAGGGTGGTGAGCAAAAAGTGGTTCTACCGATTTAGGAAAATACACCCAAATATTTCTTTGAGTTAGCCAGAAGGGAATTATTAGGCTCGATGTAAGGGTTTCAATAGATATAATGAGTTGTTGTTGGTTGACAAATATAACCTGGATGCTACTAAAACTTTCTATGTGGACGAAAGTGTGTTTTATACAGTTCACAAAAAATATCTAAAGATTCTTGCCAAAATGGCAAACAACAGGTGGGACGGTGGGAGCCATAGCTAATGGAGAAAGGGTTTTTTGAAACATTTTCAAAATTTCCAAAATTTTCATAATTTCCAAAATTTCCAAAATTTCCAAAATTTCAAAAATTCCAAAATTTCTAAAGAAAATTGTTTTTGTTGAAAAATCGATTGAAAAATTCATTTTTGCTATTTTTAGATTATACAGGTTGTATAAAGTTACGGATTATTAACCATTGGGCTTGAGCCGCCCCTGGCCTTCAGATAGTAGTGTAGAATTATTTATTCCGCCATATACACTCCATGGACATACGTAATCATCCATTAAAGGATCATAATGTTCCAATACGTATAATTTAGAAAATATACTTAAATATAAGTTCTGATCTTGCAATTTTAAAGAACTATAACTCAGAAACGAGGAGTACGAGAAATTTTTATGTCACACCATTATTTTCACTACATTTACTCACTCCCGAATTTTTTGCATTAAGTTTCGGAACTCCCTGTATACTAATTAAATCGAATCTGTAGTCAAAAGGACATAAAATGCATTCTGTTAATTTGTTAATTGCTAATTGCAGTTGCACTTGTGAATTAAGTTTGTTGAGTTGCAACAATACTAGCCGACCTGTCACAGTGTGTTTCACTCTTAACTTTATAACCCATAACAATGTTTCCGTTAACTGATACCACCTACCGAATGACAATTTTAATGATTATTTTGATTTAAAGCTCTGCTACTGGTACTTAATGTGTTTAATGTAAACAAAAGTCGTTGTTTTAACGTTAATAAATTTTTTGTTTGAAGTTTTAATTGTTTGTGTTGCAAATTTGTATAATTTTATTAATTAAAAACATGTTTTCACCAGTAATTTAGTTCTAACAAAATTGGTAGCAGATTAAAAACACTATTAGGTATAGTTGGCGCAAAACATATAGTGTAGCAATGGCAATTTAATCGTATATCCCCTTTAAGTTATGTTGCGGAGCTAGAAATATTTTGTTTACTTTTACCAATACCTATTTTGTATTTAAAGAAAGAGAAAAAATGCTTGCCTATGTTGTGTACTATTTTTGTTACATATGTTAGGTTTCTTACATTAAAAGTAGTAAGTAGATCACTAAGATTGTATATTATTTGTTTTATCTAGTATTCGTTGCAGCGATGATGTCACTCATTCACCATCAGTGTGGATACTGTTTAAGTGCCATAAATGAGTTAATTTATTTAGAACCTAAATAATATTAATTTCATAAACATTTCTGTTGTTAAGATTAACAAGTTAAACGTAAACATGTTGAAGTTTTCGCCTCGGCGTAAGATATTTAGATATTTTGTGGGACATTCTCTCAACTCTCAACGGTTTTGTTATAAGCAAGTCGCTATTTTTGTATATTAATAATATTGACCGTATTTTCGGTAAATAAAGTGTTGTGGTGCAAATTATTGGTTTTATTTCTTACATCAGATAACACATATATGAATTTTTATAGTTTTTAATAATAAAGAACTGTATTTGTAATAATATGTTGAAAACTGTCGAAAACTACAAGGTACTATAACTTCTTAATTAAGAAAAATATAAAAAAACGTTATAAAAACTTTCGATAGATATAATATTAAAGATTTCAGTGGCGCACAGAATTTTTTTGTTAGGGGGCTCACTAAAGAAATATAATGCAAACTTATGTTTTTTTAAATGGGACACCCTGTATATTTTGACGTTTTTCGTTTCCTGTTTTAATTCTCATTCACCTGATATGACATATTATATATCCATTTTCAATGGTTGGAGCTACAGTGCAAATAAACCATTTATGGATGTTATCAGGTGAAACACACTTAAAAAATTGAACACTCAGTAATGAAATTTAACATTTGATTATAAGGATACTGATGGGTGACAATTTTATTTATCAAAATTATAATTAATAAAAAATAAAACCAGATTAAAAAAATAAAAACAATAAACTTATGAAACAACAAGAAATATTCTAATCTACCTATAACTAATTTTATTAGAATGTGAAAATTTCATTAAATGTTCAAAATGTCCTCCGTTTTCATTGATAAAAAGTTTTTCGTTTAAATAATCTTCAACCAATTCAGCATTACCAAAAATAAAATCAGTGAACAGTGAAACAAAGTAGGTAAATATAGCTGATTATTGATTTTAAGTACCTATATTATTATTTTGAAATTATTGAATCCGTTTTTTGGTAAATAACATCACGAAATAAGATGTCTGTATTTTTTTACCGATTTTACTTTTATTTCTAATTATGTTTAACCCGATATGTTGTTATATTTTAGTTTGTTTACCTCAATTGACATGATTGTTATATCTTATAAGAATGTTCATTTCATCAAGTAGGCTTTGGTCCTCTTACCATTGAAAATAAAACAAAACCTGTGTTACCTGTCAGAATTAATTTTACGACGTACAGTCTAGTCAACAACATGAATTTTGAAAATTATGAAAAATATGATATGCATGTGGCATATATTGAATGTCAAAGGAATGTTATGGATGCGTCTGAATTATATTTTCAACGATATCCAGAAAGAAGTGAATTTTTAAAAAACTCGATTCAAATTTAATCGAGTATGGATGTTTTGTGAAACCACGGCGTAAGTACGAAAAGAATAATGAAGAAAGAGAGGTAAATACGTTGGGATATATCCAAGTACATCATGAATCTTCTCTACGTCAAATTGAAAATGAAATAGGGGTTCCAAAAACTACTGCAGGAAGGATTTTAAAGAAATATAAATTTAGGCCTTATCGGACATCCGCCCGTCAAAAATTATACCCAAACGATTTTTTGAGAAGAACACAATTTGCACAGTGGTATATAGGAAAATGTAATGAACATCCAAATTTTTATTCAAATGTGATATTTAGCGATGAAGCTCGCATAAGCAGTGCAGGAATATTTAACAGACATAATGAACTATATTGGAACGACTCAAATCCACACTTAGTTCAGGGGATCAGGAGACAAGGCAGATTCGACTTTAACGTTAGTTGTTTTGTCAAACATAATAAATTAGTTTATCATATATTTGATGATAAACTAACTGCTGCTGGATATATAGATATCTTGGAAATAAACTTACACCAACTTTTGGAAGAGGAAGTGTTGGCTGATAGGGACACATTTTGGTTCCAACAAGATGGAGCACCTGCCCATAATGCTCTATTCATTGGAGATTATTTAAACGAAAAATTTCCTAATCGGTGGATTGGTACTTATGGATCGGTTAGGTGGCCCCCTCGTTCTCCGGAAGTAAATCCTCCTGATTTTTTTATTTGGGGATTTTAAAAAAATAATATTTACAAGACGAACTTCGAGAGTAGGGAAGATTTATTACAAAATATTCATGCCGCATTTAGAAAAATGAAGCCAGTGCACATTCTCAATTGTGTAAGATCAGTAAGAAAAATGTGTCAATTATTATTACAACAAAACGGAGGACATTTTGAACATTTAATGTAATTTTTACATTCTAATAAAATTAGTTATAGGTAGATTAGTTGTTACAATATTTCTTGTTGTTTCATAAGTTTATTGTTTTTATTTTTTTATCTGGTTTTATTTTTTATTAATTATAATTTTGATAAATAAAATTGTCACTCATCAGTATCCTTATAATCAAATGTTAAATTTCATTACTGAGTATTCAATTTTTTAAGGGTGTTTCACCTGATAACATCCATAAATGGTTTATTTGCACTGTAGCTCCAACCATTGAATATGGATATATAATATGTCATATCAGGTGAATGAGAATTAAAAAAAGAAAACGAAAAACGTCAAAATATACAGGGTGTCCCATTTAAAAAAACATAAGTTTGCATTATATTTCATTAGTGAGCCCCCTAACAAAAAAATTATGTGCGCCACTGAACTCTTTAATATTATATCTATCGAAAGTTTTTTTAACGTTTTTTTTATATTTTTCTTAATTAAGAAGTTATAGTACTTTGTAGTTTTCGACAGTTTTCAATAATCGCCCTGTATCTTCCAACTGCAGGGAGTTACTAAAGATTTAATTAGGCTATCGTTACTTTAACAAAAAAAGAAGTCATAACATCTTAACTACTCTTCTTCTATCTCTTCTAGTTTACGAGATACCCTGCAAAACACACCAATTTGGGACACCCTGTACATAGTATATTTGAGTTTTTTTCATTTGAATATATGTACTTAAATTAACAAATGTTGCAAAAAATATGTGTTTGTTGGAGAATATATTGTTTTTTAAAACCAAACCCTATCAGAAGTAGTTTTATATTATTTCTGTGTTCTAGTTACATGTGGTATTTTAACAAGCGAATACTCGTCCCAATAATAAAATTCAAATGTGACACCCAGGCTGACGTCACTCCCGCGCTTTTTCTGCTCGCCTCTCATTCGCTCAGAGTTACCAGACAACCTTCTCTCCATAAACGTTGGGTTGTAACCATGCCTGAGCTACCTCATTCACCGGACTTAATTTCTTCTAAACTTTTCAGCGTTATGCCATGATAGTGCACATCAGTGGATGACTTTAAATCATTCCAAAAAGTGCTTGTGAATCATTAATCTCTGTAAACTACTTTTAGTTATTCTAATAATCACTTACGTTGTATGAAACTCGGTCAATTTTCTTCAGTGGCATACCACAAGAGGAGGTGCGGACAGTCGAAGAAGATAAATTGAAGTATTATGAAATATTAGGTTATGAGGGTTCAACGGGTCAATTACACGAACTTGTATAAGCACTTAACAAACTACTGATATTGCAAGGCTTGTGCTGGCAAAAGTAAATTAGTTTCTCTTTGATTTCGTAAGTTTATCCTGCTCATATCTTTCGCAAGTTATTTTTACTTCAAGTTTCTTTATGTCAATATGATTTTTCGAGCTATTGATTTTCTACAATAGTTGTTTTTTATACAAGGGTAAAAAGTATCAGATTTTTGCTCGAGCTTATGTGACAGAAAAGCGAGAGCTAAAATCTAATATTATTCCCGTTTACAATAAACTATTTTTTCTATGATGATTTAATATTGAAAAAATATTACAATATATGAAAATAAAAAAAAGTATCAATCCCAAGTCATTTCGAGTAGACCTGAACCCAAAAATCGCCCTCCAGCCTCTGACCCCTTAAATCTTATCTTATAACTCACCCCTCCTCCTTAACCCCCAACCCTGTAACGCGAAAATTTGCCGAGCCGTCGGAGACTTAATATTGGCTAACCTGTCGACTGAGAGAAGTCACAGCGCTGTCGGTACGAAGTTAAAAGTCAGTCCTCCATTTGCCGTCAAGGTGTAAACACACATCGTTCAATTTAAAATTTTCGCTTGTGCTCTGGGAGCCATAAACGTTTTATTGGAAAACCCGACAATTCCGACATAGGGGAAGAGAAATACGGCTGAAACTGGCGACTCTGACCCGATAGGTTTCTGGTCCAAAATCGGTCGATGACTGTGGGTACCATAAGAATTTAGAGAAATTGCGTTTTTGAGGTAAATTTCCGTAGACGGCATTTGTTAGAAGGATTCGTTAACAAGGGGGGTTTTTGTATATGGACATTAAAAAATCACTGATTGGAATTTAATGGGTCAGTGAGACCAGTTCCAGGAGAGCTGGAATATTCTGGAGTAACTTCAGTTCCTGTTCTGGTGCCGGAAAAGGATAAGTTTTCCTTTTCTTTATTCTTCAACTTCATTAGTAAACTCACATTTATGCTTCACATATTACTGTTTTCCATATAAAGTTTTATTTCTTTTTTTTTGCGGCAATTACTATAATTTCGCTTACACTTGTACTTGATATTTAAAAAAAATTAGAAATCTTTGCTCATAGTTTAAGATACGCTAAGACACTACGGTACGTACCTGGTATTGCGTTATTTAGTAGTTTTTTTTGCCTATTTCTGACGATTTATGTATATAACTTGCACCGTACATAATTTTGAGTTGTATTTTCTCTAGCAACGCTAAACTCGTTGCTATTTAAATTTTTGGCTTATGCAATTATATATATTGATACTGGTATAAATTGCGGAAGTGTGAACCCTTGTAACTGTACATTGTTGATTTTGATATATACATATATAGTATCGTTGTATTTTTGAGGTATTGTACATGAACAATTTGGTCGATTCTCTAGAATTTTAGAATTGAGACATCGGTGTAGTTTGGGGCCCTCAGCTCTTCTGCACCCTGAGTTTGAAGCCTTCAGCTCTGCTCAGAGTTTATAGAATCTGCTTGACAGTAATTTACTTGAGTTGTAACTGATAAATTAGTTGGAAATTTTTGGATTTACGTAGATTTCGGCCTTCAGCCCATCTACGTTCTGAGATCACAGCCTTCAGCTGAGCTCAGACATTATTTGTAACATTTTTGTAGTGACATTGTAGTAAATATTTTGAAAAGAGACCTTTGGTCCACAAGGACTAATTAAATCTACAATCAGGGGATACTTGCTGACTTTTATTTACTTATGATAATCTACCTATCAGTTTAACCTTTGGAGTGTGTAGTGAGTGTTGTTAACCCACTGAGGAGTTGTGGGCTAACTTAGGAAGTCTTGGGTGCTTGCCAAAACTTCTCTGGCGCCCTTTTGTAAACTTAATAATTTTTTGAAGAATCCACCCCTTCTTCGACTCGAAGCTAGTCGACTGGCGAGCACGGGTTGTACCACGTGAGACAACCCGCATATCTATAACGAGCACTGAGAGGGTTAGGTTTTTCTCGTTATAACCCTAATTTCTTAACCCTCCCAAAAGATCCAACCCCTAAACCCCTCTTGTCTTAAAATTATCCAATTTCATCTTCAACCCCCCCCCCCTCCCCTTGTAGCCAAACCTCCAAATTCAATTCTAAAACCAATATCTCAAAGGACACATCCTTTAAGATTCACAAACATACAATAACCTGTAAATATTCTTCTACTTCCTCTCTTTCCGACATAAAATTGGATCATCACACTACCCCTTATCCTCGAAAGCCCAAATTATCTCAATAAACTCCTCCAATAATATCATCCTAATCGTTTAATCCATACTTACAACATTCAAATCATTACTTCCAATATTGCAATGGATTAATGGTTTTCAACTCAGACAAGAGGAGTTAAAACTCATAGTAAAGATCTACTCCCCTTCCATAATATGCATCCGAGAGACTAACTCTTCAAAAATACTTTCTCAGCTAAAATAAAACATTTTAACGTAAACTTTACTAAGAGACCTGAAGAAAATTGTGCCGCTGGTGGAGTGCTCGCTGACATTCACGAATCTCTAGATTTCGAAATAATAAACTTTATCGTCAAAACCGTTCCTCATAGACCTACAACCTTATGCCATTTATACTTACCACCTTCAGCAAATATATAACGAGAAAAACCTACTAACCCTCTCAGTGCTCGTTATAGGTATGCGGGTTGTCTCACGTTGTACAACCCGTGCTCGCCAGTCGACTAGCTTCGAGTCGAAGAAGGGGTGGATTCTTCAAAAAAAATTATTAAGTTTACAAAAGGGCGCCAGAGAAGTTTTGGCAAGCACCCAAGACTTCTTAGGTTAGCCCACAACTCCTCAGTGGGTTAACAACACTCACTATACACTCCAAAGGCTAAACTGATAGGTAAATTATCATAAGTAAATAAAAGTCAGCAAGTATCCCCTGATTGAAGCTTTACGAATATTTATTACAATGTCTCTACCAAAAATGCTACAAATAACGTCTGAGCTCAGCTGAAGGCTGTAATCTCAGAATGTAGATGGGCTGAAGGCCGAAAACTACATAAATACAAAAATTTCCAACTAATTTATCAGTTACAATTCAAGTAAATAACTGTCAAGCAGATTCTATAAACTCTGAGCAGAGCTGAAGGCTTCAAACTCAGGGTGCAGAAGAGCTGAGGGCCCCAAACTACACCGATGTCTCAGTTCTAAAATTCTAGAGAATCGACCAAATTGTTCATGTACAACGATAATATATATATATCAAAATCAACAATGTACGGTTACGTGGGTTCACACTTCCGCAATTTATACCAGTATCAATATAAATATATATAATTGCATGAGCCAAAAATTTAAATAACAACGAGTTTAGCGTTGCTAGAGAAAATACAACTCAAAATTATGTACAGTGCAAGTTATATACATAAAATCATCAGAAATAGGCAAAAATAAACCACTAAATAACGCAATACCAGGTACGTACCGTAGTGTTTTAGCGTATCTTAATCTATGAGCAAAGATTTCAAATTTTTCAAATATCAAGTACAAATGTAAGCGAAATTATAGTAATTGCCGCAAAAAAAAGAAATAAAAAAACTTTATATGTGAAGCATAAATGTGAGTTTACTAATGAAGTTGAAGAAATAAGAAAAGGAAAACTGTTCACTTATCCTTTTCCGGCACCAGAACAGGAACTGAAGTTGCTCCGGAATATTCCAATTTTCCTGGAACTGGTCTCACTGACCCATTAAGTTCCAATCATTAATGTCCACGTACAAAAACCCCCCCTAAAATAGAGAAACGAATTAGCCTCTACATAGGGTTTACATTTCACCCCGGTCAAATTTTCGGCGTACCCCCCGTAATATCCCATCATACTAACTATATTAAAAACACTTGAAATTCGCAAATAATCATACATCATGACTTTTAACTGTATAAAAGCCACCTACACTGAGGTTAAAAACTATGTGACTGGTTTTTTTCCGCTTAGCAAAGAAAACTACGATACCAAAAAAACCCACAATATAAAAACTATGTCGTTAGACACATCCCTGAATATTTATACAACCCCCGTGATATATTCTTATTTCCACAAAATATAAAGTAATGAAGAATATGAACTAATAAGAATTTATGAAATTCATCGAAACTATCTCGTGAAATCCAGATTACATACTCCAATAAACTACGAATCAAAACTAAAATTTCTACGTTAAAATACCTATAAAACTGTTAATTCCGAGAAAGTATTTTCAACCATTTACCTTGTTAACGAATCCTTCTAACTAATGCCGTCTACGAAAATTTACCTCAAAACGCAATTCCACTAAATTTTTATGGAACCCACAGTCATCGACCGTTTTTGGACCAGAAACCTATCGGGTCGGAGCTGTCAATTGTTGGTTCCAGTCGTAATTCTCTTCCCCTATGTCGGAATTGTCGGGTTTTCCAATAAAGCACTTATGGCTCCCAGAGCACATGCGAAAATTTTAAGTTGAAGCGGTGTGTTTACACCTTGACGGCAAATGGAGGACTGAAATTTTTAACTTCGTACCGAGAGCGCTGTGACTTCTCCCAGTCGACAGGTTAGCCAATATTAAATTTACGACAGCTCGGCGAATTTTTCGCGTTACAAATATCTCCCTCGAAGATCATACCTCCTTACCATCCCAACTTTCCCGCCGTTTTATTCTACTAGGAAATCTCAATACTCATAATTTCATCAGGGGCTCGAATCACATTTCCCACAGTGGCCAAATCATCGAGAATCGCTTTTCTCACTATCACTATTTAACATCAATTATCTAACTGGCACGTTTTTCACACTTAATCTTACGCTATTCTCCTCCTCTATAACTACACTTCACAATGGGAAATTTTTAAAGACATCTATGGAAGCGATCACTTTTCAATTCTAATTAGGAACTATCAACCCATTTCGACAACAACAAAATTTCAAAAAAGATGAAATTCCAAAAAAGCCAACTGGACCCTATATCATTCCACCCTCTCTTTACTTCTTCTCTCTGATTTCTCTGATTCTGAAGATTGTCTTCAGTCGCTTTGCTCAAACATATTGCAAACTTAATCTTTATCAATACCAGAAATTACATATTTAGAACACAAAATTCCTTGGGGGAACAATGAGTGCTCCATAGCAATTATGAAAAGGAAAAGCCTCTTCAGATTTTCAAATAACACCCTACAGGAACTAATTTTATAAATTTCGAAACACTCATAGCCATGTCGAAAAGAATAATAAAAACAGTGAAATCCAAATCCTGCAATTTAAACTACCATTCCTTCCTTAAATTCATTTTGGACTGCATTAACAAAATTAAAGCTATCTCCTCTCGACACATCCCATGCATACATCATAACAGTAAATGAATTACAAACCCCTCAGAAATAAGCAATCTCTTTGCAAAGCATTACTATCTCAAATTATCCGATGTGTCATACAATACAGATTTCCTCAAACTAAAAACAGAATGTGAAAATATCGCTATCAACTTTAGACTCTCTCTTGAATCTTACCACATCCCCTTCTCTAAATCAAGAGATTCAGCTCCCGGACCAGACGGTATCCTAATCCCAATGATCTGTAATATACCACTATCTATTAGCCACAAAATAACAAGCTTCTATAATCAGTTATGAACAAACTATAGCTTCCCAGTATCATGGAATAACTCAATTATAATCACAATAAATAAACCCAACAAACCCAGAAACTTTTCGCCCTATTTCACTTACGAATCCTCTGTATCTGTGCAAATTATTGAAAAGAATAGTAAACCTTCAACTATCCTGGTTCATAGAATCTAAAGGTATCTTAGACACCAATCAGAAGGGATTCAGACCCAAACGTTCCACAATAGACCATCTGTCTGATCTTGAAATGGACATATAGTTTTACCTTCAAAATCAACATCAACTTATTGCAGCTTGTCTCGATGTTTCAAACGTCTATGATATCTCTTGGAGATATAACATTATTTCTCAACTCAAACTTCTTCTACTACTATCCATTAATGGATGTTTGCGACTACTTCTGACCATTTCGTTCTGTCTCTGATGGTGTGGATTAATTCTCCTGTTCTCATCCCTATCCACAGTTTGATATTTCGGAGTCACTACATCCTCTTTCTGCCCACTCCCCTTCTTCCCTCTATATTTCCTTCTATTAATAGTTGGAGCAACTGGTATCTCTCGTTGCGTATAACATGTCCCAGTTATGCTGTTTTCCTGCGTTTTATCGTGTTCAGCAATTCATGTTCTCTTCCTGCCCTACTCAGAATTTCCTCGTTAGTTTTTCTTGCCGTCCATGGAACTTTCAAGATTCCTCGATAGATCCACATTTCAAATGCTTCCAGTCTGTTCATGGAATTCACCTTCAGAGTCCAGCCTTCCATGCCATACAATAGGACGAACCATACGTAGCATTTTGTGAATCTTATTCTGCCATCACCGTCGATGAAGTGCAATCAGCGGTGCAACAAATGAAAGATGGAAGAGCTCCTGGACCAGACAACTTTAGATCTGAAATTCTCAAACTTTTCGACGAATTTGGAATCACACAACTAACAGAGATGTTCAATCTCATCTATGAAAAAGGCGAACTACCGAAAGATTGGCTACTGTCGGAATTTGTTATAATACCAAAGAAACCAGGAGCAAAGAGATGCGAAGATCATAGAACTATCAGTCTCATGAGTCATCTATTGAAACTATTCCTGAAAATTATTCACAGAAGAATATACAAAAAGTGTGAAGATTATATGTCGGAAACTCAATTCGGTTTCCGAGATGCGGTAGGTACTAGAGAGGCACTATTCAGTGTACAGGTATTATTCCAGAGATGTAGAGACGTCAACTGCGACGTATACGCTTGTTTTGTAGACTACAGTAAAGCTTTTGATCGAGTACAACATCACAAACTAGTGGAAATATTAAATACTGTTGGGATCGATGGAAGAGACTTGGAAATAATATCGAGACTATATTGGGATCAGTCAGCATATGTGTCCGTAGAAGGAGAAAAATCAGATGCCATAAAGATCGCACGAGGTGTAAGGCAAGGATGCGTATTGTCCCCTCTATTATTTAATGTTTATTCAGAATACATATTTAGAGAGGCTCTCGAGGACGTAGATGAAGGAATATTACTAAATGGTAAAAGATTAAACAACATCAGATACGCTGACGATACAGTGATTATGGCTGGAGACCTCAATGGATTACAACAACTAATGAACAGAGTGTATTCAGTTAGTCTAGAATACGGTCTCGATATAAATGTCAACAAAACGAAGTACATGGTAATCAGCAAAAGTCAGATTCCACAGGAGCACCTCACCCTAAATCAGCTACAAATTGAGAGGGTCGGTAAATACACATAATTAGGAACTACACTCAATGACCAATGGGACCACTCACAAGAAATCCGCTGTAGAATAGAGAAAGCAAGGGCCGTATTTCTCAAAATGGCATCAGTTTTTAAAAGTCGATCTCTGACGTTAACTACCAAAATAAGACTCCTTCGCTGCTACGTTTTCTCCGTCTTACTGTACGGGGTCGAATCATGGACCTTGACCGACGCAACAACAAAAAAACTCGAAAGCTTTGAAATGTGGCTCTATCGTAGAATATTAAGAATCTCATGGACAGACCATGTGTCCAACGTAGAGGTCTGCAGAAAAATGCAGAAAGACACCGAATTAATAAAAACGATAAAGATCCGCAAGCTAGAATATTTCGGTCATATAATGCGAAATGAGAAAAGGTTCAGTCTATTACAAAATATCTTGCAAGGGAAGATCCCTAGTAAACGTGGCCCAGGACGACGGAGAAATTCATGGCTCAAAAATCTCAGGACATGGTTTTCAACAACTACTACAGGACTATTCCGTGCAGCAGCAAATAAAATCATAATAGCCAGAATGATCGCCAACATCCGGACCGGATAGGCACTAGAAGAAGAAGATTCTGAGATTGAGGTCGAAGTCAGAGTTCGTGAAGACGTTTTTGAATCTCATGAATGAGCTCCTCGCTTTTTCTTTCCGGCACTTGATTGCCACGTCTGAAGACCAGATTTCACATAGCCAGGTTCCCAAGTATTTAATCTTTTTTACCCGTTCTATGTCTTCACTATTGTATGATAGCTTTGCATTCTGGAAATCATCTAATCTACGGGTGATTATTAGGAATTTAGTCTTTTTTATATTGATGTTAATCCCCATCAACCGGCTATGTATTCCTGCCATGTTCAGAAGTCTTTGGAGGTCATTCATGTTATCTGCTATCAGGACTGTGTCATATGCATACCGTATATTGTTGATCCATATGCCATTTACTTTGATGCCTAATTGTTGTCCTTCTAGAAAGATATTTTCAGAGTATACGTTAAAGAGGAGTGGAGAGAGGACACAACCCTGCCTTACACCTCTAAGGATTTTCTGTGCTTTTGTGACCTCGTTGTCAACTCTAACTGCAGCTGTTTGGTTCTAGTACAAGTTTTCAATACAGCGTATATATCTCTGATCAATATCAAGTCGCCTTAGTATTTGAACGAGTTTGTGATGTTGCACTCTGTCAAACGCCTTTTCATAGTCTATAAAACACATTACTACATCTTATCTCTGGTCGTAACAGCTCTCAATTAATACATGGGTTGCGACTAGTGCCTGTCTTGTACCGATACTCCTTCTAAAACCGAATTGAGAGGATCCAATAACGCTTTCATATTTTGTGGAAATTCTGTAGTTAATGACCTTCAGAAATATTTTAAGAGTGTGACTCATCAAGATGATTAATCTGTGGTCTTCACATCTGGTTGCGTTGTTCTTTTTTGGAAGTGGGATGGAAAGAGACGTAATCCATTTAGTTGGGAATTTTCCTTTGTTGTAAATTTGGTTGAAAAGCCTATGAAGTATCTTAATACCTTCGCTGTCTAATAAATTTAAGCAGTTCAACAGGATCTAGATCTGGCCCAACCGTTTTCATATCCTTCGAGCTTTTTGTTGCTCTAGTAATCTCTTCTATTGTTATTGTTGGTCCAGACAAATCCTCTTTCAAGATGTCTTATAACCATGGTCTTTCAACTGCAAAGAGGTTGCCAATATATTGTTCCCAGATAGCTTTCGTCTGTGCGTTGTCTTGTGCCATTTGCCCTTGATCATTTTGTATGTTGGGAGAAAGTGTGTTTCCTGTATACTCCTGTTGTTTCTTTTATTTTATTTTGCAGGTTATACTCATCATGTTGTTCTTGTAAGTGTTCCATTTCTTCGCACTGTTCCTTCAGCCATCTATTTTTTGCCGTTTTTATCACTCTTGTTATAGCATTTTGCATAATTCTGTATTTGTCTTGACTGTGTTATTGTATTTTCTTCTCTCTTCAAACATTGCTAATATTTCGTCTGTCGTCCATTATTTCTTTTTGACCTTTTGTTTGTATCCTATTTCTTCTTTTGTTGTATTTATCGTTATTTCTTCTACCTCCTTCCATGTGGTGTCAAGGTTCATCTCCTCAGCTGATTGTGACAGGGCTAAAGTTGTTAAGGTTTCATTTAATTTATTGCCTACTTTGCTTTTGATGGTGTCGTCTCAACTCAACTCAAATACTAGTAACCTCCCTATATTCATATCTAATCTTTTAAAACCAAAATCTTTTTGCTTAAGAATCGACAATCACGAATCAGCCCCTTCAACACTCAAAAATGGTATACCACATTAAACCCCTTCAATAATAATCATAACATTGGTTTACCATACGGGTGTCAGGATAGATTTTTACTCAGATAGGTCAATAGCATCTATATTTCTGAATTCTATAAGTATCTTCTATATGTTCTTTAAGTGCCCATCACCATGATTCAATACACCCCATTGCCGTAGACCCTCCTTTGTTACATAATCTGCAGATTGCGCCTTTCTTTCCTCGCATAATTTCTAGTTGTTTTATAGATTCACCTAATATTGCTTCTTAATTTCTTTTCACACCTATTTGTCGTAAGCTTTGCCAAACTAAATTTCTTCGGATTATATTAAATGTTTTCTGTTTATCCATAAACTTTTTTATCGTGTTAGTGTTTTTAAATGAAACTCAAGGTCTCTAGTTAATTCCACAATATAATACAAGTTATTGAAAATTCTAAAAAATTGTCAATTTTTTAGAATTTTCAATAACTTGTATTATATTGTGGAATTAACTAGAGACCTTGAGTTTCATTTAAAAACACTAATATGAGCATATTCCACGAAGTAAGGGTCGAGACAGTCAATTTCATTTTTTATCGTGCTTCATTTACTAGTTAAAATAGAATCTACATCAAGGTTTTTATTCAAAATAAATAAATATAACATCTAATGTGGCGCATTTTATCTATGTTACACCTCTGGTACTATTAAACTAGATAAAACAACCAACCGGCGCTTCTTCAGGCGCCTCTATCATATACTTTTCTCGCCAGCCAGTCACCAAACGGTCAATATATTCGTCTTTTATGGATATATTTTTTCTATTCCAGCAGTACTACAAGTACCGTACTCACCATATAAAGACGAAGCAGTCGTGTTGATGATGTTAAAAGAGCGAGACAACGCGTCATCGCCCTGTTCGAGTTTAGGTGGTTCCTCCGGGATGGAAGTATCATCGTGTTCGGGATGCGGAGAGAGGATTCACGACAGGTACTATCTGTTAGCCGTTGACAGACAATGGCACGCGTCTTGTTTGAAATGTTGCGAATGTAAATTACCTTTGGATTCGGATCTGACTTGTTTTGCTCGAGACGGGAATATTTATTGCAAGGAAGATTATTATAGGTAAGTAGTTCAATTATGATACACGAAATTTCTTTGTATTTCATTAAAATTTAACAAATATATAGAAACAGATTTTATTCTTTTTTTAGTGTAAATAAAATTGATGATTCTTCTATATTATAAAAGTTTTATCAATAGCTTACGTACAAAATGTTATGACAAGAATATAGATAACGATTCGGAAAATAACAAAACTTTATCGCTATATCAATCACGACATGTCCGATTCGTTTCCATCAAAATTATATCTCGACAAATCGGACAAACATTCCCGAGTCTTTATTAACAGCCCTTCGTTGGCACGCAGACAGTTCGCCATCATTATGTACATTTGTTTGACTTGACATTTGTGGAACGATGTTTAATTATTTTTCATTGTACATATACAGAGTGTTCCGGGACTTGATGCAAAACATTCAGGAGTGAGTAGATGGAGTGAAAATAATGCAGTGACATAAGAAAAATTTTCTCATACGACCCCTCGTTTCTGAGTTATAGGCCTTTAAACTTTCGAAATCAGAACTTATATTTAAGTATATTTTCTAAATTAGACATTATGAATTAGTCTTTTTTATTTTATTTACAAGCAAGTCGCATTTACCACTGGGGTAATTAGCGACACAAATATGGGTTGTTTATAATTTAGTTAATATGTTAATGTCACTTAGATATTTAAAAAGGTTCTGTGTATTACAGTTTTCGCCAAAGACTTGTTCTAAATTGTTGCTGAGGTTGGTATATTGTCTTGATTGTTGGAATTTTGTTCAATCGGTTATTAAATGTTTGACAGTTAGCTGGATCTTGCATAATTCACATTTTGGGGGTTCACTTTTAGTAATTAAGTAACTATGAGTAAGTTTGGTGTGGCCTATTCGTAACCTAGTCAGTTTAACTTGAAGCGATCTTTTGTTTATTGACTGCGGCCGAGGTTTCACTTCCGGTTTCACGTCGCGTAGTTTCGATTGGGACGTTTGCCACTCGGTTTGCCACAATTTTAGCACTTTTGATTTAAGTAGCAGTTTTATGTCGTTCTACACTACCGTTTGCACTTCACTCACGGTTTCACTAACTGCTGCTTGTTGTGCTTTGTGGTCGGCTTCTTCGTTTCCTTGAAGGCCAGCATGAGAAGGAACCCAAAGTATTTCCACAAAGCTATTGGAATGTTGCAACTGCGATAATTCGACTTTAATTTGGAGTGCTATTGGATGCGTGGGATAAAGTTGATTGAGTTAAGAGAGTCTGTTAATATGAGGGATCTTGAAGTATTTTTTGTTTTTATGTGAGTACGTGCTTGAAGAATGGCGTATAGTTCTCCAGTGCAGACGCTGCTTATTTCGGGTAACTTGAATTGTAGTGTACTGTTTTGCATGATCACTGCCGCGCTTACGCCATCAGAGGTTTTGGATGCGTCTGTATATGCGAGGTGAAATTGTGGATATTTGTCAAGTATGGAGGCAAATGTGTTCCTAATTAGGGTATAGGGGGTTTCTAATTTGTTATATTTGCACAGTGAAGTGTCGCTGCGAGGGATATTGATCGACCATGGATGCGGAGTTTTAATTTTGTTGGAAATGGAGCGGGGACGTTTGATTTGGAGTTCTGTCAGAATTTAACTAGCTCTTGCATAGAATGGTGGGTCTGTTTTAATATTTGCCGAATGTAAAGTTTTGTAGTGCTTGGTCAGTATGTTAATGTAGACTGGATTCTGCTGGTTTGTGCTGATGGATAGTGCGTATGAAGCGGCAAGGTATTTTCTCCGGAGTTGTAGAGAAGGTTCTCCGGTTTTGCACTGTAGGCTTTTTATTGGACTTGAACAGAATGCTCCTGTTGCTATTCTTAGTGCTGTGTTTTGAATGGTTTCGAGTTGGTTTATAGTAGTTTTTTTAGCTGTTGCGTATGAGTGTTTTATATATGTGCATTAGACAGGTATAGTCAGATCCCCAGGATTTGCTTGAGAGTGTTTTCATAAGGTTTAAACCGTTTTGGCATGATTTTTTGATATGTAGTATGTGCTTCTTCCAACTGAGTTTTTTGTCAACAATCATTCCAAGAAATCTGATGTTATCGACATAGTTTAGTGAAATGTTATTAAGTACAGGTTATGGGATTATGGTCAATAAAACAACGAAAATCTAGTATTTTTTCAGCCAACGTTTCGACCTTTATTGGGTCATCTTCAGGGCGTCTACAAGAAACATACAAAGAATGTATTTTTTTTGGTGTGATACACTAAACACAAAAGTCAGAAATTTGTTAAAATCAAATAAAATTTGTACAATAGTCTATGTAAGAAACGACAAAAATTTTAGTTAAAATATATTAACAGTTATGAAAATAACGACAGGAAAACAGGCGAGATCCTTTTATGTCATTAATAGCGACATGCAGTTAGAGTTTACTTATGAATTACATGATGTTTATTATCTTTCAACGCCCAATATCCGCTAGTTTGAGGTTGTATATTGTTGTAATTATTTGTGTAGGTGCAATCCCCAGTTCTACAGTTAGATAGACCAGAGAAAAAAAATCAAATGAAGAAAAGAACTCTTTCCTTCTCCCCCACCTCTTAATGGAAAAAGTTCTTTTCTTCATTTGATTTTTTTTCTCTGGTCTATCTTCCTGTAGAACTGGGGATTGCAACTACACAAATAATTACAACAATATACAACCTCAAACTACCGGATATTCGGCGTTGAAAGATAATAAACATCATATAATTCATAAGTAAACTCTAACTGCATGTCGCAATTAATAACTTAAAAGGATCTCGCCTGTTTTCCTGTGGTTTTCATAACTGTTATTCAAAAAATTACCGTTCAATATATTTTAACTATAATTTTTGTCGTTTCTTACATATACTATTGTACAAATCTCATTTGATTTTAACAAATTTTATGACTTTTGTGTTTAGTGTATCACACAAAAAAAATACTTTCTTTGGATGTTTCTTGTAGACGCCCTGAAGATGACCCAATAAAGGTCGAAACGTTGGCTGAAAAAATAATAGATTTTCGTTGTTTTATTGACCATAATCCCATAACCTGTACTTACACACATTGACTTGGTCAGAAAACTATTTCACAAATGTTATAAGTTTAAGTTCAGGAGACACAGGATTGTGTTTTCTAGAAAATAATATGCATTTGGTCTTCTCTGTTGAAAATTGCAGTCCCGTGAGTTTAGACCAGTTTTGAAGTTGGTTCAATGTTTCTTGGATGTGTTATTGAATTGAGTCGATGTTCTTACCCTTGGAGAACATTATCAAATCGTCAGCACATAACCTGCCTTTGACTAGTTTGGAATGATGGTTTAATATGTCGTTGACCGCAATCGGGAAAAGTGTTGAACTAACGACTGATCCTTGGGGAGTCCCGTTAGTTTGTGGTTTTAGAGTTGAAGTTGTTTTATTGGTACGGACACGAAAGAAACGATATGAATTAGTCTGTTTGACGGAATAAATAATTCTATACTACTATCTGAAGGCCAGTGGCGGCACATGCCCGATGGTTAACCTTCATAGGACTGGCCGGGGTCCGTTTGTACCCCATGACGTATGTTTTTGCTGTATCTTTGCAAACGCAAATTTTTAAACATTGATCTTTCATCTAGCTGCAGTTTATGAATTATTTTGACAAAATATGATGTATTTAGTAGTTTTTATTGGCTGGTATAAACAAAAAATAGTTTTATTTTCTAGGGGTCTCTTCAGACCCCGGTCAGCCTTTTACGTCCGATAAAATAATCCCGGTAACTGTTAGTAAAATCGGGGAATCCCATACATTTAACGTTTGTTTACTCACAGCGAATTTACCCATATAATTGTAAAATGTAAATTACCAGTTCAAATGGGGGATTCCCCGCACTGCGATATAATTTTTAGACTTGAATAATCGGGTTAGTCTCTTGTGATATTGCGAGTAGGGTACATCGTTTTGAAAATGAGTCAGGGGGCTTACTGACGATGAGATGTTACGTATACTTGAAAGTGATGATCCAGAGTTTGATAGTGTTATCAATGAGGAAACATCGAGTGACTTAGAAGATGAAGACATTGTCACAGAAGTAGAGGAAGAAAATGATGTAATAGTTGTTGATCAAAGTATAGAGAAAACGAACCCAGAGGAACCAACAGTTAGTAACATCCAGGGCATTCCAGTATATAAATCTAAAGATGGATCTGAGTGGTAAAAAATTCCAGGAAACACAAAAGTTAGACGTTCAAAAGCTAATATTCGGAGACATGCCCTAGGCCTTACAAATTACAGTTCTGATATCTCAAGTATAAAAGACGCTTTTCTTCTTTTCCTATCTCCGGATATTCTGAACATAATAGTAACCGAAACAAACAGAAAGGCATAAACATATTATGATAAATGGAATATAGAAAATCCGAATAAAATTAAAGTTTTTGGACCTGTTGATTCTACAGAGATTGAAGCTTATATTGGACTGTTGCTTATTCTTGACGCACTTCACGGATCGAAAGAGGCTATCGATATGCTCTGGTGTAAAGATATTTCTTACTGTCGTCCTATAATTCCTGCTGCAATGCCAAGAGACAGATTCAAACAAATTACTTCATTTTTACGCTTTGATAATTTTCAAACAAGACAAGAACGAAAATTAGTAGATAAGCCTAGCTACGATAAGAGATATATTCGATATTTTCACTTCTAATTCTAAAAAATCACTTAATCCTGGCGACCATCTATGTGTAGATGAGCAGCTTGTACCATTTAGGGATAAGGCACCATTCCGAGTCTATATGAACAGTAAACCTGATAAGTATGGAATCAAAATATGGGCTCTTGTGGATTGCACCACTTCTTATATTGCAAACATGCAAGTTTATTTGGGTAAGTTATTTGAAAAGCAATATAGGCAAACTTTATATTTCTATGTATCAATTAGTTTTTAGGAAAACAAGGTAACAAAGCGGAAAAGGGTCAAGGTCAAAGAGTTGTCCTAGATTTGACAGACCATTTGGAAGGCGGATTTGGAATAACGACCGATAACTTTTTTACAAGTTTAGAACTAGCTAACAAGTTGTGGAAAAAAAATATTACTTTATTTGGAACCCTCCGGAAAAATAAAACATTTATTCCCAGGGAACTTCTACCGGCATCGTACAAGAAAGAGTTTTCAAGTATGTTTGCTTTTAGAAACCAAAGAACGCTAGTATCCTATGTTCCAAAACAAAAACATGCTGTCATCTTACTTTCAAGTGAGCATACTGAAAGTAAAGTAGTTGGAGAAGAACAGCACTATAAACCAGAAATTATTCTTCATTACAACAAAATAAAAGGTGCTGTCGACACTTCAGATAAGTTGGCCAAAGAATATACAGTGCAGAGAAAGTCAAACCGCTGGCCAATGGCAATATTTTCGTATCTTATAGATATCGCAGGAATAAATGCTTATAAATTGTGGTTACTGCAAAACCTGGATTGGCGAAAAAACAGTTTGGATAAACGTAAAATGTATATTTTGGGACTAGGAAAAGAACTCATAAAGAAAAACGTTTTCCGGCGATATAATAATAAATACATTCAGACGAATAGAAAACGGCATATGACAGACGTTTTTCCCGAACTACTGGATGCAACAGAACATAGAGTTGAACAACAAAACATTACCAGGGGGCACTGCCATATGTGTCAAAGAGGAAAAGGCAGAAAATCCAGAAAATATGCATTAGGTGTAATAACTTTGTGTGCCTAGAACATTCAAAATCGGAGATAGTTTGTAAAAAATGTTAAAATAATATGTAGCTAGTAGTATTAGTGATTAGGGTATTTTGTATTTTTTCGTGATGATTTTTGACTAATAAATGGTTGATAGTAAAACTTTAATAAAACTTCTTTTCTATATATTTAATTTAAAGAAAAATACAGCATATCTGCAATTTTACGCATGGGGTCTTCTCGGACCCCAGTTAGTCCTTTTCGTAAAATTTTGATGTCCGTCCCATGAAGGTTAACAATCCGTAACCTTTACAGGGCCAACCTGTACAATCTAAAGATAGCTAAAATGAATTTTTCAATCGATTTTTCAACAGAATCGTAAGTATTTTGAGTATTTTCAATAAATAATTACAATTAATGATAATTTTCTTGAGAATGTATCTTTATGGCGAACGGTTTCCTTGGCATGTACAACGATCTAAAAATCTCCACATATATCCTAAACCAGAAATTTTATCGAGTTAAACAAAGAGTACTTTTTGCTGAAAAATCGATTAAAAAATTCATTTTTGCTATCTTTAGATTGTACCGGTTGTCCCTGTAAAAGTTACGGATTGTTAACCATTGGGCAAGAGCCGCCCAGAGCCTTCAGATAGTTGTGTAGAATTATTTATTCCGTCATATACACTACATGGACATACGTAATAATCTATTAAAAATTCATAATGTTACAATGTATAATTTAGACAATATATTTAAATATAAGTTTTGATTTCGCCACTTTAAAGGCCTATAACTCAGAAACGAGAGGCCGTATGAGGAAATTTTTCTTATGCCACAGCATTACTTTCACATCATCTAGTCCCAGACAGCACGAGTACGTACATAATACGTATTTAATACGTACTCATGATACGTAAGGTACGTATTATGTACGTACTTTACTGTACGTAGTATGTACATGGTACATATTAAATACGCACATTTTCCAATAAAATGTACGTACCAAATACGTACTGCTGGTACGTACTTGGTACGTACCATCTGTACGTTCTTGGTACGTACCATTTCGTACGTACTTGGTACGTACATCTTGTAAGTACTTGGTACGTACTGTCAGTACGTACTTGGAACGTACCATTTGTACGTACTTGGTACGTACCGTTCATACCTACTTGGTACGTACCGTTTGTACGTACCTGGTATGTACATGGTATGTATCGATAGTACGTACTTTGTAAACAGACTACAGAGCTGAAAGCTCACAATTTAGTTTGAAGAAGCTTTATTATTAAAATTTTGAAGGTAATTTGACTTTACCTGTCACAATGTTAAAAACGTTGCTAGTATAAAGTTCCTTACCACTTAATTGTGGGTTCAACTATATGGTCTTATAAGTACACGTCAGAAAGCCCGCACTAGATTAGATTAAAATATTAAACTTTAAAAACAACTTGAAAGCAAATTTATTTAAAGTTACTTTTGACTATTAACTAGTTAGGAAAATATAATATAATAAAGAGTAGGTATTTAGTATTTATTTCTCCTATTCACACTACCTACCTCCTGTGCTCGTTTAGATGTCAGATTGCCCTGTAGAACAATCTGTGCTCGCCAGTCGACTAGCTTCAAGTCGAAGAAGGGGTGGATTTTCCAAAATTTATTTAGAATTCAAAATAAGGTACCAGACAAATTTAGGCAAGCACCCAAGACTCCTTTAAACTCACACCCAACTTTTTCCCACTTAAAAAGATTTTTTAGGTTAGTTTTGAAATGAGAAACCGCAAATATCCCATGTCTGTGGTTTATTGTTGGACCTTGAGTCCCTTTTCCAATAACTTCAAATTACAAATTCATAAGTTTCAACAAAAAAAAAACTAAATTTGACGCCTGGACCTAGCGGAAGGCTCACATTCTTTAGTACCCAAAACTGCCTCTCGGCTTTTTTCCACGTGGCTCATTTCGGGCTCTGCAGTATCTAAAAAATTAACACAGTGGTCAAGTACCTCAAAATTATATTTCACTAACTGTAAAATTAGTGTCTGAGAGGTTTTCAAATCGTGGTGCAAAGTGTTTTGGTATGTAAGTACTTACAGTTTCATGATGTTTAGAGTATTGAATTCTGTTTTGTGTGTTCAAGTTCCACGATGTAAGGATCGAGACGGTTAATTTAATTTAATAAGTAACTGATATGCCGGAAATGAATATTTCTAGAACAAATAAATGATGAGGAAGCACATAACACTTACTCTTATCCTGTTAATTGCTCTGCTTGTCCGTACCAACTAGTGATCTAGACATAGGGACCACCATGTGATTTTTAGAGAGTCTGGAGTTATGCACTATGCACTTAAGGGGTGGAAAGCAATAACGAATACAGTACTCTTGATATGCTATTGTCTACTACTTCCGACAAGATCCAAAATCTCGTAAATACGCACTAAACTCTACTGCCTTTGGCACAAAACTTGCTACATTGCTAAATGCTTCCAAGATTAATTTCTGTGAGGATTGAACAACATTTACAGCACAGAAATTACGACATCTGTACAGAAACATTTGTCAACGTATGGTCTAAGAACCATGGCAATAACAAAGATAATTGGAGAACAACTTAGAGTGACCAAAGATCCATGGAAACGATTAAGATGGGTATAAGCTTGAAAGAGAAAATTCCATACACCGAAATACGTAGAAGAACTACAGTTACTGACATCATGGACAGAATATCGAAGCTTAGGTGGAAGTGGGTGGCACACATGGTGAGGCAAAATATAGAGAATTGATAGAGAAACATTTTGAAGACCTGGATAAATAAAGAGAAGCATATGAAGACTCATAAGTAAGGAGAGACGATATTGTTGCTCCAGCTAATAGCAGAAAAGAATCCAAGGAGCTAGAAGAAGCGTATATATCTAATACTAGATGAAAGAAGATCGCAGCAGGACAAGAAATCCGAAGCCCTTGAGAGGATAATAATAATAATATTAATAATAATAATAATAATAATAATAATAATTATTACGATTAATGGTACGGCAGGGCTCTGCTGAAGAGGGATCACCCATCCACCCTGCGAGCTCAGCTCAAACCCACCCATATAACAATGGAGAATAGAACAATATATGAAGCCTCGGACGAGCGACGTCATGGACGGGGACGTCGCGGGAATCTTACACCCGCCCATATGGACTCCGACCCTAAGCAAGAAAATGGACTAACGCAATCACCTACTCAAACAGCTGAAAGTGATTCATTGGATTTACCAACGACCACCAAAGCTGGCAAACAACGACAGCGTATGACATGGACACCGGAAATGAACAAACACGTCATACACTGCTACTTCAAAGCTACCCGATTAAATGAAGATCTCACAGGATACCATACACTCTTATACCAATACTTCATAGAAAAATTTCCACAAATGCACCATCTCACAGAACAAAGAATAAGCGACCAATACCGAACTATAATCAGAAATAAACAGCTTCCAAATTTTTAAATTGACATTATAAGAAATGAAGTTGCTACAGAACTAAACCAAACCCCCAATCAAACACAAATACAACCACAAATACCCATAGAAACCACAGTCACAGACAACCTTACTGGTCAAATGCCAACAATAACAACAAACCCCAGTCCTCCACAAAATGCAAACCAGAATGGAGTTATCGCCCCACCCCAAAACCAAGAGAACAATATCATAGATGACCTCATCGCTAACAAAATTAAATGGACTGACACAAACCCAAGCACTCGTCCCAGACTGCCACGCCTAAAAACAAACAAAACTACCCCCACCATCATAGCACAAATAAATAACGCACTTTCCCACCTTATTTCCGAAGTAAATAACATGACGGAACTTCATACTCTCCTATACTCTGCAGCAATAGTAACACTTAAACTACATGACCAAGAACCCATAACCGAAAGTACGAACAAACGAAATAAACAAGAAACCCATTACTGGCAACGCAGACTTGAACGAAAGATAACAAAAATTCGACAAACACTTGGATTATTAACTCAACTCTCATCTGGAAACCGAACTTCAAAAATTTTAAATAAACTCAAGAAAATAGATACCCATATAGGACAACTCAACCAACAAGAACTGATCTCCAAACTTGACCACTTTAAACAACGACTAGCCGTATACGCAGGACGCCTAAAACGATACAAAAACAGCAACCTAAGAAAAACCCAAAATACTATGTTCAACCAAAACGAGAAAAAAATTTACGCCCAGCTGGACAACACCGAAATGAAAGACTACAACATACCAACAAAAGAGCAAATTACCAACTTTTGGCAATCAATTTGGTCCAATCCAGTAAATCACAACTCCAATGCCAACTGGATCACTGACCTAAAAGAAAGACATAGCCACATAGAAACACAAAACAATAATATCATAATATCGACAGAAAAAGTTCAATCTGCAATAAAAAAAATCACATAACTGGAAAGCTCCAGGCCCTGATGGGATACACAATTACTGGCTAAAAGCATTAACCGTGCTACATAACAAACTCGCTGAACTAATCACATACATTATCCAAAACCCTTCAGAACTCCCCACCTTCCTGACAAGAGGCATCACGTTCATCAAACCGAAAAATAACGACACCCTAAACCCAGCCAATTATAGACCAATTACCTACCTTCCTACCTTATACAAAATAATAACATCCATCATAATGCAACTCATTCAGGAACACCTTGACACTTACCAAATATTAACAGAAGAACAGAAAGGATGCAGAAAACACAGCCAAGGCTGTAAAGAGCAGCTTATTATAGACTCGGTCATACACCAACAGGCCTTACAGAATAAACGTCTTTATCACATACATAGACTATAAAAAAGCATTCGACAAAGTACCGCACAGCTGGCTCCTACATGTCTTGGAAATCTATAAAATCAGCCCAACTATCATTCACTTCCTAAAAAACGCCATGCAAAACTGGTGCACTAACATCCACATACAAACAGCAACTACTAAACTAACATCCGACACAATTCCAATCAATAGAGGCATCTTTCAAGGAGATTTCTTTAGTGGCCTCTGGTTCTGTATATGCCTCAACCCAATTTCACAAGCCCTCTCTAACACGAGCTGCTGTTTCCAACTAAAATACAACCAGAATAATAACTATAAAGTCAACCATCAGTTTTACATGGACGATATAAAACTATACACATCTACAAAAAATCAAATGAACTCCCTTATCAAAATCACAGAAACAATATCGACAGACATACAAATGGAATTTGGATTTGACAAGTGCAAAACCAACAGTATAGAACGAGGTAAATGGACAAACACTAATGGAACAGTCACAACAACTGGCAAAATAGAGCACATGGACGAAGCCAACTCATACAAATATCTAGGATTCGACCAGACAATTAAACTGAACCACACTGAGCTCAAACAAAGACTCATCCAGAAATTCACCTCAAGACTCACCCAACTACTTAAAAGCAAACTCAACTCAAAAAATCTCACAAAAGCTATAAATACGTATGCAGTTTCATTACTGACATACTCATTTGGAGTTTTAAAATGGACACACACAGACCTAGACAACATTAACAGGAACAGCAGGACGAAACTCACCAAGCACAACATGCACCACAGGAACGCTTGCATTGAAAGAATCACTCTGCCCCGATCTGAAGGAGGGAGAGGCATTTTGGATATGCAGCCACTTCATAATTCACAAATCACGAGTCTCAGGAACTACTTCTACAATAAAGCTACACAAAGTCCTCTTCACTTGGCAATCACAAAAGCCGACAAAAAATATACCCCATTGGAGCTATGCAACACAAACCTAAGTTTAAAAGACGAACCAACCATACACAACGAAAAAATTAACCTATGGTCAGGGAAAGAAATACATGGACGTTACTACAACCACTCAAAGAATACAAGCGTTGACCAAAGACACTCCCACACATGGCTACACAATGGAAACCTGTTCCCCGAAACAGAAGGATTCATGTTAGCGATCCAAGACGGTATAATCAACACACGCGCATACAGTAAATTCATCATTAAGGACCCGACAGTAACGGACGATAAATGCCGACGATGTCACAATGCACGGGAAATAATTGAACATATAACTAATAGCTGTAACACACTAGCACCCACCAAGTACCTAGATAGACACAACGCCGCCGCAAAAATTATACACCAAAGCATTGCTATTGAACATTCATTATTAAACAAACATACGCCCTACTACACATACACACCATCTGACATACTTGAAAACGCAGACTATAAACTATATTGGGATAAAACTCTCCAATCTGACAAATCCCTATCATGCAATAGACCCGATATTACGTTCACGGACAAGAAGGAGAAGCACACATACCTAATAGACATATCAATACCAAACGACCACAACGTACCAGCTAAATATTCGGAAAAAATCCAAAAGTACATCCCGCTCGCCATAGAACTTGAAAGAATATGGAAACAAAAAACGGTCACTGTCATACCAATCATCATTTCATCAACAGGCCTCACTCACACGTCCTTCATCGGACACCTATCAGAACTCAATCTACCCGCAACCAAACACAGAAAGCTGTAATACTGCAAACATGCAACATTGTTAGATCATTCCTCCGACATCAATAGAGTCCTCCTATACTTGGCCTCCGCCCGTATAGGCGGAACACACCAGGACAAACCTGTGCCTCAGTTCCATAATAATAATAATAATAATAATAATAATAATAATGTGACTGCGAAACCCTGCTAGAAGAATCGCAAGTTTCAAGCAACGTGAATGATCATGAATCCCACGTTGTGGAGCAACCCCGCTAGGGAGGAAACGGAAAATAATAATAATAATAATAACAGGATTTAGGACAAACTTTTTATTCTTTTACGTATTACATACTTCAACTACTAAGCACAGAACTACAATCAATTGTCAACCATAAAACATTCAATTCCATTTAATTCTAATATCGTTTATCACCATTTAGGGACCGGGTAAGGCACTGATATTGAAAATATTTAGTATGTTATTTCAACAACATTAACATAATCGTCCCGAAAGAATCATTCTCTACTTCCGGTACCATTTGTACAAAGTGGTACTATCGATTTAATAAATCATACCAAAATTTTTATTTCCTAGATGGCTGAGGAAAAAACCAATTAAATCTATATTTCGAGTATCTAACGGGGAAACATATTCCACGTTTGAAATAATTACTGTTTACTTTACATCACATTCAGCGTGTAGATTCACAAGCCTTTGATAAATATTGATATGGGGTGTTATGATGATTTATACCGGCAAAATAATAATATTTTCATTCCGGGGAACGATGTTATTATTTCACACACAACTCCTGTGTTTGTGTTAAGATATTGTGCGTTGTAAATACCGACTATTAGATAGAAGGAAATGTTGATAAATTTGTTTATTATATTCAATTTAGTTACTCTTATATATATATATATATATATATATATATATATATATATATATATTATATATATTTGAAAAATGATGTGAAAGCAAATAGGCATAAAATACAGAAAATGTATTATTAGCTTATTTTTTGGAATTAGCTATAGTCTATTTTTATGTACGGGAGAGTAATAAAACCTAATTTCTAATGCATTTTAAATATTACTACAAAATAATTTAAGTATTTCCTAAAATGTACATGAGCTAATACAAGATTTCTGTGTTTTATTGGTATTTTATATTATAACCATACAGTAGAAAAAGTATTGGAGAGGCCAAAGTATTTGCCAATAAAGGTTTGAAATTTAGTTTTGTTTTAATTACAAGAATCACTTACAGTAATCAAATTATAAGTACCGTAAATGCGATTGTAGGTTTTTCCATTTAGTAGACTAGGTATAATAAAGAAAAATGAAAAGATCCACAATGTGACCAAAATATTCAATGATAGATCAATGAGGCATTGATTTTAGTAAATTTTTAAAACTGTGCTTTTTTTGTGAAAAGTGAGATGAAAGCTATATCGCCTAAGAGGCAAATGTTATTACAAGAGAACGATTTGAAAAATTTCTATTTGAATCTCCAGATGATAGATACATGGGTATTGGAACTATTGACGTTGGAAAAATTGTACAAATTAATATGTTTTAGACTGTTTTGCTTTTTGGTTTTTCTGGTGTCTGCCGATGTGAATAATTCAAAATGCCGATAGTAGAAGAATTATGATCATCGACATCATGGCAAAATCTCTTGATTTGCCAAATTACTCCACTACAAAAAGGAATATATCCGATAAAAAAAAGCTCCTGTATTTTTACTGTTGACAAATAACTCTTACGAAAAAAATGTCGTGTCTTATATAGAAATAAAATTAGTTAGTTTCGTGTTTGCTGTATAACAAATCCCGGATCCAATTAGCAAAATCGATATTCTTTGTTCTAAAATTCTACTGGCCGAAAAGTGTCATTCATCTAAAAGTTTCGGTAGTAAATCCTGACTTCGACCACACTTTTCCATTGAGAACGTTTCTTTCTTTTTTTTTATTTTAGTTTTACATAAAACATCGGAATTCTTTAGGATCTTACGCAACGTTTTTAATGAGAACAAATTCTTGAGGGGTTCATTAAAATTCTTACGGGAAAGTTTCGGCAGAGGGCGCGCTTTTGAAAGATGTGTTTATACTCGAAATTTAATTGGACGCGATTGATTTTTTTTCTTCTAGTTATGTTTTACTACCTGCCGATTCCTTGTATTTTAAATGTTATTGTTACAGAATCGATTTCCTATGAATAAAGAAAAAAGTGTCACCAGAATCACTTTGACATTAAAAATTACTTTATTAACTAAATTTTAGTTTTATAGACAACACTAGAAAAAGTTAATGGCCTCAGAAAAATTATTAATACCTGGAAATAACACTTCTGTGCTAATGTTTAGTTGAATTAGTTTATTTGCAATATTTTGTGTGTTACTGATTGATTCTTCAATATAACCTATTTATTTTTTTCCCTGGTATTCACACATGTGGAATATTCCTTTTGATCTTTCTTACTTGAGGTTCGTAAAAGCATATCCAGGCAGATGGATAGGAAGAGGAAGCCTATTTCCCTGGCCAGCAAGGTCACCCGACCTGTGACTCTAGACTTTTATTTGTGGGGGCTAGTGAAAGAGCTTGTCTTTCAAACGAGACCTACGACAGGAACAAATATTGAACACCAGCGGAAATAGAAGGGGCCGTTTTTTCTACTCTAGAACGTCTAGAGTGATGTGTCAATAGGTTAGGTTAGGTTAGGTTTGTAGTGAGTGGGTCTGTAAGGCCCTCCACCGCGACTCGTAAGATTCTATTGTGGCTCATACCTATTCAGATTTCACCAAAAAAATTCAGCTTCTTAACTGGAGAAAGTGTATGATAAAATCCATACTTTTTTCTTTGTTGGCATAATGGAGAAATTCAATATTTCTTTGGATTATATATTTTCCTTTTCTTTGAGTAAACATGAAGTCCAACAGCGACAAGAGCATTCTGTCGAGTAATTTTCACTTGTGCTAAATAATTTATATACCGATTATACCACTCAGTATATTTCTGATGATATTCGGCAACATATTCTGCATATCGATCGTTATATGACATTTTTACACTTGTTTTCTTCTTTATCAATATAATTTACAGGATACTTTTTCATTCACGTAGCGTGTATTCGATTAAAATTAGGTTAGATATGCATTTTATTTGCAAGACGCGCCAATTTTGACGCTGGAATACCATTTTCATGGAAGCTACAAATTTAAGCGTTGCATCAGTCATTTGACAGCTTTTGAAGCTCATTTTTTGAACTTCCAGCGTAACGTGAAAATGTATCTTCATAGTTATCAAAAAGTGGAATTTTTTTAAACGTACACGAAAAAGTTTAGATAACGAACAAGATTTCAAATAGAAATCAAGCAGAAATTTTGTATTTTCAAATTGCATTTTAGAATTAAAATATTTATTTTTGTTACAGGATGTTTGCTGTAACAAGATGTGGTAGATGTCGTGCTGGTATATCAGCCAACGAACTAATAATGCGAGCACGTGATCTAGTCTACCATCTACATTGTTTTTCGTGTTTTTCCTGCGGAGTCCCATTATCGAAAGGCGACCATTTCGGTATGCGAGAAGGTTTAATATATTGCAGGTATACTAATATTTTAATACTCATTCTCTAAAAATATATGATTCGTTTTGTTTTTTGTTGCATAGGCCGCATTACGAAATTATAGATTTTTGCGATCCCATGGACGTGATGTACAATGGAGGAGTGTCACCGGGATATTACCCTTCAAATACACCACCGCAACAGACCAAAGGTAGGCCGAGGAAAAAAAGGATAATAGCCGACGATGAAAGTTCTTGTGGAGAAATACCAGTAACGATGAGAATGGCCGCTGCAACATTAGGTAAGTAGTCAACTATATTTATATTGAATTGTTTGATGTATTTTAGTATCGTATGTGAGTGGCTATACAAACAATTCTATGTAGGGGAGGTATAATAGGAAACGACAAAACTTGGATTTATTGTTTGATAATCCATATAAATGGGTGAAAGAAAAAGGGGTAAAAGTATGAGTTGAAAACAAATACAAAGTACAAAAACAATAAGTGATTAGTAGGAACGTTTCGAGTATTGACACGATAATGGGTTGTATTATTTGTATTTAACAAACTGTTATAACACAGGGTTCGATAATAGGGTAAATTTTCGAACAATATAATAAATGACACTTATTGATACAACTGTTTTTATGTGTATAATGCTATTTCAAATCGTGAGTTGATATTTTATGAAATTTTCTCTGGATTATGATATTTTCTTCACCATCTTTCCCTTCACCTGTGATCACTGGAATATATTCAGTTATATGGAACAAATTGGATTCTGATTTTGTATGGCCTCTAAATTTATTCTATACAGGGTGTGACGCGAAAAGTTTTGATTAAAAGTAATAACGGAAACAGTTATGATAAAAATCTGTAATTACGAAGCTGTAGGTTTTGGCTAACGCTGAGTTCAAATATAATGTTGTCCTCAATGTGGCACTTCCGATTATCCCGGAAATAGACGTCAACTTTGTTATTTTAAGCAGAAACTAATATTTTTTTTTATTCTCGAGTTCTGCATGAAATTTTAGATAAAATTTGTGTACAATGTCCTATACCAAAATTTAAATAATTTCGAGATATTTCGATTTTATTCTTTCTTTCTCTTATCCTTAAGCCTTCTCAGATGTCGTATTGGAGTTCTTCATGTACCCATTTTTTCCATTATTTTCTGCCCCTGGCCAATGCCTTCATGCTTTTCCTTTGTTTTTTCCAATTTCTTCAATCTGATCTATCCATTTACTCCTGGGTCTTCCTCTTTATCTTTTTCTTGATATTCCATAACTTTCCTCGCAATTCTATCTTGCTTCATTCTTACTAGGTGGCCATACCAGTTTAGTTGTTTCTAATGAAATTAACAGTCTCGACACTTACTTGATGGAATCTACTCATATCAGTGTTTAAATGAAACTCACGGTTTCTAGTTAATTCCACAATATAATAAAAATTGTTGAAAATTCTAAAAAATTGACATTTGTTTCGATAAATCAATATCATCGTCAGAATGACAGAAGTTACATTTCATTTGGTGCCTACCTGATGTTTAGTTGTTATTTTTGGCTAGACCAAGAAGTGACCTAACTTGTGATTGACTTAATATATGTTAATAGGAAAAAGAAGATGATGTGATATTACAAATATTGAAGCTTAGCCCTATGGTGATATCCTGGATATCATTTTTCCAATTAAGATCAGTATAACTGTGCAATGATATAGAAAACCAGGAAAACTATATCTGCTGATCTTTACAATTATCACTTAAGAAGACAGTTTATTAGTGGAAAACTCCCTAGATTTAACGGTTCATAGACAAGTTCATATTGTGGGTTTCTTCAATGTCTTATAATTTCCAATTCTTCAAGGAAATCCAGTTCTTGTTTCTTCTAGTTTTGTGTTAGGTGTCAATGAATGATTGGTGTCAAGTAGATGTTTTGCGTAGTGGGATTTATCTGGTTGTTTTAATCTGTATGCTCGTAAGTGTTCACTGTATCGGATTTCAAAATTCCTAAGGGTCTGACCCAAATAGACAGCATTACATTCTGGACATTTGAGTTTTTTATATACCTGACTTCTTCAATTGTGGTATTTTTGTTTTCACATTTACCAATTTTGTACTAACGTTACTTTCTGTTTTAAAAGGAATTGTTGTATTCGTTGCTGAAGATATTATCTTTGAAATAATATTAGAAATATTTCCTGCATATGTGATGGTTTTATAAGTTTTAGTATCATCAGTTTGTTTAGGAAATATTTGTTGTAATGCCACTTTTTCCTCTTTTTTATTAATTAGTTTATTTATCATATCTAATGGATAACCGTTGGATGTTGCTATTTGTCTAATTGTATTAATCTCTCTATCAAAATTACATTTGTTCATAGGAACTGAAAAAGCTCTATGTAGCATTGAATTATATGCCGCTAGTTTATGGGACATGGGGTGATTGGAATTAAATGGAATTGTTACATCAGTCTGTGTTGGTTTTCGGTAAATTGAATAATCAAGTACATTATTAACTCTTTGAATTATCAAATCCAGAAAATTGATTGAGCCATTTTCTTCAATTTCTAATGTAAATTTAATTTTTGGTTGTAAATTATTATCCATAAGAATGTTAGCCAAAATAGGGCTTCCCATTGGTAAACCTTTATTTTGAATATATATCTTATTGTCAAAAGTGAAATAATTCTGATTAATGCATACATCAAATAAATTAAGTATATCTGATTAATATTTTTATCTTCTAGTAATTTTCTCACAAGTATTAGACAATCTTTAGGAGGAATTTTAGTGAACATATTAGTAACATCGTTTATCCAAACTCGTTGAGCACATTTTATAGCTTTTTGTCACACTAAAACACCACAAGCACAAAAAGCTATAAAATGTGCTCAACGAGATTGGATAAAAGGAGAATGTAAGAAATGGTTCAAAGTTAGAGACTCCTTAGTCAACTACATAAAAGTTGTACATTCAGAACTCACATTCCAATTGCATCCAGTAGAATTTGACTGTTTGCATGACAAAATTAGAGAAAGTGTCAGCACGATGAAGCATAAGAAATTTAAGAAACAAGAAAAAAAGCTACAGAATCTTGAACACACACAACATGAAATTCGATACTCAAAACATCATGAAACTGTAAGTACCTACATACCAACACACTTTGCACCACGATTTGAAAACATTTCAGACACAAATTTTACAGATAGTGAAATAGAATTTTTAAATAAAGGTTTAAAGTACAACAGACCACCAAAATTTACGAATAATATTAAAAAAATTATAGCTACAGAGTCAGAAATAGCTTTAAAATCTAATTCAAATAATTTTCTTTATGAGAAATTAAAATTGCCAATTTAATCAAAAATATTGAACGTTCAAAAGTTAAACGTCAAACAAAAAATGATATTACAGTTTTAAATGCAATCAAAAAGAAAGTAGAAGATAATAACAAAATCTGATAAGGGGAACACAACTGTCATTTTGAGAACTGAAAATTACAATTCAAAATATATAACTTTATAGAATCTAGCGATGTAAAAGTTCTTAAAGCAGACCCAACAAAAAAGTTTTCTAATAATGTAAGGGATATTGTTAATAATTCAAATTATCTTCTAAGTGATTACGAAAAAAGGTCTATCATACATAAGAATCCTCATTGTCCACAATTATATGGAACCGTTAAATTACATAAAATAACGAAACCAATTAGACCTATCGTTTCTTATGTTTATGCTCCTAATAATATATTGGCAAAGAGGCTTAACAATATACCTAATAGTTACGGATATGAATCTCAGTACTCAATTAGAAATTCAATAGAACTAATCAAAAAGTTGAAAGCAATCCACTTGCAAGATAACTATAAACTCATTTCGTTCGATGTTACTAATATGCTCACTAAAATTCCTCCTAAAGAATGTCTAATACTTGTGAGAAAATTACTAGAAGATGAAAATATCATTCCAGGAATAATATCAGATTTGATGTCTGCATTAATCAGAATTATTTCACATTTGACAGTGAGATATATTCAAAATGAAGGTTTACCAATGGGAAAGCCCTATATCACCTATTTGGCAAACCTTTTTATGGATAATTTAGAAAGAAAGATCTTTGAATGTAATATTTCGAAAAATGTTTTATTTTGGTATAGATAGTGAACGACAGTTAGATGTATTTTTCAACCACATCAATAATTAACACCCAAAAATTGAATTTACATTAGAAATTGAAGAAAATAACTCAATTAATTTTCTGGATTTAAAAATTCAAAGAGTTAATAATGTACTTGATTATTCAATTTACCGAAAACCAACACAGACTGATGTGACAATTCCATTTAATTCCAATCACCCCATGTCCCATAAACTAGCGGCATATACTTCAATGATACATATAGCTTTTTCAGTTCCTATGAACAAATGTAATTTTGATAGAGAGATTAATACAATTAGACAAATAGCAACATCTAACGGTTATCCATTAGATATGATAAATAAGCTAATTAATAAAAAAGAGGAAAAAGTGGCATTACAACTAATATTTCCACAATTAAAGAAGTCAGGTATATATAAACTCAAATGTCCAGATTGTAATGCTGTCTATTTGGGTCAGACCCTTAGAAATTTTTAAATCCGATACAGTGAACACTTACGAGCATACAGATTAAAACAACCAGATAAATCCCACTACGCAAAACATCTACTTGACACCAATTATTCATTGACACCTAACACAAAACTAGAAGTGCTGCATATTTGTGAAAAGAAACAAGAACTGGATTTCCTTGAAGAATTGGAAATTAGAAGACATTCAAGAAACCCACAATATGAAGTTGTCAATGAACAGTTAAATCTAGGGAGTTCTCCACTAATAAACTGTCTTCTTAAGTGATAATTGTAAAGATCAGCAGATATAGTTTTCCTGGTTTTCTATATCATTGCATAGTTATACTGATCTTAATTGGAAAAATGATATCCAGGATATCACCATAGGGCTAATAATATCTAAGCTTCAATATTTGTAATATCACATCTTATTTTTTCTATTAACATGTATTAAGTCAATCACAAGTTAGGTCACTTCTTGGTCTAGCCAAAAATAACTACTAGACATCAGGTAGGCACCAAATGAAATGTAACTTCTGTCATTCTGACGATGATATTGATTTATCGAAATAATTGTCAATTTTTTAGAATTTTCAACAATTTTTATTATATTGTGGAATGAACTAGAAACCGTGAGTTTCATTTAAAACACTAATTAATTGTTTTTTTAATCTTTGATATTATTGGTTCTTGATTAGTTATGCTTCTAATTTTTTCATTCCTCACTTTATCCCATTTTGTTTTACCTGCTATTTTCCTTAAATATTGCATTTCCAATGCTTTTATTTTTGTTTCCTGTTTTTTCTGCATTACCCAGTTCTCACTAGCATAAGTTATAGTTGGGACTGTAATTTTGTTGTAGATTCACAGCTTTGTGTCCATATCAATGTGTTTATGGCTTAATATTGTTCGATTTAAGGAATAATATACCTAATCTTGTTGATTTAATTGCTCTGTTATTAAGTTCTGCATCTATTTTCCCTTCTTCTGTTATGATACTTCCTAGGTAATTATAAGTTGTTACTCTTTCTAATGTTTTGTAATTACTTTCTGCATTTAATTTTTTGATTTTGCTATAAGTACAATATCGTCTGCATACAGAAGTTACTTAATCTGACAGGCACCATGTTTCTGTACGCTATTATCATGTCCAGATTTTGATGTTCATAACTATATATATATATATGCTTAAAATACTCTTTTCTCGAGGTGCTGCCTGGTTTATTTGTTTTGAGGAAAATATGTGATCTTGGGTGCTTCTTCTGCTACTGAATACACTTTGAACGCCATGGTACGTATTTTAACGAGCCAGCATTTTTAATTTGTGAACTAGATTATTATAGTATATTTACTTCATTAAACAGTAAAAGCTTTAATGGAAAAATGAGATCGATATCCGTTTTTTCGTGGACTAGGTCACACTTTGAGGACTTCGAGAGATTATATTTTTGGCATAGCTATCCTCATCTGCTTCTATTTTTTTTTCTATAGTTCTCCTTCATGTTCGAACCCGTTTGCATTTCCTTTTTGAAATTATTCAGGAACCTTTAGTTTCATTAAAAAAAGTTACATATTATATTCAGTAACTTTTGATATCTCTTACAATACTCCCTTTTGTACTTGATCTTCATTTAATAAATTTTATCTACTCCTATTTTTTGGTGTTTTCAAGTTTTTAGATTCCAGTTCTTTTGTTCCATGAATTATCCCAATGAACGAGTTTGATAATTTTCCTTCGTGTTGTAGTTTGTTACCCTCGTATTCAAATAATTTGTCCGTGAAAGCCAAGGAGCTTTCAGTCAATCAGTATCGATCCCGTTTCCGAATAATTATGTGGTAGTAATAATATTTTTGATCAATGTTAGCACTCGAGCACGTCTCCTGGGGTTGTTAGCAAACTACTCGCGTACTTCACGTCCTTAACCCGCGTGAGAGACTTCAAACCCTGCAACGTCGTTTGAGAAGAGCACTTCAGACTGACGCTCGTATGCATTTTTGAATAAATATAATTACAACGCGCCTTGTACATATCGAAACGAAAGAGAATTTATCTTAGTTAGAAATTTAAATAAATTTAGAGTTTGACCGTGAGGTATAACAAAAAAATGTATTTTTTTATACCGAAAACGAGACTTGGAAGTCCCAAACAACGGCCTATCATCGACTACATATCGAATTGGTATCGCGAAGGTTATTTATGGTTTCACTTAATCGGTGGGTGGCCCGGTGTTGGGTACGGTGACAGATGAAAAGTATCCGAGATCGGGGATTGGATAACTAGAATCCGGTAGCCAATTGGGCGGATGCGATGGCCGGTATTAAATATTTACATTCTTTCTTCGGAAGATCTATCTTCCATGAATTATAATCTTAGATACATAATATCCACCAAGGAATCGGTTACACATAAATAAATTTCTGAATCAGTATACCATTCATGTTCGGCGCAAACGAAGTTTTTATTTTTAGTCCCCTATTATACACTGGGAAAAAAATAAATGTCATAAAACCAATATTTTCAAAATACTTCTTTTTCTTCTTGCTTATCCTTACCTATGCCTTTTCAGGCGTCCGATTGGGAATACGTCTCCTCATCCAGCCATTGTTTCCGTGCCTTTCTGTCCCTGGCAAATATTTTCATTTTATTTCGTCCTATTTACTCTGAGCGGATGTAATTTCGGCCGGAAAAAGGGCAGGTACTAAAAGCCGGTAGGTAAATTCGGCCGGAGGTTTTAAGTTGCTTCCTTATCTCATAGGTATTTTCGGCCGCAAATCAAATAAAATAACAGAATGCTTTATATTAAAATATTTCTTTATTTCAATAAAATTATTACATCAACTTATTTCTATAACTTAGGTAAACTATAAATTTTTAAAAAACGTTTTGATGTGATACAGATTTAACGAAATTAATTCTAGAAATATTGTCAGATCGAAGCATATTTACCATGTTTTCGATAAATTTTAGTTTGTTTTTTACTTGTTTGTCTTTAATTTTTGCTGGAATATTTAAATTTTTTATTTTTAAATATGCATCGATCTGACAATCTTTTAATTTTTCTATAAAAATAAATATAGAAGGGTGACTTGAATAAAAACTAGAATTAAAGTGCGAATGGAATGATTCGCAGGCATTTGTGGTTCTTTTAATTGATGGGTTTTCATATGCCCATATATTTGGTGGAAAATGAGATTCTGGCGCTATGTAGTTTTCTAATAAATAGTCTGCGTATTTATCTATAAGTTTATGGTCCGGTTTGTATGACATGAGATCAAATATGAAACAATCTTCAACTTCAGAGGGGTCTAAATAAGTTAGCCCAAAAGTATGAGTAAGCCATTTGCTTTCCTCGCAGTTTTTATCTTTATACATTTGGGTTAACCCTAATGATTGTATTTTCCTATACCACGCCTGGTGCAAGTGGAATCTACAACCATTTAGTTTGGTTTTGGGAAAGACAACTTTTAATGCGTTATGAATTGCGATTTCAAAATCCACAAATACCTCCTTAGGTTCAAAAACAATATTATAAAGTTCAAAAATTTTAAATTTTACCAACAGAAAAAGTCTCATATATGTGTCACTGGTCTTATTGGGCAACAGACAATACAAAAGAGGAACATAATGCCCATTTTCCAGTCCATGGATGGTAAATAACTGATAAAAATATTTTGTACAATAAGAAAATGTGCCATCCATGTAAAAATCTTTCATTTTACATAAACTTATTATATTTGTATGGCAAGAAAAAACAATGATATTATCAGCTGTGCTGTTAATAAACAAAAAATTTTCACCTGTTGTGGTTTTCGGTCCATAACTATCGAGTACAGAATGTACATCGTGAATATCCTTAGGCAGGGCTGGTAAGAGCTTACGGCGGCTGTTGTACAAATTTCTTCTCATTAGACTGACATCTATCGATGACAAATTCTCTGGCAAATGATTTGAAAGAACGCTTTTAATAATTTTTGAAGGTTTCTCCGATATGTCTTCCTCAGCTTTGCGCTTGCATGAAGTCGTCACTATTTTTCTCTCCAACGTAGTTTCATCGGACTCGTGGTTGTGGATTAATTCACTTCTAGTAACTGTGTATTCCGCACCAACAGTGTACAGTTTGGCTAAACATCTTAAATTTTTCTTTATACACCTCCAACGTACTTCACCACTTTTTAATACGTCCTGTTTACAAAACTGAAACTTTTCTACAACTAGTAAGTCACAACCGCGTGAACTCTTAATTACTGAAACTGATGCCATCGTATACAAATAATATATTTTATGCTTTCTATCGACTAGTAGCTTAAAGATAAGTTATAATACTGACTAGCTATAATAATTTTATACCTGTTATTTGTGAATTTTATACATTTAAAGGAAACTATTAAGCGTAATTACCAATATTTTAATCTCATCGTAAACATCAACCCCTCGGCCGAAATTACCCCTGTCATAAATGGTACCCTTTGATTTATGCAGGTAGGCCAAGGGATTACTGGCCGAAATTACGCCCGCCGTTTACTCTATCTGATCCGTCCATTGCCTCCTTGGTTTCCCTCTCACGCACGTCTCACGACAGTACGAATTTGGCTTTCACGCACTTTGAGATTTTTACATTCACATGTTCCTATCGTACGACGTTGTCACTTGTCCAAGTTGATGGTTTCGTATTTCGTTTATTAGTTTGAGTTGTGGTTTTCTGTTTGAGTTTTGTTATGATGGATTCTACTAATCTTGTTTAGTAATCCTCTAAAATTCACTTCCGTCAAATTTCATTCAGTTTATTTTACTCATTTCTGAACAGCGTACATATATTTGTTTTTTTGTGAACACTTTGGTATATAAATGGACTTATTTTGACCTCTACTACACGTAGTAGCTTTGTGTCCCAGCAATTTTGGTACAGCTCGTACAAAAGGTGAATTAAATAAATGTAAATGAAATTGACTGTCTCGACCCACACTTCGTGGAATATGCTCATATTAGTGTTTTTAAATGAAACTCACGGTCTCTAGTTAATTCCACAATATAATACAAGTTATTGAAAATTCTAAAAAATTGACAATTGTTTCGATAAATCAATAGACGATGATATTGATTTATCGAAACAATTGTCAATTTATTAGAATTTTCAATAACTTGTATTATATTGTGGAATTAACTAGAGACCGTGAGTTTCATTTAAAAACACTAAATAAATGTAAATATTTAATAAATAATGTCTGTAGTTTTGTATGACATTTTTCATGGAGCGGCAAACTGTATAGGCCCAGGGCGCATTTCTTAAAATACACCACTGATTATTCCTGATCATGCATAAATTTTTCTTGGATATTGTCCGTGTGATATAACATTTTCCTCTAAATTTATCTTTACGTCTATAAAAATCGTCATCTGACAACTTCACTTTGTGTAAATTTCTTATTGAACCATCCGTTTATACACCAATTATAAAAGTAGGATTCACTGCTTATGAATGATTCTACTACTTTTTATTATGTACAGGAAAAAACCCTTCGCACTATGTTTCTTTATCTCGATCACCATCGTGATGTTATACACTAATATTCGAAGCAAAAAAAATCGCATGCGTTTATATAATCCCATAGTTATAATATGTAAGTCATATATATGTACATACTAATGAGAACATTCTCAAGCTGTTAGTCTTAGATGGAAATATGTTTTTGACACGACAATAATAATTGTAGCTGGTACTCAAGCTTTGAAACAATTAAAAATCATTACAATTATGTATTTATTTTATGAATCATTAAATAAAAATTAAAAGCATGCTTTTGTTTTTTTATTAAGGGCGAGGTTGATAATTATTTTGATAAAATAATATTACAAAATACATCCGCCATATTTGAATACCAATCGGAGGAATGACGTCACTTAATTCTCCATGTCATTTGGCATCTAAAATTTTAATAATGGTGCAACCTCAAAAAAAGATAGTTTTTATATTGAATTTAGGTCTAAAACAATATCCATGCATGGAATGAACAGAGGAAAACATGAATAGAAGCTAAAGAGCTGACGCAACATCGAAGAATAATGGAAAAACAATAATATTGTAATGTTCATGTATTCTTGATTCCCAGCTTGTCACAAATTTCCTGGAATATCTAGCTCTCGAAATTTCTTCCTTGATCGCTGTGGACTTCTAAGTGCACTCCATATCGGCTGATAAATTCTCTCACCAGTACATCTACGACAGTTGTGGCCTCTTGATTCGGGTTCCCATAAATTTCCACCCACTTCATGAAATAATCCATTACTATCAGGATGTATTTACCACCATTTTCTGTCTCCGGAAATGGTCCAACGATGTTTAAAGCAATCCTTTCGAAAGGGCTTTCAACATTATATTGTTTCATAGGTGCCTTTCTCTTGCGATGTGCTCCTTTACTCGTAACACAAGTCGTACATCTCTTATACCAGTCCTTCACATCGTCGGAGATGTTCATCCAATAAAACCTTTCACGGACTCGCTGAACGGTTTTCTTCACCTACAGGTGACCTCCCGATGAACTGTCGTGTAACTTCTTCAGTACCTCAGCTACTCTCGCTGTCGGGATAACTAGCTGTCTCCTCATCTCGGAACCATCATCGTTTTCAAGGACTCTTTTCAACAGTTCTTCTTCCTGGACAGGGAGTCGGCATTTCGGTGACTCACACCAGCTCAATGTTCGATGTTGAAATCGTACTCCTGAAGTCGTTCAATTCATCTGGCTATCTGGCCATCGGGATTATTGAACTGCATTAACTCCCGCAAAAGTTCTCTTCTTCTGACGCAGTAGTTTCGTTCTGGTTTGGAGAGGACTTTACTGAATTATCCCAGCACTATTTCTTGCCCTTCTTGGGCCTGTGAGATCACTTATCCAATTCCTATGTTGCTTGCGTCAGTGCCAAGAATAAAGTCTCCCTCTGGTAATGGATAGTTAAATGATTCTTCAAGGTTTCAAAAGCCGTTTGTCAGTCTTCGTCCCAATGGAAAGCTCTTGTTTCTTCTGTGAGTCGAGTTAGCGATATCTCCAAACTTCCTGATAAATATTTTATAGTATGTGCAAAGTCCAAGGAAACTCCTAACATTTCTTCGTGTTTAACATGAGCTGGGCAGCTTGGAGTCTTCCAAATTTTTCAGGTGTTCGTCAAATGTCTTCCCCAATACTACAAGGGCGTCCAAAAATTTACTCCAACACTGCCTTTTCCTGACAATGATTTTATTACTGATAAAAGTGAATTATCGCGTGGGGAAGATAGTGATTAGAATAATTGTGTGGAAAATGGGGAATCGGTTGATAGGGAATCGGTTTCTGAGAATGAGGAAAATGGGACAGTCCCTCGTACAGAAACGGAACCTTCACTTTCCAAAAGAATTACTAGACGCCCCATAAAAGATTATGTATTAACATAAAGTCTGTCTTTAAAACTTGCCTTTGTAAAGAGGGAGATGTACTGACAGCTGATTGTATAATCGCACTATCTGGCAACAGCTGACAGCCAGATCGCTCTCATCTGACCGGGGATATACAGATTACCTATGTTAAACGTTACATAATAAAACATATAAATACTCTATGAGATGTTTAAGTGTAAGAACCCTAAGAACAATAACTACTAACAGAATAATGAAGAGATCTCTAAACAGTTAAAACTGTAAGTGATGTGATATTCTTCTAGTTTATTTTGTCGAAAAAGCAAAGAATCTGAAATCTTCCACGTTATTGAGTCGGTTCTCAATGCTAGAGAGTTGTTTAGTTATAAAAGAAAATGCTGGCAACACAAAATATCCAAAAACTATTGCTTTTTTGAGCGTCATGCTACTAACTGCAGAACAAGTAACCACATTTTTATGAGAAGTTTCAGATGAACAATTTCTACTGGAAAAAGTGATTTTAGGGATTTTGGCATCTTTGGCGCATGACTTAGAGATGATTTAATACATTTTTTTAACGTAATTTTTTACAAAAAATTCTACTCCAGCCTGTCTACAGATATAAAATGGGAGAATTCAAAGATAGGAAGTAATTCAGATGCATTCTTCCTGTATCGAATGGTGTGAGAAAGTAAATTGATATAATTATAAAAAAATGTATGCAAGTATGATAGAAAAATTTCAAAAATGTTGCAGTCCTAAATGTATGCAAACAGTTTTGCAGTACCATGTATTTTAATACGAGGAATCCATTTTTTGTCCAGTTTCATGAAATTTTTGCTTTAAAAGAAATTAAAAATAAATCTGTGGCCCTGAACAATACTCTATCATAGCATTGTCACTTGTATGCACTTCGGGGGATGTATCGTGCTAACAAACAGAAATTTAGTGTTTTAAATGAAGCTCACTGTTTCTAGCTGATTCCTCAATATAATGAAAAATGTTAATAATTCCAAAAAATTGACAATTGTTCCGATTACTAAATATCATCGTTAGAATGACAGAAGTAAATGTAACTTCTGTCATTCTGACGATGATATTTAGTTATCGAAACAATTTCCAATTTTTTAGAATTTTCAACATTTTTCATTATATTGTGGAATTAGCTAGAAACAGAGAGTTTCATTTAAAACACTAATATGAGTAGATACCACGAAGTAAGGGTCGAGACAGTTAATTTTAAAAATGACCAAAAATGTAATATATCTGGATTTATAGGACCCGCTGTACTCGTTCTAGTCAGCTGAAAATCAGTAGGGTACATATGTGAGACATCTTGAACGATATTCAATCATAAAATTGGTCACTTTTAGACACTCTATAGGCTGTATCGTGCTAACAAACTGGAAATTATCCAAAATTAACAAAAATTTGGAACTTTATGTACCATAGCACCCGTTGTACTGGCGTTAGTGAGCTGAATATCAATAGGGTTCATCTTTGAGACGATCTGAATAATATTCAATCATAAAATTGTTCACTTATATATACTCCGGAGGCTGTATCGTGCTAACAAACTGAAAATTATCCAAAAATAACAAAAATTTGGAACTTTAAGTACCATAGCACACGTTGTACTGGCGTTAGTGAGCTGAATATCAATAGGGTTCATCTTTGAGACGCTCTGAATAATATTCAATCATAGAATTGGTCACTTATATATACTCCGGAGGCTGTATCGTGCTAACAAACTGAAAATTATCCATAAATAACAAAAATTTAGAATGAAATTAACTGTCTCGACCCTTACTTCGTGGAATATGCTCATATTAGTGTTTTTAAATGAAACTCACGGTCTCTAGTTAATTCCACAATATAATAAAAGTTATTGAAAATTCTAAAAAATTGACAATTGTTTCATGACGATGATATTGATTTATCAAAACAATTGTCAATGTTTTAGATATTGATTTATCGAAACAATTGTCAATTTTTTAGAATTTTCAATAACTTTTATTATATTGTGGAATTAACTAGAGACCGTGAGTTTCATTTAAAAACACTAAAAATTTAGAACTTTATATATTTATATCAAAACAGGCTTTACGGCCTATTATATTGATAACATAATATATACTATATATTTCACTTATAATATAAACTTAACTATAACTAGGTACATTGTGCGAGTATTAATTTGATAAAATATGTACGAGGTGTATTTACTTTTAAATTGATGATTTGCCTTAATATTGTTTTTCGATAAACGTCTACTGACATTGTCCAGTCTAAATCGATCAATTCATTAAATTCATTTGCTAGACGACACATGGTCACAAGCGGGGAGCGAGTGATTGTATGTAAAAGCGGAATATTAAATAATGACTTAGTACGGGTTCTTCTGGATGGAACATTAAATCTTAGTAATGACAAAATTTCCGGAGAGTTAATTTTATTATTTACTATTTTAAACAAAAAAATCAAATCAGCTAATTTTCGCCTGTCTTCTAACGATAAGATCTTGAATTCATTTCTTAGTTGGATAGTTCTAACAATGTTATAATCTGGTCATACATGATATTTTTTTAAATAAAGATATCTCAAAAATTTATTTTGAATTTTTTCTAAAATATGTAGTAGTATGGTACCCAGTAAATCAAATTTGATTTCCAAATTCTAATTTAGTTCTTACAAGTGTAAAATAAAGGATTTTCATGGCATCTATGTTAGAGAAATTGACAGTTTGTCTAATTATGTATCCCAATAACCGATTTGCAGACATTGCAATATTTTTAATGTGTTTAGCAAAAGATAGCGAACTGTCATAAGATATACCCAAATCTTTTACTTCTGTACAACGTTTTAGGGGTTTGGTATCAATGCGATATTCAAAAATAATGGGATCTTTGGAACGTGTCACAGTAAGAGTAAAGCATTTTTGCACGTTAAAATATAATTTGTTCATTAAACTCCACTCATAAATGCTATTTAAATCTTTCTGTAGTAGAATACAATGTCTAACAGTTTCTACACGTTTGAAAATTTTTAAATCATCCGCAAATAGCAAACATTCCGAGTATTCAAGTTTCGAGGGTGAGTCATTAATGAAAATCAGAAATAGAAGGGGACCCAAATTAGATCCCTGAGGAACCCCTTTGTTAACTTCAAATTTGCCAGAAGTATTTCCATTGTGTTTTACCATTAAATATCTGTTTTGCAAATAATCACTAATTAATTTAATAAAACTATGTGAACACCAAACCCACTGAGCTTCCATAAAAGAACGTCATGATCAACCGTGTCAAACGCTTTTCTAAAATTTGTATATATAGTGTCGAGTTGTATTCTATTCTCCAATGCCCCATACGCATAATTACCAAAAATGAACATGTTTGAACTAATAGATTTATTAGCCACGTTGTTGTGATACTAAATACTTTTCAACATACTGATACATATTTGAATAAATAATTTGTTCAAATAACTTGGCTGGTGCACACATTATTGATATTGGTCTATAGTTTTCAATATCCATTTTGTTACCAGACTTAAAGATAGGAGTAACCACACCTGTTTTCCATATGGATGGAAAAGTACTGGATGCTAGGATTAAATTAAAAAAATGCATCAAGGGTAGTTTCAGCTAATCACTACAAGCCTTAAGGATATAGGGCGGGATTCCATCAGCCCCAGCTGCTTTTTTAGGTTTTAGTTTTTTATCGCATTATGAAAATCCAATTCCGTAACAATATCAAATACAAAAGTGTCATTACTTACCATGCTTTCACATGGAAATTTCAAATCATATGAGGCTTTAACTGACGAATAGACAGATGAAAAGACATCCGCAAAAGCGTTTGCGGCTTCATTTTCATCCATTTGTCTTTCATTGTGATAATAATTACCAAGGTTTGATCTTTTATTGTTAACATAATTCCAGAAATGATTAACGTCTGTAGTTAAATTTTGTTCTATATTTTTAATATATTTATGTTTTTACAACTTGGTTAAGGATTTAACTTTTTTCCTCAGTACCTTGAATTTTTCATCGAATACATTAGACACTATCCTTAGTTTTCTAAGTCTTTCTTTTTCTTTTAATAGATCCCTAATTTCTTTTGTAACCCAAACTGGAAAAGTTTTGGACTTTTCACAAAAAACAAATTTAGGTACACAATTATCAATTATTTTATTCCATATATTGTAGAATTCATGTAATGCTTCATTCACATTAATTTTTTCATCCAAGTACCATAGCACCCGTTGTACTGGCGTTAGTAAGCCTAAATATCAATAGGGTTCATCTTTGAGACGCTCTGAATAATATTCAATCATAGAATTGGTCACTTATATATACTTCGGAGGCTGTATCGTGCTAACAAACTGAAATTTCCCCAAAAATGACAACAATATCGTACTTAAAGTACTATAGCACCTGTTGTACTGGCTCTGGTGAGCTGAATATCAATAGGATTTATCTGTGTGATGTCCGGAATAATATTCAGTCATAAAATTGGTGGATTGTTGAATTCCAGAGACTGAATCGTGCTAACAAACTGACATTTCTCAAAAAAAGACCAAAAAGTCGTACTTCAAGTACCGTAGCACCCATTGTACTGGCTCTGTTGAGCTGAAAATTAATAGGGTTCATCCCTCAACAATATGCAATCATAAAATTGGTGATTTGTTGCATTCCGGAGGCTGTATCGTGCTAACAAGACATGAAACGAAAAGTGGCGGACGACAACGACGACGACATACACACAGGATTCTTTTTCTTAAAACCGTTTTTTCGTGTTGTTGTTGCTGATGGAAAACGTAAAAATAACTCAAATTTTTTTCAAAATTCCACCTTTTCATGGGGTAAACCAATACTTTTCTCGCATCTTAGATAGGTTGGACGGAAAAGTAAAATGTTCAAGTAAGGTACTACAAAAAATTTTTGGGTGAAAATTAATATCCCCATTACATAAGGTGAAGTTATCTGTTCGGTGCATCAATTGATGGTTTTTAAGATGAGACATATCATATAAAGTAACATTTGTTCTGTCTAATGATGGCAACTCTTAATATTAGTTAATCCTTTTCGGAAGCTGAAGAATTAATTCATTCTAATTTTTTAAATTTAAAAATAAATCCCCCCCAAAAGAAATTCGGGACGGAGCATGTTTTTAGTAAATATCTTTCGTTATCCGAAGATCTAAAGTCAATTAATAGTTTACACAACATTGAAATTGTCCATCAAGCGAAACTTATCTAAAAACGCATCGGATAGCTTATAAAGAGTTTTGAGCAGGTGCTCCAAATTATCTCACAGAAGAGTCTCGCTTAGTTCTATATTTTCTATATCTGCGCACAAAATCTCAACTACACACATTTGTATCCGGTTAAAAAAAATCCGTTATATAGGGTAGCCAACCTTAAAATAACAATAGGAAGAAGTTTATATAAGAAATTTCCAATTTTATTTTTCTGTCCATCGTGTATGAAGTATCTCATAATGTTATCTACGTTTTTCGACATTTCATTCATGGTATCTTGCCATTGTTTATTAACATTACTAATGCATAGATGGTTATTAAAGATACAAGCAGATTTATTTAATTTGGATGAAATATTTACCATTAATAACAATAATTAAGACAATGAAACGTTGTAAAATTATGAAAAGAGTCGGTACATACCGTTGAAGACAGCGGCGGAGAACCTGAACGGCAAAAAAAATATTTTGAAGCAAAAGAAATCAGAAAAAAAAGGTGAGAATTCCAATAACTTAGAACCATTTAGACCAAAAACACTGTTAGAGATAAGGAACAAACAAACTAAAAAACATATCAATATTTAAATTAGTAGCTTATAATTTAATTTCTGATATATGTGTTAAATATGTTATTAAATTCTAGGGACCAAATCAGTTGAGGCCAGGGCCGGATTAAGACATTAGAGCGCCCTAGGCTGACATCAGTTTGGCGCCTCTAAACTAGTAAAGTAAAAATATAAATACATATAAGTAAAATAAAACGCGTTTCACAAAATATATATGTATTTGTGAAAATGTACAAATAAATTATTTAAAGGTGAATTTTACGACACTTAATACTTGAAAGTTTTTGTATGATATGGTCAAAATTTCTTTCTTTTAGTGCCTCACATTCTATACATTATATTGAGAGGTCAGCAGTTTTATCGTCTGTTAAAGAATTTCTTAAGTAATTTTTTACTCGTTTTAACACGTTGAAGGACCTTTCGCCTGTACAATTCGTCACTGGAAGACACAGATATATTCTTAAAATAATGTCCATGTTGGGAAACGTACAAATTAAATTTCTGCTGCGGAGTGTTTGCAACCATGACATAATTTTTTTTCTCAGAGTAGGGAGAGTCCAGAGTTTGAATAAAATATTTGAATTGTACACATTCATTTTCAAAATTACAATACAAATCTCTAGTATAAATTCCTAGAAGATGTCTGCACTTTTCTTTTATTATATTGTCTTCAGTGTTTTTAAGTTTCTAAGAAAACCAAAAGATCCATTGATTTCATCGTACGAATTTTTTCGTCTCTCGAGTTCTGATACTATATTGTCTACAACCACGTAGAACATATTTACTTCCATATCTCTCCTACCATCAAAAGTAGTTTCTCCAACATCACTCTCTCCTGGCAAACATTTCCTTTCTTTCTTCCTTTTTGAATCCAACGTATAGGTACTACATTTTGTTAACAATTCACCGCTTTCCTCGTATTTGTTATAAGTTGTTCTCATTTCTGTAACAAAGTGAATTAATGATTTATAGAGTTGAACGGCTGTCACTACATCCATACTTTGCTTTTGCAAAAACTGGCTTATTTTGTGGAATTGAATTAAAATAACTCTTCAGAAAGAGAGTATAATACCAGTCTCCAAGCTTAACATTTTTTGCAATATACCCTTCCCCTCAGCTTTTCTTTTAGGTGCTTGCGAGGTATCATTACAATAAAATTCAAAGCTTCTTCAAAAGTATCGTAACTGTCATAAAGAGCGGTGCAGGCATCGACTCTAGCTGAAAGTTTTTTAGGCACATGTAGTTCTGACCAACTCACAGTTCTGTTACGTGTTAAACACTCTTTCATTATTTCCCACCTATATGTTGATGCTGAGTAGAAAGTGTATATTTCTCCCACAAACAAGAAGAAATTTGTTACAACAGGAGAACATTCTGCAGCGCAGGTTCCTACTAAATTCAGTGAATGGGCAGCACATGGTATAAATTTTGCCAATTTGTTCTTTTCCTTGATTCTAGCTTGCAAACCAGAATATCGACCAGACATGTTGCTAGCATTATCGTAAGATTGTCCTCTACAGTTCTGTATGTCTAATGACATATGTTCTAAAACTTTCAAAACTACTGTTTCCATACTTGAAGCTTTGTGCCCTACCTTAGCAGCAAATGTAATAAATCGTTCTACTACCGAACCATTTTCAATTACATATCTGAGAACAACAGTAAGATGGTCAGTATGGGATATGGCGGGTGTAGAATCTATGATTATTGCAAAATATTTCGTGTTTTTTATTTCTGATGCAAATTGTTCTCTTAGATCAGCCATGTCAAACTCAAAGTCACTGGTTGGCCAAAAGCATGAAGACCATAGACTAGGTGGGCCGCAAAACCTAATCTTAAAGAAGACAAACTACTGAAAATCTTAACGAAAAAAAGTACTATTATGTTAGAAGTATATTTATTAAATTTCCAATAAAAAGGACATTACAAAAACTTACAAACATTAACTTCTTTTGCCAGATATTTGACATCTTTTGTCTTTAATTAAGTTGTCTATTTGTGGCGTGAATTTATCGGCGGAAATAACTTTTAAAACTGCGTCCAAGTGTGCGTCCGTCAATCGCGATCTTGCGGGAGATTTGTTTCCTTTCATCAAAGAAAATAATTGTTCACACTTATAGGTACTTCCAAACATTGACAGGATTTTACAGGCAAGTTTTCTCATTTCTTGGTATTGAAAAGGCAAATACTTATAAAATTCGAATGTACCAACACTATCAAATTTTTATTTTAAATGGGTTTGACACTGAATCTCAATCACTTCCATCTGCAAGTGAGGGGGAACTTTATCAATATCGATAGTGAAAAGACCAGTAAATAAAGAAAAATTGTTTTCTTGGGACTTAAAATCCTGAAAACGCTTTTCAAATTCTGACAGAAGGCTTCCCATTTTCTCTGTATACATTTTGTATGATATTGGGCCACTTGTACTTTCCTGATACGCCTTGCAAGTCGGAAAATGTGACACATTATCCACCGCTAACTGGTTTTTCCACAGCATCATCTTACACTTGAAAGCTTTAACATGATCATGCATATCTGTTATAACTTGACGTAGTCCTTGCAATTTCGTATTTAAGTCCGACAAGTGTTTTGTGATGTCTACCATAAATGAAAGATCTTGTAAAAAAGGTACGTCGGATAATAAGCTGACATCTTGTTCTTTCACTTCCATGAAAAGGCGTATTTCCTCTTTGAGTTTCCAAAACCGATCGAGAACCATAGAACACGAAAGCCATCGCACTTCTGCATAATAAGGTAAACCAATGTACTCACTTTCTAAATCACGTAAAAACGCAGAAAACTGTCGCTGATTCAAGCCACGTGACCTTATGAAGTTTATCATTTTTTTCACTGACTTTAAAACGCTTTCCAACTTGATCACTTTTGAGCATAAAACTTCTTGGTGGATTATGCAATAAACATGATGAAAATCTGGTTTGTCACTGCCCGTTTCTCTGATATTTGTTTGTAATATTTTAATGAAGCCATTATTTACTCCAGTCATTGAAGGAGGTCCGTCTGTTGCAACGGAATACAGTTTTGACAAATCTAAATTGTACTTTTGCAGAAGTCCATAAACAGCATTGGAAATATCCTCCCCAGTTGTTGTATCATGCAATGGTACTAATTCCAGTAATTCTTCATAAACGTTGATATCTCTATCAACAGCACGAAGAAAAACAGCGAGTTGCGCCACACCACACACATCTGTACTTTCGTCACAGGCAATAGAAAATGCAATGAAAGAGTCTGATTTAGTTTTTATCTGTTCGCTTATATTGACAGCCAACTCGGTAACTCTTTCAGCGACAGTATTCCGGGACAAGGATATATTTTGAAAAGCTTTCACGCTCCCGGGACTTACAATTTCCGCGGCCTTTACAAGGCACTCTCTTATAAATTCACCTTCAACAAATGGTTTTGAGTGTTTTGCGATCAACTCAGACAGTACGTAGCTCGCTTGAACGGCAGATTCATTTTCTTGCTTTGGACGTGTAAACATAAGCTGTTGATCTTTTAACCATGATTTTAACTCTTTTAACTTTTCGTTTCTAATCATCCCTGTATACTTGTCAAACTTAGTTTTATGACTATCATAGTGACGTTTTATATTTTATAATTTTGGGACACCGACTGTACTGTTACAAATCAAGCAAATAATTTTGTCTTTCACTTCACAGCAAAAAAACTCTAATTCCCACTTTTCTTGAAAGATACGATGCTCATCTCCAAGTTTCCTCTTACTTCCACTTGGTTTTGAAACAGACATGTTAAAAACTTTATCCGAAATAAATAACAATAAGTACTGTTACGTGTTGTAACAATAAGTACGCAACTAAACTCGCAATTCTATCGCAACTGACTCATAACTGACTGAACAACTGAACTCAATCGAGCGGTATTGGCTTATATACGGATTGTGATTTCTCGACAGTTCTTTCCAGAATGTTCAGGTAGCGTCATCTGTGTTCTCGCGCGATAGAACTTTCCGGAACAAGCCAGGCTTTTAGGTTGAGCGCGCATCTTAGTTCATCATCACAGTACATTATTTTCGGTTTTTAACAGGTTCGCGGGCCGCATTACATAGCTGTTTTCAAAATTGATTAGGGGCCGCAGGAAAATGCTCAGTGGGCCGCATGCGGCCCGCGGGACGCATGTTTGACAAGGCTGTCTTAGATCAACCGCCCTGAGTTTTATAAATTCATCACAAATAGTTGATGACAATTAAAAAACATTTCCTTCTCCTTTTGTTTCAATGTGGGTTTTCAGAAACGGATCGAATTCTGCTAAAAGCTCTAACGGACCTAGGTAGTTGCCGTTATCAATAGCTTCAAACATTTCACTAGAACCCCTAAATGCTAAGCCATGCGACGTCAAAATTTTTATAACTGCATAATAATAATTGATGTACTTTAATTTTTCGAATAATAGCTGCAGGACAGCTTCTGCAATATTCCCACAACCGTTGTACTATTTTATTTATTTTTATCGTTACTTTGTTCGTTATTCGTTACTGTCAGACTACTTCGAATCACCTAACCGACGCGGAACAAGGACATGTATCATATGTTCAAGCACTTGCTTCTTCTTTTTCATAGCTCCAAAGCAGCGTTCTGATACGAAAATGAATTGAAACATCGGTGGTTGACACAAAACTTTTAGTAAAATCAGGATAATTTGTATTCGTGGGGTCGATTTTAGCTCCTATTTTATTACTATTATGTATCAATTTATCATCTCATGCTCTTTCGGTATAGTTTTTTCATCTTATTCTCTTTCTAACCTTTCATTTTAGCTTTTGTATGCTTTTTGTGCACTTCTTTAGGATTTATTAAGCCGAACTGATCTTCATTTTATGTATTTCCTTGATCGTTTCGTTATCCTTTCTTGTACGTGTTCATTTAAGTCATTTTTTTTGTATCCCTATGCGCGCTACTGTTTTCTATATGAAAGGGAAGTCGCCTTCAATTCCCCAAATACAAGTTATCATAAAGAAATAGATTACGAATGCAAACCCATGAAATTAAAAACATAGAGATATATAATAACAATGCTTATGTTAAAATTTATGTTTAATCTCAATGCCCGCCATATTGATACATATACCGACATTATTAAAATGAAAATGTTTAGATTTTTTTCAGAGATATGGAAATACGATTCATTCTAGCATGACTGATAGGTACCGAAAAATGTTTGAGGTAATTGGCGCTTAATTTTTCACATAGTACGAATCAGTCAAGTGTAAAAGGACTCGAAATAACGTAAATTTTCTAATTAAAAGTCAAAAATTAAAAGCGTAGCACTGAGACGAACATGAAGAATGATAGTGTTAACAGAGATACATCAATGTATTAATTAATAACGAATGTGATGACGAAGTAGCAGAAAATTAACAAATCTGCTGAAATATTTACAAAATTGTCAGAGGACAAATGTTTGGATTTTTATAATGCAGTTTTTCTGTAGGACCTATTCGAAAGACCTAATAAAACGTCAAAAATCGTATTGAATGAAGAAAAGGTATGTATTTCGTGCAGAATTTTAATTTATAAAATCATAGCAAAGCGCTTTCGACAAATAATGTCATCATCAGTGCGTACTTCTGATAATGAGAACATTGAAAATTGAAAAAAATTACTTACTCGTCAGGTGTACAAGAGCCAGACCATAAAAATACTATGTGTCCAGAGGACCATGTAAATATTTAAAAAGGGGACATCATATGAACAACATTTTAAAAAATACTTATTCCAGGATTAAACTGGATAAAAGTTTCAAAAGGTGCAACACATGTCTGCTGAAACTTAGTCCACTCCCACTATGCAAATAAATATTACAGTTATGTTAACTCAACATCACATTGTGATAATAATCTTCCTCTTTTTCCTCTAGTTTTCCTCACATGCAGATCTATACAACCGCTTATGCTCAGCTTGTGGCTGTTAACTTTTGTGATGTTTCAACTTACCTTCTCAGCGATGTTAAAGCGCTGCCTTTTTACATTACTCTGATGTTACTAGAACTTCCTCAAAAGGAAGTCTTCATCACGAGCTAAAAACAACATTTCTGTTACATTCTGAAATACCTTTTAACATCTTGTCGATGTTGATGCAATGTCTAAAAAATAACATCTTATCAACGATATAAATGCGACATTTCAAAAACAATACAGTGTATTCTGTTAGATGGTGTACGGACATTGCTTGAACCTCTAAATAATATACCTCAAACTTTCTAGAGTTTCTGTGCCTAATCAGCAAATACAGGGTGAACAACTAAGAACGCCGGCTGTCGGCCATATTTCAAAAAATAGTCATGGTACAACTTTGAAAAAATACCTTCAGGAAAATGACCCTGAAAAATCGCTGGAAAATATTTTTGAGTTCCTAAAATATCTGCTTTGGGGTGGAATGAACAGTTAAAAATATAATACTGTGATTATCTCCAAAAAAGATATACTAAAGGTATCCTAGAAATACAATTTTTGATATATTGTTGAGATTATGAAAAATGTAGTTAGGGACTGTTTGTCCTTATTCTTCAAGTAAGGGGTGGGGGAAGGTTCAAACTAACAAATGTCGTAACACTTTTTTTTAATCGATATGCATGTTTTTGGCGCCATTTAAAACAGTTTTTCCTCTTTAATAAGATATGCTTAACAAAATTGGACAATTTTGTTAACGCTATGCGAAAAAGTCGACAATTTTCCCATTTTTCTCGGAAATTTCAAATGTAATGAGGTGTTTTTTAAATTCTGATGAAAAGGGGTTAAAAAAATAGGAATCTATTCCAAGATATAAGATTTACAATATCAGATATAAAAATTAAAAAAATGCTTCAATTTACATTTGAAATTTCTGAGTGGATACAAAATTATCTAATTTTGTTATCAATCTTATTAAACAGAAACACTTTTCCAAATGCAGCTAAAATCATTAAAAAACGAAAAAGTTATAAATTTGTTTGAACCTTCCCCACCCATTATTTGAAGTATAATGGCAAAAAATCTCCTTAATTAAATTTATTCATAATCTCATCAAGATTTCAAAAACTGTATTTTTAGGACACCTTTAGTATGTTTTTTTGGAGTATTATGTTTTCGAGTGTTTATTCCACCCCTAGCGGATATTTTAGAGACTGCAAAATATTTTCCAGCAATTTTTCAGGATCACTTACCTAAAGGTAATTTTTTTGAAAGTTGTACCATGATTATGTTCTGAGATGTGGCCTACAGTCGTTCTTAGTTGTTCATCCTGTACATTTAAAATAAAATAGCAAAAAAAAAGCAGAAAAGGATTTAAAACGTTTATTCACTATTAATGAACAGTACAGTAAATTTGAAAAAAACAGGTGCAAAATTACAAAAAAAATACCTTGTCCAGGAATCCAATCCTAAACAAATAAAATTGTGTAAGCATAGTCTGGAAAGTGGAAACTATTGAACGCATTCAGTGGAAGCAAGTAATAAAAAAGGGTATATTAATCTGTAGTTACCATAACGTAACATACTTTGAAACTGAATTAATAAAGTTTAACGGATACACATACATTGCAGCTAGTTTACAGAAAATTTATTAGAATAGTTTTTTAATTATATTAAAACTAATAAAAATTTTACGCCATAAAGATTTAATGAAACATCATGCTACATCAACAGAAATCCAATCTGATTAATGAAAATTCTATCGTTTACTTACGTTTACTTTTTCTCACGCAAGAGTGGCTGTTTCGAGTGCCTCAACCATTCCATAACGTACAATTCAAAATCCTTATCTGTGAAACATTTAAAAGTGTTCTGAACAGCAGCTAAAAAAACAATTAATTTAGATCAAATTATGCCCATGGAAACCTTTGATCGATCATCATAAACTACATCAACTTGATTTTCAGCCCATTTTCCATAAGATACATGCGGGGTTCTTCAAAGGAATAATAACATATTTTATTTCGAGAAGTGACTTTTCATGATTTGCCTTCTATTACATGCCTCACTCCATTTGGCAGGTAAATTCAGGTGTGCTATGAAAATTCATACTTCTTTTCTGTATAAAATAATATACTATTCTCATCTTGTTATTTTCATCCTGGAACAAATTGTATATTAACTTCGTGGAATTGTAACTCAATGAAAACTAAGCATTATTAATACACTGTATACAAAAAAAACTACTTATGAAGAAGAGATATGAACACATTATCAAGTTAAATGAGTTTATAATTAATTGTATCCAATTGAGTATCCAATAGCTGTGTTTCTACAATAATAAATAATTGAATGCTGTTTGTTGACTGGAGCATTCAGTATCATAAGTTACATATTCTTCAACTAGATTAATATAGGTATTATTGTAAGGAACACCTACAGCTTATTTATTGTATTCAGTGAATTTTCAAATGGAAATGAGCTTTTTAACAGAAATTTCTGTTCTTAAAGTCTTAAACAGTCTCTAATTGTTCACAAGAATTGTTAGTAATAATGTTAAAATTTTCTAAACCTGCAAAACTATATTGATGGCTAAGACTACTACTACAAAAACTAGAACTAGAGATACTTGATTCAATATTTTTTGTACTGTTTAATACAATGTTTGTATCAGACTATCTGAAATAGTTACTCCCATTTCATTACATAATTACCAACTATTTGTTTTTTATTTTATTTATGTAAGTAGCTTCTGAAACATCTTAACATTGAAAATATTTTCTTCTAGATTCAAATCCCTGCCAACATATGAGCATGTTTTATTAATAATAATAATATCTACCCTATTGCAATATTAAGTTTTTAGTAGGGTATAATGCATATCTAGGATTTGAAATATTGTGAATCGTTTTTAAAATATACTTACTAACTGAAATATTTTAAAAATTGAAAAAACCCTTATTTTGTAAACTCTATTATATTATGTTAGTGTACAATTCCGCCACCTGGAATTTCAATGTATAATAGCCGATTAAAGTATTGAATGAGTATTAAGTTTCAATAATTATGATTTTGGAATAGGTACTTACCGATAACAATTGTTGTTTGTCCATTATAACAAGAATTATAACTAAGTATAGAAACTGTAGCTAAGTAGGAACTAACGAAAACGAAGACCACTTTATTCAAGTACTACTTGCAACATATGTGCATCCTGCAAATAAAATATAACACATAACTCAAAACCATCCACCATTTCATGCTTGTCATTTGTTTCCAAAGATAACTACCTGTATGTTTCGTTCATCAGTTCCTCTCCTGTTTTTTTCTTTTTTATGTTACTGTGATGTTTAATATGAGATATTACTGAGAGTTTTATGAACTAACATCGTACAGACGTAATAGCAAGTTACTAAAAATTATTTCGAAAGAAGTAAAAGTAACTGCAACATGTGATCATCTTAGAAACATGTTAATTTGTAATATTACAGTAACGTTCTGTATGTAACATTAGAGAGAAGTATACAAATGAACATCGTATGAATTTTTCCTATAGGAAGTTACTAAAAAGAAGTTCATAGGATGTGTATGTAACTGCGAATTCAAGTATTACTGTGTACATCAAAAATATGTTTCAATTAAGACATCTAGGAGATATCTAATTAACGTTTTAAATAAACATCACGAAAAGTCTCTGAAAAGAACATCACAATAAAGACTTGTTATGTTTCTTGTTTAGTGGGCTATATAACTAAATAAAGAAATGAAAATTGACTTTTGGTCAAAAGCTGACAATGTAGTTTGGCATAGAACATGACATATAAAAATAATGATCTGTGTTTTGAAAATTGATAATAGACAAATTAGTCAAATGGATCTTTCTATTTTAAACGTCTATGAAGTGGAATGAACGCTCTGTTTAAATTAACTTGAGTGTTGAGACAAATATCATTATTCAGTAATTCCCTGTTAATATGTAAATCTTCAAGAAAATCTAATCTATTGTATTTTTTGGAACCCACCTCCTGTAAAATTTTTGAATTCCTATTTGGACTAAAATTGTGGTTGTTAAACCATAAATGTTGACCAAAAGCTGAAATTTTGTTGGGACTTAAATGCTCGGTTATACGGACCCTCAAATGTCTGCAAGTTCATCCAATGTAGGCTGCATCACAATCATCATAATTTAACCTGTATATGCCACCCTTTGAAAGTTTATCAATTTCATCTTTTGTGTTGACCAAGTATCTGTTGAGGCTGTGGTTGGTTTTAAAAGAAATTTTAATGTTATCTATATTGCTTTTAATGCAACCAGCAATTTTATTAGAAATATTGTCATTTAAAAAAGGAAGTGGAACAAATTGTGCTATTGAATCTGCTTTAGGGTAGGCTGCATTAAGCTCTTTTTTGTTTTTAATTTTTTGGATCAAACTATTTTTAATATTCGGGTTATAATTATTATTTGAAGCTATTTCCTTTCTGAACATAATTTCTAAACTTTTATCATCAAATCCATTCAATAGTTTTATTAGAAAATTGAAAACTCAGTTAAATATCCATAAAGATTTTTTCATCGAACATTCAGCCCCTTACTCTCTCATTAGCAGCAACCGAGTCATTCCTCGCTTGTATGGACTTCCAAAGATCCACAAGATCGACATACCAATAAGACCAGTAGTTAGCTTCACTAACACTCCGGTTTCAATTTTAGTTTCATTTATTTACAGGCTTATAAAAGGCCTAACACACTTCACTCCAAAATATGCAGTAAGTAACTCTTTAGAATTGATTAACAAATTGAATAATTTAAATTTACCTCAAGAAAGCTTGATGATTTCTTTTGATGTAAGTAATCTTTTCACTTCAGTTCCTAATATAGAAACCTTACCATTTGTAAGTGAGACCTTAAGCCTTGCCCAAGTTGATGCCAATTCCATAACTCACATTTTGACCTTGTTAAACTTTTGCCGTTCACAGGACTTTTTTATTTTTAATGATAAATTATATAAACAACCAGATGGACTTGCCATGGGTAGTCGTTTATCACCTCTTTTAGCAGATATTTTTATGAATAATTTAGAAAACAAATTCATTATCACTGCAAATAATCCATAAATTTTACATTGGTTTAGATGTGTTGAAGATTGTTTGGTATTTGTGGATGGTTACATTGACATTGTCAACAATCTTCTAGCAAAAATAAACCAAGTTCACCCAAGTATCAAATTCACACTTGAATTAGAATCAAATAATACATTTAATTTCTTTGACTTTGACTAGCAATCTTTTAAAGTTCAGCATATTTAGAAAACCCAGACAAACCGATCACGTTATACCCAGCTTATACAATCATCCTCATCAACACAAAATGGCAGCCTTCAATTGTTACATTCATAGACTTTTGAATGTGCCCTTTTTTGCAGTTGATTATCAGAATGAATTGAATATCATTAAACAAATATCTTCAAATAATAATTATAACCCGAATATTATTAATAGTTTGATCCAAAAAATTAAAAACAAAAAAGAGCTTAATGCAGCCTACCCCAAAGTAGATTCAATAGCACAATTTGTTTCAATTCCTTTTTTAAATGACAATATTTCTAATAAAATTGCTGGTTGCAGTAAAAGCAACATAGATAACATTAAAATTTCTTCTAAAACCAACTACAGCCTCAACAGATACTTGGTCAACACAAAAGATAAAACTGATAAACTTTCAAAGTGTGGTATATACAGGTTAAATTGTGATGATTGTGAGGCGGCCTACATTGGAAGAACTTGCAGACCTTTGAGGGTCCGTATAACCGAACATTTAAATCCCAACAAAATTTCAGCTTTTGGTCAATATTTAAGGTTTAACAACTACAATTTTAGTCCAAATAGGAATTCAAAAATTTTACAGTAGGTGAGTTCCAAACATTACAATAGATTAGATTTTCCTGAAGATTTACATATTAACAGGGAATTATTGAATAATGACCTTTGTCTCAACACTCAAGTTAATTTAAACAGAGCGTTCATTTCCCTTCATAGACGTTTAAAATAGAAAGATCCATTTGACTAATTTGTCAATTATCAATTTTCAAAACACAGATAATTATTTTTATATGTCATGTTCTTTGCCAAACTTCATTATCAGCTTTTGACACAATGTCAATTTCCATTTGTTTATTTAGTTTTATCACAGATTATATATACTCCCTTAGATAGCCGACTCTCGCCTTCCCTCCAAAACACGTTTTACTAGTGACATTCGCGACATGAGGATGAACTAGGGTGAAAGGCGCCAATTTTGAAATTAGTAAGTTCACTGTTAAATGATGCCATGAGCGCAAAATAGTGTAACTCTCAGTTTTAATCGTCGAAAGCGCCAACATATAATGTTTGTTATACTTTGACGCTTTGGTAAATTAAAACCATTATACAAAAAACGAGTTACACAATTTTACACTTATTGCCTCAAATAATATATGGCGTCAATAAAGTTAATTTGAGCAAGCAGTTATAAATAGAAATTTAATGCTTGAAAAAATTACTTCATATGAATATAATGCTAATAATAATATTTGAAGATCCAAATCTTCGCACATTATATCTGATATTGAAACAAATATTTTGCATGTTTCATTGTTGCATTGGGGCCATGATTAATAGGATTCCGAATAAAATTTAAAAAGTAAACAAAATTTATTATACACAACAATATTTAGTATGTAAATAAACAAAATAGATATATTTACAATATTTTATCGATACCTGCATTAAATCTAATATGAGGATGAAAAATCAATAAATAAGTAGGTATATCTGTCATTGTTAATTGACATTTTGTGTTTGAACCAAGACAATCTAGGTGAATAGGAGTTATGGCCACCATATTTGCTAAAAATGAGTATTTTAAGTAACAAAAATATTATTTAAGTTAAAGTTTTAATATTTTAGTTATTAGTATATATACATACTTGGAATATTTAATGATGGTACAGCATTGAATTTTAAATTGGTTCGATTGTTATTGATAATAAATTTCATATCTTCAAAGAAATATCGATCACAAATCCTAAATGCGTGCCTTTGTTTAGTATTTACGTCAACAATATCGTTTCTTCCTATAGCCAGACACCATTGTCGTCTAATCTATAAATCAAAATATGTATAAATTCGTAATTACTTAATTAATTCAGAATAGCTTACCTCTGGATCTTTTGGTAAACAATGCAATATTTTTGTATTACTGCAATCAGGAATGGAACACATAAAAACCATTTTGATAATAATTATAATAAAGAAAAATTATTCCACAGCAGTAACTGTAAAATCTCAAATGTAAATTAAACAATATATTAACTGTCCACAGTTTGGAAAAAATATAACAGTAGGTATATGTTTCTTCTTCTGAATTAAGAATTAATTAAATCTTCTTTTCCGTGATCTCTGGTCTCTGTCAGAGCTACTCTTTGTCCATGAGAACGACGCTCACGACACTCGCGACATGAGGAGTAACTACAAATAAAAAACTGTCAAACATCGAGAGTGAGCACCCCATGAGTTATATAATGGACTAAGTTTCAGCGGACATGTGTTGCGCCTTTTGAAACTTTTATCCAGGTTAATCCTGGAATAAGTATATTTTAAAATGTTGTTCATTTGATGTCCCTTTTTACATATTTACATGGTCATCTTGACACATAGTATTTTTATGGTCTGGCTCTGGACCTGACGAGTAAGTAATTTTTTCAATTTTCAATGTTCTCATTATCAAAATTTCTTAAATTCAATTCAATGTTACTTACTTACAGGTACGCACTGATGATGACATTATTTGTCGAAAGCGCTTTGCTATAATTTTATAAATTAAAATTCTGCACGAAATACATACCTTTTATTCATCCAATTACATTGGAACGTGCACACAGCTTGACAATTTTCACTTAAAAATCTTATTATTAGCCGGACTTAAAAATGATAATTATTATTGTATGATTTTGATGAGATATTAGAATAAAAGTTTTTCTGTCACGACAAATTCAACGAGGCTATTGGATTTTACCCAACAATGTTTTACTTGAAAAAAATTTATAAAGTATAAAAGGGTAAAGTTGGAGTGAAAATGTTTGGGAAAAACTACCTTAAAAAAAATGTGTATTAACTAGGGTGAACCGTATATCTATTGGACAATTAATAAAATTTTGATTTGAAAATTCAACCACTAAGTTACCTATAATGAAACATTAATGAAAGTATACGCGTGTTTGCGTATTTTATTAGACTTTCAGAAAAAAAAATTGAATTACAGTAATTTGTTACAAAGAAAAACTTAGCAAGCATATTTGCGCAAGAGTAGTTGTTCGTTTTATCAACTGACAGTGTGAATAAGTAAAATAACTTTCGTTTGAATATATATTATTCTGACACATGTTGTCTATCACATCGTTGCTGTGTTTTAACAAAAGTAGAAAAATAAATTGAACATAAACTGCCCCCTTTTGAAGGGAACCTTCAAATGAATACATAAGTAAATGTGCGAAAATAAATATGAACATAAAATGGCATTGACATTGCACATAATAAAAATATCACTAAGTGTTTGTATCTTCTTCTATTGGAAGTGGGCATAAATGTCGTACTGAATGGTTCACAATTACTGCCGTGGTTTGGATTCTTCCAAGTCTGGAAACACGATCTTTTCCTTCGGAGCGATGTAGGATTCTACCAAGAGGCTGATTACAATGTTTGATTAGTACAAGGGTTCCAGTCGTTAGAAATGGTTTTGCTGGATCCTTCCATTTATATTGCATATGCAGTTGAGAAATATATTCTCGTTTGAAATGTGTCCAAAATTGTTGATACATACGTTGGATGTCGTGATAAACTATTAGATGGGCTTGTTACAAGATCATCATGGCGACCAATTAAAAAATGTGAAGGTGTGAGGGGTTCTAGATCGTTCGGATTGGTGGATTGGTGGATTTGGAATAAGCGGGTGTGAATTCAAAATTCCTTCAATTTGTACCTAAAATGAATACTAATCTTCATATATAAATTGTTTGTTATAAAGTATGCGTTGTAGATGGTGCTTAGTGCTTTTGACGGCTGCTTCCCAAAGGCAACCAAAATTTGGTGTGTACGGGGGTATAAAATGCCACCGTATGTTATCTTTGGTTAATTGATTATTGATATGATCTTGGTTATTATGTAAAGAGATACCCAATTCGTTTAGTTGGTTGTTTACACCATTGCCTGAAAAAATGTCAGATGGTATTCCTCGTCTGGAAGTGAATCTTCTAAAGCAAGATAAGAAACATTCAGTTGTTAAGTTTAATACCAATTCTAAATGAATAGATTTTGTGCAGAAATAGACAAAAACGCAAACATAATATTTGTTTATCTTTTAATGGAAATGGGCCTGCATAGTCAAGTCCGGTAAATTGAAAAGGTAATGATGGTTTTATTCTATGATCAGGTAAATTGGATATGTAGCAAATGTTGGTTTGAATTTGAAACAAGTTACACATTGTTTGAATACTTTCTTTGCTAAGTTGCGTCCACCTATAGGCCAATAAAACTGTCTGATGGATGCCAATAATAGTTGAGGACCTGGGTGTCATAAAATGTGATGTTTATGTATAAATAGTAGTTTGAAGAAAATGTATTTTGAAGAAAGAAATATCGGATGTTTTGTATGAATGGAGAGTGGTGTAAATCATAATCTACCTCCTACACGTAATATATTATTTTCATCAAGAAATGGTGCAAAAATGTTAAATTTGTGTACTGATGGTATCTGTTTGTTTGATTTAAGGGTATTTCTTCAGAAAAACATTCTGATTGTTCTAATTTAATTAATGTGAAATTGGCATGATTTAATTCTGAGACTGTAAGAGGACCAGTTAATATGTCTTCTTTCCGTTTTTGTATGTTGAAAATAAATCTGAGACAATAGCAAGTTACACGTTTTAATTTGTTTACATTTGAATATCTAGAGAAAAGTGAAAATTGTTCAATAGTTGTTGCCTTGAGTGTGGTACTGGTTTAAATCGGGTAAATTTATGTTTACAATAGTATCATTACATAATGAGTTATCAATAGGATCATAGAGAAAATCAGGTCCGTATCACCATAATTTTGAATTTCCTAGTTTTTCTGGTAAATCTTCTCGTGACGCTAAGTCTGCGGGGTTTTCCTTTGTATTGACATAATGACAACTGGTAATATCGGTCATAGTTTGAATTTTGGATACACGATTTGCGACAAATGTTTGCAACAGATTGGGTTCATTTTGAAGTCAACATAGAACAATTTGTGAGTCACTCCAATATTATACAGGTACTGTTGGAAAATTGGTATTACCAATTTCTTTTACTAATTGTGCACCTAATAATGAGGCACATAATTCGAGCCTAAGTATCGTAATTGTTTTTAAAGGAGAAACCATTGTTTTTGAACATAGTAAGTGAATAGAATAGTTTCCTTGAGCATCTTGACTTCTTAAATAGACGCAACTGGCATAAGCTTGCATCGAAGCGTCACAAAAGCAATGCATACCTTGTATAATTGGTGATTCGTTCCGATTGCTTTCCGAGGAATTTCTAATTGATTCAGTTGAGTTGCTTGATTATAAAATTGTGTCCTTGATACTTATAAATATTGCGAAATAGGCTCATCTCATGGTAATTTGATTAACCATAGTTTTTGAATGATGATCTTTGCTACTATAATTACTGGACTAAGAAGACCAAGTGATATAATAGAAAGAATTTGTCTTTTAGTAATCGAGGTATGAGAACAAGAAATGTTTATATTATATTTTAAAATATCTTGTTTACTGTCCCATTGAACACCTGGTGCCTAAATTCAAAATCTTGTTAGAAATGTTTTCGGGATCAATTGTTTGTAAAATGTGAGGATGACTTGAAACCCTTTTTCTTAAATGAAATTATTCTGATGATCAAATGGATGAAATGTTAGTACATCTAGTTTGCATTTCATTGATATCATTTGAACCTGTTGGTAAATCGTCCACATAAAAATCTGACAAAATTGTATTTGATGCAGTAGGATTTGAACTATGATTTTCGATAGCTAATTGATTGATACATCTAACTGCTGGATAAGGCGCTGACGTGGTGCCATATGTGACTGTATTGAGTTGGTACGTTGAAAAGTCCTCATTTGGGTTTTCTCTCCAAATTATTAGTTGAAGTTGTTTATGGTCCTTTTGTATTAAAATCTGCCTATACATTTTCGACGCGTCTGCTGACACGACATTTGTAAAGTCTGAACCTGATTATAGTCTGTTTCTTATTGACTGACAGCACGCGAAAAGGTCACAGATGCTAGTCAGGTAGTAAACCATAAGCGTCACAGTTCATCTAAGGAATTTATTTACTATTTAATTTCATACCCGATCTGATATATAAAGGTAATATAAATGTAAATTCGGTTAGTTAAAACAACTAACTGACCTTCATACATTTGTAGAGTACATACAGTTAAAACAATAAATTATTTTTGAAATAATCTTGTAACGCAACTATGCTGACTGAATATTTCATTAATTATCTTGAGAATTTGGAGCAGGTCAATTCTTGGGAGACATATTAACAAACCATTTATCAATTCATTCTCCAGATAATTACTTTCTGATTTTCGAAATGTTGATAATAACATTTCCAAGAAACATTACAATAGGATCCTACTAGGGATTGTCCCAATGACTACTTAGAAATTTTACAGGTATATATGGCGAAACTTGGTCTCCCCCAAATTTGTATAATTTGTTTTCCTTAGAGTCGCTTATGTTCCATAAGTGTTAACTGTGTTGTGAAAAATGTCTTCAAGTTTTACCCCAGTAAAGTGTAAGAGCGTGATTAGCTTATAAACGAAGACTGTAGTGTTAAATGTGCATGATGCTGTTGTACCTCAAATGCCGGCTGCTACTGTTAGAAATACAGTTTCGACATGTTCTAATATGACAGGAGTTAGTGAATCTACTATTCACAGGCTTCTAAGAGAGAGGAAAAATGGAAATATATCTCCACCTAAAAAGTCAACTGGAAGAAAACCATTTGACCTTGATGAACATATGCAAAATACTATAAGACGAAAAGTACATGAATTATATTTTAAAAAAGAGATCCCAACCCTTGACAGAATTCTAAGAATGGTGAAGGAGGACGAGAATTTGCCTGACATAGGGCGAAAAACTTTGTGGAAAATATTACACAAATTGAATTTTACTTGGGAGAAGCAAAGTCGTAAATCAGTGTTAATGGACAACGAAGAAATAATATGTTGGAGACGCCAGTATTCACGAGATATCCGAAAATACAGGCAGAAGGGAACATAAATCTATTATCTAGATGAGACATGGCTCAATGAAGGACATTCAGTGAAAAAAATATGGCAGGACAAAAGTATTCAAACCAGTCGTCAAGCTTTCATAGAAGGTTTATCTACTGGACTGAAAACTCTTATCGGTAAAGGTCGCCGACTAATAATAACGCATATTTGATGCAATCAAGGGTTCGTTGAAGGTGGTTTACTGGAGTTTCCGTCAACATCAACCAAAGACTATCATGAAGAAATGACTGCAGATGTATTTTACACAAATGGTCGAATTAATTCCAGGTTAATCGTAAAAGATATACCATTGGAAGATGATATGTTGAAGAAAGAACTTTTAAAGGTTGCTTCAGATCACAAGCTACAATTTAAAACGTTTGTTATTGATGAAATAGCCAAGAATCGTGGGATAACAGTGCTTCGTTTGCCGCCATACCATTGTGAATTAAATGCGATAGAGTTAATATGGGCCCAAATGAAAGGTTATGTAGCTAGACATAATAAAACATTTAAAATGAAAGATGTTCGTGAACTCATGAAGTACTCATTGACAACAATAACTGAAGAGAACTGGAGAGATGCTGTGAATCATGTAATTAAAGAGGAATAGAAAATGTGGGTTTTAGATAACCTTATAGAACAAACTATAGAACCGATAGTGATCTCTCTCGACGAGTCTTCGGATGATTCTTGTATGGCCTGCGAAGAGGGTGATACTAAAGATTCAATTTTATATTTCCTATAAATGGTATGTTTACTTTACTTAATATACATTAATTCATTGTCAATAAATTTGAATTATGAGAATTAAATTATGTTCTCTTTATTTAATTTAATTTAATAAAAATGAAAATGTAAGTTGTTAATAGGCCTAAACGAATGAATTTTATTTCAACTGTAATGTTGACCGAATCTAATTAAATAAGCAAAATGAACTAATATCGTAATCTCCGCCACTGCCGCACTGTTTATCCTTTTGCTGGCATTGTTCAGTTTTATTACCATATTGTATTTTGAGCTGAAATAGGGATGTACAGATAACCAATACAGACACCTACTTGTTTTGCATTAGAATTTTAGTATTCACTTGTAAAATTCTTAAGATCACTCTGTAAGAGATAATTTTCTAATTGAATATTTAATGAGGCTACTGTGCTGTCAGACATTAAGAAATAGACTATAGTATATCAAAAATGATATTCTGAATTTTAGGGCCCACTAACTGTAAGTCATTAAGGGACCATCCCGAACTAGTTATACATGATCCATCGAGTTTTGTTTCTTTGATAACGCCATGATGTGGAAAATAATAATTTGGTTTTCTTATTGATTCTGTTAATTTTGACATGTGGCCTAATTGTATATATTCATGAATGAAATTCTTGTAAAGATTATGAAATTCTGGATTTGATTCAAATCTTTTCTCTAATGCCTTGAATCTATTAATAGCTGTTTCTTTAGAATTGCCCAATATTTCAGGTAGCTTTTTTAATAGAAATTTGACAATAAATTGACCATTAGAATGACGTCAAGTGGTTTCTTTGAATAGGGTTTCACAAAGAAGGTCGTCTTCAGACATTGAAGTAGGTTCAATGATTTCATTGAGTTCCCGATCAATGTTAGGTTTAAACGCTTGCAACAAGATTCATAAATTAGATTGGATTTAGCTCCAGAGTCTAATAACGCTCTACAGACTTGAAAACTGTCTTGATCGTCTTTTACTTCGAAAGTTACAGTTGAGAGAATGGATGAATTGTAAATATTTTGTATAAATTGAATTTGTTTGTAGTAAAACATTTGAATGGTCTCCTTGGGAACTAGATGAATTGCTGGAATTACTGCATGACTGTTTGATTATTTGAGAATTGCATTGATTGTCTTATTTGATACTTTTAATTGTATTAGAATTGTGTAATAGTATATTGTGTTTTCGTCTCAATTTCTTACAGCAGCCTAATTTTCGATACCTACCGGGCAATCATCGCTGAATATGTCCCGCTTCATATGGTATATTGCTGTAATTATTCATATGGGATTGTAACATAGTATATAAATATTCACAAAAATATAGTAATAGCTTGATAACGATATCTCGATAGCTTTATAAAAAAAACGTTAATTAAGGCTCTTGATGTGAACTGAACTTAAAAATATTATGGAATAATTCTACAATTATAAAAAATAAACTGGATTTATTTTCTTTGATGTACTGTCATACAAGAAACTATTTTATAAGAAAAAATACAAAACAAATAAGAAAAAGATGTAATTTAACGAGCAAACAAGCGCTAAAGAAATAATAACGAACGTATGTTGTTGTTGTGTGTGTATTTTATCTAATTAGTATGATATCAGCACAATTTTTCGAATAACTGAGAAAGGAGATAAATCATAGATTTAATTGCAAGTACCCCTGTCAGGACGAATGTCGCGTATCAATCAATATCCTTCAGACATACGAACATCGGAGAGCGAAATATAGAAACAGCAGCTGCCCTTGATTTCCGCGGATACCGGTCTAAGGTAGAGATGGGAATCTAAGTTTAGGGAAATATTGGTTACTATACCTGAATTCAACAACTGATGTAAATCATTCAATACATTTTATTTAAAATATCTTTGTTCATAATATAGTATACGACAGAATAGGAAAATATGTTCCTTACCTTAATAATTAAGTTTTGGGGTAGTTTTTTTCTGAAACGTAAAGTTTCCAAAGCCTCGAGTCTTCATGTTTTGATCTTAATAAGAGTAAACGATGATTGATTGGTAAAGAAAATATAGAGAAGAAAACTTCTACGTAAATGCGAAAAATAAAGCTTTATTGAACTCTATTTAGTGGAAAAACTAGTTCTTTGTCTCTCTAGCGTACCAAAACCTTTATCATTATTGAAATGAAAAATTCCAGCTTGAATATTTTTTGGTGTTGCTGCCAGAGGAAGAGCGTTTTTCGCAATAGGGGATGTGCCATAAATTGTCATGGTTTTCCCTCGATGATTACGCATCCATGAGTCGCAAGCACTATTGATATATTTTTTAAGATGCCCATATGGATCGATCTAACGGTTGGAGTTTATGCGGGCAATATGGTGGTAGAGAAATTATGACAACTCCTTTTTCATTTCAATAGTAATGGCTAGTAATGGGAGATGAAACTCATGATTATGTAATATCAAGAGAACCGGTTTCTCTTGAGATGCCCTAGCATGCTTGGCGAAGTGTTTTAAATATATCAAGAAACTGTCCTCTGTCATCCAACCTGATGGATTAGCGGATCCAATACATCCCGGGGAACCGTTATTAACAAAATAGTCTCTGCAGTTTTTTCTTGGAAACAAGAACATTTAAGGAATTAAATTTCCGCTGGCACTAACAGCAAAACAAATATTACTAGGGTACCTCTCTCAGCGGAAATTACAGAACCCACTTGTTTCATGCCTTTTATAGCAACAATTCTGCCTGGTCGCTGCACAGTAGTTATGCCCATTTTATGTATATTGTACATATCCTGAGGCTCAAAGTTGTAACGATCCAGCAACTCTTGTAAAAGATAAAAGAAAGAAAAAAAGATTTCTCTACCTATTTGAAATATAAAATGAATTGAGCAATGGAAATATGTAGACCATAAAAATTACCACAATTTCATTCTGAAAATGACTTAGATGATTTTAAAAAAATCACTGTCTCCGTCTTATATGTATGTTTCATTATAACTGTTTTTAAAGAAACCAAAATGGATATGTTAAAGTAGCTGATTGTCTTATAACGAAATTGTAATAGAACATTCATTATGTGTATTATATGAATAGCCCTGATGATGAACCTAAATAAAGGATTCGAAACGTTGGACAAAGAAAAAAAGAAAAGCTTTTGAAGTTTTATTTCTTATAAAAGAAGTTGGCGAAGAACCAACCATTAATTATATAAAAATTAAAAATTTTCATACTGCCAATTAACCAATACATATATAAAAGAAAGCATTCAGGTCTTATTGAAACTGGTAGCGCGACTGCGACTAGTTGCTTCAGGATTCCCGAGGGATCACGTGCTATGTCGCTTGAGAAAACTAGTAAGGCAGTCAACAGAGGCCATTTAATCTGAAATACAATTGTTAGGGGCAGTTATATTATTTTTCACAGCAAGCTCGTAAGCTAACCTATTAACTTCTTTTGTGGATCATCCAAAGTATAATTGGGACTGATAAATCAGGTATTTCCATTTGATCTGATAAAACTTGGCGATCCCGTTTATACCCTACACACAATGATTGTTCCAAACCTAGAAATGAAACATTTTCAATATAGAGACCCCTAAATTTACAACAAAAAAAACACCATCATTACTTCGCTTTGGTAATTTTTTACAAAATCTCTAGTTTATTTTGAAATCGGAGGGCCACTACCCGAAGAGACTTCTTGTTTTTTAACACTTCATAGGATGCTCATTCAAAAACGTCCAAGGGTGTTTTTCCTCGATTGGTTTTCCGTTTATATGTCCTCATTCTTAATTCTAAATTGAATGAATAAGACTTTAACTTTATTTGCACAAGAAAGAGCATACCTGAATTATTATTTTGATACCACAACACCAGTAATAACTAAAACTAAAGTCACTTTATAAAACAATATTTGAAAACAGTAACATTTACTAAGACACCTCTAAAATACCAAAATTGGCCAAACACACGTGATACGCCCCCGTCTGAAATAAGAATCATACTAAAAACACAATAACTAACGCTTGTTCTATTACGTTGATCGTGATGCATCTGACATCTATACAGCGCGAGCAAACGCGTTTGTAACAAACCAACCCCTATCACAACTAACCCCAGTGCCCCCTATTTGCATGTGAGCATGCCTACAGAGCGGGTCGATCAACTGAGACGGCTCTGTATCAGCTGACAGAAGTCATCCAGAGAACTCTGAGCAACAAAGAAATCGCAACGTGTGCATTCGTGGATATATCAGGGGCCTTTGACAACACAACTCATGTGTCTGTCAAAGAAGCACTAAAAAAGCGAGGAGTGAATGAAACCATTGTGAAATGGATGTATGAGTTGTTGACAACGAGGATAGCTGAGACACTGCTGGGGAATCAAACCACCTCAGTTAAAGCCATTCGGGGGACACCTCAAGGGGGAGTGATATCTCCGCTTCTATGGAGCCTCGTAGTAGATGAGTTGTTCTACAGGCTAACGGAGCTTGGCTTCGAATGTATGGGCTACGCCGATGACATTGTTTTAATAGTCAGAGGCAAGTTCGAGAACACCTTGTGTGATTTATTACAAAAGGGCCTCAGAATAATTGGGCAATGGTGCTTGCCAGTGGGGCTAAACATTTACCCAAGCAAGACCATAGTAATTACATTTATCCGGAAAAGAACACTTTCAGCCATGAAACTCATATCATTAAACGAGGAAATCATAGAATAGAAATCAGAGGTTAAATATCTAGGGATAACCCTAGACAGTAAGCTTCTGTGGAATAAGCATGTTGAAATAACTGCTAGTAAAGCAATAAGAGCTTTGACGGCGTGCAGAAATCTAGCTGGTAAGAGGTGGGGCTGTAACCCAAAAATACTGCGATGGATGTACGCCATGATTGTGAGACCAGCAATTACGTATGGGGCAATAGTTTGGCACACAAAAGCAAGTCAGTACAGCACGAGGAAAACCCTCGATAAAGTTCAAAGGCTTGCCTGTGTGTGCATCACTGGAGATATGAGAACGTGTCCAACTAGGGCACTTGAGATCATTACAGATCTCACACCTCTACATCTGGTGATAGAAAGATCTGCCCAAGAGGCAATTCTTAGAATATCTAAGGAAGGTTCAGGCAATAAAAGTATTAAAAATCAGGGAGCTTGGTCCTCTCTGACAAGATACATCTCATTAGCGAATCTTCCCAGTGACGGAATGATCAGGAAAGTAAGCATCGAAAAGAATTTCCCCACGATGCTAAATACGAGAAGAGACTGGTAAAGGGAATATACCACCCAAACTCTCAAAGAAAACATCATTTGATGGTATACGGATGGTTCAAAAACTACCATTGGAGCAGGCGCTGGAGTATTTGGGCCTGGCACCAGATACTCATTATCGTTAGACTCCTTCCCGAGCGTCTTTCAGGTAGAAATACTAGCGATTAAAAGATGCGTGGAAATGAACCTAGAAAGAAACTACCAGAAATGTGACATATCGATCCATTCTGATAGTCAAGCAGCTATCAAAACATTGAGCTCCCATGTCATTGACTCAAAGTTGGCATGGGAGTGCAGAAGAAAACTTGATGAATTAAGCAAGAATAACAAGGTCTCTTTAGTCTGGGTTCCTGGCCACTCGGGAATCACGGGAAATGAAAAGGCCAATACACTTGCCAGGAATGGAGCTCAAATGCCCTTTATTGGGCCGGAGCCTTTCTGTGGTGTAGCAAGAAAGAGTTTCGGAAGAAAGAGGAAACCGAAAGAGAAGCACTCTGGCGGTGCCTTCCCGGGTTGGAACATTCCAAAAAGTTCCTGGGGAACTTTGACACTGCTAGATCTAAAAAATATTTGGACCTCAGTGGAAATAAGCTACATCTCCTCACGGGCTTTCCTACAGGACACTGCCGCCTTAGGAAGCACTTAATGAGAATAGGTCTAGCAGATATTGACGAGTGTAGATTCTGTGGGGAGGAGGATGAAACTCCTGATCACCTAGTTCTGGAATGCCTCGCCATTGCAAGCCAACGCAGGAAATGCTTCGGACAAGAATCTTGTAAGAGTGAAGACCTAGCCTCGTTGAAGCCGTCCCAAATACTAGAGTTCATTAGAACCTTGGAACTGGAAGGCGAGCTGTAGTAGTACCGAGAACAGCTCTGATGGGGGGGGGGGCACAATAAACCTTTGGTTTCAGTGCACTGTAACCTCTTTAAAATCTAATCTAATCTGATCTACCTCGTTATTAATGTCACAACCAACCCCCAAGCACGTTTTTGTTATGTTGTTTGAGTATTGCCCACATTTTTATAGATAGACTAATAACTTTGATTTGAATTTTGATACCACAGCACCAGTAATAACTAAAACTAAAGTCACAATATAAAACAATATTTGACAACAGTAACGTTTACTAAGACACCTCTAAAATAATACCAAAATCGGCCAAACACACGAGATACGCCCCCGTCTAAAATTAGAATCATACTAAAAACACAATAACTAACGCTTGTTCTATTACGTTGATCGTGATGCATCTGACATCTATACAGGGCGAGCAAAAGCGTTTGTAACAAACCAACCCCTATCACAACTAACCCCAGTGCTCCCTATTTGCGCAAATATATAGACATTGCATCGACTTTCATTTCGTTTCACAAAAGGCATGAATTCAAACTACAAGCAAAAACATCATCTTTTGGTCCTTATAAATGAAAGCTGTTGTGTTTGTTATCGATTCCCCATTCATTCATACGAGACGGATTACTAGTTTTACAATGCAATTAGCAAGTCGATTTCTCTTCTGTACGTCTTGCCCTCTCATTAAAAATTATTCGCCAATATATAAAACGACTCCCCAAGTGTAGTAGAACTAGTAACCCGCCTCGAAGGACCAAAAATATGAGCGCGATTGCTGGGAAGTGGACTGTATTAGAAAAAATATCTTGCAGTTGGCGAATTGTCAAGAAATACAACGACTTTAGTTGAAAAGGTCTTACCAAAAGATAATGTATTCTAATGCATCCACTACCAAGCCGTCACGTTTACAGGAATATTTAGCCGATTATACAGCCAATATAATAAAAGTTTATATAGCTAATATAATAAAAGCTTGTACTGCAAAAAATGTAGGCCACTTTAAATAACTTGAAAAATTGCAAAGAATTTAAAAAATTAAATGTATCAGCTTATAGTGTGTGGGTGGCCTAAAGTGAAAGTATTCACTGTGATTATCTTAAAGAATGGTCATAAAACTGTTAGTAAAAACCTCTTTAGAAAATTATATTTCAAGGATAGCTTTCAACAAAAATGATTTCACAACATATAAGCCATTATTTTCGAAAATTTATGCAATAAAAACTTTTGTTTGAAGAATAAGGTTAAGTAAATTAAAAATCTTCTCGATAAGAACTAGAGGTCAAATTCAAGAAAAAACTTAATAGTCGACTAGCTGAAAATTTTACACATAGTAAAGTAGACTATACACGTGTTATATTTGGTAACCCCGTATATGGTTCAACACTGTAGATGCTGACAGCGGACTTTATTATTTGTTTATTGTTGAATTATTATTGTACATATTTTTATTGCTGATATAGATAGTTTTGCTAATTAATAAATTCATTTTACATATTTAGTCTGATGTTAACTATTATATAATAAAGATCGTAATAATAAAATAATATTGTTTAATTGAGTTTTTGAAAGTAGTTGTAATAAAGTAATAAAATTGTTTTTTAAAAATAAGTTCTCGATACGGAGACTTATAAGTCACGTTAACCTCTTTAAATCAAAATAATTTACAATGAATGAAGTGACAATTAAAAAGTTAATAGGAGATGCTACGGAAAAAATAAGAATTAAACAATACAAAGAAAGAATTAAAACGAGCTCTAGATGCTACTGAAACGAATTTATTAATGAAAATTGAAGTTCACAACAAAATATTGAGTAGGAGATATATGCGAGAAACTGAACAGAAATCTAGAAATGAACTTCAAAGAATAAGATATAAACAACTTTTATTCTCTGGGAAAGTCTGATACTGCTCCAGTAAAAGTAGAATTCACTTCTCTTTTAACGAAAAAAGGGGTGTTTAAAAACATCAAAAAATCAAAAGGTACTGAATAGGCTATTTCTAACGACTTGAGTAAGAAGGAAAGGGAAGAGTACAATATCCTTAAACAGTATCTTATCCGCTTCCGTAAATCAAGAGAGCCTTCAAAGTGCTACATACGGGGAAGTAAATTAATATTGGACGGAAATTCCTATACTATCGAGCAATGGAAGAAAATTGAACAAATACTGAACCTTCCACTCCTACAACAGCAACTAGTTTAGCAACTCCCCTTACTGCAAGCAATAAAAAAGAGATTGTGAAAAATAAACCTCACACCCGCTCTGGTTCTCAGTCAAAAAATAATTTTAGTTAAATATAACATATATGAACCCCTTCATTCGAGATTATGATTAGACTCCCTTTAAAACTATATCATTAGATTCTCTTAGTCAATATAACATGTTAAAAAATATAAACAATAATAAATTCACCGTTTTACAACAGAATATAAGAAGCGTTAGGAAAATTCTAGATGAGTTGAGAATATATCTGTCTGAATTTGGCAGGGAAATAGATTGTGTTATTCTGACAGAAACCAGATAAATTGAAAATATAAGTGATTTCAGTCTTCCAGGTTACCTACGATATATTATATAATAGTGGAGACGTTAATACTTGTGATGGAGTCCTGGTTTACATTAAAAATTGTCTAGAGTATAACTATGAAATAGTAAAAGTAGGACTCTGTAATGTTCTAAAATTATCTATTTCAATCCAAAACCGTAAAATAATTATTTCTGAGTTATACAGGTCGCATGATATCGAAACCAAAACATTTATAAAAGATTTTAAACAATATTTGGAGCAATAAACAAAGATAAAGATACTAAACATTTATGGAACACTGTTGGTGAGATATTTAAAGCAAACAAACGTCATTGCATCAATAAAGTTTCGAACGAAAATGGGGAGGTAATAAAAGAAACTGAAGAAATCGTAGAAATCTTCAATGAATATTACGCAACATTTGGAAGTAAATTGGCCGAGAAAATTACTATTCCAAAAATCCCCCCTTACCTTCTCGATATTTCTATCACCTACAAATAAAATCGAAGTTATTGAAACCATAGACAGAGTTGGTGAAAAGTGTCAATGAGGAAATAGCATCTCCGATAGCATTCTTATTCAATAAAATTATTGATGAGGGACAGTGGCCCTCTGCACTGAAGGTTGGTATAATTAAACCTTTGTTCAAAAATGGTGATAGACAAATAATAACCAACTATCGGCCTATTTCATTAATAACAAATTTCGCAAAAGTTTTTGAAAAACTCTTAAAAACAAGAATATATTTGTGAAAAGAAACAAGAACTGGATTTCCTTGAAGAACTGGAAATTAGAAGACATTTAAGAAACCCACAATATGAAGTTGTCAATGAACAGTTAAATCTAGGGAATTCTCCACTAATAAACTGTCTTCTTAAGTGATAATTGTAAAGATCAGCAGATATAGTTTTCCTGGTTTTCTATATCATTGCACAGTTATACTGATCTTAATTGGAAAAATGATATCCAGGATATCACCATAGGGCTAATAATATCTAAGCTTCAATATTTGTAATATCACATCTTCTTCTTTTTTCTATAAACATATATTAAGCCAATCACAAGTTAGGTTACTTCTTGGTCTAGCCAAAATTAACTACTAAACATCAGGTAGGCATAAAATGAAATGTAACTTCTGTCATTCTGACGATGATATTGATTTATCGAAACAATTGTCAATTTTTTAGAATTTTCAATAACTTGTATTATATTGTGGAATTAACTAGAAACCTTGAGTTTCATTTAAAAACACTAAGAATATTCAGTTACCTGAATGAACACAGTGTCTTATCAGATAATCAATTTGGTTTTCGACGCAGGCGCAGGATGCTGTTTACTTTTTGACATCCAGACTATATCCGAATCTCGATAAGGGACTGCATTCAATGTGTGTGCTAAGGCCTTCGACACTGTGAATCACACACAAGCTTATGAGGGTCTTGCAGAACATGGGCTTCAAAGGTACTTCGTATAAAGTAATGAACAGTTATTTGGAAAATAGGAAATAGTATGTTTCAATAAATGATATTATTAGTTCTGAAAATAAAATTGCATATGGAGTACCTCAAGGAACAGTACTGGGACCGATTTTGTTAATAATATACATGAACGCAATTCTTAATCGTACAAGTGCGGGGATTATAAGCAGTTTTGCAGATGACACAGTCATCTTGTATACAGGCCGCGATTGGAATAAATTAAAAGAAAACGCAGAAGGAGACATGGAGAAGATAATAGACTGTTTGAATCAAATATATTTGACTATAAATTATAAGAAAACATATTTTATCACCTTCAGCTGTTACTCAGATACTCTTCCTTCCTATGATTCCTTGCCAATAATAAATAATCATTCATATTTAGGCAGCCTACGAGTAAACATCGATTATCGGTCGTCTAAACAATACATTTACCAGTTACGAGTTTTTATTTCCTTTTTACGGTGTTGTGAAAAAGTTAATGACTATATAATGTGAGATTCTACATCTTTTGTGAATGAACTTACAAAAATACATTTATAAACAGTTAATTTCATCAACTGAAGAACCTAGTTTTGACCAGTGGCGGACCATTAACACAGGTAACTGTTATTTCCTTTCATTCCCAAGAGTCCATCTAGGACTCTTGTCCTATTACTCTGTAGAGGTTTTGGTATCCAGGACCTCTTACAAAAATGGATCAAACTGAAACACAACCTCAACCATCCTCATCTATAACACTAAATACCCCCACTATTACAAAATCTTACGTAGCCGCAGCTCAAACAAACCCCCCCCCCCTCCGCCAACTTTTCCTAAAAGAGAACAGGCAATAGTTATGCATACTATCCCCGATACAGCTCTTTTTGAATACATAAAAGCTATTGGTGAAATCGTCAATCCAAAAAATGTTACCTTTGCTTCTAAAATATCGAACAACCGTGTGTGCATTTATTTAAGTTCCACATCTATCGTCGATAAATTACTCAAAACACACGATAGCATATCTGTGAAATCAACTATTATCCCTATACGTAGACTTATTACACCAGCCAAACGAATACTGATATCTAACGTATCCCCTACTATACCACATTCTATCATTGAAAAATCACTCGAAAACATAGGCCTTCAATTAGCCTCCCCTGTCTCATTTTTGAAATGTGGTGTACCAGATGACAACTATGCACACATTATGAGTTTCCGAAGAATGACTTTTGTTTTACCAGATTCAGATAATTTTTCCTTGCAAACGTCTCTCTTAATAACACATGATAATACTCCTTATAGAATTTCCATCTCCACTGACAAACTGGAATGTTTTCTGTGCAAACAACCCGGCCATACTGCCGAGGCTTGTATTAATCCTCCCAGTAATCCTATCCAAAATCCATCACTGCATACAAACGATTCACTCCCAATGTCTTCCCCCGTAATCGTATCTGAAATTTCAACTCCCATTGTGGATCAAACTAATACAAAATCAACAGATCCAGGACAACTCCCCAATCTCGACTGTTCAACTCATGGTCAAAAAAGATTTCTATCCTCGGCCAGCAACACGGAAACTCCTCCCCAACTTTCCCCCTCTTCAACCCCCACAGAAAACCAAATGCCTCCACCATCATTTACATTATCCCAAAATACACCTAAGCCTACTATAAAAAAACCTAAAACAACTCCCAAAGAAGATTCCAAACTGTCAGCCAGTGTCAATACTGCAGTACACGAACTCTTTAAAAATAAACCGACTGATCTCACTCTCACTCAAACCCAACTGACTGCCTTCTTAGAAAATTCATTTGGCAGCTCAGACCCATTCAACGAAGCTCTTTCCTTTACTCCAAATATTCAAGGACTTCTAAACGAGTTATCTCTCCTACGCTCCAAAACCAAAGAACGATCCCTTAAAAATCGAATCTCGAGAATTCAAAACAAAATAAAACATCAACTTAATGCTGAAGATACATCCGATGATAAAAGCAGCTGTACATCTGAAAATCCAACTGATGATGAGCTAAATATACATCAGTACCAACACGACCAACAATCAACATAAATACACACAATTTCTCGCAAAGCATTATTTTTCTATTTTTAAATATCATTAACCTTCAAGATAATACAATGGAATTGTGACGGTTTCTTTCCACGTCTGGAAAGAATCCAACAACTTATATCCGAGCAAAACATCCAAATACTATGCCTCCAAGAAACAAACTCAAAAGTCTCTAAACTCCCACAATTAAAAAATTTTGAAGGCTATCACTACATACGCGAAAACTGCAATAGAGCTAGTGGTGGTACATCTATATTCACCTCTAACGAACTATTCTCATCGCTTTTGCCTCTTACCACCGATCTTGAAGCTATAGCAGTAACTATTTGGTGCCCAAATAAACTAACTGTCTGTAGCATATATATTCCACCTAACTATTCGCTTACAGAAGTGGAATTAGTAAACCTCATCTTCCAACTCCCTCATCCATACATTCTAGTAGGCGATTTTAATGCTCATAATAACCTATGGGGATCTAATTCAACATCTGGCAGAGGAAGAACCATCGAGAATGTAATAAATTGCTCTAACCCATGCCTACTAAACACAGGATCCAATACTCACCTCAATATTTCTTCTGGGTCTTTCTCTGCTATCGACCTAAGCCTCTGTGACCCTAAGTCGGCCCCTTTACTAACTTGGCACGTTGAAGATGATCTGTATGACAGCAATCATTTTCCTATAGTCATTTCTTCCGATGAACCTCCTAACCAACAAATTTCAACAAGAACATATTGGCAACTAAACAGCGCTAATTGGGACAGCTATATGTCTCAAACAGAAACTACATTATCCTCCCTTATTCTATCTGAAAATATGGATAATAACATACTGCTCTTCACAACATGCATTATATCAGCTGCTGAGACCCACATAGGTAAAACTAAACATTCCTACAGACACAAAACTGTTCCCTGGTGGAATCCTTCCTGTAAAAGTGCGGTAGAACAGCAAAAATTGACACTAAAACTGTATCGACAGAACAGAACACCCGAGAATTTGATTAAGCTCAAGAGAGCCAGAGCAAAAACAAAATATATTATAAAGCAGAGTAAAAAATCCTCCTGGAAAAGCTACATTTCATCCATAAATGAAAGCACTCCTCCAAATCAGGTTTGGAAAAAAATTAAGAGTATTCAAGGGAAAAATACCAATAGTAAAATACCAAATCTCATATATAATGGAAATATAATAAATAATAACCAAGAAATAGCTGAAATTATGGCCAAACATTACGAAGTTAAATTCCGTAGTAAAATTTCCCCGACCCCTGCAAAAACAATGTCACCAGGCCCTTCTCTAATCAAACTTGACGTAGATTCCCTCAATATACCCTTCTCTCCACAAGAAGTTACTACTGCATTAAAATCCTGCAGAAAAAATGCAGCTGGGCTTGATGACCTGCCCTACATTTTTCTCCAAAATCTCGATACCTTAGGATAACTAAAACTTCTGGAACTATTCAACCTAATCTGGTCCTCCAAAAAATTTCCATCCCAATGGCGATTATCCATTATAATACCTATTAAAAAACCTGACCAAGCACCTACCTCACCTAAGTCCTATAGACCCATCTCACTAACATGCACTATGTGTAAAATTATGGAAAAAATGATTAACAAGCGACTTGTTTGGTACCTAGATAAATACAAGATTATATCGAAAGAACAATCTGGATTCCGACGAAATCGATCAACTCGAGATAATTTGGTTATGCTTCATACACACATTGCTACAGCGTTAAATGAAAAACAAGAAATCATACTCGCCTCATTTGATATAGAAAGTGCATTCGACAACATAAATAGGCAGACAATACTCAATAAATTAATGCTTTACAATATCAATGGAAACATGTTTAAATTCATTGAAAACTTTCTATCTCTTAGGTTCTTTAGAGTAAGTCTTAACGGTATTCTTTCAACAACGTACACCCAAAAAGATGGAGTACCTCAAGGCTCTGTGCTAAGCCCCACCTTATTTAACCTTGTTACATACGACCTCTGCTCCTACTTCACTGCTCCCATCAAACATGCAATGTACGCCGACGACCTAGTGATTTATTGTCACGGGCAATCAATGATCACTACTTCTTCCCTCATTCAAACTGCAGTAAATACTCTACAAAACAAAACAAGCCAACTGGGATTAAGATTATCCCCGACAAAATCCAAAATCATCAGATTTAGTAAACATTCATTACCCCCCATACCCAACATTTCAATCAACAACATCCCTCTCCCAGTAGTCAATCATTGCAAAATCCTGGGTGTGGTATTCGATACCCGTCTCTCATGGAAACAACACATCCTCGAAATAAAAAAGGAAGGTTGTAGAAGACTAAATCTCATTAAAACGCTCTCTAATTATCACTGGGGTGCTGATGAAAACTCTCTCCTAAAAGTGTACAGATCACTAATTCGACCGAAGCTTGATTACGGCTGCCTCATATACACTTCTGCGTCCAAATCACAAATAAATCTTCTGAATTCTGTGCAAAATACAGCCCTCCGCCTATGTCTTGGAGCGTTCCGCTCCAGTCCGTCAGAAAGTCTTTATTGTGAAGCGAATGAACCTCCTTTATGGATAAGGCGCCAGCAACTACTACTAAATTACGCAGTTTCTGTATCTTCCGATCCATCTAACCCCGTATATAACCTATTAATACCAACCAATCACAACATATCCAATATGTCACCAACTCCTACAATAAAAACCATACCGTTGATTATAGAATCAATGCCTTTTGAAGTCGATTTCTCACAAACAACTCCAATACCTCTCTCTTTAATCCCCCCTTGGACAAAAAACATTCCACAAATCAACACATCCCTTACCAAATTCAAAAAAAAACGAAACACCCAATGCTTTAATTAAAAAATCATTTCTAGAGATAATAAACAGAAATCAACACGACTTGATATTGTACACTGATGCATCAAAAAATGAGACAGGAGTGGGTTGTGCTGTTACAACTTCCGAATCCCCTATATATTCATCCACTATATCCTCATTCTGCAGTATACACACCGGAGAATTATTCAGTATCCTACAAGCATTCAAGCACATATCCTTTCCTCACAAGAACGTTTGTATATGCACTGATTCTCTTGCATCAATTAACTCCATTAAACATATTTTCACCGAACATTCTCTTGTACAAAATATACACGACACCTACCAATCAATCACTTCCCAAAACATAACAGTTACCATCATATGGATACCATCCCATATTGGTACTGAGGGCAATGAACTGGCCGATCAGCTAGCTAAAAACACCACAACACCTATCAACACCGATAACACTATACAAACGGCAAAAGATCTTAAGCAATTCATCAAACACAAATTCAAAAGCCTGTGGCAACAACACTGGGATTCCATCAATTCAAGCCTACACAATATCCAGCCTTCAATAAATCACCCATATCTCACCGAACCTTCTAAACTTTCGAGACAAAACTTAGCAGTGATGAGAAGACTACGAATTGGACACACCAGACTTACCCACGGTCACCTGATGTCCCGTAGCAACCCTCCATTTTGTCAAAAATGTCAATGTAGCATCACAATCAAACACATTCTCACTGAATGTCAACAATACCTAATAGAAAGACAGCAGCTCCACCTTAATTCCAACATAGAAGAATTATTGAGTAACCCCAACGAAGCAATTACAGTACTGCAGTTCCTAAAAAATGTACAACTTTACCACAAAATTTAACTCAATGTACTATATATTTATATATTAACATTAATATGTTCTCCTATTATTAATTAACTGTACCTGTGTGAGTGGCCATTGTAACCGAACACGTTAAATAAAGAAAAAAAAAATAATCAGGGAAAGACTACGATACTATCAAAAGAATCTATTAAATATTTAGGAATAATAGATAGGCATCTAAGGTGGAATAAACATATCGACAATGTTGCAACAACACTAAGGAGTGTACTTTATAGATTTAAATACTTACTTACTAATTTAAATCTTAGACCTCCACCGATTAAAAATCGTTTATTCTGCATTAGTGGAATCCCGCCTGTCCCGCCCATGGAATTATAGGTTGGGTGGGGGGGAGGGGGGTCTTGCAGACACTTATTTGAGGAAGCTTGAAAATTTACAGAAGCGTTTTTTAAAAATTATTCTATATAGACCCAGACTGTACCCAACCGATATTTTATATCGCGAATTTAACGAGCTAGATATCAGACAGATATATTTTTACAAGTCAGTAGTATATAAACACCGAACAAAAAATATATATTTAGATCACAACTACAACACACGACAAAAATGCAATCTATTGTTAAATACCACTCAAACCAATAAAACAATTGGACAAAGGGGGTATAATTATCTCTAACAGATTATATAATTCCTTGCCATTAGAAATAAGACAGATAAAACAAATTCACAAATTTAAAAAAGTGTTAAAATATTTTTGCTATCACTCAGTAAAACAGAAGTACGTAATTTGTTTGTGCCGTACGTTCTCACTCATTTGTGATATAACTTTTTAATTTTAAATTGTGTTAATTTTAAAAATCTGATCAGCTGTTAAATTTATGTTTTATGTATTTTAATGTGAATAAATTATTGTATTTTCCATTGTAAAACTGTAATGATTACATTATATATTGTCACTACATTACACATAACATTAAACATTATTATTATTATACATCATACACTACCCCATGGACAGGCTTTGCCTTTATGGGAACATATTCAGAGTTAATTTTTATAATACTGTATTGAATACTGCATGTGTGTAATTGTTATTATATTGTATTTCTGTAGTGTTATTTTGTCTGAATAAATTATTATTATTATATTTACAAATTGTAAATGTACCTACTGCATTTTCGTAACTTTTAAATATGGAATCAGACAGCATAATTTATTTTTTTATGATTTATTCTTGAAAAACCGTACATTTTAAATGCTTTTCGAATATTGTTATTGGGAACGAAATGAAGGAATAAAACTTAGAATTATTAAAAAATTGATAGTGATAACGATAACTAATAACGTGTATTACCCCCTCTTGCATTAATGACTGCTTGCATTGGAGAGGCATATTCTGAATTAAATTCAGTATTACATTCTGATCCATGTTATTCCACTCCTACAAGAGCAAATCTCTCAGCCCCTGGGCAGTTCTTGGGACTAGTGTATGCCTTCGGATATACTGTTCTAACTCATCCCACACCAATCCTAGCAGCGTATGGTCTTGCATTATCATACATGAAAATGTCTTGCTCGTCCATTGTAACCATGAAAGGCACAACATGATCCTCCAGGACCTCCGTTACATATCGGTTGAATAGCCATTCTCTACGAAAACCAACTCTGTACGTGCTTCTGAAGTGATACCTGCCCAAACCATAACATACCCCCACCAAATTTACGTCTATGGTCAATACAAGCGGGAGCGTATCTTTCTCCGGGCCTTCTTCATACTCGTCGACGTCAGTCTGGTCCATTGGGGCAAAAACGCGACTCATCTCTAAAGAGTACTTTGCTCCAGTCATCATCGTTCCATGTCAAGGGATTTCGAGCCAAACTCAATCTTGCAATTCTATGCTGGGGGCTCAATGTTGGCCCTGTAGCTATCCTTCTGCAAGGCAATCCATTAGCATAAAGAAGCCTTCTTCTAACTATCCATTCGTTAACATTAACATTTCTAACCTCTTGAAGCTGATTTTGCAGCAAAACCGCAGAAGCTGGTCTATTCCGCAAACTTGACATCAACAAAAACCGATCATCTCTTTGACTCGCGACTTTTTTCGTCCAGATCCGGGTCGTCTGGTAATAAGATCATGGTCCTGGTATACAGAGGCTCTTATCAAGAATCCTGGTGGGTTCACGTTGTCCTTCACCATCTGGTATCAACGTTACAATTCGTGCAACGACAATAGGATCTAGATGCACTAGGAACAATTAAACGTTACTATACACAATAAACCATACAACAAATAGGTTTTAAATAAAAAAATTACATTTAATTGAAAAATGAGCAACTAAATATGAATGTTATTTAGGAGTAATTCTTGTTGTTTAACAAAGGTTGCAAAATACGGTGACAGACGTACCATCGATCCAACAATATAACTTTCATCGCCTACTACACCTATGACTCCGTTATTAGTTTTATTTTTAAAATTATTTAAAGTGATCCACATTTTTTACTCGGCAGTATATATTCAAATCTAGAGTAGATAATTATTCCTATAATACGATCTAAACATATTGTCTACCATTATTATTATACGTAGCTTTTTTCATTATTATTAGCTTGCCGTTCCTATCAAATCATCAATATAACGGTTCCATCTCTAGTCGCTACAGCGACAAAACTACTTTTTGCCGATTTTTACTACTTGAATCCTTTGATTGGTCAGGCGGTAGATAATGGGAATTTTACAGATGGAACTTTTTTGTCGATGAATGGAAACAATTTGTTAGGCATTTAGATAACAGTTAATTGTTATGGCTGACTTGTAGGCATGTTTTCGGTTGGAATTCGTATTGAAAGTGGTACAGAATGTTTTTTATCGTACGTAATTGGAAATATTAACGTTTTTTTTATTCAATTCAGTTCAGAATAATATTAGATTGAGATTCAGCGTATAAAATACCCGAATAAATGAATATCATTCTATAATATTATGAACTTTTTAATAGCAGTTTCTAACGACCTCTTTTGTTTCCAGAAATGCTTCAACAAGGCGAACTATCATCTTCAATGGAATCTTTGTCTTACGACTCATCCGTAACGTCACCTGCATCAAGTAATGGCCATCAGAGCCAAAGAACAAAAAGAATGAGGACATCATTTAAACACCACCAATTAAGAACAATGAAAACCTATTTCGCTATCAATCAAAATCCTGACGCTAAAGATCTGAAACAGCTCGCGCAAAAAACGGGGCTTTCAAAGAGAGTTTTACAGGTGTGGTTTCAAAACGCGAGGGCAAAATGGCGAAGAAATCTGATGCGACAAGAAGGTACCAACAATAATAACGGGCAAACACAATGTCCAAACGGCCCTCCGTCATCTGGTTCGGGTGGAATGGATTCCAGCATGCCACATCAAAGCTTAGACGAACTTCACCATCACATACATTCCCAAAATACACAAACACTTTCGTTCAGTGATATATATTAAATTAATAACATAATATATTTATTTAGATGTATGGGCAAGTAATTTGTTTGTTTGAATCTGTTGAAACATATAGTCAGGGAAGTAGTTTCTTTCAAAGAACGGCTAACATTTCGTTTCGGTAATTTATTTTCAAAACTGAAATTTGTTTTATATCGAAAATATATCACTTCAAATCAGTGGTTGCCAACCTCTCAATGTGTTGAGCTACTTTCTTAATTTTGGAATAAACAGCGAGCTACCCACACGGAAGCCACGTAACGTAACTTAAATGAAATAATCCACAGTTAATTTATCATTATATGTGTTATTCGCAATAGCCGAAACCGGCCGCTGTCCGAATGTTTTGCCCACAACGCGTTATGTGTATTGCAGTTTACCCACGAAGCGATTAAGAAGATTTATATCGAGCAGTGAGCAAAACGAATTACCCAGAACGCGTTGTGGGTAAACTATGTTACTCAGGAAGCGAAATTATATTTCGGGCGGCTTTGTTTCGCATTGTGGATCTTTCCGTTTACCCACATTGCGTTATGGGCATGGAGCTTTACCCAGAACGCGTTGTAAATAAAATAACAAATGATTAAACAAAAATATGTATTTTAGCGGAACATTAAAATATATAACATAATGATGTTAATAAACATAAAAAAACATTAAAATAAAAAAAATAGAAAAAATAATATGGAAATATGAAAACCAGAAATAAAAAAGCAAAAAAATATGTTACTTATTTTTACAAGACGTGCTTTGATGGCATTTTGAATTGCATTTAATATTTGCTTTTAGGCACTTACATGCTTCTGTGTGACACCCTTTCTAAAAATTACACCGAACAAAACATTGCTTAGACCCAGAAGATAATTTAGCTTCTTCTTGCACGTTGACGGAAGAATCTGATGACACTTCAGATAATAATTAAAATACTGAAGGTGATAATTGAAACTCATTTCGGCTATATAATCGTTTCAGTTTTCCATTTTTAGTATCGAGAATATAAAAACCTTGGTCAGTCTTGTCTATAATGATTGTTAATACATTACTAGGAGCTGGACGTCTCCGATCTACCTCTGGTATATTTAGCAAAACATTGTCACCTATATTGGTAGGTGGGAATTTGTGTTGTGATTGGGCAAGCATTTTATCAGCCTGTTTTTCTAGCCCCCGTTTGCAACCTTTTCTCTCCGTATCAGCTGCTCTTTTATTGCTACATAATTTACACATTGGTCAATCCAAATTAGCAGCACATTCGATATGAAGTGACTCATTGCATTTAATACATACATTTCGGATACAAGGGACATACATAATATCACAAATAAAACATTTGGTCATACTGTCAGTATCAGTTTCTAATTCCGACTCAGTTATTGTCGCATTAGGTTCCTCATTTATGGTATTTGTTTCCAAAGTTTCTTCTATTAATTTTAAATGTTCTTCTAGTTGTTCTTCTGTCTTAATTGCATTAATGACAGAGGTATTAAAACATGTATCCAATAGCGCATTTTTTGTGGACTTCCAAACATAGCCTCATAAGGTGTCCGCTTTATACCCGTATGGAAACTGCGATTTTTTGTGCTTTGAATAATGCGAAGACCTTTTGCCCAGTTCTGGCATTGATTGTCTGACGTCCAGGCTACAAGACTATCACGAACATCTTGATTTGCTCGTTCAACGGAACCTGACTTTGGGAGTATCGAGGTTTGCCACGGACCAATTTGAGAGCGGACCAACTAGCTGCTAATTTTTCAATTACCTAAAAAGTTGACACTTAGATGAAGGAAATCCCTTGTGTGAAGCCATTACACTTACTTGATTACAAAATTCTCTTCCGTTGTCACTGTGTAATATGTTCGGAGCACCAAGCAAACAGAAGATATAAAGAAGAACTTCTGCTACTTCATCCGCCATTTTTGTTTTAAGTGGTCGCAATATAACATATTTCGTTAGATGATCTTGATCATTCAGAATAAATTCATATTCTCCATCAGGTTCGCTCTGCATATCGATGAGGTCAACTTATAAAAGTATACTTCTATAAAATATAATGAAATATTACCTGGCATTGAGAATTCATTTCACTCATAATTAAAAGTTTAATAACTAATCCCTTACTATTTGCTTTCTTTTTCAAGGCACATTATTGACACGGACTTAAATATATCAAAATTACTTCTCTAGTTATATTACAGTGTTTATTTTTCAATTCATTTTCCATGGCGTTCTCTTTATGTCCTATTTGTAAATGTGCTGTGTGTATTATATCATACATCTCACTTGCTGTACAGTAAAAAATTAAACCTAATTGGATTCTTGATTTTTCTTCACTTTTCTTCAACTGTTAATCAATCTTATCGTTTTAATCTACGATAATCTTTTGATGATAATTCAAGACCCTCCCGTTTCTTTTGTCGAGCAATTTTGGTTTCTTGAACGATTCCTAAGTAACGTTCATCCGATAATAGAAACGACCTGTTTTTCTTTTTCAACATTAGGATCCGCAATATTTTTTCACATTCAGCTTTCATCTTGTTTAAAACAATTGCCGGTACACAAAACACACAACAAATAAAAACCTAACCAATATTCGTTCGTCAAGATACTGACAATGCATTTTGGGTAAAACGTAAAAGCCCGAACGCGTCGTGGGTAAACGAAAAGATCCACAATGCAAAACAAAACCGCCCGAAATATAATTTCGCTTCTTGACTAACGTAGTTTACCCACAACGCGTTCTGGGTAATTCGTTTTGCTCACTGCTCGTTAGAAATCTTCTTAATCGCTTAGTGGGTAAACTGCAATACACAAAACGCGTTGTGGGCCAAAAATTCGGACAGCGGCCGATTTCGGTTATTGCGAATAACATATGTATTTATTTTACTATTTAACTGGTAATACATAATACATAGGTACAAATAATAAACTAATAACAAAATAACTAATATTACTAGTACGTACTTGTTCATAGCTACATTCTCCTACCTAACAAACGAAGGTGAAAAATAAACACAACAGCCACAACGGCATGTCACGTAAGATTCAAAAATAGTTAATAATAACAACAAAAAATAACGCATTATTATGAACATAAACATTGAAAAATAAAAAAGCACGTTCAATGAGAAGGCTGACACTCAGACTCATCGATAACTTTTGTAATGTTTGCAGTATAATTTGATACAGCCATTCGAATACAATTATCCAAATGTTCATCTGTAAGTCGATTGCGTTATTTGTTCTTAATAAAATTCATATTGGAAAAAGAAGATTCACACAAATAGGTTAAACTGAATAATGCTTTCACTTTCAAGGCAACACGGCATAGAACTGAATATTTGTCTTTACTTACAATAGGCCAGATACATTTGGTACAAGAGACTAACGATTTTAAGGCTAAATCATTTTGAAACTCAATTACTTCCATTTCTGTTGCAGCGATGTCTTCGCCAAAGTTCTGCATGACACAAGTTGTTGCAATCACTCTTTGATTCCAACACTAAAGTAGGGTCGACCTTTCAATTGCCGAAATTTAGTTTACTATAATTCATGGGTGCCGGTTAAAATTATCCTTGGTTTTTAAAATTTAGCAAATAAAATAAACCCAACTGATTTTAATAACAAATATACTTAAATGAAAACTTCCTAAATTACCTTTTAATTACATAAACGATAACTGCAACTTTACAATAGCTTTATTCTAAAACACATTCATCCACAGGCCTGTCATTCACCCTTAATTAAAAACTACAACAATTAAATTATTTTACATTCACCAAATATTTAAAGAAATTGAAATAGGGAAAAACTATGAAGGACCTGTTTGTTCGTGATAAATACAAATAACGAAATTATAAACTCACTTATCTTGTGAAATTGTTGGGTCCGGTGCACTTCGCGACCCTCCGAATTTTGGAGCGATTTTTTTTTTACTAGAAAGCCCTATTGTTATAGAACATTTTAAGAGAAAAAAATTCTTGGATTATGCACTTTTGAAAGAGAAAATCGCAATTGAAAGTACTAAAAAACCGCCATTTTTTAAAAAAATTTGACATTTATGTCTAGATTTCAGATAGTCACAAATTTTAGGAGGAGAAGGAAATGTACAACGTTGCCAGTTCTCAATTCCGTGAGTCGTGACGGCTTGGAAATAATTTACACAAGATTTAATTATCTTCATGATCTAAAATATATTGAAACTGTACTTTATTGGACGTTTTATGTATGCTCCACAGGTACTAACTTAGTTCGTATATTTTATGTGGTTGGGATAAATATAAAAACTATGTATATGTTTGTGATTGTTAAAAATTAACGTTAAATGTTCCGATAAGTATAAATATTCTTTTTATAACGAGGGTATTGTTGATACTTAAAGGTGGATTGTTTTATTCAATTTTAGTCATATTTTATATTTATATTGGTATTATTTTATATTTGACAAATGTTCAATTGAATAAATTGACAAATATAATTTGATTTGTGCTATAGAGCACTCAAGCGAACTGTCATTTAATTTTAAACAAGACATCTGTGGGTCATACCATAGACAAACCAAATATGGTTATTTCTTTATGGGTCGTACACAGCTGTAGAGTGCATTGTACACAACGCTTGTTTAAAACCCTTTAATACGAATTTTAATCATTTTTACAATAGCTAATCGTGAAAATGCCTGCTTTTTGTTGTGTTGAGGGATGTGGAAAACGTGGGGAAAAAGACAACGTGAAGTTTTTTCGAATACCCTCGGTTACAAACGCGCATTTTCAAAATCTGTCGATAGCTGTTCACTCAATTGGGTATATATTCGTAATAGTATACCTATTTGAGCACGTATTATTTCATAATAATGTGGATAATCATTTGAGTTATTGAAGATCGGATTTCCGTTTGAAATAGTAAAGCAGATTGATATCGCGAGCGAAGCGAGCGCGCCGGTTCGACGTTTCGCAATTCGCGCGCGCGAATTGCGAAACGTCGAACCGGCGCGCATTTTCAAAATCTGTCGATAGCTGTTCACTCAATTGGGTATATATTCGTAATAGTATATCTATTTGAACACGTGATATTTCATAACAATGTGGATAATCATTTGAGTTATTGAAGATCGGATTTCCGTTTGAAATAGTAAAGTAGATTGATATTCATATGTCTATTACAACACAAAATTAATTCAACTGAAAGAAAATAAATACCATTTGACAACGCCGCTAAAAATCACATGATGTGACCCTGGCTGCCTAGACATAAGATGTCAGTGTCTAATTTATAACCTATAAGTGTCAAGTGAAAATAATGATGCCTAAGAATATTTTTTTAAAATTGGCAAAATTAAAGTGTTTTCTTCCGGTTTTTTTTGTGAAACAGACTTATATTTAGTTCGAGATAATAACCTTAACAATTTAAATTGAAAATATTTATCGTAAAATAGCATTAACTAGTGTTGAAAAAGTACCATTTTTCGAACTATATTCGTGATTTTTAAAGTAATTACTGAATGATCCAGCGAAATTTTTGTTCTAATCTACTTTATTTAAGGTAAGCTATCAAACAAAATTAAAATTAACATAAAATTCGGAGGGTCGCGAAGTGCACCGGAACCAAATTGTTATCATCTCTTTAACAATTTTTTAAACATCTACTAATACCATTCTCCATTTTTTCAGGTGCGCTGCTCAATGGTTCTCTTTTTGTCAATTATTATTCAATATATTAATTCTTTTACAGACTCAGTTATTACTGAATTTTCATAAATACTTTTGTTAACTTTATCGGGAGGGGGGACTGGCTTTACAACTCCATTCTTTTCTTAAAATTGTTCACTTACATAATTTTTTGAGTATTTCAAAAAAGTGACAATAACTGTCATTCTCTTTTTTAGACTCCTTATTTTTCTGCTAAAAAAATAATGAAAGTTTTTCATTTATAATTTGGCAGATGTCAAAAACAATATTCAAAATGGCGTTAGATTATTTACTTCTCCAACACAAGTTGCAAACTGTTGGATATCAATTTCCATAAAGGGTGAAACAACAAACTGCGCTACTAAAGCCATTTCGTTGAAATCCTTAAAACGATTTTTGAAGTTATTCTTCAGGGTAGAAACTATTTCTACATGATATTTGCATGCTTGGCATCGCTGTTAATTAGGTTTTGTTCCCAACCCACTGAGCAAGAATATGTTGCCACAACGTTGATGCAAATCACATATTGGATGTGTAATGTTGCTTCCGACTTTGCATCAATATGCCAGCAACGCCGTAACGGCCGCCATTGCAACGTTCATTTGTAATATTTCAAAAGTTATGTTAGGTTATGGTACGTACGGATATTTCTAACACCGTTCAAATGCAAGCTTGTATCATTATTTCAATATCACATTCAAATGAACTCTCTTTTATGATGTTGCAGTTACTTTATAACTAGACGTTTCAGGAAATGTTCCTATACATTTCAAAAGTATATTAAAATCATCTTTATTTTGGTATGTAGCAGGGACCTTATAATTAGAACTTACTAGTACCATTCGAAGACATTTCAGAAGTATACTTGAATCAACTTCTTTTTGTGATGTTGCAAAGTCCCTGTTATTGAAAGTTGCAGATACTGTTCGAAAGTTTACTAAAATCACCTTTATGATTAGGCAATATAATTATTAGGGAGTTACAGGTACTCCCCAATTATCATATTGATAATGGAAAAATGCTTTTAATTATATTAAGATTGGAAAATTTCAAAATGGATCAATTAGTCTCTAACCTCAAATTGAAATTACTTGCCTTTCTACTTAATGAAGAGTACTTCTAATCTGTAGAGGCTATAGCATGATTAACAGAACGTGTGTTGAGGGCTAGTGATTTCAATTTGGTTTCATGGTGTGGTTGAAAGTTTTGTCAAAATGTATATTCTAAGTTAAAAAAACTTATTGAGATTCATTAGTAACTGCACTTTTAATGCAGAATGTGTGTCCGTTCTGAACTTTGGACAAGTAAGAGAATCCAAAAAAGCAAATTCAAATGAAAATATTCCAACGATTTATTGAACCGAAATAAAAACAATATTGCACATCAGATACAAAAAAAACATGTATTTCCAGTAGCAGATAATTCAGTTCAATGAATGAATGGATGATCACTGCTTTATATCGGCGGAGTCGAATTGTCTCCCAAAATAAAAATATTACCTGCTCTCAAAAAGGTGACGGTCGAATTGTCTCCCGGATGATTTTAATCCGTAATTAGCATAAGTACTTATAATACCTTAAAATCTAAACGTTGTTGCCAAATCGATCTTACTTATATCTTGACGAAATATTTGGAATGGTATTTCCTAATTTTGTTAAAATAAAACAGTACGTAGGAAATTATAATTATTTTATTATAATAAAACAAAGGAAAATATACAATGGTTTACTTATATATATATATATATATATATATATATACTTATATATTTCAAGACAATAATATTTACAAAAATGATATAAAAACTTTTTCACTCTACACACTTATAATACAAATTAGATTCTGCATTTAAAAGAAATATTTTTTAAAAATTGAAAATTGGTAATCCTGCCGTCTTGTAATTTTTCTAAATTATCTTCCAAAAACTTTTTTTTCATTAATACTTTTCGATCATATACTTTGACCACGGTATCAATACTTTGAAGCTTAATATAGGTATCTATTTGAAAATCTAGAAGAACTTTTATAAACTGGTTAAAATTTGGGTGTGTATTATAAAATGAAGCATTATAACGCGAATGAAAAGATTCGCATGCGTTTGTTGTCCTTTTTAAAGAAGAAGAGTTTTCAGCCCAAATGTTAGGAGGAAAGGTAGAAATTTCATCTATGTAAGTTTCAACTAAATAGTCATTAAATTTAATCACCCTCTCATCATCTGGTTGAATTGCAATGAGATCAAGAACAAAGCAATCGCCAACGTCTTCTGCTTTAAGGAATGGTAAACCAAAAATATAAGTAAGGTATTTAGTTATATCTGTTTCTAAATTGTCTTTTAACTGATACTCGGTAGAAAGTCCTAAACTTTGAATTTTTCTATACCAACTTTGACCTAGGTGAAATAGACATCCCTTAATTTCTGTTTTTGGAAAAATTTCGCGAATTGCTTTGTGTATTGCTAATTCAAAATCTGAAGTTATAGTTTTTGGAAGAAAGTCGTGACCTGTTGTAGATAGATATATTTCTTTTAAATATTGTAAAGCTAATTTATACGATACTGTATTTTTATTTTTTAGAAGAAAGAAAACCAAAGGAATATAATGATTATTTTTAAAGCCATGAATGGTAAACAATTGTAAAAAAATTTAGGGCAATAATCGAAAGTGTCATCAACATATAATTCACTTATTTCTTTTAGAGCAATAATATTTGTTTTACATGAAAACATGACTATATTATTTATTTCATCATTTTTAAGAATAAAATATTCGTCCCTATTAGTTTTTAAAGTAACAGAATTTAATAAACTATGAAATTCAACTATATTAGTTGGATGTTTTGATGCAATTTTGGACCTAGCAGTATACATATTTTTTCTCATCCTTTCAACGTCATGAGTAGTAATAGTTTCACAATGGGATTCTCTTACCTCCTTTCTAATTAGGCCCATTGGTTTTGCCGAAATATCTTCTATTGCTTTAATTTTTACAGCATTGCTTAGAGTCTGCCTATTTAGAAGTTCTTCTGATAATTTCTCATGGTTGTGGTTTAAAGAAGATTCGATCACTTCTGGACGGTCCAATTTTGTTTTAACAAAAGCTTTGCACTGCGTTTTCCTGGACGCACAAAGCCATCTTTTTAGAGTGTCTCTTGCTAATAACTTGTGGAATGAAAATTTAAACCCATCGATCACTAACAAATCTTTGCCTTTTTCACTTTTAATTATTGTAGCCTCCATTATACGTATAGTTTCACTGTACCACTTTTAACTATTCAACAACTTCGTAAACAAACTTTACAACCTCTGAAACTTGTGAAGAATATGTGAAATATGGTTTACTATTTTTAATACCACCCTTTATAAGGCGAAGGAGGGAAAGTACCTACCTGTTTTTGGGTTTGTAAAATGTTGATGGATTAACTTAACATTCTTTTAATGTAAATTAAAGTAGATTTTAATGCAGATTATCACTAAAATAATCTAAGGAAATTTAATTAGTTATTTGTTAATGACAATTTAAACTGCAGGTTATCGTTACAAATAAATAAATGTAAGGATTATTTTCTTACTTTTCTATTTCAAGGTAGTTAAATGATTCTCATATCCTGAGAGACATTTTACAAAAAGAAAAAGGTATCAATAGTTCAACGTACTATTAAAAATAAAAATTTTGATTTGGCAACAACGGTGTACTTTGTGAAAATTAATACCTTTTAATGTATATTACCTTGGGAGACAACTCGACCTATGATGGGAGACAATTCGACCTATAAAAAAACTACCTGCTCAAGACGGGAGACAACTCGTCCTTGCCCCTTTATATACATAAATTTCGTTTTTTTTCCATGTTTTGTCAGTTTCTACGTAATGGTCCACTGAATACTTCGCATCGAACCATTATACAAATACTAAAAGTAGTAAAAAAATTAAACTATTAAAATGCCTCCATTAATTTATTGAACTAAAAAGTTGATAATAAAAAATATTTTAATAACAAAAGTATATCACACTACACAATTTGCACAAATATCAACTTATATACTGGGAAACAACCAGATTACTCGGTGCTTCCTGGAGGTATATTAAAATGAAAATTTGTGGTTCAAATGAACTTCACAAACAAGTGATTGAATCGAAGGAGCCTATAGTCTTGTTGATATACTATATAACAACTAATATAATTGAAATGTAGTGATTCTAAGTGAAAAACAAACATTTATACCGGAAACAAAACTTTCAATTCACAACTATAAAAGAAAAAGGAAACTGTGAGCCTATTGTGTGACATTTCGTTTGTACCTGGTGGTGGCATGTTGGAACCATCCCATCACTATATTTTCAAATTGCTCATCTGCTAGGGTTGGGAAGATATATTCTTATAGGTGGTAGATATATGCTTGGTGATAGCATATTTGGATGCACATGATTTAATACTAATATTTTTTGTTTTAATATGCTGCCTTATTATAGTTTTTAAATATTTTCCAGGCATATCGTAACTTTTTCTTATTTATTCTGTAAAATGAAAAATTATCAAGATGTACACCTCAAAATATGAAAAACCAACTGGTTTAAAAATTTACTCTTCAATAACTTTTGCATGGTAACCCAGTTTTGAAGCCGCTGACTCTGTGAATCGAGGAGTTTAATGAAATTGAATCACTTCAATAAATGAATATTAAAATACCCTAGCAAATATTTTCACTAGTATGTAAAATGTATGCAAAATATATTTTGTTAGCATTCAGAAATTAAATAATTAATTAATAGACTATATATTTTAGCAACAAAGGAATTCATTCAATATATCTATTAGGGTAAACTTTTAACATTTTCACAAAGATGGAGTTGCTCAAAATATATCATAAGTCAGGTTTTTAACTCAAATAAAAGGAGTCTTATTACATTAACCAATTGCGAAATTGTCCAAAGCATTCATGAAAAACCAGAAGGACAGTTTTCAGCTGTGAGATTTCATTTTCCTTCATTCAAGTTAGGGGCCGTTCAAGTATTACGTAAGCACCAAGGGGGGTGGGGGGGTCTCTGTTTTGCTTATTTTGGATGACTTGGGGGGTGGGGGGTCTAGATGATGATTTCGTCATCGTTAGTTATTTAAGTTTTTTCGGGGATTCCCGCAAATAATACATATGCGTAGGCACTCGCTTTGAGAACTGATTAGGGGAATTACCGCGCATTAGGGAAATTACCGTGCGCTATTCACTTGTCTAATAATTCACTCTCGTGCCGGCCGGCTGCAAGTGCGCATCTATCAGTATTGTTTTGTTTGGATTCTAAACGTATTGTAAGCATTGAAAGTTATCATTTGTGTTTATGTTGATGCAATTAGCCAAAGTTTAACGTTTTAATTATTTAAATTTAAATATCTTATTAGAATGTCATATCATATAGACAAATCCAAGTTATACCAAAAACTGTTCGAAAGTTTTAAAAAATCTCATACTGGGACGAAAGTGCAAAATGTACAAAAGTTAGTTAACTAAGTTTGGCGAAATTATAAATTACAAGCAAAGTCAGATAAGGAACTAGATATTATTGTATCTAAGAGAATTGAAGAAGAATTGCAAGCGGCGACTAAAAATAAATCCAATCTGCTTCATTTTTTTTCCAAGGTGAGTAAATATAAGTACAAAGTTTCTCTTTACGTTCTGTAACAATTAAAACGATTTATGAGTAAAAAATATGATGGCCTATCTCAAAGTAAAAAGGTGAATGATTGATATTTTATTTCTTAAGATCGACTCCGGCAATTGGTCACAAAATACACGGTGTTTTCAATATCTGTATGTGAAGGGTTTCTGTGGGGAAAAGCTTTCAATAATATTTAAACGCTGGTTTTATTAAATACGGCGAATTTATGTAGCTTAATAAGAGAATATCCAGCAGAACTCTTAGAAATTTCTCATTTTTAGGCAACGTCTTCTACCAGTAAACCTGCAGAAAAAACACAAATTATACAGCCATTTTCTAACATTGAAAAACAGAAAGAAGATAAAATTAAAACCGGCAATGAATCACAAGAGCAATGCGAAAATAATAATAATGCAGATAAACAAAGAGCAAAACCTTCTCAAGAAGCTTTGAAAAATAAGATTACTCTACTCGAAAAAAATCTGAACGCTTTGTATTCTGCCAGAGATACTATGCCAAATTGCGCTGAAGTTGATAAACAGATCATTAAGTTGCGCGAGGAACTAAAAACAGCAAAAAATACTTTAAACAGGAAGATTCAAAACGCAGTTGCCCAGAAGAAACACAGGGATGGTATGAAAAGAAAGTTAGAAGATATTTGTCAGGAAAATCCTGAGATAAAAAGAAGACTATCTCTGAGGGATTCAGTAGGACATCCTAAACTTGAAAGCGATCAACCATTACTATTGAAAACAATTGCGGATATAGCTTTATTTGGGAGTGCATGTGATGACAGGAGACGAACGGAATCTATTCGCAGCGTAAAAACTCTTGACGAACTCACACAAGAACTGCGTAAACTAGGATTTGACATTAGTCGCAGTGCGACATATCTTCGTTTGATTTCCAGAAAATCGAATTCTACAGAGGGACGAAGACATGTATCGACAGTCCCTGTTAGGCTCATTCGTGCTCAAACTGATCACCACAAGAGCCACTTAGATAGCAAGTTCGCTGAAACATCAATTCATTATTTAGAGAACATAGCATCCATACTTGGACCAGATCAAGTATTTTTCTTATCTCAAGATGACAAAGCTCGAGTCCCTATTGGCGTCACTGCGGCAAATAAGCAAGCACCACTTTTAATGCATATGGAATATAGAATCAAATTACCTGACCACGATTGGGTAATCGCTGAGCGTCATAAATTAATACCATCTGTTTATGCTGGTATCAAAGTTACTTCCAATATGCTAGGACAACCGCAAGCCGTCGGATATTCTGGGCCAACATTCATCGCTATTCGAAGTGGAAAGCATAGTTCATCTACTGCTAATACTCATGCTCAGGATTTCGAGACGCTTCTCGAACTTGAAGAGTTTCGACCATTAGCAAAAACTGACCATGGACTAGTAAAACCAGTAGTAATTATGACGGTTGATGGAGGGCCAGATGAAAATCCGCGTTATCAAAAAGTCATAGGGTTTGCTATACAACATTTTAAACGACATGATCTCGATGCATTGTTTATAGCTACCAATGCTCCTGGAAGGAGTGCGTATAACAGAGTAGAGCGAAGAATGGCTCCTCTGAGTCGGGAACTGGCTGGTTTAATACTGCCTCATGACCATTTTGGGTCTCATTTGGATGAACGTGGCATTACAATTGATGAACAATTAGAAAGATATAATTTCGAATTTGCAGGAAATGTATTAGCTGAAGTATGGAGTTCAATGGAAATTGATGGCTATAATGTTACTGCAAAATATGTTGAGGCTGATGAACAAGATGTTCCTGAATTTCCAGACATTAAATGGTACTCAGAACATGTGCGTGAAAGCCAATACTTGCTTCAAATTGTAAAATGTAAAAATACGGAATGCTGTCGTCCAAGAAGTGGCCTATTCAGATTACTAGACAACAGGTTTCTTCCACCACCTGCAAAAGTAAAACAAACAGTTGATGACTTGGTTTTGGATGAAGGAGGACAATTTCTGGATCTTCCAGTCAATTTAGCTCTACGCTTGAGTACTACCCTCAAAGATTTTTTGCAAATGCCCTACGATTATTTTTGTCCGACGGTAAAATTTAGGCTATCAAGCCGAACATGCAAAACGTGTGGTCTTTATCATGCTTCCGTCAAATCATTAAATCGTCACATCGAGTAGATCCATAAAAAAGTAAACACGCCCACAGAGGGAAAAGTTAGACCTGTAAGAGTCGCTGCTCGTCGTGCTAATGAACTGATGTGCATTATTCAAAATTTAGAGCACCAAGATGTTGAATGGCTCGATGAGAGTGACGTAGACATTCCAAAATCGGATGAAAGTGAGCAGACTCACAACACTGAGCAGCAATCCAATGTCATCGATAACTTAGAATCATGGATTCAGGTTTCATGGACTGAAGACTGTTAATGTGACGTTCCGAAAATATTCTTTATGTTAGTTATGTTCTTTATTTCTGATTATATTTTTTTGTCATTTACTCTATGTGTATCAGTTAAACCTAATATTTTCATGAATTTTCCTATTTTAAAAATAACAATATAAAAAAACATTTATTACTAAAAATGTTTACGTAAGCATAGGGGGAGGGGGTAAGTGCTTTGCTTACTTTTGACAGGTAAGAAATCTGCTCACGTAATACTTGAACGGCCCCTTATGGTAGGTATTCATAATGTTAAATCTTAACCATCCTCAGTACAACCATGTTTTGATGGAATATACATATTCTTAAGGGAAAAATGTAGGAATGTACGAGTCACAAATTAACAAGATTCAAATGGAAAAATTCAACGAATCCATGACTGAAAATCTCAACCAGAAAACTCGAAAATTCAAGAAGATAAAAATTCATACACAATCATAGACTTTCGAATGAACAAACATTTCTCACCTCTTTATTAGGGTCAGCTTCCATAATTAGAAATACTTATTCCTAAAATATGATCACTTGTCACTTCACCAAGAAAACAGAAAAAATGTGAAAAATGTTATTACTTTTTCCCTCCAACGACCGGTGGAAAGTGTAAACACTCGATACTCGACAGAAACAAATCCTAACCCAACCTTCTTCTTCTTCTATACTATTATTGGGCTCGGTTAGGATGAGATCCCAATGCATCGTTTTTGCCTTTCGCGTCGCACGTCACGCCATCTTCACGCATTCTGATTGGCGAATTGGTGAATCGCTTCAATAATTTGCGGATCAGAATACGTGACGCGCGACGCAAAAAATAAAAACGATTCATTGGGAACTTATAGAACCAATCACTCAGTTCCGATCAGATATGCATCTAGGAATTTTTCAGCAGGAAGGAATATTATTAACTCACAGCAATGTTTCTTGATTAAAAAATATCGCAATATTCCAGCTTGGATAGGTACTGAAACTTCATATGGAAATATTTCGACAGGAAGAAATAACTAGCTTACAGCAATGTTACTCGCGAAAGTAAATGACAATATTTCAATTTGTGTATTTGACAATATCATTGAAACTTGATAGCGAAATGTTTCAAAAATAACAAATAACTAACTTACAGCAATGTTTCTGAAAAAATGCTAATGCAATATTACAACTGGCACATCTAAGAACATCACGGCAACCTCAATTACAAAAGTTTCAGTGGGAAGGAAATCTCAACTTAATGCAATGATTCTCTAATGAGCAAGTCACAATGTTTCAACTGAACTAACGCAATAATATTACTGCAACTTCTCCAGGAAACATTCCAAAGCGTCTATAAATCTAATTGCCCGATAATATTACTGCAACTTTTCCAGGAAACATTTCAAAATGTATATAAATGTAATTGGCAGCAATGTTTTGCAAAGTTCTGTGCTCAGTGGGAGAACTCCAGCTTTTTGATAAATGCTTTTATATCAGAAATCATTTCCGCTAGTTCTTTGTCTCTCCCCTGAAGCTGCAAATTGAGTTCGTTTAATTTCTCTGTAATATCCACGAGAAAACCATAATCTCTAAGCCAGATTGAATTTTTTAGTTCCTGAGTCGGTTCATCGCGTTGTATGAAAAATTGAACTATGCCAGATAGGACAACATTAAAACGTTTCAGCACCCGTCCTCTACTTAACCATCGGACTTCAGAGTGAAGGAGTAGATCCCTGTATTGACAGTCAACTTCATAGGCCCAGGTTATTAATAATCTTCTTTGTAACGCTTCAGCTCTAATCTTGTTCACAATTTTTACCACCAGTTTCATAACGTTGTTTAGTTTCAGGAAATTTCCACATAATGCTTGCTGATGGGTAATGCAGTGGTAACAGAGAAATTGCGGAAAAGTTTCATCTTTACGACATAACGCCACCAGACCCTTATCACAACCCACCATAGCTGGAGCGCCATCGGTTGTCAATCCTACCATTTTCGATATTGGAATTTTCTCGGAAGAAATAATGTTTTTTTAAACGGTTTTATTTAGCTCACCCCGTTTGTTTTATTTATTCTTGGGTCAAATTTAGTAATTCAAATTTCACCCTCTTCCTGTCAACCGATTAATCTGAAATTTTGTATACACTTTGGATTTTGGTGACAATACAATTATGTTTATTCATTATCATTATAAATTCAAGATGGCCGCCACTACAGAATGGCGGATAATTTATGTTTTATTAATCCCATCAATATGGGTATCAAATGAAAGGGCTCAACAAGCAGAATACAATATACTATAAAAAATTGAAATCCAAGATGGCGGCCGCTACAAAATGGCGGATAACGTAGGTTTTATCAATCCCATCAACATGGGTATCAAATGAAAGGGCTCAACAAGCAGAATACAATATACTATAAAAAATTTAAATCCAAGATGGCGGCCGTTACAAAATGGCGGATAACGTAGGTTTTATCAATCCCATCAATATGGGTATCAAATGAAAGGTCTCAACAAGTAGAATACAATTTACTATGCAAAATTGAAATCTAAGATGGCCGCCGCTACAAAATGGCTGATAACAATTTTTTATCAATCCCACCAATATGGGTATCAACAAATAAAAGGGCTTGACAAGAAGAATACAGTGCACCATACAACCTCAATATTTCGCATTTACAAAATAAAAGCGCAGGATCAGCTAGTACACGCCACACGAAACGCAGACTATGTGGATACAGCTACTATAATACCAGCTGATATCAACAAAACTGGGGGTTTACCAGCGGAACTGGAAATATTTGTGGGGGCAAAAGTCATGCTACGGTCCAATATTGACGTTTCAAAGGGATTAGTAAATGGCGCTATACGCTACATCAACGAAATCGTTTGGCCTCAATTTCGTCGAACTCAGATGTATGCAACAGATGTACCTTCCATCCGAATTGATTTCGCAAGAGACGGAGTACATCTTATACACCCGAAAGCCATACAGTTTCCAGCTAAGTACAATTACGGGACGGCTGAAAGAAGAATGTTGCCTTTAATACTATCATGGGCTTCTACAATACATAAAATGCAGAACAGCACTGTGGATCACGCAGTCGTATACTTAGGTGCGAAACTGTTTGAAGAAGGTCAAGCCTACGTGGCTCTTAGTAGAGTAAGATCTTTGCAGGGACTACGTATAGAGGAGTTGGACTGCAATAAACTAACGGGCAAGAAATCTTGCAATAATGAAGCACTAAATGAATTAAACAGAATGCGAAATAAAATCTAAAAACCAAAAAGTAAAAATGGGTAAAAAAACATTTTAAGTTAAACGGTTTTATGTTAAACATACATTGCAATGTTTAAGATAAATGTACTAAAAACCAAAAAATAATAAAATAGATACAGTCGTGGGAATTATAAACATATGCATAGACTAGACTAAAATAAAACCGTGGGGCACGTCAGTTGTCTACAAATTATCGACTTAATGTGCGATAGAAGAATCGTTTATTTCGTCGTTAGGCAGTTGGCCCGCAGACGGTGAGGAAATTACTTACTATTTTCTTGCTCATGGAAATTCCAATAGTTATACACTCCATGTAAATAAAAGAGATGTTTCAACTAGTTTATCGTTGGACATTCACACTGCTGGCTGGCGAGGAATCGTTTCACTGCTCGTAGTTTGTCTTTAATCCACAAAACATATGATAAAAGTACTACTCGCTCACCACTATGAAACCCAAAAACTCGCTTATAATCGAGCTTGCTAGCTTGTTTCCACATTCTAGCCCTACTTATCACACGTCCATCGTTGTCGGTTGAACAACTGCCTAATTATAGTGTAACATTACAAAACAAAAATTTTAATCAACGATTGTAGACAATTGACGTGCCCCCCGATTTTATTTTAGTCTAGTCTATGCATATGTTTATAATTTCCACGACTGTATCTATTTTATTATTTTTTGGTTTTTAGTACATTTATCTTAAACATTGCAATGTATGTTTAACTTAAAAAGTTTTTTTACCTATTTTTATTTAAATGAGAAAACAACTCATGTCCAGTAGTGTGTCCTTTCAGTGGAATAAACTTCAAAAGATCTTCTTTAATGGTAAAATCACTAAAAACCATCCTGACGAACACGGCCATCTGGGCAGTGTCAACGACATCTGTTGATTCATCCAGTTGAAGTGGAAAATAAACACAGTTATCTAAGTCAGTTCTTAACTGTAGAAAATATCATTGCTCATTACCAGTACACGTCTCATCACTGTATTAGCACAAAGTTGCATAGATTTTATAGCTGTAACTATCTCGTCTTTATTTCTAAAGTTGGCAAATAACGAATCAGCAGCTTCTAAAAACGCCTGTTTTATTATCATGTCCCCGTCTTCATAAGGTTTATTTTTTTGTGCAATTATCTGGGACACACGGTACGATGCTTCAGTTGCAGCCTTATTTTTGTCGACTGTTCTTAAAAATATTGATTGTTGTCCAATTAACTGCTTTTTTAACCTTTTCAGTTTCTCCTTTCTGGCGGCAGAATGTATTGGGAATGATTTTTCAAAATAAGAATGTACAGTTTTCTGATGTCTCTCAATATTTCCTTTTTTAGCAACGAAGACCGAAGTATTACATAACAAACACACATTTTTATCTTTAACTTCTGTAAAAAAGTATTGTTCTTCCCATTCCCAATGACAGTGGTATGTCTTTACCTTCTTACAACTGCTTGCCATAATATTATTTTTTGTTGTTATCTACTAACCCAACCGCTGGACGTTGGTTACGCGTTCAGTTTTAAACTAAGCGCAATGTCGCCGCGCCGTGCGTATTTATCCCGTTCAAAGCAATCCTGATCGTTCTCGAGCACTAACGCGCTGGTCCGGCTGGTCGGCTCTAGCCGATTCTAGCTTGATGGCGTCAGCGGCAAATCGCTCACCGCAACGTTGCCGCTGTTTATGTTTAATATTATGACAATTAGATTTTTTTGTGGAATTTTAGGAAGCTTCTCTGATTTTTGCAGTTTGTATTTTTTAAATTAAAATCGTTGTGAGAGCTACCAGAATTGCCTCCGCGAGCTATCGGTAACTCGCGATCGACAGGTTGGCGACCACTGCTTTAGATGTTAGCCTATACACGAAATGTTCCTTTACAAAATAGTGATAATGTGTATATAAGGTTATCAATAATGAAATTTGTTTATTATTTTTACTGAAATTTATTTATAAACGGATTAAACTTATTTTTCCATTCATTCAGAAGTTCAGACACTCAGTTTAATAAGTCGAGAACTTTTCAAATTTTCATTGCAGTAATTTGAAAAAATGCAGTTCTACTTTTGTCAACTGCAGAGTATTAATAATATATTTTGAACAAGCCAGATACCTATTTAGTATGCACTTGATAACCAAAGACATTAACTACTTTAACGAAAGTGAAGAAAAGATAATTTTCCAGTGCCGATTGAGCATTATTCTGTTTATTAGACCCTATATCATTAATTTCAATAGTTAAAAATGGCTTACAGAAGTTTTGGAATACTGCATTTTTTATCTCAGTCTTTAAAAAACTGGAGAAAACCTAGAATGGTAATATTAAGGGATTTCAAATAAATTAATTTTCTTGTACATAAAAATATACTTGCCATGTCATGTGCAATTTACACCGAAGGTGAAAGATTATTTTTTAGTGAGACATGTATATATTCATACATTTAATGTAAATTCTAATTAAACACTTTTTGAAGAATAATATTAGAACAAATTATTGTTGATTCATTGTAGAACTATCTATATGTTACCTTTAAATTTTTTTCAAAAAAATAATTTTGATAAGCGTGTATTAAAAAATGGTTCAATAACATCGACGTTACAACACTCTGTATATATTGTATAGTAATAAATTTATTATTTCTATATTTGTCTTTTTCTTTCAATAAAATACCCGAACACACCCACAATACGAATTTTGTTTTAAACTTTTGTATATGGAATATACAAACTTACCAAGGGACAGAGTTGTTGTAGATAGCGGAAACAAATGGATAATGCTTTAAGTAAGGAGCCATGATTACACTAGAGACGTACACAACAGGACAAAAAATTGCCAGGCCATCGGCTTATATATATATATATATATATATATATTGAACCAGCCCTCTATTATGTCAAAACAATTCACAAATTTGAGCAGACATTGAAATGTTATAATAATACGTATGGTGTACCAGTAAACACAACCAAGTTAAAAATTAAGATTTCATATAAAAAAATAGAATGAAGTGAGCAAATATATTGTCAGATATTGAGAAAAACAGTTACCAAAAGGATTTAAAGGATAATGAATGAAAATTATAACAACAACATTGTATGAATAAGTATAAAAATTTTACCTTCACAGTTAATCCCAGGTCAAGTCAATGTCAACATGTGTCCAAATAATCTGAACGCTGCCACGTGATTATCTGAATAAACAGAATGTAGTATCACTTGAAATCTGAAATAATAAAAATTAATATTCAACTCACTAATTAGTTATCTATATTTACAGATGATGTTAGTAAAGGTTTATATTTAAAAAAGAATTGAAAAAAAAACTTTATAATAGGTGACATACGGAACAGAGCCAAATTATCTGTCAAGGAAATATAATAATTCGATAATCTTTATAAACAGGAAGTAATCAAATTTAGTGACTTTCTTGCTAACCTAAATTTGTTGGTTACTAATTGAATGTAGAACAATAAAGACAAATTTGGAAATAACTGAGATTTTATGTAAGACAAAATTAGTGAAAATTCACAGATTTAAAACCATACAATTACATATGTATTAATCATTATTTAAGGTTGCAGATTTTGTATAAAAAAATGTAAATAGTGATACCTTAAAAACGGAATTATAACAAAATTTGTTAATATAATATATGAATAAGACATTTTATATAATCCCTAATACAATATAAACTTATATCAATAAGTGTTCATAAGTCCAGAACTGTTGAAATTAATAATTTAACATTTTTTCTAAAAAAAACATTCAAGTCAAAAATTATTGTGTCAAAAATACGGTAAAGCAGGCTATGTATTTGAGGAGTCGATAGTTTGTTGATTTTATAAAAAAAGACAATCGTGCTTGGGTGGAGAAGATGATGGCTTCTATATAAATCTCCTCTTCAAAATTTTATAAAATAATATAAAAAATTTAAAGTTTTAAGCCAAAAAAGGTATTGAAAGGGTAATATTGATGTTGATTAAACTGTGTGTATAAACAGAAGTGAACAGAAAGGTGCATTTCTCCGCTGAGAAATCGTCAAGAATTTGGGAGACGCTAGCTGCAGTTCAGGAACCGAAGCTTTGAAAAAAAAGGTCTGTGTTTTTGAGTATTAATTTTGGAATTCCAAAAGAATATAGTGATTAATAAAATATATATTTTGAACGTTTAAATAATATCACAAAAAAGGCCAAAAACTTTATATGATGAATATCATATGATATCTATGGATATCCATACAATTTTAATAATAGATAGTATAGTACTTACTTGTTAAATTAAATCATTTCATCAATTGTTCACGTTGTCAATAAATGTTCATATAACTTCCATTTTTTCTTTCCTTCTAATGCATGTTTCACTTTTTCTATCCATTACTATCCTCATATCAATTCATTCGTATTGCTTTTATATATATATATATATATATATATATATATATATATATATATATATATATATATGTGTAATTGTATAGTTCAAATTTAAATAACATATAAACTTATGAAGGTTAGAAGTGTATAAACCGTTTATACACATAATATTGATTGTAAATCCACGTTCAGTGTCGCGTGTATCTCTATAAGAGCATACATTTCTCTTATGCGCCGACGCAATAATCCAAGGTATTCAGTGCGCATGACTGGATGGAATGCAGGAGTGGTATGAGGAAGTTTTGATGTTAACAATAAAGCAAATTTTGATAGTAACAATTTATTAAATCATTTTATAGAAACTGTTGGTATTCTATTTTTATTCATGTCCATAATAAATGTATTTAAAAAAATTTGCTTACTTCATTCAATCTATGTAAGAATTTTTGAAATTATTAAAATCAAAGGTATGTATTCAGGAAAGACTTTGTTTCTGAATTAAGTAAAATATATCAATTTAAGAAGTAGGTATTCAAAATTAAATTATACTTATATTTGTGCGTCCGGAACTCAAAGGGAGAAGTTTTGATGCTACCGACTTTATGAAAAAATTTTAAACTAACATTAACTTATATTTATTAGGAGCTAGCCGAAGGTAAGTCAAGTCTATATTTTAAACACGACTTGTACGACTTTTATAACTATGATAAATAAATAAATTAATATATATATAGCATTATTATCAAGTGAAATCGCCCTGTAATACGAAAGAAAATATTAAGAAATGAATTTCTCATGAATTTGTCATACAAGGATGTGATGATAATACCACCAAAGATAAATCAGAACTATATAATAACTTGAAACAGGCCACTCCGTAACTGGGAGGATATTAATTACTAGAATCTTGCGATATTATCGAACAAGGTGGCAAGAGAAGAAATGTCGAAGAAATAACATTTTCTCACCTTTTTGATCAAAATGAAACATGGAATTTCAGATGAGTTTTTGAAAATATTGTTTAGTTATTCTTCCCGGCAAGCAGCAAGGCCTCATTATTTCTAATGTGAGTGTTTCGCGATCTCGTTTCATTTTAGCTATTTCGCAAAATGCGGGAAGGTTTTTCACTTTTATGTTGACTACGAAGCACCAACCACTATCGTGGTAAAATGTGTTGTAACGTAGATGAGTTTTAACGATGAATAAAATGAATTTGGTTGCACTTTCACTGTTGTATATATAAAATGTATTATACATATTGTTCATTTTGCTGAACAATTAATAGTATCACTGAGTGTTGGCTGTGTGAGTATTATTTATCACATTATCTGATATTAAGAAATGATTGTTTCAGTTTTATGCCGGTAATGCTGACGAATAATTATAACGTGAGTACCATTTTCTACGATGAACGGATGAGAAGTCAAGGAAAGTCGGGTTCAATTCGTATTTATGTGTTGTTCAGAGTGGGTGAGAGTAGAGGAAATCATGTGGGAAATTGACCAATGGGTGATGAATGTTTAAACTTTAACCGTCATAAACGGCGGGTGAGTTGAGTGTTGCAGGTGTCGTCTTTTGTTATTCTGTTATTTTCGTTATAGATAAGGAAAGCTTTGAAGATAGTTTTTGCGTGGGGTGATAATTATAAAATTGATATTTGGGTCTTTGAAGTGTTGAAGACATATTATGAAATAATTTTAAGGTAGAAATTATTCCTCACCAACTTTATCATGTGACAAGTTTCAAATATTATGTATATTTTGCTTCCATCATCAGTGTGATGAAAATATGGCTGCAAATTATGAATGTTCGTTACTTCAGCTCCCAATTCTGTAGCCATTGTGAAATGGGCACTTGGCCCATCACATGTAACAGAAGTTATTGTCACTCCAACGCTAGATAATTGTGTCAAAGCCTCTCTGACAATATTGGCTTTCTTTGCTCCAGTTAAGCTATGGACTAGAAAGTAACCAATGCGAAGTTTCCAATGACCATTGACTCCAACAACCATTAACACAAGTGCTTGGGTGGCACATTCTAATCCGTCATCCTGAATTCCTGTGCCAACATCTTTATACCCCCAAGTTCTATTGGCAATGACATCCACTTGCTTCTTGATGGCCATCTCATCAAGCATCAGGGAACAAATTGTCTCCAAATCCCTGTTTTCATTTTTGTCAACAATTTTCTTCAGGGACATGAAACAACCATAAGAAAAACCAGGGCCACATTCAACATTTCTTATCGATGATCTGATTGTACTTGCAGCAGGCAGTGTTAAACTGAAAGTACGTCTCACATAATTATATGCCTTGCTAGAATAAAATTGAAGAGTCATTGCAAAACTCCTCAATTCATCTGGGTATTTTTCTCTACCCTGCTTCTTTCCTCTATTTGATTTGTTCATATTAGAAATACATCTCCTCATCAAAGCCAGAGGAATCCCAGAATAGGATTTTTCTAGAACAGCTAAAGCTTCTGGTGAGATAAGATTTTTCTTTCTCAAATCCCAAACAATCTGCTTTAAATTGGTAACTTTTCGGAATAATCTACCAACTCTTTCCTTGGTAGTCTTCAATTTCTTTGATATTATCTTCTTGGACTTTTTTACATTTTCCAAATTCATTGATAGTTTCTTAGGAATGGTGCTGGAAAAGATATTAATAACATGAATCACTATTTGCTGATATCGAAACATAAATAAGTGATTATTTGACATGCATAATTAAGGAGTATTGTACTTATTACTTACTTATAATTATGGAACAACTTTATGTTCTTCCTTGCATTTTTGAGAGGTCCCCGAAGTCCTTCACTATCTGATGATGATGACCGATCAATAAATTTCCTTTTATCATTTTTCAATTCATTTTTGAATGGTGAATCAACTATATCTAACTGTTGAGGAATATCAATAATCTCCTCCTTGTAGTAAAGCAAATCTTCATCTGCATATATATTCTGTGATGTAGATGATAGGTCAATTGAAATGCTTGAAAAATCACTGAAATGCAGAAACAATATTTGTTGATTGTACTGCAGAAATGATACAGAGAGCATACTGGAAAGTTATCTCCAGTCTACTATAACGTATGAATATGTTACCTTTTTCTAGGCGAATCAACATCACAGGAAAGGGGTACATCCACCAAAGTATTCTCCTTATCAAAAGAGAAATTCTCCCCAGTCACTGTAATATCTTGAGATGTACTTGACATATATTCTCTAGATGAACTAAAATCAGATGATTTTTATAACATTGTGAGTGGATACGATGTTTTTAATGACACTTTTGAAAATAGTTGCTTTAGAATTTCTATTGTCTAAAAAATGCGAAATTTTATAGTAGAAATTGGGACAAAAATGGGAGTTTACATAGACATATGGAGGCAGATAATCAATCTTAATGAAAAATAATGAAAGAAAAAATAGAAAAATTCAATGAAAATTAAACCTAAAAAGAAGATTAGATTAATGCTGTGAAATGAAGTATTGAAATGAAAAGAAAAGGGTGGAAGAGTTTTGATTACAATGAAAATACTGTGAAATAAAATTTAATAAAATTGAAATTTATGTTATTTCTCAATTTTTACTACTAATTGTTTCCAGTTACTTATTCGGACAATGGGGATCTGAAACATTACATTATCAATGACCCTCGAACAAAAAAATATTGAGTAGGCACCTAACTAGGTTCATGTGTGTTCAAAATCATTCAGTTCTAGGACCAAGCTTCTTGGTAGGTATGGCACTTGATTTCAAACATAGTTTTCCTTTGACATAATGGAAGCTGTCTTCTGAAAAATGCTCACTGCATATCCTATTACTAGGATGGAGTTTTTCCATCCCGCAAGCCACACGGAAATCGCCCACCAGGAAGACCCCCAAAAAGGTGGCAGGAAAGCTGGCAGTCCACCTCGCAAGAAACCATCCAGAGACGGCTTCAGCAAGCAATAGACCAATAGGTCTATTTAAAAGAAGAAGAAGAAGAAGAGTTTTTCCAGAGTGGGATCTCTTCCAATGGCTCTCATCCATGGCCTATAGCGCTTAGAAGTTGAGCTGTAATCATAAATGGGTTGGAATAAATTTGTATGATGTAAAAATAATTCATTCAAACAATGATCCATTGTTTGAATAATTAAAAATATATCGTACCAGAAATAATCCACTCCATCAATGTCTCCTTGGTTCTTACAAAACATAACAATGCAGTTCTTCCCCATTATGGAAAAAACTGATGAAAAAGTCTCAAAAAGTTCAGTAACGCTGATGACTCATCATCATCATCATCAAACAGCCTGTCTCGTCCACTGCTGAACATAGGCCTCCGTTAACGATCTCCATTTATTTCTATCCTGGGCATCCTGGATCCAATTTGGTGTTACTCTTTTTATGTCATCCGTCCACCGGGTCGGCGGACGACATCTGTTCCTGAACGCATCTTGCCTAGGTCTTCACTCTATGATCTTTTTGGTCCATCTTTCTTTGGTCATTCTTGCGATATGTCCAGCCCAGTTCCACTTTAGATCTGTTATTCGCTGGATTGCATCGGTAACCCCTGTTTTCTGACGTATCCGATCATTCGGAATCCTGTCTCTCAGCGTGACTCCCAACATGGAGCGTTCCATGGCTCGCTGGGCCACTCTCACTTTATTTACGGATTTTCGTGTTAGAGTTAAGGTCTCCGAACCATAAGTCAGAACCGACAGAACACACTGATCAATTACCTTCCGCTTAAGGCATATGGGGGTTTCGGACTTAAAAATGTTCTTCAGCTTCCCATAGGCGGCCCACGTTAGTCCTATCCTTCTTTTGATTTCGCAGGTTTGATTGTCCCTGCCAATCGTAATATCATGGCCCAGATATCTGTAGGATGTAGCTTGGAAAATTTCTTTTCCTTCTACTAAGTAGTTTCGGCTTGGGACTAGATTTGTCATGAAATTTGTTTTAGATGGATTGATTTTAAGCCCAACTTTATGTGAAGCAGATGTTAGTCTCATAAGCAGTTTCTCTGCCTTATCCAAGCTATTTGAAATCAGTACAATATCGTCAGCGAACCGAAGGTGACTGAAATTTTCACCGTTAATATTTATACCCATATTCTCCAACTCGACATTCTTCAACATATACTCCAACAAAGTGGTAGATAGTTTAGGGGAGATTGTGTCGCCTTGTCGTACACCGCGCTGCACTCTGAATCTATCTGTCTCTTCATGGAGTCTTACGCTCGCTGTTGCATTTTCGTATATATGTTGCAGTATAGCAGAGTATCTGTGGTCTACTCGGCAGTCGGCAAGTGCTTTAAACATCTCGCTGTGCTTGATGGAATCAAACGCCTTTTCGTAGTCCACAAATATTAACACGAGTGGCTTGTTGTACTCAACGGACTTCTCGATCAATGTCTTAATAACTTGCAGATGGTCATTTGTTCCGTATCCGGATCGGAAACCTGCCTGTTCTGTCGGCTGGTAGAAGTCCAATTTCGATGTTAGACGCTTAGTTAGAATTTTGGTAAACAATTTATAGAGATGAGAAAGCAGGCTAATTGGTCTATAGTTCTTCAGGTCGGCAATGTTGCCCTTCTTATGCATGATGATTCTGATTGCATTGTTCCAGTTTGTAGGTGTTGTGGCTTCCATAAGACATTTATTGAATAATTTTTTTATGGCCTTTAACAGTTGTTCTCCACCTTCCCTAACTGCCTCAATCACGATGTCGTCATCACCTGGAGCATTATTGTTTTTCATTTCCGACATTGATTTTAGGACTTCCTCCTCTGTTATGTCAGGCATTTCCTCCGATCCCTGGTTTAAAACTCGAGGGATGTCCTCTGTGCATCTCAGCTGTTCATTATTGCAATATAAATTTGCATAGAAATCTTTCACAGTTTCTAGAATCTCTTGTTTATTTGTGACTATTTGTCCATCTGCGTTTTCCAGTTTAATGATTTCTGTCCTCCCCAAAGCGAGTTTATTTCTGAGTACTTTCATGCTCTTGTTTTCCTCTATGACCCTCGTTACCCATCTTGTGTTGTAATCTCTGATATCTTTCCGTGCGGCTCTCGATATATTCCTATTCAATATTCTCAACTGGTCTCTGTTGATTGATTGTGTATCATTTCTCGCCTTTGTTTCATAAGGTGGCGGGTGTTCACCGATAGTCTTTCTTCTTTATCACTCCTTTGGGTGCAGTGTATTTGCTGAGCTTCTCGTAACGATTTGAGTATTGTGTCATTCAAGTCATCTACATCCTTTGTGTCTATATTTCCCAATTTTTCAGCTATGGTTCTTTGATACTCTTCTTTATTTGCAAGTGTATTCCATTTCTTATTTTTTGTGTTTTGGAGCTTTCTTCCCTCTTTCCTTAAGTTCAACGTTATTGTTGCTCCCACCATTCTATGGTCGCTTCCCACTGAAACACGGTTGAGTACTGTTACATCTTGTATGATTTGCTTCTTATCTGTAATGATGAAATCTATTTCATTTCTCGTGTTTCCATCAGGGCTAGCGCAGGTCCATTTCCGTTGTTCCGGTTTCTTAAAGAAGGTATTCATAGCATTTAGGCGGTGTTCTAAGAGAAACTGTAGCAGAAAGTTTCCTCTATCGTTTCTTTCTCCTATCCCATACTGTCCAAGGGAGAATTCACTCTCATCCTGCTTCCTTCCGAGTTTAGCATTAAAATCTCCAACTACCATTGTAAAATGTGTTGGGACCTTGGACAATGCCATGGCAATGTCCTCATAGAAGGTCTCTAAATCTTCATCGGAATATGTTCATGTAGGTGCATAGACTTGAATAATCTTAATACTGTATCTTTGGTTTAACTTCACTACTAAGAAGCAAACTCTAGGGCTTACACTCTCAAGGTGTTCAATATGTATGTCTCTTATGTATTATAAAACAAACTCCTCCCTCTGATCTGTCCTCATTTCCTCTAAAGTAGAGCGCGTTTCCTGATTTTAGCCTGAGCTGTTGTTCACCTCTTCGGCGAATTTCGCTAAGACCCACTATATCCCAGTGTATTTTGCTAAGTTCTTCCTCTAATTCAAGGATTTTCTGGTCTTGCAATAGCGTTCTGGTATTATACGTAGCAATATATAGTTTTCTTCGTCCATGGTGGCCTGGTCCTACCCGGTGATTCTTAGCACCCTCTGATCTCTGTTTGATCCAGCCGCCACCTTGGCTGGGAACCAGCGATCCGCCGGAGACTGAGGGCCGTATCCTTTTCGTCTCTTTCATTTACGGGATTTTAGCCTTAAAACACCACGCTGGCCGGGAGTGTTGGTGAGTGTCTGAGTCAGCCGCCCACTTTGGGAACAGACGCTGTTTGAAGCCGCCCATTCTGGGTCAGACCCTGCGAATTTTTCACCATATCTGGCTATCCTCACTTAGTTTAGCCTGCAGGGTGTGGCACGTGGAGCCATAAGTGAGAATTGGGTGCCCTGTGAGGACCAGTCATCGCCGACTACTCACCAGTTATACCATTGAGCACGACCGTCCTTGATGAAAGGTACTACCTCTACAGCACAACCCCAACCCCAACGCTGATGATTGTTGGTAGTGAAACACAGTTCACACACAGTAGTAAAACGATAATGGCAAAACGAAAAACAAACACAAATTTTAATAACGTTGGTTATAATCTAACGATTCAAACGTACGAGAACGACTAAATATGAAAATGGCTATGCCAGCTCTGGTAAAATCTGCAATAAGAATTAACATACGTATCAACAGCACACCAGATAATTGATTTCAGACATCCACTGTGACGTAGAATACATAATGCGCATGAGCCGTATCCAATTTTCTACACTCGCATAGTGGCCGTAAAAATTCTTCGCGCATTCTAATGTATTGTCATTCCATTTGTTGTTTATAGGTCAGTGCCTGTAATACGAAAAAAATTTGAAATGAATTTTTCATACAACGAGGTGATGATAATTCCACCAAAGATAAATCAGAACTAAATCATAACTTGGAACATACGGAGTGGTGAAAACACCCCGTATCTCGAAAACTAGTCATAGGGTCGTGTTGCGCCCATCGAAACATTTCACCAGAATGATCAATTCTGCAACATCAAAAATTCGAGACATTTGACGGAGACCCATTTTCCCATATAAGATGTGCGGGGTCCTTTGATAAATTGATTGTCAAATTTTTAGGTTAGTCTTTAACGTCACTAAAAGTTTACCACAATGTCAAATCAAATATTTTTAATAACGATTTCGATATTAGAAGGTAGACATTACATATGGGAAAATATGGATTCCGTTGTTCTTATCAATATAGACAATTATCAAAAGGCTACAAACGTGAAGAAAAATTCTACTTCCCCTTATTATAACGAGGTAACAATATTATGGAAACTACTTTTATCCAAACGTATTATTTACAATTTTATTTCAGTATTTCGTTTTTGAATTTTATACAACACTGGATATTCTTTTGAGCAAAAGTATTAGAATTATGGTGAGTAATGTAAAAAGATGAGAGAGAATGTACTCTTCAAATTTAATAGGTGTGCAAATAGGAGAGATAATTTTTTGTATAGAAAGCCATTGATTGAGACTCTAAAAGAATGGGGTTGGAAAAAGATCTTAGAAAACACAATCGATGGTAACGACTAACGAGTAATACAAATATAAAAATTAAATAAGATGAAACTTATTATGTTACAAAAACATAAAAAAGTAAAATGAGACACGGATAATGATGTTTCTAACCTTAAGTTACAATATGTACAGACGAATGGTAGTTACTTCTAACAGCTATTTGATGAAAAAATGTTTTGAAAAATGATAAATTTGGTGTTGTAAGATGTGTAAATGTGCACATATTTTGTAACAAATACATAAAAAAATCTAAATTGATTTGAAATTTCATCAAACTGGTTCAATAGAAGTCGTAGCAAACTATTCCACGTCTGGAGTCGACTCAATAATTTTATTTAGTTAATTGTTTTTGTACTTGATGCTTTGTACAATGATTTTGTTTAACATTACGTTCATTCTATAGGTGATACAACCTTCAAATGTATGGAAAAAGAGGAAATTACTAGGGGAAATAATGTTAGACGTGGCTACAGTATGGCACCAAAAAAGTAAGATCAAGTTAAAGGTTATAATAATTATATTTTATGTATAGAAATTGTAAGAACAACGATACCATAGTCAAATCTATCTATTTTTCTATTTCTTCATTTCCTTATAGTTCCTTTCGTGCTAAATTTTTTTCTGAAATAATTCTTTTGGGAGAAATTTCAAAACATAAATTTTCATATTTATTACACAAGTAATTAAAATAGTAATCAATAATTATTTTTATTTACTTTATTATTAAGCAAAGGAATCGGTTTTTATTTTTTCTGTCATTTTCCAAGCACATTCAGCAACTTCCACTTCAGTTCAACTTGTTCTGTCCATTTTAATATCCAATATTGAATGACTTCTTCAAACCTAATCTCTATCCCTCTTCCACCGCAACTTTGAATTTACTTCTTATAAAATAAACTTTACGTTTTCTTGATTCAACTTCTGGTCACCTTAAGTTCACTTCCATTGGTCTAGAGTCAGTGGTTCCCAACCTTTTCTGGACCACCACCCTCTATAGAAGAGAACAAAAATTTCACCAATCCCTACCCCCCCCAGTCCCTGAGTAGTCCTAAGCAGTTAATTTTATTTGAATATCATCTGTACCGTCCCAATTGATCTGTATTTAGCTTTAATTTCAGTTAATGTCTAAATTTTATTTTATAGGAATGATGATGTACAATAAAATTGTTTATTAAACTTTTAAATATAAACACAGAATCAATAAGAAATACAGTCACAATAGAAATAAGAAATGCATTACAATAAGAAATACAAAATTAATAATAAAGAAAAAATCAATGAGACGGTTGAGGCTGGTGGAGTGTTACCGGTTGTTAATATCGGGTTCCAATTTCGTTAACATCAATCGCAGATCGCCACGTTCAGTGATGTGTAGTATGTTCCTCTTCTCTGACAGCAAATCAGTTACTGCACTGAATGCACGCTCAGCCATATAGGACGAAGGAAATGCAATTAACAAATTCTGTACTATTGTCCACAATCCAGGATAGAGAACTGGTATTGGTTTTTGAAGCCAGAACTCTTGATATCCACGTTTGAATTTAACTTTCAGTTTTTTGTTAGTTGTGAGTTCTAATAGCTCCTCTTCCAAATTTGATGAGCCTTCAGTATCTGTGTTTGCGAAAGGATCCATAACCCAACTTGGTATTTCCATATTTAAAATATCTTGGAGACGCTCTGTAAAATCAACATGAAGAACTTCCAAGTAGTGGCAGTAAGTAAGTAAATCCTCCGGTTTTGCAGACACTGTTGATAATGTGGGAAAATGGTTGTACTCACCTCTACCAAGATTTCTTTTGAATATAAGAAGTTTTCCTGCAAAAGCAGCTATGGCGATTTTAGTTTTAATTAAATTTAAATCATCACCTTGCAATTGTAGATTAACTTGATTAAATACTTTAAACAGGTCCGTCAAATAAGCGATATCATGTTTTAACGTAAGCAGGTTTTCGCGCAATTGTTCGTTTTCTTCAAGAAATTCCAACACTGAGTCAAATAGATTGAAAAAACGATTCAGACAAACACCTTTAAAGAGCCAACGTACTTCTGTGTGCAGCAGCAAGCGATTGTAGCTTCATCGTTTTCATTGCAAAGCTTATGAAACAAACGGTCATTCAATGAATTGCTTCTAATGATATTGATTGCTTTAATAACGTTATTGAGGGACGCATGCAGACGCTCATTTAATTTTTTTGCAACCAAAGGCTGACGGTGAATAATACAATGTACAGGGAGTACATTTGGCACTGCTTTTCTCAAATGTGGTATAAAACCCTGATGACGCCCGGTCATTGCTGGAGCACCATCAGTAGCAGCAGACAAAATATTGCTAATAGGAATTTCTTTCTCTTGTAAAAATTCTTGCATGATATTAAATATAGAATGTCCCTTTGTATCAGATTCCAAATTCTTAGCAAATAATAACTCTTGATGAATTTTTTCTTCTTTTATAAATCGTACGTATGATAAGAGTAGAGCTTCGTTACTTGATAGAGTTGATTCATCGAGTTGAATGGGAAATTTGCAAGTCTTTAGGTAATCGCATGATGATATTTCAACGTCATTTGCCATTTCATCTATTCTTCTTTGCACTGGATTATTACTGAGAGGAATTTTTTTAATGATATCAAATGGTGTCTTATGATGGAGAACAGTTTTTAATGTCTCTTCGACTGCTGGCAAAATGAATTCCTCGCCAATAGTGTGTGGTTTTCCTGACTTTGGGATTAACAATGAAACGTTATATGAGGCTCGTAGCCCATCATCGTCTCGTTTAGAAGACGATGCAAAAAGGTTTGATATAGTTGGCTGTTTAAAATATTGTTTTTCGAGTTCTTGAAAATAGAATATATCTTTGTTCTTCTTATCAGGATGCATTTTATGTAAATGCTCTTGTAGCCTAGAAGGTTTCATAGCTTCATTTGAAACAACTTTTCGGCAAATTAAACACATGGGTAATGATTTGTTTGTAGAAGATTCCGCAAATCCATATTTTAAATATTCAATACTGTATTGCCGGCATTTCTTTTTTAATTTAGAAGCAGATTCAGCCATTTTCATACAAAAATTAAATTCTCAATAGATTTATAAATAATAATGTTTATAAAATGACACACCACTCACGATTATTCACTACGGCAGAGCTTATGATTCACGACTATATATCGCGGCCAAGCACATACAACTAACTAACAAAAAATTCGTAGAGCTGCTGCTTTTATACGTTTCATTTCGTACATGATTCAACTTGTCTGTGTGCGATCATGTCGAAACAAGTTATATTGTATGAACATCGCGCGTTCGCTTATCAACGTGCGAGGACAAGTCATATACTTCTATTCTGAACTAAAAGAAATTATTATAATTATTAGTATTATTATTAATGCTAATTTAAAACTGCTTATTAACCCTTATTAAATCATTTTTATTTCACCATTCCTCTTGACTGCTTATTATTTGCTTCTGAATCCGCTACCGCCCCCCTAAAAGGCTGCAGCGCCCACAGGGGAGCGGTATCGCCCCCGTTGGGAACCACAAATTTATCTTGGTATTGGTGATTCAAGACAGTTTTAAATTTTGATTTCAGATCATCAATTTTATCATAAGTGGGCGATACTGAGTAGTGCAAAAACGGAAGTATATACTGGTCCCAGGGGGTATCTTAAAGTGGATTTATGCGTATTGACCAAAGGAGAAATGCCTAAAACGCCGACAAATATAATAAACGATAATATCGAAGGGTGAGATATATGTGTTTAACTAGTTCCGTATCCATGTCATCCCGAAAAAAAAAAGATAAAAAGGTAGTTACATATGAAGAAAGAGATAGACAATTGTTCGCTGTTAACAGATCTTAACTACCTTTACCAAAACTTATAAAAAGGGGTTTGGGAAAGTGAAAATTGTACGTCAAATCGATCGCTCTGCATGGTCTTTTTCGTGATTCATTGTTCTTGATGTCCTAAATACAAAAGTTTATGAGTTCGTTTATGCGCACTTAAAGTGTAGAAACTCCAAAAATATTTTCCTTTTTCTAGACCCGCGCATATCCTACTGACTGCGGCAATTAAATATTAAAACTGCAGATTTTGATTTGTTAAAACCAAAGCAACGTTCAAACAAAGAATAAATTTGGAAAGAATGTATATATTTTTGTGTTTCCATGGAGAAATAATTTTATTTATATATAGTATCAGCTCTTTCTTTATATGTAACTAGCTAGAATGTTTTCTAATTTATTTACTGATTTTAGAAATTTACTTCTTCCTGAAGGGAAATTCGCGGAAAGACAAAGAGCTACTTATATTTTCGACGTTTATTATTTCAGTAAGATTGTAGACAAACCATCTATTGTTTTTGAAAGTGATGTAAGACAAGGATCTACAATGAATAGACCTCCAATGTATATAGAAATTACTTTTGCAGGTGTTTCTGTAAGTCGTAAACATTCTTCTTCTTCTTGGCTTATCTTTATGCTTCTTCAGGACTCTTCCTCCATTTTTTCTTTACCTTTCTGTACCTGGCTAGTATTTCCGAATACCTTAATATTGTTCTATTTCCTCTATTTGGTCAATACTTTGTCTTCTTGGTCTTCCTTTTTGCTTTTTCCTTGGTTTACTGCTGACTCATTCTCATTATTTTTTATTCTGTCTGTTATTACATTAGGGGAAAGATTCCTGTATTGTACCGCTTCATAAATTATAATACAACTACTATATAAGTCATACTCCTTGTATATGGAGCGATCCAAACTCTAAAATGTGAAGTTCTATCTACAAACAAGCAGACTGCAAGAGATCGCTTTTGTAGTAAAGTTAAGGGGTAAAAAAATCAAATGTGTTTGTTGTATGTAGGTTTCGCATGTGTTTGTATGAGCTTTAGAACAAAATTTTAGGTGTTCGATAAACTATGATCTGTTTTTATCAAACAACAGTTATGTTCTATACAATGTTTTCCAGTGCTTTTTTTCATTAGTTAACCTATATTTTACCAATAGTTATGTAAATTTTAGGTGTTGGTTTCTCAATTTGGACCATTTACGAGTTGCCTAATTTGTACCGGTCCATTATAGGAGTGTTTTATCTTAATTTTTTGCAGAATGAACCTAAAATATGGCCAATGATCAGAAATGGACATGAGAGAGTCTAAATGAGATATGTGAAATGCATTATGTTCAAAAGACAACATTTAAAAGGCATTTAACGTCATTAAATCAAGGAGTAAAGGCATCAGGTTACTGTACTGTCTTTAATTTAATTAAAGTAGATTGCACAACAATACATTGTTTCTCTTAGGGGAAAAAAAAATTGGAACAATATAAATGTTCCTAAGCCAACATATAAAAGGCATTCAATGTCCTCAAATGTTAGAGCCAATCAAGGAGTAAAGGCATCAGGTCTTTAGTGCAGAGATTGAACAGAAGTGTGATGATCAAATTTTAAAACTGGACGAATGTTTTGGTAGCTTAACAATTCGTGAAATCTAATTTCAACAAAAATAATATGATGATGGGCAAATAGTGGTTCTACCGATTTATGAAATATTCCTATGAGGCAACCGGAGGCTACTGCTTTGGCTCGATTTAGGGATTTCAGTAGAGTGAAAATTGATGGAAAATAACCTGGATGCTACTAAAATTTTTAGTATCGACGGAAGCGGCTCTCTTATAGATTAGAAAAAATGTCAAAACATTGCCCAGAAAGGCAAACACCATGTGAGAGCCACAACTAGTGGAGAAAGAAGTGTTAATACAACCATGGTTTTCATGTCAAAAAAAATATTGCTGAACTCGGCATAGGCATTCCACCTGGTTTTTTGGTGGAAATTTGGGATACTGAGTATATTAATGCGGATTTATTAGTACTATTTCTGCAGGTATTTATTAACGTTGCTAAACCAGCATCCGGTAATAAAGTGCTGTTAGTTCTAGATGACCATACGACTCTCTCCAAAAACTTCAAAGCCGTACAGATGGCCAGAAAAAATGGGGCGACTATGCTACGGTTTCCTGGGTATTCTACGCATAGGTTGCAGTCCCTTGAACACTCTGGGCTAGCTGTCACCCAGTATTGTAACGCTCTTGCGTCGTTACTTGACGGGTTGGCGCCTTAACTACAGGTGACGGGTTGCCTCGGGCGCCAGTTTATTAAAGTGGTATGCTCCACTCGCACCGGGCAGCGTCAGTGAAGAATTAAAATACTCCAGGGCACTTTATGGTGGTGACGAAAGTGTTGCGGCCGGTCGGGGAGATTTTACTTGCCTCTCCCCGGGTTCGTAACCTGGGCACAGCATATAGAACACACAGCAGAGACTCTTACTTGGCGGGAACAGAATGCGCAGCTATTCGCGCATACACGCCCTTCGGGATAAAACCTCTCAGATCAGTGACGAGAATGCAGAAGGAGCTGGTCGTAACCATTGTCGTTCGTAGTTGGGAGTCTTTTAATCGGTAGTTATAAAAATTCAGATTAGTTTGACTTAGTATTTGATTTTTGAGTGTTAAAACAGTTCTTTTTCTTATTTTAGTTAGTTAGTGTCGTTGAGATTTTTATATTAATTCTGAAGTACCGTTGTTTTGTTAAACTGACTATAATGGGCCGTTCTTGTGCCGCGAAATTTTGCAAAAACAAAAGTTATATATGCAAAAAAAGTTTTTTTAGATTTCCTGTAGATCCCATAAGGTAAATTATACATATCTATGTTACTTAAATATAAATAGTTGTTGTCGGCCATGCTAAATCTCACCACCGGCCTATTCAAAACTGAAACTAACATTCGAATCATATTTTGTTATTTTAGAGCCAGAACTTGGGTTGTCGCTTGTAATAGGGAAGATTTGTTAGGTGTAGTAAACATTTTAAATAAAAGTCACAGGATTTGTCAGGACCACTTTGAATTGAAAATGTTCACAAATGATCAATGCAATCGGTTAAATCCGAAGGCGGTTCCAACATTATTCCCATTACAAGAGGGATCTTCTAGGGGACCTAATTTTGATCATACATACACACCTTTGTATGACTTGAAATCTCTGGATAAATCAGAGAAAAATATGCCACGGATAAACATTTTGCAAGATATAATTATTAATCCAGGTAAATAATATATTGTACCTACAATGTGATTATACTTTTTACTTTTCTCGGATACGCCGAAGTTCAATACAGTGTATACTACTTGGAATTTAAAATGAATAATTTAAGGCTTTTTATGAATAAAAGTTACTCAAAATCGCCTAGTAGGTACCTAAATAAAGTTCGGATTATAGGCAAATTGCCCTTTTTGTCTATTTTAAGTGTTTTTTTTTGCATATTTTACTTTTTTTCGTAACATCCATCTTTTTGTCTTTTTTAAATTTTATTTTATATATGTTAAGATTTTCTGTCTTTTTCAGTAAAATCATTGCATATATAAGCGCATTTCTCTTCATTTTTTGTTGCTATAAATCCGAGCTTTATATATAGATAAGTGCTTCAGGTTCTTGATAATTTTGAATAATTGGTTAATTTGTAATACAAAACAAATAATTAGATCGCTGTCAGTTAGTTAACTTATTCAGGTATTAAGAACTTTATTTGAGCGCTATTATTGTTTTATTTTAGGTGCAATCTCAGATCAAAGTTTTATTGCCGATGTAAACTGCCAAACTCCACGTTCTACTTCGTCCACACAAACTAGCAGTGATCTGTCCCATAATAGTCAACGAAAGAGGAAATATCGTAGTTATGTTACAGATCTCAAGAATGAGATTATAGCTTTAAAGAAGAGAGTTGTGGACTTAGAACATAGATTCGAAAATATTGAAAGTGAAATAAGTTTGGAACAATTTTATGGACTGACTTATAAATTTTGTGGCAACGATGAAGTAGCTCGTCTAGTTAATTGCCAAATTAGTCAATCAAAAAAAAAACCTAAGGGACGAAGATATTCACTTGAATTTAAACTGGAGTGCTTAGCGTTATATTTTACTGGTCCGAGAACTTACAGACAAGTACTCGTAAAAAAATATTGTCTGCCATCACCTCTTAAGGATTTTACAATATGTGCAAATAAATTCTGGCTTGAATAATCCCCAAGTATTTGCCATGTTAAAAATGAAAGCCGATTGCTTCGATGACAAAAGTAAATATTGTGTTTTATGTATCGACGAAATGTCGATCAAAGCACATTTATTTTATAATCGAGGAACTGATGCTGTCGTTGGTCTTTCAGAAATTGAAGATACAAATAATATATTACGACCGGCATTAAATGTATCAGTTTTAATGTTAAGAGGAATATTCAGTAAATGGAAGCAACCTGTGGCATTTAGTTTTTGCAATTCTTCATGTCCTGCGGATATATTAAAACAGCAAATAATTGAAGCAATTACTAAGTTGGGCGAGATAGGTTTGAAAATATGTGCTGTCACAACAGATATGGGATCGAATTATATGCCTTTGTCTAATTTATAGGGTGTTACTGCATATCGGCCTTATTTTTACTGCAGGGGACAAAAAATTTATTACATTTTTGACATTCCGCACATTTTTAAAGCCATTAGGAATATTCTTATAAAATATGATTTCTTAATTGACAATCACAAAATTTCATGGTCATTTATAAAATCATTTTATGAGCATGACAAAAAATATGCAGTAAGAGCGGCACCAAAATTAACTACGTCCCATATTTTTCCAAGTTCATTTGAAAAAATGAAAGCCAAATATGCTCTACAAGTATTTAGCGCAACGGTTTCTAGTGGCATGAATGTTTATATCAGATTTGGACAATTACCGCCTGAATCGTATCACACTTCAGAATTTGTATCCAAAATGGACAAACTATTTGATATGCTCAATTCATCCAGTACCTCTTCCGCAAAATCATATAATAGAGCTTACAAGAATTTACCCCATCAGGTGGAATCATTAAATGAATGCACTGCCCTTTTTAACAAAATTAAAATTATAAACGAACAAAACAAAAATGTGACGAATAGGATCAAAAGCTTTAAATGTATTAGGATTAGTATAAATAGCATTCGGAGCTTATGGAATGACTTCAATGAGAAAAAAATTAATTATCTTTTAACTAGGCGTTTAAATTCAGATTGTCTGGAGAATTTTTTCGGTTCTGTCAGACAACAAAATGGCAACTGTAGAAATCCTACTCCAATTCAATTTAAAAGAACATTTTAAAAATTAGTGTATTTAAAAATATTCCACTCAGGGACCGAAAATTGTGAGGCAGATTCAGATTCCATACTTTTGAATTTGGCAGATGTACCTGATGTACATGCGGTACCGTCTACAAAAAACATGCCAATAGAAATTACCACTCAACTTATAGGTACAGATTATCAGCAAGATGAGATGCTATACAAGAATTTTGTACGGTATATCTGTGGCTATCTGTTAAAAAAAGCCCTTAATATACATAGTTGCGACGTGTGCATAACATTTTCAAACCATCGACAAGAATTAGATGATTCTTCATTATATATCTATTTTAGGGCATACGAAAATTCCGAAAAAACTATTTTTGGAAATTTAAAAAATCCAGCAGACATTTTTGTGGATTTTATTGCGAATGTTGAAGAAATTTTTCAGACAAATTTCCACTGTCTAATAGCAAGGACTAACATTTGCAATCTTTTCCAACTTGTACACAGGCAATATCTTGCGCATCCTTGTGGGAAATTTCCCAAAGAGTTTGTTTTAAAATTGTACTTACGCATACGACTTTATTATACTTTAAAACATATTAATAATAATTTTAAAGATCAAAAAAATATTCGTAATAAATTGATTATATGGCGTAATCAATAGGTGGAAGTATATATTTGTGTAAATACTTCAAGTTACAAATTTATTATGTCACATAGAACAATTATTATTTAAATGTTGGTTTGTGTTATTGTATTTACTTTTTGTATTTGTAATGTTAGTATTGTTTATTTATCGTCATTATTGGACACATTTCATTTTTTTACTAATCTCACTACTCCGTGAGTGAAACTATTATTAATTGTAAAAATATTTGCGAAAGTATCGCACAATTTTAATAAATCGTTTTTCACATGTGAACACATATCTAGATCTTATGTCTTTTTTAATTCTGTTTCCGGGTTGATTGTTTCACTTTTTAAGTTATACGTATTAAATTAATCTGAATTTGATAATTGCATATCGTTAATTTTGATTATAACACTCCCATATAATTTTCATTTAAAATTGTCACATATGGATTATCCTTTGACACTATACTTATCTACAAAAATTCCTTCAATTATCTCTAACGATGTATATATCGATCTTTTTTATCTTCTAAACTATTATAGGTTGGCTAATTTTATCAAATGCTTCTAAAAGCACATACAATTCTAGCATACTAACTTTTTGATTGTATGTGGTCTATTAACGTGTGATATCGCAAGTTATTTGATTTTCTTTCTAATCGAACTACCTACTTCCCAATGCGGTGATATAGCTAAATAATAAATATGAATATTACACGTAACAAGAACAGCTTGCCTATATTCTATTTTTATAAGTATCTATGTAAATTCAAATAAACATAATACTCTCATGTTTACTTTAAATTTCTAAGTACGGCCCTGCCAGCGGTACTAGAATAAACCCATAGCCAACTCGGAGATTTACCCCCAAATGGCGTCCTCAAGGTCACAGATTTTCAATAAATAATATCAAAGTGCCGACGTTAAGAGTCTGGGCTGTGTGTTTATTAGGCTGTGACCTGGGTATTAGCTGCTTAACGTTCTTACCTATTTACGGAGGTTTACTGGTAGTTGGAGAGAAGAGAAACCAAAAGTTACGTATCTACAAAGAGTCTTTATTAAACGGAAAACTAAACTAAATGTCCTTTAATTCGGGTAGGCGGGGCAAAAGCACTAGTACTAACTACTATCCTACAGTTTCAAAACGGTCTCTACTACGGTAAATAAAACAAAGCTGTGCAAGCGGAAGCAAGAAAAAATGGGCGGGGTTGCGGTGGACTGGGTGGACGGTTAGCGGAAGTGTGCAGAACTACTACGGATTGCAAGCGACCCTCTAGGTTAATCAAAGCTCTACTTTTGGGGGATATGGCTCTCGGTTTCCGCGGTATCGAAATCTCGGAGTCGCGACGGCCACTACTACGATGTGAGAACTCAACTTTCTAGTAGCGGACACGGTTCTCCTCCATCGGATGGCTGAAGGCTCAAACACGGCCGCTACTAGCATGTGAGAACTCAACTTTCTAATAGCGGACGCGGTTTCCCTTTACTTCTCCTGATCATTTTGTATGGCGAGAACCATATACCCTAAGGTAGAGGTGACAAACTATCGATAACACTATCGATAATTATCGATAGTGCTGACTATCGAAGACTATCGATATTATATTTACACTATCGATATTTTTCGATAGTTAGAAAACATGAAAACTAGATTTGACAGACGCACAGAACTTATCAGCACAACCAGTGTGGGTGGCTTGAGCTGTCCAGAAGATAGTCCAATCATTAAAAACTGACTGAAAAATATACTATTCATCTCTGGTCCTTGAAAAACAACCGTTCCATATAATAGAAGAAGATATAATAGAAGAAGATATAACCAGTCAGAATAGTTTGGCAAATAAGTAAATAGTAAATATACCAGTTACCACCAGTTCATCATTCATTAGTCTCTGAACTCTAATTGTAGACAGATAATCCCGTGACGGGTTAGGGTTTGGGATTATGGAGAAATTTATTACCAAACCGCAAGATATTGCAGGTAATTTATCAATGACAAACATATAATATATTTAATACTTTTCGACTATAATAGTTGAATAATACGTATTTTTTAGGACCTAGTACACAAAACAAAGAAAGTGCTGATGCTGGAGATACATCAGTGGATTGAACGTCCACATCAGATTCAGAATATATCAGAAACAGAAAATGCGGAAACAAAAGAAAAAGGAAATCTTCAGTCTGGAATTATTTCACGAAATCTGCAGATAAAAAGTTTGCCAAATGTGTGACTTGTAAGAAGGAATATAAAACAAGCGGGAATACTAGCAACCTAGCAGATCATTTGAAAAGATTCCACCCAGTTCGCTCAACATCAAAACAGCCACACGAACAAGAATCAGCTACAGCAAGTACAAGTATAGATGTAAGTTCACCTAGATCTAGTCTACGTTCAGTTAGCCCTTTCTTTCGAAGAGCTGTATTTTACGATAAAACATCCAAAAGAAAAGATGAGTTAGATAGGGCTCTAGCACTAATGATTGCTACTGATATGCAACCGTTTAATATTGTGAATGATTCAGGATTTAAAAGTTTTATCAAGTTACTTGATCCCAGATATGAAATCCCAAATAAAGGAACAATTAAAAATAAAATAATGCACAAACTCTATTCTGAAGCTGTTACTAAATTGAAAGATTCTTTAAAACAAACTTTTGCTATAGCAATCACAACTGATTGTTGGACATCTGTGTCAACAAAGTCTTATATTTCAGCAACATGCCATTATGTAAATAGTAACTTTGAACTGATAACTGCCTTTTTGTCCGTAAAAAAGTTAAGCGATAATCATACTGCACAAAATATCGCAAATTCATTAACTGAGACGTTCAATGAATGGGACATAAATGATAAAGTAGTTTGTATTGTTACTGACAATGCAAATAATATGTTGAAAGCTGCAGAACTTCTAAAGAAGAGACACCTACCCTGTTATGCTCATTCTCTGAACTTGGTTGTGCAAGACAACCTAAAAATAGAATCTATCCAAAATATTTTCAAAAAATGCAAAGAAATTGTTACACATTTAAAAAGCAGCACAATTGCTGTGGACGCGTTTAGAAATGAGCAGATGGAGAATAATTCAGATGTCACAGAACCGCTTAAACTTGTACAAGAAGTAGTTACACGGTGGAATAGTTCATATCATATGATCCAACGAATACTGCAAACAGTGGAACATCTCAACCGTACACTATTAAAGCTAGGAAAAGCTCCAGCTCCCCTCACAGTAGATGAAATAACTGTCTTAAAAGATATTGAACTTATACTTATGTGTTTTGAGGAGGCAACTAGGAGAACATCTGCTGGAAGTACCGTAACTATTTCTCTAATTATACCAATAACTCATGGAATTTATAATTATCTGAATGATTGTTTATCCAAGTTAATAACTGAAGAGGGGAAATATTTTTGTACTGGTTTATTAGATTCTGTGAAAAAGAGATTGTTCTCATATGAAACGAGATCTGTAACAAGAATTTCAACCATCCTCGATCCACGATTTAAAAAAGAGGGCTTTCGAAGTCCAGATAATGCTAATCATGCATCTACTTTTTTGGAACAAGAGATGACAGAATTTGTTAGAAATAAAGCTGGCACTGTTAGGAGTCAAGGTAATGGTAATTCAACCAAACCAGTAACAACAAAAAATTCTCTTTTTTCCTTCATTGAGAAAAGGGTAGCAGAAAAGGCAAAGTCCACTTTAGCTGACATGATAATCATTAAAAGGCAATACCTGGAAAGAAAAAATTCAAATGAGGATGCTGATCCACTTCTATTTTGGAAGGTAAGTTTCTAATTCTTAGGGGACTTTAATGATCTTATACTTTTCACAATTCAAGCCAGTACATCCATGGGCCCTTAATTATAGTGATTTTTAGGTCACAGGAAAAGAACTGGAACCCATGGCTGAAATTAGTCAGAAATATTTTTGTATTCCGGCATCATCTGTTGAGTCTGAAAGGACTTTCAGCGCTTCCGGGAACCTGATATCGGACAAGCGCTCGAGGCTTAAGCCAAAAAATATTAATATGCTTTTGTTCCTGAATAAAAATTCCTACCTTTTATATACAAATAATTGAATATAGTTTTTTCATTTAGTTTTATTCTTAATAAAATCTGAAATTCACAAGAAATATTTTATTCATTTGAGTCATAAGGTGTATCAAAATTCTGAACATTATTTTTTGGACTATCGAAAACTATCGATAATTATCGATAGTGACGGTACCAACTATCGATAGTCGCCACTATCGATAGTTTGTCACCTCTACCCTAAAGTATAAATTGGAATATCACTCACCTCGGTAAACGGTACGGTTGCTCTAACGGTACGGTTGCTCTAACGGAATCGGTTTTCTGAAAGAAAACGGTTTTATGAGCACAATGAAGGCTCTTAGATTTAATTCTCACTTGCGTATGCGGATGAAGAGCTGGGTCTACGGATGGACTGACGACTCTGAGAATCGTTCTGCTTTACGGTATGGCTTGTTGGGGATACGGGGCGAAGACGTAAGTGTCGCCGACTGTCGGTGCAGGTTTGATAAATTATATTATATTGTACCGATGTTTATATTACATTGTACCGATACGGACGGAGAAATACAGTGTTCGAATGCTTTATTTCATATTATACGGAATATTGTGCTTTTGCCCGGTCCTTGAAAATGTAACTTCCTTACAGTTTCAAGTTGCACAATTTCTTGGCGAAGGCTACAGAAAGGGAGCAATGATTTCTAATGGAAAAATGTATTTTGTTGAATTCTTAATTGTGGATAAAATAAAAAATTAAGCAAGTCTCCATTTTTAAAGAATATTTGAGTGCTGATCGAATGGGAAAATTTGAATTTCATATCACAAGTATCAACATCATGATACCATATTTCCATGCAGCTGGACATTTTACATATGCGAAGTCAGCACAGCTCTACTTCCAATGTATGGGAGAATTAGAAATTAAAATTGATATTACAGATTATGAACGTTTTACTATATTAGGATTTTTCATTGCGATGCGAAACGACAAGTATTACTGTGGCATTTATATCGGACAAACTCTAATGAAGTCTTTGAACATTCAAGGAGGTCCTTTCGTACGCGGAGCAACGGAGAGCGTTATTTACACATTAATTCAGAATGGTATTTACACACAGGATATCACTGAGGGTATTGAAGAATACTGCACTTTTTCACTTCAGAGAAGTGAACAACATAAAGATACAAGTGATAATAGAGTAAGTCGTGATGACGCTGGAAACTCAAAATACATTTTTTAATAATGGTGACATTATTTATTCAGTGGAGTCTCTGCTACAGACGAAATTGATTATCACTTTGCATTTGAGAAGGGAGTTTCTGCTGTGAAGAGCATCGATAATGAAAATTTCAAAAATGTAAAATTGAAGATTGTACTCCCTTACTTGCAGTGAAAAGTAAAATGAAGATTAATAAGGAAACAGTGCAAATTGATCCTCTCATACTTTGTTAAAGAAACTGCGTAATCAAAAAGTCGGACTAAGAACTCAAATATTATCTTGCTTACGAATTAGCACCATTTCCTCTGTCTGTCTTAATTATGTTTTATACCTGAGACGAAATATTGGAAACACCATTTACGTTCTTTTCGATGGCTACGGCAACACTAGCACTAAAACTGTTGAAAGAATCCGACGTAACATAAAACACAATTCAACTGAATTTTTCTTCGTTAAAGATGTGCCAGTCAATTTCAAACAAAATAATTTTCTTCCAAATCTAGAATATATTCATAGAGATTGTGGAATACTTGTGCACTAAGCGGAAGATGACGCAGACTTGTAAATTGTTCAATCAGCAATTTCAATTGAGAACGACAAAACAGTTATTGTAGCTGATGATACGGATACGAATGATTTGTATCATGTCGATAGGTGTATTCTCTTTTTGAAATTCACAAGAGGAAGCACAATAAAAAAAATGTACTCATCGCAAAGCTATTGATCTATTTGTTATTTATCCATGCATATACCAGTTGTGACACCATTTCTTGAATTTGCAATTTTTACTATGTCATCTGCATACATCTAACTGGTTATGTCTTTCAAATATTCAGTTGGTATTAAATCTGGTCCAATTATAGGTCAGAACATCAACCAAAAAGATCGCATCTTCTCTAGAATTCAACGAAAGATTGTCTATAATTGACATGTTCCCACCCCTATGTCAAACTATAAAAATAGAAGCTTGTTATGCGGATAAATTTAGAAAAATTGTTCATTCCAAGAAATTTATTGGTCTGAAACGAATTTCAAATGATAGAGATGAAGGGTTTTTGCCAACTTTAGGACCAACTTTTCAATATTTATATACTGATGATGTCCTGGAAGGATTCGCGGGAACAATTTTGATGGCTATCGATACTAGATTGGATGAAAATGTAATATTGGATGTGAAAAAAGGGGTTAAAATTGAAAACATTCCTCCGCTACAAGAAGTAAGTGATTTATTTTAATGAAATTGACTTCGTGGAATCTACTCTTATTAGTGTTTTAAATGAAACTCAATGTTTCTAGCTAATTCCACAATATAATGAAAAATGTTGAATATCCTAAAAAATTGACAATTGCTTCGATAACTGAATATCATCGACAGAATGACAGAAGTTACATTTCATTTGATGCCTACCTGATGTTTAGTAGATATTTTTGGCTAGACCTTGTGATTGACCTAATATATGTTAATAGAAAAAAGAAGATGTTAAAAATATTGAAGCTTAGATATTATGGTGATATCCTGGATATCATTTTTCCAATTAAGATCAGTATAACTGTGCAATGATATAGAAAACCAGGAAAACTATATCTGCAGATATTTACAATTATTACTTAAGAATACAGTTTAATAGTGGAGAACTCCCTAGACTTATCTGTTCGTTGACGACTTCATATTGTGGGCTTCTTAAGTGTCTTCTAATTTCCAACTCTTCAGGGAAATCCAGGTCTTATTTCTTATCACAAATATGTAGTACTTCTAGTTCTGTGTTAGGTGTCAATGAATGGTTGGTGTCAAAAAGTTGTTTTGCGTAATGGGATTCATCTGGTTGTTTTAATCTGTATGCTCGTAAGTGTTCACTGTATCGGATTTCAAAATTTCTAAGGGTCTGACCCAAATAGAGAGCATTACATTATGGACCTTTGAGTTTATATATACCTGATTTCTTTAATGTTGGTAATTTTGTTTTAACATTTGTACTCACGTTACTTTCTGTTTTAAAAGAAATAGTTGTATTCATTGCTAAAGATATTATCTTTGAGATATTATTAAAAATATTTCCTGCATATGTGATGGTTTTATAAGTTTTTATTTCTTCAGTTTGTTTCGGAAATATTAGTTGTAATGCCACTTTTTCCTCTTTTTTATTAATTAGCTTATTTATCATATGGAATGGATAACCGTTGGATGTTGCTATTTGTTTAATTGTATTAATCTCTATCAAAATTACATTTGTTTATAGGAACTGAAAATGCGGCATATAATTCAATGATACATAGAGCATTTTCAGTTCCTATGAACAAATGTAATTTTGATAGAGAGATTAATAGACAAATAGCAACATCCAACGGTTATGCATTACATATGATAAATAAGCTAATTAATAAAAAAGAGAAAAAAGTGGCATTACAACTAATATTTCCTGAACAAACTGAAGCAATAGAAGTTTATAAAACCATCACATATGCAGGAAATATTTCAAAGATAATATCTTTAGCTACGAATACAACAATTCCTTTTAAAACAGAAAGTAACGTAAGTACAAAATTGTAAAATGTTAAAACAAAATTGCCAACATTAAAGAAATCAGGTATATATAAACTCAATGTCCAGAATGAAATGCTGTCTATTTGGGTCAGACCCTTAGAAATTTTGAAATCCGATACAGTGAACACTTACGAGCATACAGATTAAAACAACCAGATAAATCCCATTACGCAAAACATCTACTTGACACCAACCATTCATTGACACCTAACACAGAACTAGAAGTACTACATATTTGTGATAAGAAATAAGAACTGGATTTCCTTCAAGAGTTGGAAATTAGAAGACACTTAAGAAGCCCACAATATGAAGTCGTCAACGAACAGATAAGTCTAGGGAGTTCTCCACTATTAAACTGTCTTCTTAAGTAATAATTGTAAATATCTGCAGATATAGTTTTCCTGGTTTTCTATATCATTGCACAGTTATACTGATCTTAATTGGAAAAATGATATCCAGGATATCACCATAATATCTAACCTTCAATATTTGTAATATCACATCTTCTTTTTTCTATTAACATATATTAGATCAATCACAAGGTATAGCCAAAAATAACTACTAAACATCAGGTAGGCATCAAATGAAATGTAACTTCTGTCATTCTGTCGATGATATTCAGTTATCGAAACAATTGTCATTTTTTTAGAATTTTCAACATTTTTCATTATATTGTGGAATTAGCTAGAAACATTGAGTTTCATATAAAACGCTAATATGATTTATTTTAAGTTATTCTAATCTTATTTAATTTTTTTTCAGAAAAAATATTTTGAATCAAATGATATAATAATTTTTACCTGCATATCGGATTTAACAGGTATTAGCAAAAAAACTTCTAAAAATCCTGTTTCTGTAAGAATGACATTTGGTAATACATTCATGCAGAGCAGAAATCTTCCTGATGGCAGACAAATTTTTATTAATACAACGGATAGTATTAAACCAAAAAAGATCTGTAAAAATATTTTTTATATCGATTATTATACACAAAAACCTTGTTTATGGTTATTCGAAGATGTACCCTTTTTTAAAAAACGTACTTATAATTCAAACATGCTGAATAAAATTGCATCAGAATTGGTAATATATACAATTACAGAATTTTATAAATTTTAAATCATTATTTATTCTTAGGAAGAAAAAATGTCGGAGATTGAAAAACTTTTCGAAGATGACAATTCAGCATCGAGGGATGGTTTACTTAATCAACAAATTTCGAAAATTACAGATTTTATAGCAGCAAGTTCTTACAAGTACATCGATATTTTTGGATCTTATAAAGTAAATTATGTAACCAAGTTGGATATAGAAAGAAGAAGAATGTGTTTGCAACAAATGGTATGAAATCGTTAACAATAAAAGTCCCTGTCTAATTTTTTAAAAAATGTTTCAGACGAATATCGCAGAAAATATAAAAAGTATCGATTCACAAAGTTCCAACAAACAGAAATTTCAAAAACTGTATAAAATTTTGAATCGTATAAAATGTATGATAGAAGATGTAAGTTATAGTTTAAAAAATCTTTTTTTTATAATTCGCGTATAAAAGAGACTTCATTATAACATTGCTTACAGTGTCACAATTAAGCTCTTTGAACACTGTAATAGTAATTTTTAGTGTACAGTTGGTTATTCTATTTAGTTATATTTTTATACGACACTTGACTTTAACCTTGACACAAATTATAAATAAAATGGTCTAGCGTTGTTCTAGGTAGCAAATTATTATATTAAAGGTAAATTAGAATGATTTCTATATGAAAAATATTAATGAATAAAGTACGCTGACGTTTATTTATCAATGATTTGTCAATTGTTTATTTTCATATCGTATAGGATCAATATATAGGTATAGAAAACGTTCGAATTTTCGGATAAATTACCAGATATCTATGTGAAGATATATTACAGAAATAATTCTGTTCATCATATAATATAAATAGATAGCAATAGTATACGAAGAACCTCTTTTTTAAACAAATAATCATCACTGTTTGCTCAAATGAAAGTTTGTTTACAATTTACACAATTATTCGGTTATAATATGTCAAAAGTCAGAAGTGCTGAATAAAACCATCTGTGATCTGACCAATTAGGAATCTACAGAATTGCCAACTTAAATTCAAACCACTCCTCCTAGTTTAAAGGCAGGGGTTATATGAAATTCTATTTTATTTAAATAAATAAATAAATGCAAATTATGAAAAATATTGTGTAAAACTTGTGCCACAATGACTTTATGTAGTACTCGTGATTTGCAAACTTCACTCGTACTACAAAACGAGTCATTGTGACACTTGTTTTACAAATAACTATTCTACTTCCGCTACTAAAACCGCACTTTGAACACGGGTTTGACATGCACAAAACGACTCTTTAAATACTAGTGTTTAAAATGCGAAAAGTCACATCTCGTTTATCTTTCGGTTTTTAAACGTCAAATCAAGTGCATCTTTTGTATGTTAAATTTCATGCTCCTTGATAATTTTGTTATTCTGCGTCATTTGATTTATCCGTCAGCTGTCAGTCATCGGCCGTCATGTAATGAATATAATTCAAATATAATATAATTTTTTCCTTCCCGCGGGCGAAGAAAAAGTATAGTAAGCACCTCGTCTTTAGTCACTCGTTTCACAAGGAACTCATTCCGCTTCGCTTCACTCGTGCCTAGTAAAACTCGTGACTAAAGTAACCGTTTTAACACTTGGTACTTAATATACTATTATACATAGTGTTCAGACAGATATTTCACAAGTTGGAACTGGTTAACTGGAAATGTTAAAAATTCAATTTATTTTCTAGTCATTATAGAATTAATTCATTTAGATACGCTCAGGCGTGCGAAATGGTACATCTTCCACACGCTCAGCAGTTAATCAAATAGGGCGCTGTAAACATTTAGGCAATTATTTGCGATATAACCGTGTTACATCGGTTGTATCAGATTGTTATGTTCTGAATATCGTCACAGACCGCAGAATGGTCACACAATAATCATTAGTAGATACATGTTACTGTATCATAATTAATTACATGACAAAAATAAAAACTCAAAAAATTAGGAATACAATCTCAATGTATGTCGTGAAAAATTGCCTGGTTTGTTTACGTACCTGTTAAAATTGCAAACATTTAAAAATATTCAAACTTCTTAATTTATTTGTGGCTGTAGAAAAAACTGCATCCGGCACTCGTGGGAATTCACAATCCGTGTGATTTACACTCGTATGGACTATTCTGAGTCCAAGCATTTAAAATTGTCTGTAGGAAATCCTAACGAACTGGTAGAAACTACTATATATCTTAGACAGCAATATTGTTTGTTTGCTAGAAATTCAATTTTGTCGAATTGTGATAAAAAAGATCCTTAAGTAACTCAGAATATAAGCAAAATAGAGTACCAGTAATAAATTGACAGATTTGCAAGAAGATTTATAGATAATTACCTAACTCTATTTAACGATGAAATAAAACAATATAGTTTGTTTAAATCTTCATATATTTGAACTTATGTTCAATTTAAACTTGTTGACGCGTTTCACTAACACAGTAGCTTTGTCAAAACGAATGAAGGTAAAATATAAAAATGTCTTAATATATACAGTGCTAAATCTTATTATTAAGACATTTTTATATTTTACCTTCATTCGTTTTGACAAAGCTACTGTGTTAGTGAAACGCGTCAACAAGTTTAAATTGAACATTAGTTCAAATAAATGAAGATTTAAACAAACTATATTGTTTTATTTCATCGTTCAGTATGGATATTCATCAAGTAAAAGCCTCATCTATTTAACTCTATTTATTTTAGGATTTTTCCATTCGTTATTCTCTAAATCAAACCAAAAATATCCATATTCCTTGAAAACTTTGTTTTTATTGTTGTTATCATAATAATTCTGCTAAAAGCCGTAGAAGATAAATATCCTGACATTACTTCATCTTCTGCTCCAATTGCACATAACCTACGACTTCCAATACCTGAACCCGCTACAAAATTGTTTAAATGAAGTTCATCTCCGAGTTTGTACTATCACGGAAACCACCAAAACGTCATATACTTACCTCAGAAGATCTTAATGACTTAATGAGAGATTTTAATTTGCCTAAGAGTAAGATAGAACTTTTGGTTCCCTCAAAATTCAATCAAGCCATTTACTACCAAAAAACGGCATAAGGGGTTTGTAAAACAATTATGATCCCTGTGAGTGACGTCTATTTATTGTCAGCTTGACAAAAAACTGAAAGTATCAAAATTTTACTAGAAACTTACTAGAAAATATGAAGAGTATCAGTGGCAGTTTATTAGAAATTTTAAGCTGGTAAGATTTTTAATGGGACTACAGGATGGATATACAAAATGTTATCTCTGTTTTGTGGGATAGAAGAGAGGATGCACAACACTATGTTCAATGAACATGTGGCCACTAAGAACTTAGTAAAGTCTTGGGAAACGAAACGATAAATGCTTGTTTTGCATAGTGCTTGTAGAAAAAAACTTTCTTACAAAGTTTTCAGCAAAGGTTACAGTTATACTTGGTCCACCAAAGGAAAAGCTGTTGCCAGTGAAGATTCCTCAACAAAAAAGCCGAAATAGTTTCAAAAAAGTAGTTTCCAGATTTTTAGGAAGTCACAATGTTAAAATTATCAAAAGCTAGTTGATAACATCTTAATTTAAAGCTACAGAAGTATCTAAAACTACATACGCTGCATACTCATTTAGATAAATTTGGAAACAACATATGGGCGTACTCAGAAGAATAAAGAGAACGTTTTCACCGAAACATTATGGACTTTTAACAGTGTTGTCAGGACCAATACAACGAAAATTTGATGAGTGACTCCTTTTAGGGTTTAGTGAGATAATAGTTATTTGTAAAACAAGTGTCACAATGACTCGTTTTGCAGTATGAATGAAGTTTGCACAACGAACCGCGAAGCTGTGAGTGCGCAAATCACGAGTGCGCAAATCACGAGTGCGACAGAAAGTCATTGTGACATAAGTTCTACACAATATTTTTTCTTCTTCTTCTTATTCGTATTTAAGATCTTGCGATCTGTTAGTTTTGAAGGTTCCTCTTTATCGTTTCCTGGGAGGTGGACTGCCAACTGTCCTTCCATCTCTTAGGTGGTCTACCGGGTGCTCTTTTCCCTGTTGGTTTCCCTTCAAGTGCGATGCGTGGCAGTCTGCTCTCCTCCATTCTTCTCACATGAGCGTACCAATGTCTTCTTCTTTGTCTCCCCCATCTTACGATGTCTTGTACTCCACATTGTTCCCTGATGTCATTGTTTCTAACTCGGTCCCTTCTTGTTTTTCCCACTATAGTCCTGAGCGTTTTCATTTCGGCTACTCTAAGCATGCTTTTCGTTTTGTTGGTTTCTTCTCTGGTTTCTATTCCGTATGTCATGATTGGCCTGATACAAGTCTTATAGATCCTAACCTTGCTATCCTTTCGCATGTATTCGTTTGCCCATATTGTTTGCTTTAAGCAGCCCGATATGGCAGTCGCTTTGTTAATCTGTCTTCCTAGGTCCTTCACTGGGTCGTGATAACTCGACAGATCCATACCCAGATATTTGAATTGTGAGACTTGCTCGATGATTTTTCCCTGGACTTCCAGCTTACATCTTACAGGTTCTTTAGCAAAGGTTATGCTTTTCGATTTTTCTATGGATATGGTCATGTTCATCGCTTGGCTGACCTGGTAGAATTTGTGCAGTTGTCTCTGTAGATCGTCCTGCGTTTCCGCAATAATAGCTGCATCGTCGGCGTAGCATACCATGCTGATTCTTTTATTCTGTCCCATTCGGTATCCCATATTTAGTGATGATATTTCCTCTATAATTCTGTCCATTAAGAGATTGAACAGAAATGGGCTAAGGCTATCGCCTTGTCTGATGCCTCCTGGTGTTGGTATCTCTTCCGTATAAGTGTCTCCTGCCTTTACTTTGGTCATGTTGTTTGTATTGAGACTGCGGACTGCTCTTACGATGGTGTCTGGCGTTTCTTTCGCTATCAGTATGTTTATGATGTCGGAGAGACGAACCCTATCAAATGCCTTGGTCAAATCGATGAAACAGACATACGCTGGTGTATTAAATTCTATTGATTTTTCTTTGATTTGTTTGATAATGAATATGGCGTCGGTCGTGGATCTGTTTCGTCTGAAACCTTGTTGTTCTTCCCTGTTTGTTATTTGTGCCTCGAGTCTTTCTTTCAAAATGCTAGTAAAGAGTTTCATGCTTGTGTTCAGCAGTGTTATGCCCCTGTAGTTGTCTGGGTGTGTCTTCTGTCCTTTCTTGAATATAGGGATAGTGATACTTTTGTGCCATTCCGTAGGTATTTCCGATGTTTCTAAAATTTTGTTGTAGATAATTTTCAAATGTTTTCCTAGCTTGGGTCCAGCATATTTTAGAAGTTCGTTTGGGATAAGGTCTGTTCCGGGAGCTTTTCTGTTTTTCAATTTTTTTATTTTTGCTGTTACCTCTTCTTCGTTCAGTGATATTTGATGATTTGACTCGTAGTTTTCGATCCTTATGGCCTCTTCGGTGTTGTAAAGTTCCCTAAAGTATTTTTCCCATACATCTTTGGTGACTCCTTTTGTTTGCACGAACTCGTTTATTGGCTTCTTCCTATTCTTGAGCATCTTCCAGACTTTCTTCTGTGCTCCATATAGGTCGTAATTCATATCGCTTGTAAATTTTGCCCAGTAATCCCGTTTTATGGCTTTGATTCTGGCATTGATTCTGTTTCTCACTTCTGTATATTCGGAGTGTTTCTCTGGTGTTAGTGAGCTTCTGTATATCAGGTAGGATTTCTTTTTCTTTTTTTATAATTCACATTTATTTAATTTTTTAAATAAAATAGAATTACATATAATCCCTGTTTTTAAACTAGGTGGAGTGGGTTGAATTTAAGTTGGCAATTCTGTAGATTCCTAATTGGTCAGATCACAGATGGTTTTATTCAGCACTTCTGACTTTTGACATATTATAACCGAATAATTGTGTAAATTGTGAACAAACTTTCATTTAAGCAAACAGACGATGATTATTTGTTAAAAAAAGAGCTTCTTCGTATATGCTCTTGCGATCTATTTATATTATATAATGAATAGAATTATTTCAGTAATACAATGAAACAAAAACCTCTTACTCTCAGGGTATAAATTATTTAAATAATTGAAAGTATTTAAAGAGAGTAGGTTCTTTCCAAACTGACAAAGAGATTGGAGATAACGGAGCCAGTTCTCAGGGCTCTGTTATCTGAAAGAAGTGTAATTAAAGAAAAAAAATGTGAAAGAGAAAGAGAAAGAGAGAGAGAGAGAAAAACAAAAAAACAGTAAAGTTACATCAATAGTAAGGGCGCCACTAACTTTGTTCCTAAACAAAATTAGAAAAAAATCAACCTCCTTAATCAGTCAACTCTTACCTGCTATGCTCTGCTAGTTTTTAGACAATACTTATGCAAAAAAAATGTACTGAAGGCTATTTCACAGGTCTTTCTGTATAATAAATAAAACAACAAACTACTAATATGTATGAATATAATGAATGAAAAAATATTTAAACGTGTTACATAGTTTGACAATAATGGGTTAGTAAAAGTGTGTATGTGAGAAGAAAAAGAAAGTATAAATAAAAACTAAGACAAGCTTGAAGTAGCAAGTCGAAGTCGATTCTCCATAAAATCTTCCTAGGTTAAATAATTCTCACATATAATACATAGTTGAGTATCTAGATCATGAATTGGCTCTTATGGAAACACCAGTTCTTGTGAGTCAATGCAAATTGCCGACAAATCTTCACCTTAGTTCTTCCGTCGGGTGATTTTAGTTAAATTTACCGGAATAGTTAAATTATTCCAGGCGGTATCGCTACAAGAACACCAAGTGTGTTACAGATAGACCTTTTTTTAATTAACACGATAATTAGATATCTGTCCAGTGACATATATGAAACTGTACTTATCATTTTTTTACTAATATACAATCTAGTTTAATGATTTGTCCTGAACAAAAACCTTTATCAATTTACGAAAATATTACACAAAAAAAATAAAACCTACCAGTAATCCCTGCGAATTTGTTCTTAGAACAAGTTTTTTTAATAACCATACAGAATATTTAAAACTTTTATCAGGATTTCTGCGACTACCATTCTCTATTACAATCTCTCGTATAGTGCCGCATTCCGAATTTCTATTCAGGATTTTTTTCTGTGAGATATCTATACAGTTTATTCCACCAACATTTAAATAGTTGTTTAAAACATTGGCAAGGAAGGACGTGTGGTCTATTCCACCAATACATTTAACATGCATCGCTGAATTATTTATTTAAAACTCTATTAGAAATGTTAACTGCTAAGTGAACGTTTCAATCTTCACATAGATCTCTGGTGATTTAGCCCAAAAATCGAACGTTATATATACCTATATATTGATCCTATAAAATATAAAAATAAATAATTGACAAATCATTGATAAATAAACTTTATTCATTATTATTTTTAATATATAAATCATTCTAATTTACCTTTAAGAACTTTTAATATAATAATTTGCTAGCTAGAACAACGCTAAACCATTTAATTTATAATTTGTGTCAAGGCTGAAGTCAAACGTCAAATAAACATATAACTAACTACAATAACAAACTGTACACTAAAACAGTGTTCAAAGAGCTTCATTGTGACACTGTAAGCAATGTTATAATGAGGTCTCTTTTATACGCGAATTATAAAAAGTACTGAGAGAGTTTACTTTTCAACTTTTCTCTAATAATTCATAGTTTTTTTCCTAGTTTTCTGTAGATTATCGTAGTTTTTTTGTACTCTCTTTGATGTTTATTGGAAATTTCTGTTATTGTATATTGTATGTTTTTGTAGTTTTTCGTAGTTTTCTGTAGTTATCGTAGATTATCGTATTTTTTGTTGGGTTTTTATAAATTCCTGTAATTTTTTTATTGTCTATTGTAATTTTTTGTAGTACTTTGCAGCTTTTTTGTAGTTTTTTGTAGCCGTTTGTAGTTTTTGCAATCTTTCGTGGTATTTCTAGTTTTTTGAAAATTTCTGCAATTTTGTCTAATTTTTATAGGTTTTGTAATTTTTGTAGCTTTTTCAGTAGTTTTTTGTTATGTTTCGTAGTTTCTAGCAATTTATTTTAGTTTTTTTGTTGTTCTTAAGAAAACTCTGTAATTTTTGTAGAATAGTTTTTTGTTTTGGGGAATTTCCATAATTTTTTAGTAGTTTTTTGTAAGATTTCGTAGTTTTTCCTAGATTTTTTGCAGTACTTATATTGTCTTTTTGGAAATTTCTGTAATTTTTTGTGGCTTTTTGTAATTTTTTTATAGTTTTCAATTTTTTGTAGCTTTTTCCTATTTTTTGTAGCTTTTTTCTGTTTTTGTAATTCTTCCTGAAGTTTGTCGTATTTTTTTTGTAGTTTCCTTGTTTTTGAAATTTTTGTACTTTTTATATCTTTTCGTATTCTTGTATTTTTTGCAATATTTTTTTTTCGTATTTTTATATATTTTGTATTTCATTGTATTCTTTAGTATTTTTGTATTTTCCTGTAATTTTCAGTATTTTTCTATATTTTTTAGTATTGTGTTGTAATTTCTTAATTATTTCACATTTTTTGTAATTTATTATGATAGTAAAGGTAGATAAAAATTTAATTGTAGTAAGAGCTATGTGAAAACGAAAGGAATCATATATCTCTTACTCTTAGTTTTGGTTTTAGAGAAACTGTTATAATAACAAAAAATCACATAATTAGTAGGAAATTTATCCCCCTATTATATAGTATTAAAAATTATTATTTGAAAAATTTAGGTCCAAGATTGCTGGCCAGATATAATATTATGGTTAGTTAGCGGCAAGAAAAAAGTCTCGTGTTTTATGATCCCAGCCAGAGACATAATATATTCACCGAATCCAGAGGAGAAAGGACAGTATTGCGGTGTCAGAAGGACAATATGTTTTTACGTGAGTAAAGAATATATTGTAAAATTTGTGAATTTACTTTTTCTAGACTTAATTTAGGAAAAGCAGTCAGATAATAGTCGAATCGCAGCAAAAATGGATATAACAATGTTCCTTTGTTTAGAGAAGCAGCAAATACCTTGTTTAAGTGAGATGTCGACGATGGGGCAGTATCTACTGGAGAAATTTGACTCAATACCCACACATTTGGTGGAAACAGGCATAAAAGTGAGAATCGTATTTAATTTGAGCATCTAAAAACATTTTTAGATTAATTGCGGCTAGTTAATATAGAAGAATACTTTGATCACATACTTAATCTGCCTACAATAGGTAAAGGATGTTTATATATATATACAGTTTTTAAACGTTTTTATGACATAATAAGAGCCAGCAACTTATTTTCAGAATTGGAGATTGTCTTTTTTCATTATTGATTTTAGTTTGAAGCACTGTACGCAGTCAATCGAAAACAGGCATGATCTTTAATTATATATTTGAATTAGTATGGTGTTTGCCCAATATTTATATTGTAATTTATGTTAATTTTTTATTTACAGACATTTCAACTTCGATGTTACATATTTCAAGGAAAAATAATTTGCGGATTTGACCACAGCGGATTGAGTGATCCATTTGTTAGAATAATATTACAAAACATGTTACAGGAAACTCAGGTTAGCTATCTTTATAACATCGATAGTTAATAGGAGCAAGATCTGGACTCGATTTTTTATTGTTCAGTAAAAAAAGTTGCGTGATTAAAATCATGTAATTTTTAAACTCAACACCAGATTGTTAAGAAATTTTGCCATTTAGGTTAAGAAATGTTCGAATGTGGCATAATCTATATAATAAGACTGAAACGTATTTCATTACATTATTAGACTCTTAAAGAAGATAGGGATGATTGAAAGAATTAGGTTTCTCAAATTTTAGGTTATAGAAAATTCATTGAATCCAGTTTGGGATCAAACACTTGTATTTAACGAAATTTATGTAGACGAGTTTGATGTACCTTCAATTTTATTTGAAATATTGGACCAAGATGACTTCGTGAGTTTTATGATTCTTCTAAAATTTAGGCATAATATCTCGAGAATAAAGAAACATTTTAGGGAAAAACTGAATTTATCGGAAGAACTATTATAAAACCCCAAATAAAATGCGTAGAAAATAATTTAAAATTGGAATGGTATCAAACGTATCGTAATGACGAAGATACTGGTGAAGTTCTAGCCGCTTTTGAATATATGAAAGTAAGAGAAATGTCACCTTTCGATACTTATATAATAATTTTTGTCACCGTTTCAGGAGTCTGATATATCAGACCTGCCTAAAGAAGGTAAAATATTCCGAATCCCCAAAGAAATAAAGCCTACCTTAATCCCGCATAAACTGGATATTTTATTTTGGGGAATTCGTAAACCAGGAAAAATAAATTATATGCCAATAAGAAGACCAAGGATAACAGTTCTATGCGGAGATTTTAGTGTAAATTCCGATACCCTCGAGAACGTATTAAAGGACCCGAATTTTTTACATCAATCACGAAGCACTTCGCTGGTAGATATATTTTTAAGACTACTTTATAATATCCTGATCTAATGAAGAAAACACAACTTTCTCACAAAAATTCGATTTCATTCATCGATATAATCTACTCTTTAACGTGTTTTCAGTGACGAAATGTTTGTTAACCTTCCGTTGGTCGCGCCTTAATTTATGAGTCAAATAGTCGCGCCGGTCTCCTAGACCGGGTTTAGTTAAATTGGGAATTAGTGAAAATAAATGTGATTTTTCATGTGAGCTATAGAAAAACATGCTATATTTAGATTTTTTAATATAAATCAAATAAAAGTATTATGTTGTTACAAAGAAACATTGCAGGTATTACATATTTAAGTAACGTAACATAAAATAAACTACATGGACCTTAATTAGTACAAAAATAATATGAACTTTCCATTTCATATAAATAAATGTTGAATACATGGTACAAAAACAACTAAACTACATTGTCGCGGCAAGTTTGACAAATAGCGACAATGTGCTCTAAACACATATAAGTACTGCATTTAAAACAACAATACTTGGTTTTTCGGTTTTTTCTCCAATCGCAATAAGCGCATCTACCTGGTCTAACATTTTCTACTGGTACGTCGGCTGGTGGGTCGGAAAAATCTAGCAAACGGGCCCTTAAACTTCGCGGAAGATTAGTCTGGAGAGCACGGACTTTCAAATGGGGGCGAATAAGTTCTTCGGACAACATTTTCAAAAAAAATCTTCTGGCATATTTGGTATCTGGATGATTGGAGAAGTAAATTACTTGCGAGTTAATCCCAGTGACATTTAGAATCAGATAGAGTAAAACCATTGGCCATCTCCGCGTAGTTCTTGAACAATTATAAGTCGCGATGAGTTTGTCCACGACGTCCACACCTCCTTTTGTTGAGTTATACGTAGTGATAATAACCGGTTTCTGATGGTCTCCTGTACTTTCATCTATATCATCGTGGTGATGCATAGTAGAGAGCATAATGACATTCTTCTTTTTTTTTTAGGTATATATGAGACGATGGTACAGTCTTCAGTAAAACCAAACATGCTAGTATGTTCGGGTCTTTTTGCAGGCTTTGAAAATTCATCGGGTAATTCCCTTTTGTTTTTTCTAAGGGTTCCAATGGAAGTCAGTTTATAGTCTGTAAGTAATTTTCGAGCTAAAAGGACCGAAGTGAACCAGTTGTCCATGGTTATGTTTCGATTGGAGCCCGAAAGGTGTTGACAAGTTCTAAGTACTATATCTTCTGGCTTATTAGACATTTCATATGGCCCTTCTGGCTGCTTTCCAACATAAACTTCGAGTTTTGATGTATAAAACATCTTAGCATCACATAAGGCGAATAACTTTATGCCATATTTATTGGGCTTTGATGGTATGTATTGCCTAAAGCTACATCGCCCTCTAAAACCAGGCAACATTTCATCAATCGTAACATACTCAGACAAGTGATATCCGTTTTGACAGTTTTCTACAAACATATCAAACAGACTACGGATCGGAGCTAGTTTGTCAGTTTTTCGCCGTTCTTCACGTGTATTTTTATCGTCGAATCTGAGGCACCTTAGTAAAAATCGAAACCTTTCCAGTGACATTCCAAGATGTAACATTTCCACGCCATAACCATTCCTGTCCCACAAATCGGCGGTATTTGTCTTGTTTGAGCCTGTAATTCCAGCCAAGTATACTAAGCCAAATAAGGCTCGTATTTCTACGGAATTGGTGGGAAGCGCATCTCTATCTCTGGCATAGTTTGATCTGATCGACTCAATGAACGTGTTTGTTGAATCTACAATTAATTGAACCATTTCCTCATTTATGAAGTAGTTAAATATATCAAAAATTTCTTTTAGAGGTTTAGTTACTGAAGTACATCCGGGTAATCTTTTTATTATGTTCTCTATTCTTATTCTCACAGTTTTACGACTTGGTGGATGTTTCTTCCATACCGATCCATCCTTTCCTAAAAACAAAATATAGTAGAAACTTAACTAAGAATATATTTTAAAATTAATACCCTTATAATATGGCAAAGGTTCACTATACTCTGCTTCTTCCGTGTCGCTAATTTCTTGTTCGATATCCGTGTCATGATCTGATTGCTGCTCGTGATCAGATTCATCACAATCGGATTGGTCATCGCAAACATCTGCCACACTTTCCTCGTCAAACGCTTCTTCCATCAACTGCCTAAGACGGGCTTCTTCTTGCTCATAACTCGCCATTCTTTTGAAAATTCGCTTTCAGAGTACACATAAATAATGTATCACTAATAGTCGCGCCGGTCTGAGATTCCGGGAAACGCCCTAACACATACCACCTTACTCCCACGGCGCTCACTTACGTACTGCCGCTAAAAGAAAGCTGCGTTAGGAAGGTAGACGATCCCCGCTATCTCTCACTCCGATATTTAGAAAAATAGGCATTAGTTTATTATGCCCCGGTCCCTGAGACCGGGCGCGACCAACGGAAGGTTAAGGATATCTCTTCCCTACAGTTGCTAGAATCCAAATCTGGACGCTGGGAAGCAATTTAAATTATAACGTGCTATGTTTCCGTAAAAGATCCCTTCTTTTCTCAGTATATGTATCACACAAGAAGATTTTCAGAAGATGTAATATTTTTTTAAAGGAAAATTTATTTTTTTGTAGACGTTTCCGATGGAAAAAGAGTTTGCTCCTCCGTTGCGATTTAAAATGTATGACAGCAAGAAATTTGGAGTATACACTTTCGCCGGTGTACATATTACTAAAATTTCGTCATTCATTGTTAATCCGATGACAAGAATGCAAAGATTGGAAAAATTGTCCGAAAAGGTGGATTTCTACAAAAGCTTCGATTCTGGATCTGGTAGGTTGTAGATTAGATTTTAACGGGGTTACAATGCACTGAAACCTAAGATTTATTGTGTCCCCTATCAGAGCTGTTCTCGCTACTACTACCTTCCAGTTCCAAGGTTCTAATGAACTCTAGTATTTATGACGGCTTCAGCGAGGTTAGATCCTCACTTTTATGAGTCTCTTGTCCGAAGCATTTCTTGCGTTGGCTTGCAATGGTGAGGCATTCTAGAATTAGGTGATCCGGAGTTTCATCCTCCTCCCCATTCCTCCTACACTCGTCAATTTCTGCTAGACCTATTCTCATTAGGTGCTTCCTAAGGCGGCAGTGTCCTGTGAGAAAGCTTGTGAAGAGATGTAGCTTATTTTTACTGAGATCCAAATATTTTTTGGATTTAGCTGTGTCAAAGTTCCGCAGGAACTTTTTGGATTGTTCCAGCCCGGGAAAGCACCGCCAGAGTGCTTCTCTTTCGGTTTTCTCTGTAACGATGTTCCGGTGAACACCGCTGATGATACGCCTATGGTTCGAACCAATCCAGTTTTTATCGACAGGTGATGGATATATAAACCGGCCAACAATTTCAATAAGATAGTCCGGTCGAGGCATTGACTCGAAAGGACTCCTCCTACAGTCTGGCGAGGTATTGACTCATTAGACTCTACCCTTCCGTCGGCAAGGTATTGACTTGCCAAGCATCCTTCCTTCCATTTGGTAGGGTATTGACCTACCAAACTACGGCCACTCGTGTGAGAGGTATTGACTCTCACATAATCCTGTACTTCCCGCCTTTAAGGTACTGACTCAGAGGTACTTCGTCTCGCCCGATGTATTGACTCTGACGAGCATCCAGAACCCGCATCACCGCTTATACCCGTGTATCGAAGTCGCAGCGTTCGCATCGTCCAAACCACTATTCCGTAGGTATATCTCCCCAGTCGAGAAGAAATAATTAGATACGTAACCTTATACGGACCGATATAATAAATATTCAATTTTAGGCCAGGTATTGATCTTGTTGTACATATGTAAATAGCGTCTGTAAATATTTTTATAAGAATAAACTTATTTTATTTTGGGATCCTGTCTCTGACTGTACAACCTTACCCGGCAATCCGTAACCACCCCCTTACAGAGGGTTACACCTCTTTCTTCCGAAACTCTTTCATATAGGAGCATTTTCCTACACTACAGAAAGGCTACAGGCCAATAAAGGGCGTTTGTGCTTTTTTCCTGGCAAGTGTATTGGCCTCTTCATTTCCCGTGATTCCCGAGTGGCCAGGAACCCAGACTAAAGAGACCCTGTTATTCTTGCCTAATTCATCAAGTATTCTTCGGCACTCTCATGCCAACTTTGAGTCAATTACATGGGAGCTCAATGCTTTGATAGATGCTTGACTATCAGAATGGATCGAAATGTCACATTTCTGATAGTTTCTTTCTAGGTTCATTTCCACACATCTTTCGATCGAAACTATTTCTGCCTGAAAGACGCTCGGGAAGGAACCTAACGATAATGAGTATCTGTTGCCATACTCAAATACTTCAGCGCCTGCTCCGGTGGTGGTTTTTGAACCATCTATATACCACCTAATGGTGTTTTCTTTGGGAGTTTGGGTGGTGTATTCCCTTTCTCAGTCTCTCCTCTTATTTAGCATCGTAGTGAAATTCTTCTCGATACTTATTTTCTTTATCTTTCCTCACTGGGAAGATTCGCTGATGAGATGTATTTTGTTAGAGAGTATCAGGCTCCCTGATTTTTAATACTCTCATTGCCTGAACCTTCCTTAGATATTCTAAGAATTACCTTTTGGGCAGATCTTTCTATCACCAGATGTAGAGGTTCGAGAACTGTATTGATCTCAAATGCCCTAGTCGACACGTTCTCATAGCTCCAGTGATACACACACAAGGCAAGCCTTTGAACTTTGTCGAAGGTCTTCCTCGTGCAGTACTGACTTGCTTTTGTATGCCAAACTATTGCCCCATACTGGTCTCACAATCATGGCCTACATCCATCGCAGTATTTTTGGGTTAAAGCCCCAACTCTTACCTAGTAGATGTCTGCACGCCATCAAAACTCTTATTGCTTTACTAGCAGTTAATTCAACATGATTATTCCACAGAAACCGAGGTAGTATCTCCCTCTATCCCAACTTTGATGATACTATTGTCGGAAAGTGATGGCTCGCTCATCACCCTCCAATCCTTTACATGTTTTCTAGCAGCAACATTAACGATTGTTGCGTCCAGGACCTCTTCTCTTGCTCTCGTGACAAAAGTGGGGCTGTCCCCACGTTTAAAGTCTCAAGGTTATTTGCTAAGAGATATTCTAATAAACACTCACTTTGGCGTTGTTGTTAGTGGTTCCCCCACACGGTATTGTGTGCATTGGCATCACAACCAATTATGATTGGCAGCCGTCTGCTATTGCAGTGTCTCACTAGCTCTTGTACTTCTTCTAGCGGTGTCATGGGCCCGTCTCCAGTGAAGTAGGCAGAGGTAATGACGATGTCTCGCCAATGTTGAGGTGAACCATGATTGGAACAAGGTCCCGTGACACGTATTCTGGAACACATATATATTTTACGTTATTTCTTATGATTACACAGGCACGCGGAGATACTTTCCTTTGATCATAAATCAATTTAGAATCATTGCATGCAAAACCTTTGATTTCGCCATCTTTGTTGCTCCATGGTTCTTGGATTAGTACAATATCCAGTTGTAGTTTAGCGAACAAACTTGCAATCACGGATGAAGCTCCCTTCGCGTGACGTAGGTTAATCTGAACTACATTCGTGAACGTGAATTATTATGGATGAGAGAGGCCGAGTTACTCAGTCTCTATTCACCCCCCTCCCCCACCTTTATCTCTCCCTTACCCTCCTCGACCACCATAGCAATATCTTGCTCACGGTTCGAGCAGGTTTCTTGATCTCGAGTCAGACCCTCGACCACAAGGCTGCTCCGCCCAGTTTCTCGGGATGCAGATGCGATCTCCACATTCCTAGTCACCCCAGCATTCCTAGTCACCCCAGCATTCCTAGTCACCCCAGCAGAGCTGGAGGAGATCTCGAGCTGACCCAAGGTCAAGCTTTCGCCTTTTCCACTTTTTCCAGCGGTTCCAGATGTGTAGAGTATCTCGATATTCTTTGGATCCTCCGCGGACTTTTTTTCCCAGCCCCGAGATAGAGATACACCCAAAAGGGAAGTATAGCGCGTAACTGCCTGCTTTCAGAGCCTCCCCAGATTGGTGATCGATCCCAATCGTGAGGATAGTTCCCTGCTCCTCTTTTTAGAGTTCAGGATCTTTCAAGCTCCAGTAGTGAGGTTGGAGTTCTTAAACTCGACAAGTTGGATGATCTTCTCCAACTGGTAGGTTGTAAAAACAAACAGAAATAAATGGTAAAAGTTTATAAAATTTGTCTCTGGGGTTATGAAAAGAACCGTATTAAGAGCTCTAAAGTCAATGTGAAGAGAAATTGAAATTAGTGTGCAATATTTGTAATATCATTTTAGCCAGCCAATCTGAAAAAATTGTCTGTCCAGCAAGAACCACGGTGAGGTATGACCTTTTCTTGTTTGTAAAAAGGATTGGGTCGGGCATGTTGGTAACAATATGGAGCTAGATTTATTGTTTTAATGTTACGCATATTTTTGTTATTTTTAGCTTTTTATTAATTTTGAAACCAATACTGTTCTTCTAAAAGTTTATAAAATTATCGTAGATATCCAAAAAAATCTTTTAGGTTCTCTTCTATTATTTCATCAACCAAACTCGAAATTAAACACGAAAGAAGAAGAATCACGCGCAGATAAAAATAAAAAGAGAAAACTAAGAAGTTGTTTATTGAGTAGATGTTGTGCATATATTTGGAACAAAGATGATAAACACAAACGGGCTTTCTCGAATCAATCTATGGGTATATACGAACCGTTAAAGCAAGAAGACGATGAAGATCTCGAGGATCATGATTGGTGGACGAAATTCTACGCATCAATTCAAGCAAGTACATTTGTTATTTTTCGATTATCTTTATTATTTTCAATTGTTTTCTTATAACATCGATAATCATTGTTCCTGGAAGGGTGTTTCTTACTGAATTATGACCAGTTTTATTTTTGATATGATATGATGAAACTTTTGACGACATATTTGAAAAAGTACTAGCTTATGAGTTTGAAAATATTGGGAAAATCTGTTAGTAAACAGCATAAAAAGTACCATGTTATAAAAACCGATTTTTAAATCCTATAAACTTCTCACATTAAGGTCAGGTTCAACTGAATTTCATTCTCGATTTTGGGTTCTCAATCATAAAACTGTTTGTTCACTCGACTTACTCACTGATGCAACTAAAACAAAAAGTAAACTAATTTTTTTTTAAATAATATTAGATCGGCGAAAAATAAACTGTCCAACCATATTATAACAAGATTTTTAGAATGTGAAAAAATTAAAAAATATTACCTTAGTTAAAAGAACAAACATTGCCAAATTTAATAGACTATTAAACAATATACCAACTACCAGTTTTAAAGTTCTGAACCTGCATACAAAATTTCATTTAAAAAATCGGTGGCGTTTTTGAGATATCATGTTGACAGACCGATCGACCGACATTTTTTAAAAATAGATTCTTTGGACTCCATTACAATACATTTTGTATTATACATAAGATCAAGTATAAAACACAATCCTAGACCTATCAGCTGGAGATAAGACAATGGAACTTATTTCATAAAGGCTGAGGTGTTGTAGTCTCTCAGCGATGATTGATAGTAGTCTGGTTCACAAGTCCCATTTTCCTCAGAACCTAAACCAGACCACCGAAAATTATGATTTTGGTTAGATTCGATTCGGAATGGCATCTAGAACATTCTATCAAAGTTGCCAGAGGGACTGAATAAAAAATGCAAAAGCTATAAACAATAAAGTAAAATAAAAAAAAGGGTTTGGTTTTTTTGAAATATTTCAAAAACTATTTGAAATAATCGAAATTTTAAAAAAGATCCTGAAAGAGCAGGAACTAAAAAAAATTATTGCCACCCGGAACTGTACCGACAATCCTTATAATTTTAATTCAGCGGTGAAAATAACGGTAAAAACGCGTTGTTCGGCTGCTGCGCGCATCGCCTTAATCGGACACATGAACTAAAAAAATTATTTTAATTGAATAAATATTAATATTATAGAATAAAGAATTTGGGTACTAAGTAGACAGATGAATAAACAATAATCCGTAAAAAAATTTTTTATCACAATTTTTTTATTAATTATGCTTTTGTTAATATAAAAACGCTGATTATTTCAAAACAAGAAATTTAATATTTTTTTTTGTTTTTTTTTGGAGCTAATCTTAGAAGGGTTTACAAGATTTTTGGAAACTTTTTTTTGGAATTTCATCCTTGATGAAAATAATGATTTTTAAAAGAAATCGTCTTCATTAACAAAGAACGTAATTGTTAATTATCAATTTTTTTTTGTTACTGAATATTAATATTAAGAAACCATTTTTTTTAAATCATTATTTATTATGTTCTTTCTATCGTATTATAAAAAAATAATTTTCTTATTAATTTCAAGAAGTTAATAAGTTTAATAATGAGTTAGAGGTTCGTTCCAGAGCTCAATTTGTTTAATAATTAATAACGAACAAAAGTGTTTTTGTCGTATCTTTAATAGTTTATAAGTTATCTTAATAACAATAAGTAAAATCAGAAAGAAAATACAATTCCAAAAGTATAATATATTTAAAAATGATAAACAAATTTTTTTATATAAAAGATTTTATATGGTTGTTTTAGTAATATTTTTTAGTATTTAAAAAAATATTTCGTATAAATGCATTTGTTTATAAAAAATTATTCGTTTAATAAACAAATGAAAATTAATAAATTTTTTTTTATAATAGGAAAGAACATAATAAATGATTTTTAATAAAAATGGTTCCTTAACCCTTAACTACTATCCCCGGGTCAATATGACCCAACGATCTGTCGATACACGTGATTTCAGGCGAATCCGAGGAATGGGGACGGGATGCGGCGAGATATGCTCTAGCTAGCGACGACGGATTTTAGTCTTATAAGTGCAGAGTAGAAAGATTGTCGCTTTGGTATATTTTTTAGCGCTAGTGGGTCAAATTGACCCGTGGATAGTTTTAAGGTAAGTTTTTTTTCTGTTAACCTACATGCTTTTTATGGGATTTAGAGCCAAAATTAGGGTAGTATACTAAGTCTCGGTATTTATTTTTATAGAATATGGAAAACAAACCACTAAGCGATTATGATTTATTGGAAATTGTTGAAAATGATGAATTTTGAGTGGATATGGAAGAGGAAAAAAACACGACTGGCGATTTGGACGTTGCATCATCAAGTACCGCAACTGACAGCGAAGAGAGACGTATTGCCTGCAATAAAATTTTGAACAAAGGCGACGAAAGCGATCCAGATGAAAGCGATGCTGAAGAGTTAAGCGAACACGACTCTGAGATGGGGCAAAATTGATGACGAAATTGATTCTTCAGAAAGTTCATCGGAGGACGAACATGAAAATACCCAAACATTACGGGAAATTCCATCGTGGTACGCAAAAGATAAAACCAAGTGGTCGAAAACGACACCAACAAGGAGAAAAACAAAACAGCAAAATATTATAAAAGTGCTTCCTGGTTTGAAAGGTCCAGCTCGACTAGATCCCCCAACTTCGCCTTTGAAAGCATGGAGACTCCTAATAACAGACTCTATGATTGAAAAAATGGTTATACACACAAACTCAAAAATAAGAAACATGCAAGGTCAGTATAGTAAATTTAAAAAAAAGAGAAATAGTAGATTATTGTTTTCACCAGTTTTTATCCAAGAAACCGATAAAGTAGAATTAGAAGCATTATTGGGTCTTTTGTATTTGCAAGGGTGTTTCAAATCTGGTCATGAAGAACTCCGGTCTCTTTGGGCTACCGATGGGACTGGTAGGGATATATTTCGCTGCACTATGTCTTTAGCGCGATTTTCTTTTCTGTTATGTTGTCTTAGATTGGATGATGAAGCTACACGCCGCGAAAGAGTGAAAGAAAATAGGTTGGCTGCAATTTCAGATATTTTTGATCAATTTGTTGACAACTCCAAACAATGGAGAATTTTTAACCGTTGACGAGATGTTGGTACCGTTTAGAGGACTACAGAATGTACATACCAAGTAATCCGGCAAGATACGGCTTGAAAGTGCAGATCTTAACAGATTCAAAAACACATTACATAGTCAATTCGGAGATATACAGTGGAAAACGAAATGAGAAGTCCAAGTTTTCGGTACCAACAGAAACAGTATGTCGCCTCGTTCAACCTGCCGACCAGTAGAAATATAACAGGTGATAATTGGTACTCATCGATAGAATTAACTAATGAACTTTTAAAACAAAAGCTAACCTATGTCGGTACGCTGAATAAAAATAAAAAATTTATTCCATCAAATTTTTTACCATCCAAACAGCGTGAGCCTCGTTCTTCTGTTTTTGGGTTTACTTCAAACCATACCATTGTGTCTCATGTGCCAAAATTGAACAAGGCTGATATTTTAATATCTGCTATGCACAACGACAATTCTGTGGATGGAACAACAAAAAAGCCAGATATTATTTTATTTTATAATGAAACTAAAGCTGGTTTGACGCATTGGACCAGAAATGCTCTAACTATTCTCCGTCTCGTAGAACCCGCCGCTGGCCAATGGCAATCTTTTACATGATTTTAAACGTATTGGGGATCAACAGCAGAGTATTATATCAATTTGCTACTGATGGAAAAACAATTTCAAGACTGGACTTCCTCAAAGTACTGGGTCGTAACCTATGTGAGCCTCATATGAAGAGGCGTATTTACAACAATAAAATACCACGCAAGCTAAGAGATTTAACAGCTGATATACTTGGGGTAATCATAGAAGTTCAAGAGGTCCCTCAGCAGCACAAATCAGCATCCAAACGGAAGAGATGTACTTTTTGCCCCACAAAAACACCTTTTGCGATTCCTGCAAATTACCGGTGTGTCAGCAATGTTTTAAAAGAATTTGTCCAAAATGTGTTTTACTATTTATCACAATAAATTAATGTGTTACCATTTACTTTTTATGAATAAAATATATTTTCTTCCTTAAATTGTATTTTTATTAGTACTTTTAAAAATGGGTCAGTTTGACCCGTGGGTAGTAGTTATGTATCTGTTTTGAGTGGGTAGTAGTTAAGGGTTAATATTAATATTTAGTAACAAAAAAAATTAACAAGTGCGTTTTTTGTTAATAAAAAATTATTTTTAAGAAACGATTTTTTTAAAATCAATATTTTCATCAAGGATGAAAATCCAAAAAAAAAGTGTTCAAAAATCTTATAAACATTGCATTTGTTTATAACAAGTATTTAAATAATGTTAGTTAAAAATAAAAAAAAGTATTTTCATATGGCTTTCATCAATAAGAAAACAAAATATTCACAATAATTAGAAAAAAAAATTCCTGATGGCTTTATTTATATAAATAATTTTTTAATGCCTTTCATTGTTAATAAAAAAGTAAAAAATCAAAACTTTTGAATTTTTTAACGGGGATCTCTTCTAAACCCTTTTAACATTAGCTCCAAAAAAACAAAAAAAATTCTAGATTTCTTGTTTTGAAATAATCAGCGTTTTTATGTTAACAATAAAATGGTGAAAATTAACTAATAAGCAAAAGCATAATTAATAAAAAAATTTTTTTTTCGGATTATTGTTTATTCATATGTCTACTTACTACCCAAATTTTTTTATTCCTTAATATTAATATTTAGTCAGTTAAAATAATTTTTATAGTTCATTTGTCAGATTTTGGCGATGCGCGCTGCAGCCGAACCACGCGTTTTTACCGTTATTTTCGCCGCTAAATTAAAATTATAAGGATTGTCGGTACAGCTCCAGGAGGAGGACTTTTTTTAGGAGCTTTCCTGCTCTTTAACGATTTTTTTTCAAATTTCGATTATCTCAAATAGTTTTTGAAATATTTCAAAAAAACCAAACCCTTATTTTTTATTTTACTTTATTTTTTATAACATTTGCATTTTTTTTTCAGCCCCTCTTGCAACTTTGCTAGAATGTTTTAGATGACATTCCGAATCGAATGAGTCCAAAATCATAATTTTCGGTGGTCCGATTATGGTTCTGAGGAAAATGGGACTTGTGAACGAGACTATAGGAACGTAAGCGTAATCCTGCGGTGATCCAAGCGTGGGCGATATCTTGGATAGAGCGCACTTTAAACTTCGAACTTGGATTTTTAAAAACAATTGTACAACTATATTGAGAACTTTATTATACAATGGTTGAACAGAGAATGAATTTTTAGATAATAAAAGGTTTTTATTATCTTCCTGTTTTACAAAGAGTCATCGTTTTATTTATATGGTGTCAGCTCTTTCTTCTTATGTAATTCCTCCCCTCTAAGACGAGAACATAACGGAGTGGTGTTCGAGTATTGGTTTTTCTGTTGGATTTTCTTCTCTTAGGGTTTCTTCTTTGCTTTGGACTTCTTCCCTTATTTGTTTTCTGCCGCATTGCTGGAGCGATGTCTTGATTTTCTTCTTGAAGATCCATCCCAGTATTATTAAGATGGCAATAATGGAGGACAAGCTGCCGAAAATTCGTGGGTAGTGGTTAGATGTTGAAATTCTTTGTTTTGACATTTTGCTGATTTTGTGGATTTCTTATAAATTGATTTTTTCTATTTTGGGTGCTTCGTACACTGGTATAATTCTTAATTTTTCCCAGTTTAGCTTTGGGAGAAATAATGGTTTTCCTTCTTGAATTCTGCCGTCGTTGATACATTTTTTTGTGTTGACTTCTATTTGACATGATTCTGGTATTTTTATTAGTGTAGGATTTTTGACTTCTATATATTGATCTGCGTGGCATTTGGAGAAAACTTTTTCTGTTTGCATTGGTATAATGATTACTTCGTCTTGTGTTATTTGTTCAACGAGAGATTCTTCTAATGTTAACTTTATTTTGGTGCAGCTTTTCACCGTCTGGTTTTCTATGAGCTGCAGTTGTCTTCAGGAAAATGGTCTTCCATGCAAAAATATGTATCCTCTAGTATTGGACAGTTTTCTTCTTTGAATTGATGTTCCGAGTTGGTCTGTACCAAATAGGGATACTTTAGAGGGAATATTTAGTTGTTTTGAATGATAGGAAAGAAGTGATAAAACTTAAAAATTTCAGCATTGATAATTGGTATATGTATTGCAAAAATTAATTTTTCATTTTCAAATGTGACTTGTGTGCCTAAAAATTGGTAGTATGTTAATATGTTCCTAAATTTCATAATTTGGTTGTCTGGGTAAATTTTTCTTAAGTATTCTAAAGTTTTTGGTAACTCTTGACTAGAAATAATACAAGGATGAAGTATGTTGAGTTTTGCAAAAGCTATGGAATCTTCTAAATTATCTAAAAACATGATAACATTATGGCAATCTTAATTTATTTGAGAAATAATTCCTTGAAAGGTTAAATACTCATGTGATTCAGTGATTGATTTTTGTACACCCATATGAAATTTTCCTATAGAATTTGCAAAATTTTCTTGATTTTTTGATAATATGCGAATTGTTGTGTTGTAATTTTTTATTAGATTGTTTGAAAGTGAACGTTGCAAGTTTATCTCCTTAACCATGTTCTGTTGGTTTGTTTCGAGAATTTTTATTCATAAAATTTGGCTGCGATGAATAATGGGGTTGTTGGTAAGTGGGTTGCATTTGATTATGAGGACCTTGGTTGTGAGTACGATTGTCAATTATTATTGTTATTAAATTTAGAAGTGGTTATTCTATTATTAGAAGTAGAAGAAGGTTGATGGGTGTATTTTCTCAAAAGATGAAAGTGTGTAAATAATTTATTTACACACTTTCAACTTTTGAGTAAATACACCCATCAACCTTCTTCTACTTCTAAAATTCAAGTGTGTACATAGTCTTCAACAGTCTTCCATTGAAAATATTCTATTATTGTCGTTTAGATTACCGTATAATTTTTCGAAATTTTCGAACTCGTTTACATAGGCCATTGCGTCTTCCAGTGAAGCTGGATTTTTAAAATGTATATTATTCCTCAAGGTACCACTACAACCAGCGATAAAGGTGCTAAGCGCAGTTTTATCGTAATGGTTTATTTGGCAAATTCTTTCTGCATTATTAAGGTAGGGATTATTACTAATTTTTTGTGCAATACTACTTCTTAACAATTGAATTCTGCTACCAAAGTTTATCAGTTGTTCGTTCCTAAATGGTCTCATTCTTGTTAGTTCCTGTACTAAACAATCAATATTTCTACGATCCGCAAAACATTGTATAAGGGCCTCTTTTAATTTATCTATAAGTTTTTCTTGAATTGATTGAAAAATATGTTTAGATAATTGTGCATCATTAAATTGTCTATAATAATTAATAAGGTATTCGCATTTTATCAAAAATTTATTTAATGTATTACTATTGCCGCGATAAGGTTTCATGTTATCAATTCTAAATTTCAAAAGATACCAGTTCATTTCTGGCATGTTTCGTGTAATATTTAAATTTCGATTTATTATTGTTAAATTATTTGTAACTTGATTATCTATACTATTTCCGTGATTTATTTCTACATTTATAATTCCGTTAATTATTTCATCAATGTCACTCATTAAATAACTAAAATTAATTAAAAGCTAATGTCTGCGATAGACTATTGTTCGATATGAACAGAACTTACTACCTTTGCCAAAATCCTTATAAATAGGGGTTCGGAAAGGTAAAAGAGGAAAAAGCACTTACAAATTGTTCGTCAACTCGATCGCTCTGCTCTCCTGTTCCTTTTTTCGTGATTCCCTGCTCTCGTTGTTGCTAAGTCCAAAAGTTTTGAGTTCGGTTATACGCACTTAAGGTGTAGAAACTCCTAGTTCCCGAATTTCACTCCCGACACAATGTGAAAATGTTAATTTTTTACTTATTCGAAACCCGCGCGTATCCTACTGACTGCGCCGATTATATATTAAAACTTTGAACTTGGGTTTTTAAAAACTATTCTACAATTATATTTAGAACTTTATAATACAATGGTTGAGAAGAGAATGAATTTTTAGATAATACAAACTTTTTATAATCTTCCTTTTTGACAAAGAGTCATCGCTGCATTTATATGGTGTCAGCTCTTTCTTCTAATGTAATTAGCGGTATCCTAGTGGGGACCTAGCAGATGAGCGAATATAAATGAATATCTCCGAGGATGCTTCGCATGTTATATTATTAAGGACACTCAAATAGTTATAGATTTGTTTAAAATATTTTTTATGTTTTCAGGACGCTAAAACTTCGGATTATACAGAAACAAAAAATTTGAAAACCTTAAAAGTAAATATATACCATATTCCAAAATATAATTTAGAATTTGATATAACTTTTTAGATCTATGAATCCGAGCTGGAATCCCAAACCGAATTCAAAGGATTTAGCGATATTCTCACCTCGTTTCCGATTTTCAAAGGAAAGCGTACAGGTGACGAGATCATAGATCGGGAGAATATCACGGGAATTTTCAAAGGGTCCATAAAAATATACCAGTACCCATTAACAGGAGACAACGATTACGTTTTTCCCAATGGAGCATCCATAGAACAAGGATACTTTTACCAGTATCCCGAAAACCATATAGTGAGGTATCTACTGAGGGTCTATTGTGTCAGGGCGTTAAATTTAAGACCCAAGGATTTAAATGGAAAATCTGATCCGTACATAATATTATCGTTGAATAATCAAGAAATTAACGATAAAGAACATTATGTTCCGAAGAATGTTAATCCTATATTTGGACAGTAAGTTTTGATAAATAAGTTTACACAATCTGCGATATCAAAAATCATCGTAATAATGAAAACAAAGTGACATGAAAAAATTATTTTTAGTTGTTTTGAATTCAAAGCAATATTCCCGCAAGATTATCTCTTAAAAATTGCCGTTTGGGACTATGACCTAACAACAGCTGATGATTTAATTGGAGAAACTGAAATCGATTTGGAAAATAGATATTATACGAAGCACATGGCTTATTGTGGAATAGCAGAAACCTACGAAGAGTGAGTTCTATTTAAATTCATAAATAAAATAAAAAATGTCCTCTTTCAAGACAGGTTTCTAATGCAAATCAGTTGAATAACCTAATATATGTAGTGGGTATTCTGATTCTATAAAATAATATCCGGGTCAAATAGTACTTCTTCCTCACTATAAAGTAAGAAAAGTACCTCATCAATGTTTAAAGAAAGCTTAGCTTATTAAATAAATCAAGAGTTAGTTCGGAACTAACATAATCGTCCTTCACTGATTTTTGTCTTGCGTTTCTCTTGTTATTATATCTTCTCTTTTAGTTAATTACTCGAAACGGTATTGAAGGTTTTTTTCCCAAGTTTCCACAGCAGTCGAATCAATTGGTCATTTTTGTTTCCCTTCACAAACTATTTTATGAGGATATTTTTGTTTCGATTGCTGAGTGTGATCTCGTTTTATGCATAGTGCATCCACTATCTATATATCATGCATCTGTGTGATTATTTTTTCCGCCTACCTCTATTCAAAGAATACATTTCCTGGCCTCATTGTAGGGAGCAATATCGTACTTTTCCTGCCTAAGAAAAGGAAAAGGGTCATGGTACGTAATCAATGAAATAACTTATACGGCATTGGCTACCTTTACTTTAAGTGATTTGGTGCTAACTAAAAGTTGTGTCATAACAGTACAAATTGTAGGGCAAAGGAGATATTGGGGAGCCAGCCCTACGGGACTCCTTGTTGGATTATAATTGTTCGCAAGGAGTTGTTGCTCACTTTTATTTGTATATTTATATCACTAAGGTAGTTTTATATTGAAATTAACTGTCCCGACCCTTATTTTGTGGAATCTACTCATATTAGTCTTTTAAATGAAACTCCACAATATATTGAAAAACTGTTAAAAATTCTAAAAAATTGACAATTGTTTCGATATTACATAAGTATCATCGTCAGAATGACAGAAGTTACATTTCATTTGATGCCTACCTGATGTTTAATTATTTTTGGCTAGTTTAAGAAGTGACCTACCTTGTGATTTGCTTAATATATCTTAATAGAAAAAAGAAGAAATGATATAACAAATATTAAAGCTTAGATATTATTAGCCGTATGGGGATATCTTGGATATCATTGTTCCCATTTAAGAGATCAGTATAACTGTGTAATGATATAGAAAACCACGAAAACTATAGACAGTTTAAAAGTGGAAAACTACCTAGATTTATCTGTCCATTGACGACTTTTCATATTGTGGATTTCTTAAGTGTCTTCTCATTTCCAATTCTTCAAGGAAATCCAGCTCTTGTTTCTTATTACAAATATGTAGTACTTCTAGCTCTGTGTTAGGTGTCAATGAATGATTGGTGTCAAGTAGATGTCTGGCGTATTGGTATTTATCTGGTTGCTTTAATCTGTATGCTCGAAAGTGTTCACTGTATCGGCTTTTAAAATTTCTAAGGCTCTGATCCAAATAGACAGCATTACATTCTGGACATTCAAGTTTATATATAACAGATTTCTTTAATGGTGTATTTTTGTTTTTACATTTAATATTGTACTTATGTTACTTTCTGTTTTAAAAGAAATCGTTGTAATTAATTTAAAAATGACTTTATTCACAATAGTTTGTGTTTATATAATTACATAGATGGCCTGAAATACAAAATAATTGTAAGACCGATGTCCTGGCCTTTCAGTTCCCTCTATGTGTTGCCCTCACGAGATACATGGTTCCTTGTTGAAAAACATTACCCATTTGTTATGGTTGGTTAAATAACTCTGTCCCGAATATATAAGTATGACACCCCAGATGTTTCGACTGTCCCTGAAAAACGGCTGAAAAACGGGGCAAAATCATTGTATTTGTTGCTAAATATATTATCTTTGAAATATTATTAGAAATATTTCCTGCATATGTATTGCCACTTTTTCCTTTTTTCTATTAATTAGTTTATTTATCATATGTAATGGGTAACCGTTTGAGGTTGCTATTTGTTTAATTGTGTTAAACTGTCTATCAAAATTACATTTGTTCAGAGGAACTGAAAATGCTCTACGTATCATTGAATTATATGCCGCTAGTTTATGTTACATGGGATGATTGGAACTATATGGAATAGTCACATCAGTGTGTGCTTGTTTTCGGTAAATCGAATAATCAAGTACATTATTAACTCTTTGAATTTTTAAATCAAGAAAATTGATTGAACTATTTTCTTCAACTTCTAATGTAAACTTAGTTTTTGGGTGTAAATTATTATATTGTCGTTCACTACCCATGAAACAAGCTAATATGTCATCAACATATCTATACCAAAATAAAACATTTTTTAAAATATTACTTTCTAAGATTTTTCTTTCTATACTGACCATAAAAATGTTTGCCAAAATTGGCGAATTATGGCTTCCCATTGGTAAACCTCCATTTTGAATATATATCTTATTGTCAAAAGTGAAATAATTCTGATTAATACATACATCTAATAAATTAAATATATCTGATTTTATTCCTGGATTAATATTTTTATGTTCTAGTAACTTTCTTACAAGTATTAGACATTATTTAGGAGGAATTTTAGTGAACATATTGGTAACATCAAATGAAATAAGCTTAGAGTTATCTTGCAAGTGGAATGCTTTTAATTTCTTGAATTAGTTCTATTGAATTTCTAATTGAATATTTAGATGTATATCCATAATTATAAAGTATATTGTTGTTTCTTTGCCAATATATTGTTAGGATGATTAACATGAGAAACTACAGGTCCAATTGGTTTCGTTATTTTATGTAATTTACCGGTTCCATATAATTGTAGAGAATGAGGATTCTTATTTATGATGGACCTCTTTTCGTAATCGCTGAAAAGATAATTTGAATTATTAACAATATCTCAACATTATTCGAAAATTATTTTGTTGGATCTGCTCTAAGAACTTTGAAATCGCTAGATTCTATAAAGTTATATATCTTTGAATTATAATAATTAGTTGTCAATACGACAGTGGCGTTCCCCTTGTCAGATTTTGTAACTGTTAGGTTATTATCTTCTACTTTCTTTTTTATTGTATTTAACACTGTAATGTCACTTTTTGTTTGATGTTTAACTTTTGAAGATTCATTATTTTTGACTGTATTGGCAAATTTTTAGTTTCTCATGAGGAAAATTATTTGAATTAGATTTTAAAGCTGTTTCTGACTCTGTAGCCATTATTTGTTTAATATTATTCGTAAATTTTGGTGGTATGATGTACTTTAAACCTTTATTTAAAAATTATATTCCACTATCTGTAAAAATAGTGTCTGAATTTTTAAATAAATGTTTAAAGTACAGCACACCACCAAAATTTACGAATAATATTAAACAGGTAATGCTACAGAGTCAGAAATAGCTTTAAAATCTAATTCAAATAATTTTCTTTATGAGAAACTAAAAATTGCCAATTTAATCAAAAATATTGAACCTTCAAAAGTTATACGTCAAACAAAAAATTACATTACAGTTTTAAATTCAACAAAAAAGAAAGTAGAAGATAATAACCTAACAGTTACAAAATCTGACAAGGGGAACGCCACTGTCGTATTGACAACTAATTATTATAATTCAAAGATATATAACTTTAGAGAATCTAGCGATGTAAAAGTTCTTAGAGCAGACCCAACAAAAAAGTTTTCTAATAATGTTAGAGATATTGTTGATAATTCAAATTATCTTTTCAGTGATTACGAACAGAGGTTCATCATAAATAAGAATACTCATTCTCCACAATTATATGGAACCGTTAAACTACATAAAATAACGAAACCAATTAGACATGTAGTTTCTTATGTTAATCCTCCTAATAATATATTGGCAAAGAAACTTAATATACTTTCAGTACCGGATTGACCACGTAGCAAGAGTAGCAATTGCTACGGGCCCCGGGCGAAAGGGGGCCCCGCATATTCAAACCCACTCGTCCCACTCATCTCTGCCTGAGCGTAATTTTTTGAGTGATACCTATTAAGATGTGCTATGTTGAATTTTTTTGATGTCACAAAAACGTAAAGCGTTGCAACTTTTCCTACTAAGACAATCCACGTCAGACACTCGGTATCCGACTATTTCCTTGGCGTAAATACAACACCGTATTTCATACGGTAAACGCACAAGTTCTACAAAAAGTTGCTTGTATAAACGTGTAGCATTTCAGTCGGCCTGATAATCAGCTCTACAAAAATCAGCTCTAGGAAAGTTACTTTGTAAAAGTTCAAAAAATAACAAGGAAACAGATAAATAAATATAAAATATAAACATTATTTAAAATACACTATTGATAAAATATAACATTAGCTATTCCTAAAAATATAATATACTTTGTATTAAAAATAAACTTTGAAATATGTATTGAGAAAAATAATTTGTGTATTATCATCAGTTTTCCATTGTTAGTTTCCTATCAGAATTATTCTAAATTGCCAGAAAATCTCATCTCAGGCTTTTTGTACTTGTCAGAGCCTAACAGCGCATATAGTAATTTACTACACTATTAATTAACCACAAAATTGTGACCTATAAATAGCAAATAAGCGTATTGAATTGCTTTTTCACCACTTTATACTTAAGAACCCATAGCAGATCAAGGGCTCGTAGAAAGAATTTGCTACGGGCCCCGCGCTTGCTTACTCCGGCACTGTATACTTTATAGTTACGGATATTCATCTAAATATTCAATTAGAAATTCAACTAATCAAAAAATTAAAATAATTCAACTTGCAAGATAACTCTAAGCTTATTTCATTTGACGTTACTAATATGTTCACTAAAATTCCTCCTAAAGAATGTCTAATACTTGTAAGAAAATTACTAGAAGATAAAAATATTAATCCAGGAATAAGATCAAATATACTTAATTTATTTGATGAATGTACTAATCAGAATTATTCCCCTTTTGACAATAAGATATATATTCAAAATGAAGGTTTACCAATGGGAAGCCCTATCCAGATAGCACTAGATATTCAATGGACGTACTAAAAATATTCGTTTTCGGATATTGTATTATTCTATAGACCCACTTTAAATATATATATCCTCTCTCGAATATTCTATGGACCATGAAATGGGAAATTTTTTGAATATTTCCAAGGAATATTCAAGAATATTCTGAGGATATCTGCTGAATGTATATAGCAAGATAATCCAGAATATTCATAGAACATTCCAATAGGCATATTCTACAAATATCCAAGTAATATTAGGAATATTATAAGGATATCTGTGGAACGTATATAGCAAAATTTCAAATATTTGTAGAATATCCCAATATGGATGATACCTGTTGAGCGGGTAACATTGGATCATAGTACTCCGCCCTTTTTATATTTAGTTTCAAAGATAATTGATTGAAATTTGGAAGATCCTGTATACTTAATGAACTTATTGTTCCACCAGGAATGATAGCAACTTTCGTTCAATATCGCCAATTATTTTATCCATAAGCTCCATTCGTGTGAGACGGAATAGAATTATCTGCAAGGGAAAGCTTCTCTCTCGCACTTATTCAGTATGCAAACAGTATGTCCCAAATTTAAATAAAAATTCTCTGAAACTAAAGGAGAAAAGGGAGAGTACAATGATCCAGTGTTCCCTGGTATATATCTTACAAATATCTAAGAAATCTTTCAAAATTTCGAATTGTGTATATAGAAAAAAATATTTTTAATTGAAAAAATTAAAGCACGGGAAACATTGAGTTCAATTTAATTTATTTATACATAAATATAAGATGTACCTCATAACATAACTGAAACTAACATAATTTTCAAATCCAAAATTCACTGACTTCCTCCATACTCAACTTTTTGAAACCGATTTCAGCCGTTCCTTACATTTGGCTAAGAAAATTCCTATTTTCAATTTAACTTCTCTGTTTGTTATGTTCTTGTCCAACTTTTGGACGTCATCTGAAACAATAAAATAATTATATTTTTTGTTAATAAGCAATTTCTATTCTACTGTGATTTTTATGTATGTATATATAACAATCAAAATATAATCCCAAAAACTGAAACTTAAAAGATGAAGTTAAACATCGAATATGTAATTTAAAAAATAAGTCTTGTAGGAGACAAGTAAAAAGCAAAATATTCCAAACAAAACAGTGATTAGAAGTTCTTGTTTCTTGTACATGATATGATATATTAAATTAATTTACATGTAGATTCCAAAAAAAAATAACATTATTATACCTACTACTGCTTCAAAGAGCTTTGTTTTTCCAAAGCATTTTTCCATTTGTATCCATGCATACTGTATCCCTCCATTTAATACTCTATCAGGATTTTTTGCAAGAATCTTTTAATATATTGTTGCAAATAAGAACCTTCCAATCTTGCCAGAGGTACAACCTGAAATTATATTAATTTGGAAGTTAATCTCATAAGTTTTAAAAATTGAACAATTACAGTTTATAAGAAAAGTTATAACAAACGAACAAAAATATAAGACCGCTTTCATCTGTGTGAACAGTATACATATGCCTGAAACTAGACACTTCTACAATTGACCAGCAATAACTATTATTTACCAAATGTCAGAACTAATTTAACCTTGAATTATCAGATTACCAGTTGTGTAGAGCTTAGTTGTGTAGAGCTTTCTAGCCAATCCCAATTAATAAAAGGAATAGAGGTAACTATAGGCTATTTAATTAAGGAACTCATAGCATACATCTCGGTAACATAATTACGTGAAACTACCTGAGAAAATAAAATTTTGTTGTACCTTTAGCAACGAGGTGAATTTCTACTCTACTTACAATTGAAAACATTTATCCATTAATTTTGTTGCATAAATGTATGATATCAACAATTATTTTAATATTTTCATGCACTCAAATATAAAAAGTAACACATAAATACTCCAATATGTCGAGGCAGTTTCATATTTTGATTTGTATATAATATTGAATGTTCAACTTACAAAATATCCATAGGATTCTTCAGCAAAGCTGACTCAATTTCTTCAAACTTTGCCTCATCATTTATTGGAAGTTTTAGCAGCAAATCGATAATTTTCTAAAATATGTATTTATAAATCAACAGGCATTAAAAAAATACAATAAAACGTACCTGTTTTGATGCGTGAGGTCGTATGTATTAGTTCCACCCGTATCATAGAATACAATGTAGAAACATATTTAAACCACTCCACAGTGGCAAAAAATTTACTAATGAATTAACGATCAAAAATAATTAATCATACACTACTGTTTCACCAATAACAATAACCTATATAAGATGGTCGAACCGCCATTTTTCACTGGTCGTTACCGTCAACTGTCAACTGCAACTACTGACGCATGCTCATGGAACAGAAAGAGCGTTTGAACCAAGTCAATAATCATAGAATATTCTTAGAACTATTTGATTCGAATATTCTAAAAAGAATAATCTGAGGATATTCCAACTGGACTTACATTGAATATTCGATTTAGGTGTACCCACAGATATTCTAGATATCCCCAGAATAACCCTATAATAGTGTGTGGTTGGCTTTACAGAGTAGAGTGTTTGTGAATTAGCTCCTGAAACTTAATAAAATTCTACTGGTACGTACTTAACAAAGAATTTTGAATTTTGTACAAAAATTACTTTATACCATAGTGATGTAAATACAAAAGGAGATATTTTGAGAAGTGCAGTAAAAATTAAGATATTTGGGCCGTTTAGAATCATCAACGCTATCGTTGAAAGGCAAAAAAACCTTATCTTATCAGTCAGTCATTAATAAAATACCTAAATATTAAAGCAGACCATATACGTCTTCTGATTAAAATCCATTGAATTATAAAATGAGCGAAGAAGAGGTTACAGCAAAACAATTACTAGAAGAAATTATAAAAAACCGTAATGAAGTGAAAAGCTATATAGATGCCTTAGAAGTTAGGCAACAAGTCAAAACTGAAGAATTAAAGAGAAGGGTAGAGCTACTAGAGAGGGAAAATCAAGAACTAAAAACAGAAATAGAAAACTCAAAAAGAGCCGAAAAGAAAAATAATATTATAATCTTCGGAATTGGAAAACGAAGCCCACTATTAACCTGCAAAGAAATTTGCGAAGAGCTCAAAAATCTTCTAAATATTGACATTCCTGAGGAAGAAATAAACAATTTTTACTTTCTGGGTAATAACACAAACAGCCCTCTAAAAATTGAATTTAAACGATTTATTTCAAAACAGCTTGTCATTAAGAATAGAAATCTATTGAAAGGACAGAAAATCAGCATTGCGGACGACCTAACACCACAACAAAGAAAAGTACACCAGTTATTATGGAAACATAGAATATTGGCAAAAAACGATGGGAAAAATAACTGCTTCATAAAAAACGGTAAATTATTCGTCGATGGGGATTCATACGATTACGAAGAACTATTGGAAATTGAAAAAGCTAACGAACAACCAAAGTCAAATAGTACTCCTTCCACTCCTACAGTTCAAACAAACCAGCCAAGCAGCGCCCAAGAACTTGTGTTGAAACAGAACCTAAATAGTAACACCAAGATTCAAGCGAATCCGTCAAACATCTCCCAGGAACTTGCTTTTAATAAAAATAATTCAGATGCGCCACAAAAAAAAGCAACTGTAACATCAATAACTGTTAACACTAGGTCTCAAATACAGAAACAAAGAAATAACTCTACTGGTAAAAAATAAATACAATAAGTAATTCTCTAACTTCATTTTTTCTTTAAGGTATAATATAATCAGCGTTAGTTGTTTGTTTTTGTTGTTATTTATTTTGTGTTTTGGTAAGATTATGGATCCTTATATACGAGATAATGAATATGTGCCACATAAAGCAATCGAAATTGGTAATATTAGAGATTACAATAAAACTACCACCCTAGCAGATAAAAAAAATTATAATTTCAATGTTTTACACCAAAATATAAGAAGTATTGCAAAAAATTTTGATGCCTTTTTAACTTACTTTTGTCAACTACAAGATACTTTTGATTGCATCATTTTGACAGAAACTAGAAATCTCACAGATCTGGATGCTTTTCATTTGGATGGTTATAATACTCTCTACAACGAGGGAAATATAAACATCTGTGACGGAGTAGTAGTTTTCATAAAACAGGAGCTAGATTATACCTTTGAGATAGGGAATATTGGACTGTTTAAAATCATCGACATATTTATTAATGTAAATAATAAAGTAATTAATTTAACAAGCATTTATCGATCCCCGTCGACAAGCGTTGACGTTTTCAATAGTGAGCTACAAGTTTTTATTTCTAACGTAACCAAGAATCACTCAGATTATCATTTAATTGTTGGTGATATTAATATCAATATATTGGAGGAAAACAATGAATCCGTAGATGAGTACCTTAACAATTTATACGAGTTAAATTATAAATCTTTGGTTAATAACATAACAAGACCTCAAAGCAAAACATGCGTAGATCATATTTTTATGAAAAATAGAACAAAAAATACTGAATTCATGTCTATTGTTTTGCAGAGCGATATAACTGATCACTACATGACAATTGCTAAACTACCGATATACACAGTATGTGGCGATTTCAGCACAAAAAACAGATTCAAACAACATATTAATTTTACTTCATTAAAAAACTGTTTACAAAAATATAACTGGGCACATTTTATGGCTATAGATGATATAGAAGAAAGTTCTACTTTCTTCACTAACCTGTTAAAGTCAGTCATTGACAAAAATAGTAAAATGGTGAAAATTTCTCACAATAAAATAAAACGTAAAGAATGGATTACAGATGGACTTGTTCAGTCGATAAACCACAGAAATAAACTATTCCATCAATTAAGAGCAAATCCAATGAATTTTCTTCTAAAACAGGAATATACTAGATACAGAAATACACTAAATAACTTAATAAAACAAGTGAAAACAAATTTCTATAAGGACAAAATTAATAATTTAGGTAATGACTCAAAAGCTCTTTGGCAGGTGGTAAATGAAATATTTCCGAGCAAACAAGAAACAATGATCAAACAGATTAGAAATGAAAACGGACAACTTATAAAAGAAGACGAAGAAATCGCGAACTGTTTTAATAATCACTATGCTTCAATAGGTAAAAATATGGCAAGTAATATCCCAACACCATCTGTTTATCATCTACAAAGAAAGCCGTATCAGTCGTCCCTGTTTCTTGCACCTACAACCAAATATGAAGTACTAGAAATTATAGACTCATTAAAATCCAAAAAAGCGCCAGGTATTGACGGAATAAAAGCTGAAACTTTGAAAGAAATAAGAAACGAAATAGCTCAACCACTTTCTCACTTAATAAATAAAATAATAGAGTCCGGATACTGTCCCACTACTTTCAAAATTGGTTTAATAAAGCCTCTATTTAAAAAGGGTTCTAAATCTGAGGTAATTAACTACAGACCCATATCGTTAATCTCAAATATAGCCAAAATTTTTGAAAAAATCCTTAAAAAAAGAATTATTCAGTACATAAATAAAAATACACTAATTTCTTGCAATCAATATGGCTTTAGAGAAGGTACATCTACGCAGGATGCAATTTGTGCTCTAACCTCTAAATTATATAAATATATAGACCAAACCAAACCAGCTTTATGTGTATTTCTTGATCTAGCTAAGGCTTTTGATTCTGTGGATCACACAAATCTTTTGGAAACTTTGGAAGATCTAGGATTCAGAGGAAATACCTACAACTTAATAAAAAGCTATCTGACTGACCGTTATCAATATGTTAAAATCAACAACTCTATTAGTAAAAAGAAGTTAGTAGAATGTGGAGTTCCGCAAGGGACAGTGTTAGGACCAATTTTGTTTATAATATATTTAAACAATTTACTGGCATTTCAATCTGTGGTGAGATGATCTCCTTTGCTGATGATACTGCAATAGTGTATAGTGCAGATACTTGGATGCAACTAAAAGAAAAAGCAGAAAGTGATCTTGTAAAAATTTTTGATTGCTTTAAACAAAAAAAGTTATCCATAAACTACGATAAAACTTGTTACTTACCTTTTACATGCCTAGCTTCTTTTTTACCTCCGTATAACTTTTTAACTATACAAGGTCACAATGAAAATATTGTATTGCATTCATCAAATAATATTAAATATTTGGGAGTAACAATTGACAGTCATTTACGATGGAATTTTCATAGTAATCAAATACAAAAAACACTACGCAGTATGTTGTTTAAATTTAAAAACTTAGCGAATATTTTAGACACTCATCAGTTAAGAAAACTATACTTTGCGCTTATAGAATCTCGTCTGAGATATGGGATATTGGCTTGGGGAGGTATTGCAAATACTCACCTTGAGAAAGTAGAAGTCCTACAAAAACAGTTTTTAAAAATAGTTTTTAAAAAACCAAGATTATTTCCATCTGATGTATTATATAAAGATAATAAAGTAATGGATATGCGGCAGCTATATTTTTTTAACATTGCAGTACAGCAGTTCAAGAGAAGGGGATTTCTGATTTATGTAGATCATGCACATAATACCAGATACAAAAAAGAGACACCCCTAGAAACAGTATTTACTCTAAAAACTGCTACAATGAGATCTCTTGAATACTTGGCCAATAGAGTCTACAACTACCTCCCAAAAGAAATAAAGGATGTAAAAAGTGTTTTTTCTTTTAAAAAGAAAGTTAAAAATTACCTTTGGTTAAAAGAAAGATCTGCAATTAAAGATTTAATTGAACCTAATATGAGTTGAAAATATTGTAATGTAAAATTATTAAATGTATTTATTTTCGTCATATTTTAGTTTTAGTCTTTTTGTTCAATGTTTTCAATTCGTAATCTCTGGGATTTTTACATTTTCAAATTGTATCTGTCACTTTTCTTGTTTTACTCATTGTATGTACTTACTGTTACGAACACCGAGCTAACCATGCCTTAGTTTCCCCACACTCAGGCATTGCCTTAGTGGGTAAATCGGTTTGTTTGTCAGCCAGATATATTTTCATAAAATTATTTTATTTTGTCTTTGTAATCCTGTTTCTATAAATATTTGGATATATATCTTCCAAATCGAAGACTGTCAGAACATCCCATGGATATCTGGTGCTATCTGGGATGTGTACCTGAGTACGGTCCTGGCCCGTGCGATTTATCGACACTTACGAGTCTCAAATACACACAATCACAAGGTCAATCACTTCTTGGACAAGCCAAAAATAATTAAACATCAGGTAGGCATCAAATGAAATGTAACTTCTGTCATTCTGACGATGATATTTAGGTAATATCGAAACAATTGTCAATTTTTTAGAATTTTTAACATTTTTGCAATATATTGTGGAGTTAGCTAGAAACAGTAAGTTTCATTTAAAACACTAACTTTTTATTATTAGTAGCAAGTATACAGGGCACTTCATTGGGTGTAGTTTGTATAACGTACACTGTCAAATGCGTTGTTAATGTTTTCTTTGTAGTTTGGAGGTTTGTATATTCGATGTTAGGATCGCGAGTGGGTGTATGGTAGACCACTTTTCCCAGAAACCAAACTGATATGAAGGTATATATTTTCTGATTTCCGTCTGTAGTAAGTTTTCCATTATTTCTTCGAAATTTTTTGCTAGAACAGACAAGAGAGTTGTAGGACGGTCATTTTTATCATCCGAGTGTATTGGGTTTTGAAATTGAAAGTATTATTATTACCAATATCGTGTTTTTTTAAGGTCTGGATATTGCACTTGGAGAGACCAACACAAACCTTCCTGTATATTATCGGATATTTGTCAAAAATGGAACGCCGATACTCCGGAGTATAGAGAAAACTCAGTTCAAATTGGTACTAAAGAATTTTTGATAGAAAATTTTATACGTAAGTATAAAAAAGTTCCGAAATCACTAACTAAATAATTCTTTTTACAAATCCGGACTCCTTAGAGAATATTTAGTACCATTTTAAAACACCTGGTAGCTTATACAATCAGATAAAGTGGCTCCATATTTAATATATTCAAAAATATATTTACAAAATTGGTATGAGAAATTCGTATTTAAACTTATTTAATTGATGATATTTTGATACAAACTTTTATTAATATAAATATCACAAATAAGATCACTTGTTTTTTTACTTTTCCAACCCCTTATTGCACCATTTTACTATGTATTATTTAAATCGTTAATTTTTAGTACTTCAACTCATAACACTATCGCCATCTCTTGTTAAAGTATCCTAACTTTTCCGGAATCAAACACAAGTTTCCTTTCTAGCTAGTGGCGATTGCGATTACGACAAAGAAGTTCTTGCCATATTCGTTTTGCGACATTGGAAAGAGATGCCTTTAATTGGATTTTCACTAGTTCCTGAACACGTCGAAACGAGGTCGCTGTTTCATCCCTCGAAACCCGGTATCGAACAGGTAAATGGCATTAGTCTAAAAATAATGATTGTTGACCTTGTAAAGCACACAGAGCTTACGTAGCAAAACATCAAAAAAATTATTTTAACTGTTCTTTAAGAGAAATCTGAGAAAATAAGGCAATTTTTTCAATAGTCGTTCATTTTGATATACCTAATTTTAAGAAATTACCCATAATATATGGTACCATTTTGCTGAATTTAACTTGTAATTTAAGCCATTAATGAATTATCGTGTACAATATGTGTATTCCCATCGAAATCAAATGTATTCCAATTCATTTCAGAAATATTTCTCCTTAGAAAAGTTTTTATATAAACTAAACCAGTTTAAACAAGGTTTTTATACATTTTTATTAAACTTAGTTCTCCAAGAGATGTCGCCGCTAATTATTCATGAATTCATGTAAGAAATAACAATTATATTTTATAAATTTGCAAACAGTTTGAATACTATTCTCATAAAATGAATTGAGCTATCAATTATTTGCTTAATTATTACATAATTTGAGCCAAAACTTTTATATCTTTTCGATATGTTAGAAACTTTCTGTATTCAGTCAAACAGATTTCTGCAAGGAATCTGTAGCCAAAATGAGCTCTTAGGTCACTCACCAAGAGACGCTGCAAACAATTATTAATAAATCTATTTTGTTAAAAGACGTAATTATATATAAATAATGAATGAATGAAGCCTGTAATGATTTATTTCATTATTACATAATTTGAGGCATAATTTCTGATTCAATTAGATTAGTGAAGGGATTTCTGTACTCTTTCAAACAGCATCCTCATTATCGAAAATAAGCCTGAGCCGTTGAACAAGAGATGTCGCAACCAGTTATTAATGCATTCTTAGGGTAATAAACTACAGTTTAAACAGTATTTTCATAAAATTACTCAATACTCTTATTACCGTTTTAAATGAAACTAGCTGTTTATAGATAATACCACAATATATTGATAAAATGTTAAAAATTCTAAGAAATTTGACAATTGTTTCCATACTAAATATCATCCATTTTTATAACGTATTTTGAAAGAAATAGAATATGTTCTCAATTCATGACAAGAACAGTTTAAATAAAATTTTCATAAAAAGCAGTCTCCAATTATTTATTCAATTGTTACATAGATAGACGCGATTTCTAATTTTTTGTGTATTTTTCCATACTCCACTATTATTTAATATAATATCGTCGATCAAGCAGATCCCCACTAGAAATTTGTTGCCAAACCTTCTGTTACACAATTGGGCAAGAACAGATTTGTATTTTCCAAAATTTACAATGAGATGAACAGTTTAAACTGGAATTTCATAAAATTTATAATTTTCCAATTATTTATTTAATTATTACATATTAGTGTTTTTAAATGAAACTCAAGGTCTCTAGTTAATTCCACAAGGGTCGAGACAGTCAATTTAATTATTACATAGTTTGAGTCAAAATTTCTGTTTCAATTTAGTATGTGAAAATATTTCTGTATTCTACCAAACAACATTATTTTATTATCATTGATTGATAAGTTCAATCAACGTAATTATCAAATACAATCGTTGATAAAACAAATCTCTGCAAGAAATACCTATGTAGTTATATGCCGCTACTAATTATTTATGAATTTTAGAATATACTTTGCAAGGAAACCTAATTATATATTCTAAATGTGTTAGGTATAACAAAAACAGCTCAAACAGTATTGTCATAAAATTAATAGTCTCCAATTATTTTTTAATTATTACATGATTTGAGTCAAAATTTCTGATTAAATTCGATATGTGAGAAGAGAAATTATCCATGAATTCTACAATGAGTTGTTAGGAAATTTAAAATTACAATTTCTAAACTTACTATGACATGAACAGTTCAAACATTAACATCATAAAATCAATTAAGTCCCCAATTATTCATTTAATTATTACATAATTTAAGTTGAAATTTCTGATTCGTTATGTGAGAAGATATTAGACCTGTCATTATTTTTGAATATATATGTGGATCAAACAGATTCCCAGAAGAAATTTGTAGTCAAATCGTGCCAACTGGAAAAAGCTCTCGCCAGTAATTAATTATAAATTTTCAGAGTATACTTTGCAAGTAAACATGAAACAGTATTTTCATAAAATTCATTAGTCTATAATATTCATTTGAAATATAATTTGAGTCAACATTTCAGAGAATGTTAGAAGATTTCTGTATTTTTACAAACAAAATTCATCCATAGAAAAAGTCTTTAACCAAGTATTTCGCTTATGCCACTGGACAAAAGATGGCCTCCTTAGTTATTGGAAAATAAAATAAAATTGAATTCCCAGAAAATTAGCAAGCATTATTACTTAGATCATTGAGATATATTGACTAAACAATTAAAGATTTAATTTATTGAGAAGCGTAGTTCATAAATAAATGGTTGACTTTTACAATCTTTCTGACTTTAATTCTACTGTGTAATCCCAGGTTAGAATAATTTACCTCTGCCTGTTGACCAAATAAAATAAAATATTTACAGAATGATAAAATAATGAGTGTTTTAATGTCTTTTCTTTCTAGTTATCCGTCCTTTAATAAATTCACCACTTTTTTTATCATTAGGGGAAGTTACAATTATGGATAGATATATTTCCAATACTGGATATCCCCCCTCCGAAAAAAGTAGACATATCATTACGGAAACCAACTAATTACGAGCTCAGAGTTATAATATGGAATACAGAGGAAGTTTTATTGGACGAAGTTGACTTCCTCAGCGGAGAAAAAAAATCTGATATCTATGTTAAAGGGTATTTTATTTATTATTTACTCCATTATTACCGGAAAAATATGTCAGGGAAGCAGTCTTTGTCCACTTATGTATAGTAAACATTACTAAAATTAAAAAAAATATTTCTCTAACCTAGAGAACTGGAAAATGTAGGAAATTATGAAAGAATTTTAAGAGAATATAGGTGGAATCTTTATATGCATATATATATATATATATATATATATATATATATATATATATATATATATTAGTGTTTTTAAATGAAACTCAAGGTCTCTAGTTAATTCCACAATATAATACAAGTTATTGAAAATTCTAAAAAATTGACAATTGTTTCGATCAATCAATATCATCGTCAGAATGACAGAAGTTACATTTCATTTTATGCCTACCTGATGTTTAGTAGTTATTTTTGGCTAGACCAAGAAGTAACCTAACTTGTGATTGGCTTAATATATGTTTATAGAAAAAAGAAGAAGATGTGATATTACAAATATTGAAGCTTAGATATTATTAGCCCTATGGTGATATACTGGATATCATTTTTCCCATTAAGATCAGTATAACTGTGCAATGATATAGAAAACCAGGAAAACTATATCTGCTGATCTTTACAATTATCACTTAAGAAGACAGTTTATTAGTCGAGAATTCCCTAGATTTAACTGTTCATTGACAACTAACACAGAACTAGAAGTACTGCATATTTGTGAAAAGAAACAAGAACTGGATTTCCTTGAATAACTGGAAATTAGAAGACATTTAAGAAACCCACAATATGAGGTTGTCAATGAACAGTTAAATCTAGGGAATTCTCCACTAATAAACTGTCTTCTTGAGTGATAATTGTAAAGATCAGCAGATATAGTTTTCCTGGTTTTCTATATCATTGCACAGTTATACTGATCTTAATGGGAAAAATGATATCCAGGATATCACCATAGGGCTAATAATATCTAAGCTTCAATATTTGTAATATCACATCTTCTTCTTTTTTCTATAAACATATATTAAGCCAATCACAAGTTAGGTTACTTCTTGGTCTAGCCAAAAATAACTACTAAACATCAGGTAGGCATAAAATGAAATGTAACTTCTGTCATTCTGACGATGATATTGATTTATCGAAACAATTTTTTAGAATTTTCAATAACTTGTATTATATTGTGGAATTAACTAGAGACCTTGAGTTTCATTTAAAAACACTAATCTGAGCATATTCCACGAAGTAAGGGTCGAGACAGTCAATTTCATATATATATATATATATATATATATATATATATATATATATATATATATATATATATATAAAAGAAAGATAGTCTTTGCAGACTGTTAGGAATAAAACTGGTGAATATTGGGGCAAGAAGCAAAAGAAACGGAAAACGTGTACTCTTAAAGGAAAATTTTTAAGCTTTCGAGGATGATTGTCCTCATCATCAGGAATACTGAAATGGAAATAAAAATAGGTAAAAAAACTTCTTAAGTTAAACGGTTTTATGTTAAACATACATTGCAATGTTTAAGATAAATGTACTAAAAACCAAAAAATAATAAAATAGATACAGTCGTGGGAATTATAAACATATGCATAGACTAGACTAAAATAAAACCGTGGGGCACCGTCAATTGTCTACAATCGTTGATTAAAATTTTTGTTTTGTAATGTTACAGTATAATTAGGCAGTTGTTCAACCGACAATTGACGTGCCCCACGGTTTTATTTTAGTCTAGTCTATGCATATGTTTATAATTCCCACGACTGTATCTATTTTATTATTTTTTGGTTTTTAGTACATTTATCTTAAACATTGCAATGTATGTTTAACATAAAACCGTTTAACTTAAAAAGTTTGTTTACCTATTTTTATTTTTTGGTTTTTAGTTTTTATTTCGCATTCTGTTTAATTCATTTAGTGCTTCATTATTGCAAGGTTTCTTGCCCGTTAGTTTATTGCAGTCCAACTCTTTGGTAGCGGCGGCCATCTTAGATTTCAATTTTGCATTGTAAATTGTATTCTACTTGGTGAGACCTTTCATTTGATACCCATGTTGATGGGATTGATAAAACCTACGTTATCCGCCATTTTGTAGAGGCCGTTATCTTGGATTTTAATTTTATATAGTATATTGTATTCTACTGGTTGAGCACTTTCATTTGATACCCATATTGATGGGATTGATAAAACCTACGTTATCCGCCATTTTGTAGCGGCCGCCATCCTGGATTTGAATTTTCTATAGTATATTGTATTCTGCTTGTTGAGCCCTTTCATTTGATACCCATGTTGATGGGATTGATAAAACCTACGTTATCCGCCATTTTGTAACGGCCGCCATCTTGGATTTCAATTTTTATAGTATATTGTATTCTGCTTGTTGAGCCCTTTCATTTGATACCCATATTGATGGGATTAATAAAACATAAATTATCCGCCATTTTGTAGCGGCGGCCATCTTGAATTTATAATGATAATGAATAAACATAATTGTATTGTCACCAAAATCCAAAGTGTATACAAAATTTCAGATTAATCGGTTGACAGGAAGAGGGTGAAATTTGAATTACTAAATTTGACCCAAGAATAAAACAAACGGAGTGAGCTAAATAAAACCGTTTAAAAAACAGCATTAAGATACTGTAGTTGATGAGTAAGATACAATATAAAAGAAATCGCAACAGGTGCGAACTTACCTCCGAATTGAGGACAGAATCCATTATTATGTATAAAAATAAACTACGGATGTTAAAAATATGAAACAGTTCACTAACAAAGGTTTAAAATAGCACAATCACAATGAGATGACTAAAAAAGCCAACATCTAACACCATTTTGCAGACAAACGAAACACGAGTGCTTTTTTATTGTCAAAAGCCGGCCGGAAAGTGATATCATATTTCTTCTAATTTGGAGGGATTAGTTGACAGGCAATGATGCCAACCAATAGTTAAGTGGATGAACGTGACAACAAGTACCAAAAGAGAGTGGTCTCCGTTGTGAAAGTTCATATTTGGATGGAAGAGAAGAATGCAGAAGGGTTGAGAAATTGCATTTATAAGAAAGAAGATGAGGAAATAATATATCCCCAATGGTACGAGGTTTGTACAATAACAAAACATATACCGTGGAAGATAAAGTTGAAATCACCAGCCAAGAAGACAAAGAGCAAAAGCAATTATAATAATAATAATAATAATATTGTAATATAGTAATTATTAAAGTAAAAATAATAATTATGTAATATATATATGTAAAATTATAATAAAGTGATAATGGGTGCATTTCTGGAAATGGCTTTTATTTCACAATTTAACAATGTCATTAACAAAAAAACTGACACAGACCACTTGAGTGAGATTTATTCCTTTTTGTTATCCTTAGATTACAACTATAACCTTCTTTCCACTAATGACAATCACGTTCCCTCAATTGACACTATCCCTTTTGCAGATAGCTAACATATCTCCACCTCCTATTTTGGGTGCATTGGTGTTGGTAGATGCACCCATTATCACTTTATTATAATTTTACATATATATTACATAATTATTATTTTTACTTTAATAATTACTATATTACAATATTATTATAATTATTATTATTATTATAATTGCTTTTGCTCTTTGTCTTCTTGGCTGGTGATTTCAAATTTATCTTTCACGGTATATGTTTTGTTATTGTACAAACCTCGTACCATTGGGGATATATTATTTCCTCTTCTTCTTTCTTATAAATGCAATTTCTCAACCCTTCTGCATTCTTCTCTTCCATCCAAATATGAACTTTCACAACGGAGACCACTCTCTTTTGGTACTTGTTGTCACGTTCATCCACTTAACTATTGGTAGGCATCATTGCCTGTCAACTAATCCCTCCAAATTAGAAGAAATATGATATCACTTTCCGGCCGGCTTTTGACAATAAAAAAGCACTCGTGTTTCGTTTGTCTGCAAAATGGTGTTAGATGTTGGCTTTTTTAGTCATCTCATTGTGATTGTGCTATTTTAAACCTTTGTTAGTGAACTGTTTCATATTTTTAATATGCGTAGTTTATTTCTATACAACATAGTGGATTCTAACCTCAATTCGGAGGTAAGTTCGCACCTGTTGCGATTTCTTCTATATTGTATCTTACTTATCAGCTACAGTATCTAATGCTGTTTTTTCCATTTCAGTATTCCTGATGATGAGGACAATCATCCTCGAAAGTTTGAAAATTTTCCGTTAAGATTACACGTTTTCCGTTTTTTTTGCTGCTTTCCCCAATATTGACCAGTTTTTATATATATATATATATATATATTAATATAGACGTTTCTATTGTTTAGATGGGTAGGTGATAATCTTCAGATTCAGTACACCGATGTCCATTATCGATCCTTAACCGGCGAAGGAAATTTCAATTGGAGATTCGTTTTTAATTTTGATTATTTACCCACGGAAAACAAAATTGTAATTAGAAAAAAAGAAAATATATTTGCAATCGATGAAACCGAACTGAAAATGCCTTGTAGATTGACGTTGCAGGTGTGGGATAACGACACGTTTTCTAAAGATGATTTTATTGGTAAGTAAACAAAATGAGAATAACATAATATATTTGTTAGCTTTGGGTTGGATGCTTCGAAAGTCAATAGAAATTAATTTCCTATTGGATATATTGTTTAGATCAACTTACCTAAGAACCGTGACATTTATTTATGTCAAGAAGAGAAACATTTTACTATAGGGCGTTTCAAAAAAGAATAAGTAGAATTTTGAAAATAAAATTGTAAATGATAGGTGAGACAAGTGGATAAAATGGACACCTTCAAATTTTCCGCCTAAATCGATACTGCTGCAACAGTGCGAGCGTTCGAATGTTCTTTTGGCGAAGAATCAGTTTGCTAATGCTCTTTGCCATGTGAAGACGCCTGTCGTTTTTATTGTGAATTTTCGTTTTTTAAAGGTTTTGTTAGAAGATTTCTGGTAAGTGTTAACGTTTTGCAATGCTGTCTGTTATGTATTTTTTCAAATGCGACATTGAGATTACATAATGTTAGTTCTTTAAGATCCATTGATGATCATATTTTCTTAATATAGTTTTTGTTTTTTCAAATAAATATAAAAAAGAAATAAAATGTAAATAGGGGATATAGTGGACAGTGTCCGCTGTATCCCCAGCTTCCAACTTGTCCATTTTGTCAACTCCTACAACAAACAACTACTAACAACTCTCCGTGCATTATATTTTTTTTTCCGATGGTCAGAGTCTACAAGAAAAAAACCAACAGGGAATTTCCTGAAGGCGATATTCGAAAGGCAGTCGAAGATGTGATAAACAATGTAGGCAGCCTCAGAAAAGTGGCTGAACTCCATAATGTTAAAAAGTCCCGATTAGCAATTTACGTTAAAAAAGCAAAGGAAAATGAAATTCAAAATATTTCATTTAAGCCAAACTTTAAAAATCGACAGATATTTCCTGATCCTATGGAGAAAATTCTAGAACAATATCTACTGAAAAGTTCCAGTATGTTTTATGGAATCACGCCCAAAAAAACGAAACAGTTGGCGTTCCAGTTTGCAATAAGAAATTCATTGAAAGTCCCAGATTCATGGAAAACAAGTGAAATGGCAGGTTCAGAATGGTTCTCGGCTTTTTTGCGGCGAAATCCAACGTTGTCAGTGAGAAAACCAGAAGCCACATCTCTTGCCCGAATGACTGCGCTCAATATAGCCGTTGTGGGTGAATTTTTTGATAAACTCGAAAAAATGACGGAAATACACAATTATCAACAATGTCTGATATATAATTCAGACGTGACTGGGGTAACAACGGTACCACCAGTTCAAAAGGTTGTTGGAAAACAGGGTGAACAACAGGTTGGCCAACTTACATCCAGAGAGCGCGGCGAATTGGTAACGCAAGTTGGAATTATATGTGCAAATGGGAACGCATTACCACCTATTTGGGTTTGTCCTAGAGTACGTTTCGATGAACATCGTATGATATCAGGGGCAATGCAAGGATCCATAGGACGTATACAAATCTGGGTGGATGACATCAGAGAATTTTTCAAAGTTTTGGAGCTCTTTAAAAAAAATGTTATATGATCTAAGGAAAACCCAGTATTATTAATATTAGACAACCACGAGTCACACCTTAGTATCGAGGGAGTTGATTTTTGCAAACAAAATGGAATAACAATCCTTACACTGCCCCCACATACATCTAACAAATTGCAGCCACTAGATAGGTCTGTGTTCGGCCCCTTCAAAAAATATTTTAGCGAGGCAGTGCACACTTGGATGTTATCCTATCCTAATGAAACTCTTCCTGTTTATGCATTACCAGAGTTATGCTCCAAAGCTTGGCATCGAGCTGCTACACCTGAATCGATCAAGTCAGGTTTTCGCAAAAGTGGAATTTTTCCATTAGACAGAAATATACTTCAAGACCAGGAATATTTGTGCTCTTCCGTCTCTGACCGTCCATCTCCAAAGAATGAAGAAAGAACTAATGACATAAACATAAAAAGTACATCGACTTATTTTATTCTTCCCGATTTAGTTACTCCATATCTGAAGGCAGGTCCGAGAAAAATAGCTTCGAGAGGAAGGAAGAGAGGTGCATGATTGCTAACGATACTCCGGTGAAGGAGGAGCTATAAAATCGAAAAAAGTCACCAGCATTAAAAAAAGTTCACACTTTAAAGAAGAAAGTCCTCGTTGAAAGCTCTTTATCTGAGAGCGATGAAATAGATGAAAATATTACACAGGATTCGTCTTCAGAATGGGACGAATTTGAACAAGAGGATGACAAGGACATAAATAATGCTGAGGAAGGTGACTTCATGGTTGTAAATGTTCCTGGCAAAACTGCATCATCTGATAGAAATTATGTTGCTCGAGTACAACGCAAACTTCGGGACTTATTCCATCAAATAGATTTCAAATTACGGAGGAAGATTCTTCTTTTATATCTAACGAGGAAGTTGTTTCACGACTCCCAAAGGCAACACGACCGCGCTTCAAAAATATGATATATTTTAACGTAGATATTACTGAGTTTAGTTTCCATTAATTTAAGTATTTCCTCCAAGATTTTACTTACCTAGCTCAGTTTTTTAGCATTTTGTGCAGGATTTAGCCTAGTTTTTTTAGAAGTTTAAGTTTTTTTGCAATAGTTCTATGTATGTGATATATTTTTTTATTTATATAATGTATATTTTGGGATTGCTGATTCTCATATAAATATCTTTTTGATTTTGAGGTTCTAAATAACAAATTTCATTCTAATCAGCATATGTCCAAGGTATCCCCTTAGCATATCCATTGTTGCCCCAGATCTGAGGTAGAATACTTGGTTTTAGAAATAGCCTCTTAACAAAATAACGTTACGAATGGGTTGAAAAAATATATCCGAAAATTTGGTGAAGATGGATTACCTACAGAAAAAAAATATCACTAAACAATCAAAAACTGTCCTCCCTACAAGTTGTAAACATTAATAAACCCATTTTTTACGATTATTCCAAAATTATTGGCAACATTTTGAAGAAATTTTCCTATTATCTTTTGGAAATACACACAGATTTATTATTATTTCAGGTACATTAACCTTGGAGCTAGCAAAGTTGTTTAGACCTGTAAAAGCTGTCAATAAATGTACGTTAAAAATAGTGGGAAAAGGCGCGCCAACGATAAATCTGTTCAAAATACGAAGGACAAAAGGATGGTGGCCTTTCAAAGCCGGTCATTCCAAAGATGAAAGCTGCACGGTAACCTTAACATATTCTATTTACATTTTTCACTCACAGCCATAGTCCATTTCATCTTGCTTGAGGAGCAAATAAATCGATTATATGCATTTGTTTGCTGCAAGTGTGCACAGTTTTTACTGTTTTTAAGAGGGGCCTCCTCACAGGTATATAAATCTAAAAACCTACACAATACTAGTTGCTAATCTAGTAATTATTTGGTTCAAAATATTTACGATAGATGTCGATAGTAGTACTGAATCGGCTTTTACTTATTCAATATATTTTCTCTCTCTGTCTTTCCACACTTGACGGTTCAAAGAAACGCATCTCTGTTCGAATGTTTTGATTTCAAATATTTCAACTGTTTGTGAGCACAGAAACCTTACCTCTGTTTTTTATGTTGCATCCAAACCACAGAGCAGCTGTGCATAGAGATAAGAAAATAAATTATATACACGGATCCAAACAATATTTGTTGACATAATTTCCATTTGATTGTAGATTTTTGATTATTTAGGAGTTTCATAAATGTTTTTGAAAGGAATAAATTGTTAAAAAGTAAGTAATCGTATCGACCCGATATCAAAAATTATAATTATGATAATGTAAATTATCCTGTAATCCGTATTTTTTAATGTTAAAAGCTATGTTTGAGGTTATGTTTACTGGATTATTTCATTAATGTGAAAATATGAGATAAATAATACTGATTGTTCGTTCTAGTATCAGCAAACCATCTTTCAACATTCCCTTGAAACCCTGTTTTAATGATAATATGGGTTTGTTAGCGAAAAATGCTTGACTGAACTGACCTTTGAAGTATCTGGATGAAGAAAAATTAAAACCGCTCTCAAAAGACAAGAATTGCATAATTCATTTTGATGAATATATAATAGTGATAACTGAAAAATATAACTATTATCACTTGATACAAGGTGCATTACATATTGCACGAAAGGACATGTGCTATTTAATGATAGGTTTGTTCCAACCACGGTTTTTGTTCGAAAACCATATATTGCATCGTTTAATCAGCTTGTTTTGCGCAAACGCGTGTCCTGCACTGTTATTTGGTTGGAAATAAACGAATAAAGTTGGAACAGTTTGTGAATCATTTGGAAACCAATTTTAATCTCTATTCTATTATCATAACATAACCAAAGATTACAAGCAGTTTGTGGATAATAAAAATAAGACTGGTAAATATTTTATACAAATTAATAAACCAATTAATCAATTTAGATGATAGCACTAAAGTTAGTAAAATGTATGAATAAAATTATTTTGCTTTAGGTAGAGGTGGAAAGTTTATCGAGTATGAACAAGAAATGGACGAGATATTTGGAAAAAAGAAAATGTATATCCAGAACTCATATTATCCAATGAAACAATGGATAATAATTTAGTTGACACCTGTGATGAAGAATTAGTAAATGAAAACAATGAGCCTGATGTACCACCAACACAAACAAAAGTTAATCGAAAAAAAACACGAGCTGTTAAAAAACAATCAACCCTGCAGTATATAAGATCTGATAGAAAATTATATTATGAAGAAAAATTAAAAATCGACCGAGAACGTTTAGAAGAATTAAAGAAAAGAAACAGACTAATTGAGGAGAACTTGTAAAAAGAAGAGTCTTGTAATTCAGATTCTCTCTTGTAATTTTTTATGTTCTATTATATTCATGTAGTTAATTTTCATTTTCACTCAACTTTTTATTTCAGTTTTACTGTTTCCAAAGATATTTTTAATTATATTTATGTAGGTATTTATTTTACAGTTAACATTTTATTTCTGTTGTACTTACTGTTTCCAAAGTTATTCTTAATTATATTTATGTAGGTATTTATTTTACACTCAACATTTTATTTCTGTGGTACTTACTGTTTCCAAAGTTATTTTTAAATATATTTATATCAGTATTTATTTTACATTTTATTTCTGTTGTACTGTTTGTAAAGTTATTTTAAATTTTTGTTAACGGGTTAATGGGATATTTTTTTATATACATATTTGTAATTTTATAATTTATTTAGTACTTGTTACCGACTGTAGTTTTCTAATTAATAAAAGATACTGTCAATGATTTTTATGATTATTATTGATATGTTATACTAATATCTTAATTAAAAATGGTGAATGGTAAATTATTCTATAATGGTAATGCATACGCTATTCTATCTCTAATTATGCCTAATTCAACATTTTCGTCATCTTCATCAACATCTTGATCTTCATGAGGAACGATATTATCGATGTGAACTTGGACACTAGCAACAGCTAAAATTATTTGTGGATTATTTTATGTCTAGGCTACACTAAACACTATCTTGTGGAGTAAATATAAATGGCATTTCCGAAGCACAAATTTACTTATTTAGCATGAAAACTACTTAATTATAATCACTTACAAATACAATACACACTAAACTATAAATTTGGGATATTTTTATGAACACAAAACATATGACAACAGCATTTGACCCATAGAGAAAGTTATAGTAATATTTGTCTATGAATTGACCGTCGTCTTCTGTCATTGAGTTCTATACAGCGCCATACATCAAGACGGTGGAGCGGTTGAACTAAAGTAAAAAGATGTTCGTTTGCAAAAATTTGCGCACAACAAATCTCAAAAAACACAATGATTTGAGATTTCATATTTTCATAATCGAATTCTCTAGGCTTCCTTTTGGGGATCAGGTTTTGGTGTCCAGATTGGTGACCACTAATTGTCAAAACTGTCAAAATCACACCATCACCTAATGGCTTATATCTTTTTTATAACAATGTAGTACTCAACCAAAATACCTGATCCCCAAGACAAAGGTCCAAGTTATATTGTGTTAAAATTTCCATACTTAATTTCCCTGCGTTCTTTAGATTTGTTGTGTACAAAATGACCTAAATTTTGTTGCAAATCACGGGTGCCAACTGTTTTCAGGTTCCTAAAACGTGAGGCCCCTCTTAAAGCAAAAAACAGAGTTTTCTTTCTGAAAATCTGTTTAAATTGTCGAATTTTGAATAATATAATACTTTGAGAGGGAATGTTAAGTCGCGATATGACCAGAAAATCCTTGTAATAGATCCACTTGAACTTGCTCCTGGTGACTGCACGTTGAAAATATACAATGCGGTCTATACCACCCCTTCTGATTTATAATCAACCCTTCGAAAATTTCAAATAAGAAAGGGGGTCGTGTGGCAACTTGTTGGAAAGGGATTTTAGTCCTATGTTTAGCAATGTAAAGTTTTTTTTAAGTTTGGTGCAATAATGAATGAAAGAATTAATTTTTAAGATGTGAAATTTTTATAATGTCTCTATCACAAAACATTACGTAGAATGAAGATAATAATGTCACATAATATTTAGGATGTATTTTTCAATGTACTTTACAATTAAATGAAATGTTCAAAATGACCATCATTTACTTCTTGACAATAACCGAGGCGATTTTGGAATTCTCGTACAACATTTTGTATGACCTCAGAGGTTATTTTGCTAATTTCTTCCGTTGTCCTAACTTTTAAAACAGCAATATTTTCTGGTCTATCAAAATATACTTTAGATTTTAAATAACCCCATAAGAAGTAATCGATTAAACTATCCCAGTGATTTTTATAGAAGTGATGTTGTTTATTCTATTCCCGAATACGGGTTGCTAGGTAAGTGTTTGCCTCAAAGATAATATGCCTTTATGGTAAACGTCCAGTATACGAGGGACACTTACTAAGTAACCACCACACATATTTGAAGAAAGGACTCAGTGACTTTAAAGTTTTTCATACCAATATAAGAAGTATTTCCAAAAACATAAACACATAGATGAATTGTTCATTAACCTCAACCAACTAGAAAGCAACTTCGATATAATCGTATTGACAGAAACTTTTAAAGTCACTGATGTCAGTATATATAGATGGAAAGGTTTTCACACGGTGTACAATGAATCCTCATTAAACAAAACGGGTGGAGTCATAACATTTATTAAAAACGAACTCAATTATGATCAGACAAATATTAGCATAGGAAACATTAAACTCAATATAAAATTAAATGGAAAAAAAATTAAAATAACTTCGATATATCGATCTAGTTCATGTCCATATGATTTCAATGAACACTTTTTTAACTATTTACAAAACATTAAATCAAGTGATATTCACGTAATAACTGGCGATATGAAAATAGATTTATAATCAGAAAATGAATACATTGATGAATGTAAAAATAATTTGGAATACTTCGAATGCATCTCTTATATAAACGATATCACTCGACCAGATAGCTCCACGTGCCTCGACCATTTATTTGTAAAAGCAAATATAGAAATGCATAATCGAATGAAGTCAGTCATATTTCAAGAAAAAATTAGTGACCACCGATCTATTGCTCTAACAGTAGATGTGGGTGAGAGAGCTGTTAATAAAGAATTCGAAAATACAAAACTATATATAAATCACAACAGGCTACGAGTGGCACTACAAATTGAAACATGGGCAAACATTTATGAACAAAACGACGTCAACTCCAAATGTGAAATATTCATAAACAGACTGAAATATCTTGTAAAAAAACACATATCTGAAATCAAAATAAAAAATAAAGATGAAACTAGAAAAAAATGGAACAAGCTCTATAAACTACTAATTGAAAATACCAATAGCCTACAAATAAAACAAATATACAATAATTACAAACGAAACTTAAATAAACTTACGAAAGAAGCAAAAAAAAACAATATTTTCAAAACGAAATTGGGAAGAATAAATGTGAAACAAAAGGGCTCTGGGAAAGTATCAATGAGATTTGCAACAAAACTCGCCCAAAAACCAAATAGAAATAGAAGAAAATAGTGCCACTGAAAACAAACAGGTTATTAGTGATTTATTCAATAAACACTATAGTGAAATAGGGTAAAACCTAGCAAATAAAATCAAAAAACCAAATTCCTTCCGAGAAATTACAACTGAAATAAACAAAAATACGTTCTCATACCTCTCAAACACCGGAGAAGTATCACAAATAATCAAACAACTTAAACTGAAAAAAAGTCCTGGGCATGACGGTTTTACTGCAAAAACGCTGAAACAAATAGCCGACTTCATAACAGTCCCTCTCACTCACATTATAAATAGCTGTATTGAAAATGGAATATTTCCGAACATTTTAAAAAATGGTAAAAATTTCCGAAAATATTGGTTATTCACCTGAAGCGCTGTTGCAATAGATTTTCCAACAGAAGGGCTTGATATGAGCCATTACGCGGCTGATAATGTGGCACCTTGTATGTACAACCTCTACGCTATATCAAATCACTGTGGAACCACTTATAATAGTCACTACACAGCATATTGCTTCTCAGCGTTTACGTGTCTAGAAACTGGCTTTATTAGTGGTTTTGCTATTTGGAATTTTTAAGAAATTGCGATTTTCATATTGTCCTCCTCTCAAACAATTTAAAACTGCACAATATATGTCATTTATCCTTTAAACGCATCACAATTTAAATTAAAAAAAGGATAGTTTGATTGGCAGGTCTATAGGTAATTTGATTAAAACACCCTTGAACGTTTACTTTTGTTTAGCGTAACTTTATTAAACATTTCTGGTGAAACATAGATATTATAAACAAGACTTGTATCGTTGATTGATAGGTTATCAATCAACGCTTTTATCATCTTCTATTTCAGTCACTAAAAGTAAGGTTAGATATATTTTCAGCTTCCTCTTCCAGATTTTGTTACTTCGGAGCGCGCAGAATACACATTTTGAATAAATGAACGCAATGATTCAATACAACCAAACAAAAAATTCAATAAATATTATTCCATCATCTTTTGCAGAAAAAAACAAATAAGACATTGGTTCACAGTGAAAATATACAATTTAAAAACTAATAAGAAAAAATTAAAAATAAATTTATTACACTTAAAGGTGGGACTTTGTGTCATCTTGTTCATAGAAGTGAACATATGCTTCTCCACTGACTAAAGATTTCCACGATATTAATAGCACTCTTGAATCGTTATATTCGTGCCACTCTCCCGTGTAGGGATGTCGGCAATATGCTGTGTAGTGACCATTGTAACTGGTTCCACTGTGATTTGATATAGCGTAGAGGTTGTACATACAAGGTGCTACATTATCAGCCGCCTAATGGCTCATATCAAGCCCTTCTATTGGAAAATATATTGCAGCATTAAGTTTTCACTAAATCTTTCTGTTTGCGAAAAGCGCTTCAAGTGAATAACCAATATTTGCGGAAATTTATGAATTGAGAATGATTTAGTGCATCGTCTTCGTTCCTCACATTTCGAACATCACCGTCGAGTGTTTCTTCTCTTGTAAACGAATCTAAACATTGTGAAAGTCATAATTACCTGTTTTTTGGGCATCGAAAGGGATAAATCCCAAAAAGGATCGTATGTAACTGAACAGTGACCACAGTTTGTGCACTTGATTGTTGATTTTAATTGACCGACAAAGTTATCCACAATCTTGAAGTTGTCCATTCTCGGATATCTCAACCAAGATTCTTGTGCTTTCTCAATTTTACTAAGTTTGTCATCAATTTCTGTTAATATGGGCTTTGGTTTTTCATATACCTTGTTGACATCTTCGTGAAGTCCTGCTAATAGGTAACGAAGAAACTCCTGTGCATCATGTTGAGTGTATCCCATGAACCTTGAAGTAAATCGCTGAATCTGACTTTCCAATGATACTGTATTAACCACTCTATCTCAACTGTCTCCAGACCAAAGCTCTTGAATAACTTTAGCAAATGCTTTAATTAGTGCTCCTTTCATGCTAGATATGTTTATGTTAATATCTATTATGTTTGCGTCTTTCTTTAGATATTCTAATAGACATCTTGTGTTTGATAGGCATTGGATAATACTATTCATGACACATGTGATACCAATATTTTTGAGGCCTTTGAAATGCAAAGATTTTTGGGGAATACCCTTTATGGATCTGATTATGGAGATATTGCTAAGAGCTCTTTCGCAACTACTATCATTGTCCGAATAATCTCGGATTCTGTTATTGTCTTTCTCACTTGATCGTGATAAGGAATTTGAATTGATGTAGTTTGCTATTGAGTCGGATGGAGATATTGCGGTTTTGGAAAGTTTGGTTGATGTCGATAGATAATTGTTCTGGTTCTTCTTCTTCTTCTTTAGAAGGCGAAATCGCCTGTTTAGTTCCGTTTTCCTCCTCGTCTAAGCAACTCTTGCGAGGTTGACTGCCAACTATCTCACCAACGTTTAGTTGGACGTCCAGTTGGTCTTCTTCCATGGGGTACATTGTTGCGGATTATTATGGCCATTCTGTCGGGGCCCATTCTATTGACATGCTGGTTCCATTTTCTTCTTCTCTGCCGTATCCATCTGACAACGTCGTTTGTTTGGCACTTTTCTCTTAAGTCTACATTTCTCTGTCTGTCCCTCAATTTGTATCCAGTTATCATTCTTAAGGTCTTCATTTCAGTAGTTCGTAGGATTCTCTTTGTTACCGAGGTTTCAGCTCTGGTCTGGTTCACTTTGTTAATATATTCCTTGTTATCTACATCATTTTTAGACGTGTCCTTTTGTTCTTGTTGAGTTTCATCCCCCTTTGGAAAATCTTTAATCGAAAATGAAATGTATGAAGAGAAGTTGTTAACTCTAGGATTATTTTCAGATAGGGAATTGATGTTTATTGATTCCTCAGTTACTACGACCCTATCGACTTCAGAACCATTATTTTTTTCTACGTCTTCATTCCCTTCCAATTTTGAATTTGACTGCAAAACATCGGGGTTATTTTGAGACTTGGAGGGCATGTAATTTTTTTTGGTCACCGAAACATTATTGCTAGATTTTTTAACTCTGGTTGATATTGCTTTTGTACTTAGTGGTTTCACTCCATTAGTCACATCAGAAATTTTGGATCTAACCTCAATTGTCTTATTGGCGAGGTTAGTACCATTTTTCACTGTTCTGGATAGTTTTGTCATTAAAATTTTTACTCATATCGGCTACTGATGCGTGATTTCCGTTATCGTCTTCATCAGACACTGTTAATATAAATACCTTCCATTTGGTCGTTTACCTTTTTATTTGATGTCTTCAACTCTATTGGGGGTAAAACAGTTTTATATTTTGTTTTGGTCAAAGATAATGTATTGCGTATAGGAATCGCATCATTCTCTAGCATAGTCATCTTCTTCAGTATTCCTATGAATGGGAATCATCTGCCTGGTGGTTATCTATATTTTTTAGTACACTGAGGCTCAAAATCTTGTTGGAGGCATGATTTATGAAATTGTCAACGCATGTATTATCAGAAGGCACACATTCTGAAGAAGAGAATGAAGATGATAAATAAGAATTTCGGAAAAAGGAAAGATAACATGTTTTAGGGTCGGTGATGTTAGAAAGTTTGAAAGTGGTAGAAGAATTAGGTTTCTTATGATTAGGTTTCATAAAAAGTTCTTCTAGAGGCTTAGAACGGGGAAACCTACCGAGAAATGATGAAGCGTTTCCTCTTTGAATTGCAATACTTATTTGTTGTATAAAGAACAAAGTTGCTCTTGAATCATTGGTTTCTACTGATATTTTTTTACCGATTTCTTGAATGAATTTTAAAGCTTTATGACCGAAAACACCAGAGGTTCCAGTTGCTACGGGAATAAAAATGTAAATGATCTCCAAATTTTTGTATTTATTGATTTTAAAAGTTTCGCCTTGTAAAGCTGCAGCGCCTGCGGAAGTAGATGTGGATCAGGCGTGGGACCGAGCCCAAGTGTCAGTGCAAGTGAAATCCCATATAACTGGTCTGCCGCGTTGCCATGGAATGAGGGTCATACCATCTGGACGTTTACCGTCGTCGCGGCAAGTACATAACGGTTCCAACGAACAGGGAATCTTGGCAGATGACAGGCCTCGTTTGATTAGGTCATTTACTGCAGAATGACGTGAAAAACTGCCGGCACTTAATTTGCAGCTTAGGCCGTGTCTACCATATTCATCAACATCAGTTCCGCAACGACAGCGACGTTTTACACAAATTTGACAACCTAAACGGAGACCAATAGAAATACGGAAACTTTTGTCATCTGAAAGCGTACCTAATCAGGCCAACGGTATAGCGTTCAACCATGCCCCTGATTCCTTTGAACATGCTGCATTCAAACGAGCCTGGTCTGGTAAATTGATAGCTTTGTGAAACAGATTTTCTTTTTAAATGTTCAATAAAGATATATCCCAGGATTTCAGAAATGATTTATATCAATCGTGTACAACTTTATTAGACTTTAACGACCAAAGATTTTCTGCCTCCAATAATAGAGAGTCTTGTGTGTGGAAAAATATGGGCAGAATGTAATTGATGAAATTTTTTCAACTATTCAATGATGACAAAAAAGATGGAAGAGCTACTGAAACGATTGACCGAATTCCTAAACCACCATATGAAACAGGTAGTGAAGCATGTTTCCAGGAAAGGTCCTCTAATTTAATGACGAATGGTATTGTCAAAATTGATTAAGATATCATTATGTAACCATGTCGGACTACATCTTAAGATATATGTTAATTTTGGAATTAATAGGCAATTCTTGAGAAGGTAATAAGCAATATGTGTTGGTAACCAGGATAAACGAGATGACATTTTTTTGAAAAAGGTTATTTTTTCATTGAAAGCTATTAGAAATGATTCGTTTAATAAAGGAGCACCTAATAGAAATAAATTGTGTCTGTTGGTAATTGTTATGCCTGGTGCTACAGAATTAAATTTATCAATGGTTAGATTATTTGGTGACTCTAAGAAAAATAACTCGCATTTGCTGAAATTGACAATGGTTAGATTATTTGGTGATTCTAAGAAAAATAACTCGCATTTGCTGAAATTGACTTCAAGACCAATATCCTTGGAATTGTTTATAATTTAGACAAGAGACTTGAACACGGAATTGGTATTACCACCTAAAGAACCATCATCAATGTACCAAGCATTGAATTCTGTGTCAATGTTGCTCATAAGTTTGTGTATCGATATGCAAAAAATGTGAGGTGCCGATGGGTCCCCTTGTAGGACGCCTCTTTCCGAATAAATGATGTTTTCGCCAAATGAAAGATATGAAGGTAATCGATAACATTGATTGATGAAAGTAAAAATTCCAGGTAGAATATCGGCTACAAGTTTTAATAAATGATCGCATTGCATTGAAAGCATTTTTAAAATCAATTTTCAGAAAAACTTTATTATGTACGTGTGTATGATTAGAGACGGAACGTCTTGCTGCATGTGCAACTACTTCAGAACCACCTTTCGACCCTGATGTTCTAACAAATTATTTTCGCTACTAAACGACGTCAAACTGTACCAATAGCAATTGGTCTGATACCTCCTGCTTTTTTAGTTAAAGCTAATAGTGACCCGCCGAATAAAATAGGACGAATATTGATGTTGACTCTGTCATTTGAAAAGAAATCACATGATTTACACAAAGATGATAACAGATTTTTTACTGAAGGGCCAGCACTGTAACTTATTAAATCTTGTAGATGTGAAGGTCTTAAAGAGTCTAAACCACCACCAGAACTTGTTTTAAAAGAGTTTATTGCGTTACTGACAAATTATCCTGTTATAATTATTATTATACTATACAAAACAACTATTAATCAAAAAGAACAGTCCTTTTCTTGAAATTATTTTTGACACTTCGTTGTTAAATATATATTCCTAGTTAGTTATGATAATATAATAATATTTTTTTTGTTCGCGGTAACAGAAAAAATAGTGAATGCTACTTTCATGTAATGGCCATTAATACACTGCCATATTATATACATATACGTATCGTACAACAAGCTTGTGTATGAATGGTTGCATTACATGCTTGTTCAAATTTATAACTATAATATAAATTACTTAGTATTTTGCGCTAAATTTCAAAATATAGTTATGGTTTTAATAAAAATATATGAAATCTGTATTTTTTTATGAAACATTTAATATTCTAATTGAATTATTTGTGCTTTTTAGGGTAAAGTCGAAGCTGAATTGGAATTGATAATTTTAGAAGAAGCTTTAAAGGAACCAGCTGGTAAGGGAAGGCATGAACCGCAACCTTTACCTACGCCAAAGTACGTTTCCCTTATTTCTAACTATATCTCATCGTAAACTCAAATGCTCCATTCTAAATAATATCTGTCTCTCCTTTTTAACAATTAATTTCGAGCCATAAAACGTCCGACCCATCTCCTTTTGCACGCGCAAAAGGAGAAGCTCCAATCAATTGATTTCTATGTCGTTTTCTGGAAGGAAACAATTAAAGTTGATTAGACGCTGAAAGTAACGTGTTATTGTGGTATATTGTTTTATAACTTTTAATTTAATGAAGCCGCACAAACGATAAAACACAATAGAAATAGCACTGACGTTTCTTCGGTGAAAATTAACTATTAATTTAGAGGAAAAACAATAACTGAAAACAAAAAAATGAATACGGAAGTTGAATATGTGAAAAATAGACTCCGCTCATGAAAATTCGTGTTTTAATATCTCGGAAATATACATATTTATATTTGGTGTTAGTAGAGTGCCTGTAAGAACTAAAAATCGAAAAACGTCGGAACCCGGTTCCAATTATTGGATCTTCGTGAAACTTTTTCGATTACTTCCTTAATACATCAATAAAAATGTTTATCCACAAAAATTTGCTGATCCAAATTGTTTATAACAATTAACGAAAAAATTAGAATAGTTCGATTGAAAACCAATTATTAAGTAATGATTTGCATGCATTTTATATACTCATTCCTATTACAATATCAATATGATCACACTATCTTATTCGTGAAAAAATAACAAATACTCGTAAAAACCTCGGTATAAGTTGCGAATTTGAAATACCGTGTTTATTATCTTCGACCGTTGTTTACTTTACCCAGTGGAGAACAATTTATGGACCGTAAATAGCATAGTTGTAAATCAAGACCAAGTACACAGTCCGACCCTACGCAGGGACGTCCTTAAAAATTTGAGTAAAGTAGAAAACAATTGCTTCTTGACAAGGATTTTATGGATTTACAAACAAAAACGACTTATATAATTATTACATTATAATTATACACAACTATATTAGGGTAAAATGTTTTCCCATGGACGAAACACTGCCATTTTTATTTGCACAATGCACAACGATGAAAAGTCACAGACTGATAGACTGCACCCTTGCTTTACCTGGTTGGTGATTACTCCGACCCTGTACGCAGGTATAAAGGATAATTTCTAATTTATGAGGAGACAGTATCTGTGGTCTTTATGCATTCTTGTTGTATTTAACATTTACACAATGCTCCTTGTCATAAACACGGTATTTCAAATTCGCAAGTACATTACCAAATTATTGATAACAAATACAAAACATTTCATGGGATACTGGAAACTTAAACCGAAGAATTTAATAGTTATATACAACAATGTATACAAAATACTTCAAAAAATATTAGGATTAAAATGAATGAGAAAAAAAGAAAAAAATTGAGGAGATATCTTGTTAACTCGGTAAATGAAAAGAATTTTCTATACCTATATCAAAACAAACAACAACAAAATAACTTAGATTTAAACCAAACTTATCTGCACTATAAGAAAGACTTAGAAAACCGAAAATGCATTATTACAAAGGAGAGATACATAAAGATGAAAACAATTCCAAAAAATGTGAAGAACAGTGAACGAAATTCTAAAAATCTCTAGTATAAAGAATAACAGGGGCGTGTTAATAGGAGATCCGTCTGACTGAAAATAATATTGCCTTACATAGTAGATCCCATTGTATACTTAATTAATAGGTCATTTGAACAAGGCTTTTACCTGACGCTCTTGGGTTGCCCATACCAACACCTATTCACCAAAACAATGGTTACAGATACACTACATTTATGGACATTTTTGGAGAAATTTCGGTTTGTTAGTACGATGCAGCCTTTGGGGTGTATATAAGTATTATAGAATACTCTTCAGGGCGTCTCACAGATGAACCCTATCAATTTTCAACTCACCAGAGCCAGTACAACAGGTCCTATAAATCCAGATTTACCACATTTTTGCAGAAATTTCAGTTTGTTAGTACGATACAGCCTCTGGAGGGTATACAAGTGACCAATTTTATGACTAGATATTGTTCAAGGCGTGTCACATATAAACCCTATTGATTTTCAGCTCCTTAGGTCCAGTAAAACGGGTGATATAATACCTAAAATATCCCATTTTTGTTCATTGTTGGAGAAATTTTAGTTTATTAGTACGATACAGCTGGGCAGGGTACTGATAAATTGTACTTGAGTACCTACCGCGTACTGTTCATAATTGAAGAACGAGTACAGAGTGCCTAGTACCTTAATCATTGGATGTATTCAGAGTAAAGTACTCCAAGTACAAGTATCCAGATTTCGCGGGTACTAATTTCAAGTACATTTGAATAGAGAACGCAGAAGAAGATAAGAAAGTGATAATGTAATAAAAAATGTTGCATTAGTAACCATATTTATTAAACAATTAGAAGACTTGCCCAAGAATATAATAGAAGCAAAACCACGTTTCAAAACATTAAAAAATGTGGCATAACGATCATAGTGTTAGCAGAAAAAGAGGAACTAGAAGACCATTTATAACTACAGCGAAGTAAGAAGAAGCATTACCTGATTACTTAAGGGAAAATACATTTCATACTGCAAAACATGCAAAAGTTACAGTAAACTCTAATGCTTCAGCAACAACCGCATTAAGAAGAATTAGAAAAACTAATTTAAAGAGTTGTGCGGCCGCCCGGAAATACAAACTAAATGAAGAACATAAACAAGGTACATTAATACTTGCATTAAATTATGTTTTAAAAAATCCATTACATTTTTGGGACAGGGTAATTTTTTCCGATGAAAAAATATTCCAATCACATAATGACGGCCATATTAGAGTAGGTTCAATGAAAATAATATTTCTTCTAATTATAAGTCTGGACGATTTTCTGTAATTGCTTGGGCTTGGATGTATAGAGGAGGTTTATGAATGTGCTGGAGAATCGAAGGAAGATTAAATGCGAAGAACTATATGAATATTTTAGATGCGGTAATGTTACCACGGGTTAGGGAAATCTTCCCCAACGATAATTTTATTTTTCAGCATGAAATTGCTCAGTGCACACTGATTGCTGTGTACGCAACTATATTGCCGATATTAACACTGAAACGCTTCTATGGGTCGCTAAAAGTTCATACCTTAATCCAATAGAGAATGTTGGGGAGCTTATGGTAAAAAAATTAAATAATTTGAATCCAATTCCACGGAACAAAGAACACTGATGGACCCTTATAGGAGAAACCTGGGAAACCTTGACCGAAGATGAAAATTTAACATTAAATTTAATTGACCTAATGCCTACAAGATTACAGGAACTTATCAATAATGATGGAGCTATGACAAGTTATTAATTATTGAATGTAAACTTTCATGGCTACCATGCTACCATGTTATATAATCTATTTATTAGTCGATTTCTTTGGAATGTTTTAATTTTGAATTACGTGGATCTCGTGTCCACATCTGTAAACTTCTTTTCTTCTGAAATTTTGTTGCTATTTTTGAAATGTTATGGCTACAAATGCACAACTCCTTAAATCAGGTTTTCTAATTTTTCTTAATGCTGTTGTTACTGAAGCATTAAAGTTTTCTGTATCTATTGCATGTCTTGCCGTGAAGGGATTTTCCTATGAATAATCAGCTAAAGCTTTGTCTTACATTTTTTTAAGTCAATCATCTAATAAATCAACCAAATTCTATTTAAAAAAATATTCGAACCAATAACAATGTAATACTTTTGTATTTATTACAGTATCACACTATTTCTAAATTTAAGCTAGTTACTGTTTGTGCATAAATGATATAATAAATTTTTATTTTTTCCATTTCGTTTTATTGCTTTACAAACTTTAATTTTATCATTACATCTACTAACATTGTTGAGCTGGCATCACTACCCTAGGAACTATACCATAACAGCTGGTTTAGCATTGACACATTTTAAAAGATCAATCTACACAACTACAAAAATATTATTTTCGATTATCATAGTTGTACCAGTTTTATATAACGCGCAGTGTACTCGAGTACTGCCCAGCTCTGATACAATAAACGGGTGGGATAAATTTTAAACACACAGTAGGTTCACTTACTTAATTTATTTAAACACTAAACTAATCACTAACACTAAACTTATATATACTCAGTATATTCACTTAAACTAATTTATATAATCACTTAATTTATATTAACTTATTTACTGTTTATCTCACGATGTCAAATTATAAACTGAACTCGTCCGCTGATCGGTCCTTTATATATACTAGTTCCTTTTTTACTAGAGAATTCTGGTTTGCGGCTTACACGCAAACAAATGCCTTTCGCGATATTTCTCGATTGCCGGCTCAATCCTTAAAAGACCTTCCGAGAACATGTCTATAAAAACGGTCACAATAAATACCAATAGACCTTCTCAGAATTTGGCGCGCTCGCCATTTTTTAACTCCGTTAACATAACGTTACAAGACCGTACTTAGTATCTGCTTCGGTGTGCGAGTTCGTAACATTACCCCCTCCTTAAACGAAAGTTCCCCCCTTATTTTCCATGTCTGATTTTAGAGACGAAATTTTATTCTCGACTTCAGCAGCAATGTCATTTTTCAATGATAAGATATCTGCAGAAATATCATTCTTCATAGCAGAAATCTTCTCTTCCATGGCAGAAATATCGTTCTTCATATCAGAAATATTAACAGAAATTGACGAGATTAAGGTGGAAGCCTCGTCATTAAATAAAACTGTTTCTGGATCAAAGCCGTCATTTTCCAGTGCCAGTCTTTCTACTAATTCACTTTTCTTACCGGACGTTTCCAGCTCACGATCTTCCAATTCTGCTCTTAATTCCGCCACTTTCAGATCACATAGTCTCTTGGCCATTTTTTACGTAGCAATTTATTTATATTACCCCACACCTGACACCAATGTAATGTTTTTGTTATTTATTTAAACAATAAACGGGTGGGATAAATGTTCAACACACGGTAGGTTCACTTACTTAATTTATTTAAACACTAAACTAATCACTAACACTACTCAGTATATTCACTTAAACTAATTTATATAATCACTTAATTTATATTCACTTATTTACTGTTTATCTCACGATGTCAAATTATAAACTGAACTCGTCCGCTGATCGGTCCTTTATATATACTAGTGCCTTTTTTTACTAGAGAATTCTGGATTGCGGCTTACACGAAAACAAATGCCTTTCGCGATATTTCTCGATTGCCGGCTCAATGCTTAAAAGTTCTTCCGAGAACATGTCTATAAAAACGGTCACAATAAATACCAATAGACCTTCTCAGAATTCGGCGCGCTCGCCATTTTTTAACTCCGTTAATATAACGTTACAGGACCGTACTTAGTATCTGCTTCGGTGTGCGAGTTCGCAACAATATTGTTAAGGACGCCTTACACATGAACCCTACTGATTTTCAGCTCACTAGAGTCAGTACAACGGCTCCAATGAATTCAGATATTCTACATTTTTGGTCATTTTTGGAGAACTTTCGGAAAAGTTAGTTTTAATCTTTATAATCGTTTACTTTGTTTCAGCCGTCCCGATACATCGTTTTCTTGGTTCAAGAATCCTTTAAGGTCCTTCAAGTACATTATTTGCAAATTAAACAAATGGAAGATTATCAGATTCTTAATTTGTTTGATAATGGTATTTATAGTAGGTGCGGCTATATACGCTTTTCCTGGATATATGGTGAAAAAACTTCTTGGAGTCTGAGTTATTCAAAAACTATTTGATAGATACAATTTTAAAATTTTTGGCACGTTCTCTGTTTTCAATTATATACAATAAGTTTAATAAAAATGTATATTTTTAAATATTTGTTTTATTTTAATCACTCCTTGATACGTAATAGTAATATTGAAATAATTGTAATTTTTTTAGTATCGTTACTATTTTTTCATTATATTGTGGAGTGATTTAGAAACAGTTGCATTTAAAATAGTAATATAAGTAAATCCTTGTGGTAGGTAGGACATCAGACAGCTGGTTATAGATATGTAGTTGATAGATTTAATAACTATAAAAGTGCTCTATCCAACGTTATTAAAAGGGTTAAGTAATTCTTAAGTAACCTTGCTCCTTCGGTAACAACCTGGCCCAATGTCCGTGAAAAACTTAAAATCTAACAATTCTTTAGATATAAAAATGGATTCTCAGGTATTGGTATTCCTAATGAGACCCACACAAAAATAGATAGGCCCGGAGAAGATCCCGATTCATTCATTAATAAATAAGTATATTACTCAATTCAGGTATTCTTTAGATAAAAGACCTAAAATAATTAATGAGAACAAGCGGGTATGGTAAAATGCGACCAAAACTGCAATCTAAGAATGTCAGTAAAACTTTGCGCCATGTACACACTTTAAGTGACTCTAGAAAGAATAAAGTGTCCATTTAGTAAACAATTAAAGTACTGAAATCTAAATAATTTTTTTTAAATCACGTTAAATACCATGTCGTTTATTAAATGTATCCAACTTTTTCTATTTTCAATTGATCCTTACAAAGAAACGTTCATCCAAATAATTCTCAATTCATTGAATTCAATCTATTCAGATAATTTTTTTTATATATACTCGTACATACATAGTTATCTCCAACTAATTTTAAGCTGATCAAAAAAATCAAAAGATTACACAAGCTACAACGCCTTCAACGAAAGAAAGACAAGTCCGAAGACGAAGAAGTACTGGAGCAAGAGCTAGAGGATGATATAACAGCTCTGAGAGAAGAAATAGCAAGACTAATGGGAGAAGTCGAGTACGAGGAGTCAACTTCTAGCAGTAAAGTTATTGCAATATTGAGTAAGCATGTCGCATTTGAAAGCGTGAGAGAATGGGTTAAAAGTCGGGATAAGAAGATTGAGAACTCGATCAATGAAGTTACATAAAATCATCGCATCCGTCTACTAACCATGAATGAAGCTCAGGATGAATTTGAAGATAAGAGGAATACAGCTGAGTTTGAAAACCGGAATCTCAATCAACAACCCAATAGTCAAGTTCACTTCGTCCCAATTATACCATCCATGTTTCAACGTGATTGTCCCTATGAAGAAGGAAGAAACCAGCCGGAAGGATTTCAACATTCTACGGAACTGTCAGGTTCCCATCTTCAACGCAGTCAAATTCACAAAGTCCCCTTTCAAAGTACAGATCATCGCGATTTTCCAAAACAAGTATTTGCCAGTAGCGGAGGTCAAGATGCTTCAACTTCTGTGGGTCGAAAGCAGATGAGCGAGCTGATTGAACAAGGGAGTGTACCAAATCCTCAGTTCCAGCCTTATCGTTTAGAACCTTCGTCTTCTAATGAACCACCAATAGTCTTCCCACAAACTGGAAATGCTTCACCTTCTCATGGTTATCTACCTGAGTCACCAATCCAGTCAAGTTCCCAGCAGATTGGAGTCGATCAACTTGCATCAGCCTTAGAAAGAGCCTTCATAACCGCAGCTGAAATAGGAAGTAAGAAACTCCAGTCCCAATCAAGTAGTGTAATTGACTCGAACTTACCATTATTTGGGGAGAAGCCAGAAGATTGGATGAATTTTAGGTCGCAGTACAACAGAACCATGAACGCCGATGATGGGGTAAACCTCAATCGGTTACGTCGGGCGTTGAAGGATGAAGCATATGAGTCAGTAAAATATTTGTTTTTCTGTCCTGCCAATGTTCCACAGATTATAGAAATGCTGTTACTTGAATATGGAAGGCCGCAGCTTATCATTGAAAGTCTGAGACGTCAAACTGAGAACGCAAAGAATCCAAATCTGCAGAAGCCTGAAACCATTGTTGAATACGCACGTGTGGTGCAGTGTCATATCTCGAGTAACGTGGGTCATGAGAAGTACGACTACTTACATAACATCTACTTGCTAAACAAGTTGATTGAGAAGTTGCCAAATGCGATGAAAAGAGAATGGATCATGTTTGTCGAATCCAGCGGAAGACCGAAGAATATGTAAACCTTCAGTGACTGGATTTTCATCCAAAAGAGGATGACAGTCCAGATGGTGAAACCAAGACGAATGGATTCCCTAGAAGAGAAGGGATGACCGAGAAGTCAGAATTTTAAACTGGGAACCGGAAATCTCTGCGACACACGATCGGAGGAAGCTAAATCCAAATGTCCTTTCTGTAAGAAATCTAATCACCCCGATATAACAAAATTCTGGGCATTTGGGAAGAAAACCGTCGGGGATCAGTGGAATTTTGTCAAAGAACAGAAGTTATGTTTTTCTTGTTTGATTGGAATGCATCCAACGAAAGATTGCCCTCTCAAGGAGGAATGCTTTCATGAAGGATGTTCTAAATATCACCACCCCCTGCTCTTCTTAAGTCGGAAGAAATCGCATCTCAATTCGCAGGAAGTAGTATAACGAGAAAAACCTACAACCCTCTCAGTGCTCGTTACAGGTATGCGGGTTGTCTCACGTGGTACAACCCGTGCTCGCCAGTCGACTAGCTTCGAGTCGAAGAAGGGGTGGATTCTTCAAAAAAATTATTGAGTATACAAAAGGGCGCCAGAGAAGTTTTGGCAAGCACCCAAGACTTCCTAAGTTAGCCCACAACTCCTCAGTGGGTTAACAACACTCACTACACACTCCAAAGTTTAAACTGATAGGTAAATTATCATAAATAAATGAAAGTCAGCAAATACACCCTGATTGAAATTTTAATTAATCTTGGTGGACCAAAGGTCTCTTTTCAAAATATATGATACAATATCACTACCAAAAGAAAAATATTACAAATAACGTCTGAGCTCAGCTGAAGGCTGTAGTCTCAGGGTGCAGTAGAGCTGAGGGCCCCAAACTACACCGATGTCTCAATCCAAAGATTGTAGAGAATCGACCAAATTGTTCATGTACAATATGCCAAAAATTACAACGATAATATATATATATATATATATATATATATATATATGTCAAAAACACCAAACAAGGGTTCACACTTCCGCAATTTATACCAGTATCAATATGAATATAATAATTGCATAAGCCAGAAATTTAAATTACAACGAGTTTAGCGTTGCTGGAGAATATACAACTCAAAATTATATACGGCGCAAAATTATATACAAGAAACCATTAGAAATAGGTAAAAAAACTACTAAATATCGCAATACTAGGTACGTACCAAGTGTTCCAGCGTATCTTAATCTATGAGCAAAATTTCAAAAAAATTTTAAATACAAAATTCAAGTATAAACGAGATTATAGTAATCGCCGCAAGAAAAAAATAAATAAAACTTAATATAAAAAAAACGGTAATATGTGAAGCATAAATTTAAATGGCTGAATACCCGGAATCCTAAGTTTTTCCACACCATTGTCACCGTAAATGAAAATTTCATTATAGTAATGTGGCATGGGAAAAAATTAAACGCCTCTGAGTGCTAATTTTGTAATGAATATTTACATAGAGAGGCGCGCGTCAAATATTCGATCGAGTACATATCAAGATTGCTCTTGGAAGAGACAATGTTTATTGTTATGAGTTTCCTCTTTTCCACGATCATCAATCGACGGTTTCTCTCCTGAACATTTTTTCCAGCGATCTTTTCAATTGTCAGAGGAAAGAAATAATTGTATACTCATGTCAGTGTTACAGCACGTGAATTTTAAGAAGGTAAGACACTTTTTTTGGAAATTGTTTAATTATTTAATTCATTCCATTGTTAGCTTTTTAATTTTCACGAACTTATTAATTATTTACTTTCCCTTTTTGTATATTTGAATATATTTCCTCTTTAGTTTTACTCGTAGCGCGTTTTCAATTTCATATAAAGTAGACATTTCAATATTTTATAAAACTTTCGCTTTCATGTTTTCTGTTTTCTCTTCGGTGTCTGCATTTTATCAGTAATTTCCTTTTTGAAACGGAAAACTTTTTGTTCCCAACACACACTACGTAAATTGTTTCAATGAAATTTGACGCTGATTAAAAGTTTAAATTGCACAATACTACGAACCATTTAAACTTTTGTAATTGTTATACATATATATATATATACGATAAATTTGGAGATTAATTAGTAGAAATTCGATTCTCACTCTATGTATTATATAAATGAAAAGGGGTTTGTTCGATTTGCGGAGTTTGGAGTAAATTATTTATTAAAGGTCATAGCAGATGATGGAGTGGATGAACTATAGTCAGACAAAACTATTAGTTACATTTTTTTGTGGTATGTTGCTTTATAACAATTATTAATATTTGTTAATTTTCTTATTTTTTTTCTTATAACTGCGACTGCTTTGGCCATTAACTCTGTTCATTTCATTCTACTAAGTTCTTATGTATAGGATTTTTCTACATACATAGTTTGCTTGCAGATAGATATGAAATTTCCTCAAAATATCGTTGTTTTCCAATCTGTCAAACACTTTCTGAAGTCTATCTGTAGGGTAAATTTGGGATATATGCCTTACCTTAATTGATACCACTAAATCATTGAATATATGGACAATTACTCACTGAATTATGTTATGATTGCAATGAATTGATGTTGTTACATGTTTAATATCTTACCTGCTTAGGTTATTGAAAACAATAACAAAACGAAGAAAATTCTAAGTGAATAATATTAAAATAAAATTTAATTAGCATGGGTCTCATCCTTGTAGTAGTTCAACTCTCGAATTCCCTTATGGATAAATAAATCTGGTTAAAAAAAATCCTTGTCTCTCGAAATCACCTGAAAAATAAATAATACTACTCATTTAATAATTATGAACAAATAAACTTGACCTTCAATTAGTGTATTCTTGTTATTTGATATAAAAATGATCTCAATCTATATGGGTAATTAGCTTGCTTAGGAAGCTCCCACGGTCAACAGTGGTACTGTCCTAAAGGAAAAGAAGATATTTTGTGTGACAGATATTTCCGTTTTTCCTTTTTGAAAGCAACGAATGTGGAACAACGTGCTACGCTGTAAGCGGATTTATAAAAAGGAATTTTGTGGTGCAATCAAGGAGGAAGCGGCTTGGATATATGTTTTAAAGCCAGCAACAGATAGTTGGATATATTTCTCTGATAACACTTACCAAAATTCCAGTTTAAACGAAACTATTGGAAGCCACATGTTAAGGCTCCATACCAACCGAGGTGAGTCGCCAGCTAATTATGACCCAATGAATAAAAATAACTATTCGTTTAAAGACTTATTACAATTATCTTTTTCTTTTTAGGCCTTTTTCTTATTAGTTCCACTTTTTCTTGGTTCTCGTTAATGTCTGTTCTCCCAAATTCACGAGTACTTTTCTCTGTGTGAGCTCTACGGGAAACCACTTTGGAACTGGGCATATTCTGTATGATATTTCCCTGTCGAAGGATCCCAGGGCATAGCAGATAAGTTTAATTGATCTCTGCACATTTTTGGACAGTGTTTCTAGACTTCTGAATGTAGTTTCGTTACACTCAGTAACCTCCAACAAAATTATCTCGGCTAAACTGCAAGTCATATATATATATTAAGACAAATAAATTGTCTTAGAAAGTTTCAGATATAATAATGTACCAAATAACAATAAATGATTTATAAAATATTAGATAAATTTGGCACACACTGTAGAAATTTTAAAAATAGCTAAGTAATTAATCAGAAGTTAGGTAAAGATTTTGAAATTGAAATGAAATCAAAAGGGTACAGTAATAAAGAAACATACCTTCACAAATCATTGTCCAAAGTCTAGAAGATTATTTATTGATTGTAAATTATTTTATATATTACGTAAGATTTTAGTTATAAGAAAGTATAGTAATTTACCCGAACATACAGAGTATGTTATGAAATTTATATTTGTCAAGTGCGGGTGACAAATCGTAACAAATTAAGGTTATAGAAAAAAGTTAGTGATGAGTAAGGAGAAAGGATACTTGTTCTATGTCTAATGACTACTCTCTCATTTGTTGCGGTAACCAAGAGATACAAATCCAGGTGACTAAAAATAAATAAAAGGGTGTCATTAAGAAAATTTGGAAAAATAGCTGTCAAGAAGTCAAATAGTTTTCTAAGAAAAATAGATAATTAATAAAATAGAAATCTTTTAAACATATACTACCGATAAAAGAAAAGCAAGCTGAAGTGGACATGTTTTGTATTTAATGGTAAGAGGAAATATTTTCCAAAATTTTGAAGAGAAGATAAGAAAGGGTAAATCGTACATACCGTATACACTGGATTAGTGAGGAGTTTAATGATTTCTTCAAGACGATTTCCTTTATAAAGAGTGTTTGATAGCGGACTGAAAGGTAACAAATCTTTATAAATATTTTGTAGGAGAGAATCATCATCTTGATTGGAAACTTTGAATTATTGAATAGACAGTGATAAATATCCTTAACGATTTGCTTGCTGTTGAGTCTGTATGCTTTGCATTCAAGTTTACAGAAATTAGAAACAGTACAAAGACTTTATTTGACATAACTCCGTTTTTTTTCATTGTAAGATTTATCATTGTAGATTTATAGGTTGAGTTTCTTCTCTTTATTTTCGTAGAGAGAATGCATTCAATCTACTACGTCTAACAATGAACTATCTTGAAATTTCTCATCGATATTTATTTTGACCTAAATTTGGTAATCCATCCTTTAAAAATTTCAAACTTAATTAATTAATAAACATATTTTGGAATTAATTAGTTTGTTTTCCTGGAGTAGTTTTGTTGGGTATTGATATATTGAAAGTCTGACACAGATGGAGGCCATGAGGCTGGAAAATTGAAATATTGAACCCGTACGCCCAGAGAGCGGAAGCAAAGCAAATAAGATACATAAAATTAAAATTTAAATCTTGTAATAAAATAAACTGTTTGTAAAAGCCCAAGTGTGACAATTTATAAGTTGACAGTGACATTAATCAAAATTTCATTTTAATTTTTCAAATTTACATTACAGAGAAATAAATATCGTCACAATATATATATATATATATATATATATATATATATATATATATATAGCATTACCATAGTTGAAAAGTAAATTGTTAGTAGAGTACCAATATTAATTCATTTAAATTTATCAACATAAACATTATTAGATTGAACCTTATAATATAGGACATAAATTAAAGCTAAAATACTTACTTAAATTTTATTTGTACATATCAGGTATATGCATATAAACGGTATAGTAGATATATTCCTTGTATATAACTGTATGTATGTATGTATGTATTTGGATTGTTTTCTTTAATAGTACCTACCAACTCGTTGTTTACAGTGGCAGAAATTACCCAAAAACTGTCCCTGAGATAATTTGTCGTGTATTTAATTTTACTTAATCCCTATCACTAAAGGGAGTAACAATGTTCACAACAAAATGATATAATTGTAAGCAGGTTAGTTAAGTCGAAAAACGACTGAAAAAAATAATAGAAAAATTTTACAAAGTGGGATAAACGCCCTCTTGATGGGATTTATGCCCCATGAGTTGAGGAAAAATGCCCCTCATAGGGACGTATGCTTCATTTAGAGGATACAATTTTTTTCTTCGATGATAGATACTAAATCAACTGTTGATAAAAAATCGAGGGTCAAGAAATCAACATTTATTGTTGAATATTTCGAACAGCACTAAATCTATTACAAATCGATGGTTTTTTAAACATTTTTCATTTTATTCTGTCTCTTCTTCAATCGACCACAGTTATTGCAACTGTTGCTATACATGGTACAGGATTCGCGCAATCATTTTTGGCAGTCGATATAACGAATCCAGTCCACAGGTTCTTTTGTGTCATAGTAGTTTTCCAAACATTCTCCGCAATCTGCATCATCATCACGTTGATCTTCACCTAATGAGCTGTCATCATTTTTTAAGGGTTTGATTTGTTTAATATCAGAGATTTTATTGATTTTCTTTTTTTCACCATTTTGGCTCTACTCGAACATGTAGGTACGTTCTCTTCATCTTCTTTTCCTTTTCTCTTCATTTTCATCCCTTCAGATGATATGATTTTTGCTGATTGTTTCCTTGCATTCTTTTTGTTACAAATTATTTGCAACGGAGCAATTTCATGCAAATATTTAGATGGTGTTTCGTCCGTATCTCCTGATATTTGATTGTGCACTGGTGAATTGCGGCTTTTCATCTGAGACTGTGAATCCGGTTGGGAACAACTTGCAACTTCCTTGGTGTCAGGAATTGGAGATTCATCATGCATAAAACTATTACTTTTGTCAAGATTTTTCATGTCTGCTACTGTACTAGGTTCTAGAACAAGCAAATCCTCGAATTCGAAATCGTAGTTATGATCATCTATAAGGAAATTTTCATCTAGTGTCAACTGATTTTTCTCCAATTCTTCATCGGGTTCTTTTTCAGGTTCTACAGTTGGTTCCTTGACTTGTTCTTCAGACTAAGAATGGTCAGAAATTTGAAAGAAATAGTCAGGTATTGCATTCTCAGTGAATGGGTAGATTCCACTAGCCATGAATCCAGAAGTAGCATTAGTTATAGTTGCAGCTGCATTCTAAGCAGGGCCGATTAGTTTTCCGATAATGTTCCTGTTAATATTCTTATCCTTACTCTGGCAAATGTAGGAATCAGATTCCCTCTTAAAAATATTTAAGAGGTTTGAAGAATGATCTATCGAGTGGTTGTAAGGCTTGCGTGGTATGACTTGGGAGACAACAAAATAATTTTATTTTTTTCGGTGAATTCCAGCATGTCGAAATTGTTGCAATGAGATGCGTGACCATCAAGTATCAAGATAACTGGGCCATCGGGTTTCCTAGGAGCGAAAACTTCCTTTATCCATTTGAAAAATAGTTCTAAATTGATGAAAGAAGACTGCTCTTATTAATGTAGAGATCAGATCCAGTAGGCATTGCTTCCAAGGTCATCAGATTTTTTTGAACCCCTTTTAAAATCAGAACTGGTGGTAAAAAAGTTCCTTCAGCACTTGCACATGCAATCAAGGACACGTTTTCTCCCCTTTCTTTGGAAGTGAGAACATGAACACATTTGCTTCCTTCCATAGCCACTACATTATCTGGTTTATTATTTATTTGTATGCCACTCTCATCCATATTGAAGATGGCCCATGGTTTCTGCACCAGGTCATACTTCTCCAGAGTTCTTTTCAACAATTCGTGAAACTCATCAACTTCTACTCTATTCATTCCTTTTGCTATGTCAAGTGATAATCCTTCACTTTTTCTTATGGTAAGTTCCGGGTGCCTTTCCATAAATCAATAAAACCAATGCATCCCTGCTCTTTCTGTCATTTCGCTTCGCTGTGAGAATATGTTTCCTAGACGTAGTTTCTTGACAAAACTGAAAGTAATTGACCTGACAGTTGTTCTTGTAGGAGCGAATCCTGTCTACTGTAATCCTTTAATATGATTTACTAAACGAATTTCGTTTGATACTCCAAGAGCAAGAGGCTTTCCTAGAGTAACTTCTTTGGAGTTATCAGAAGTCAATCTTCTTCTGAAAGAAAGTATAATCAATCTCCTACTAGATTCATTGATGCCCATATTTCCGGATTTCACATTTTCGATAGCTTCTCTCATGTTCTGTTCAGACCACGAAACACGTGGTTTGATATTCTGCTTTCTAATATATTTTCTTGTCATCTAAAAAAAATGAGTCATTAGTAGGGATTGTCTCAGATTAACAGATAGAATAGATATGTTTGTTTTGATTTTTTCCTGTCCCATACGTTGAGTCACATTCTAAGCTCACTTGCGGACACTTCCACTGCTTTGCCATATATACAAATTCTCTTTAGTTGTAGGAAAAATGAAATTAGAAGTTTAATTGAAAATTTGCTAAAAAGCTATGCAAATAAAAAAGTCATACTAATTTATGCATTTGAGTTACTGCTTTTAAAATTAATTAATAATACAAGAATTTTATTTAATAAATGCATATTCTTCCATAAATTTTAAACAAATATTTGTTGTATCCTTAGATACCTTTATAGTTATAACTAAAAGTGGCAACATGGCTCAAAATTTCAGTAGCTGATTAATGTATCAATAGTAATATATTTAGCAGTTTTGTCCTTGTTCAATTACCATATAAAAAGAGATGCAAATATCGTCAGAGTGTGATCGACGATTATCTCCAATACGCCATAGTATTGTAGTAAATAACGTCAAACGTGGTTTGTTTATACTAGCGCCAATACGACTAGAGAGTAAACATTTGGTTCCTTCGTTTTGATGTGTTTTCAAGATTTTTACTGACAAAATAAACTTTTAAGTCAATTAATTTAATGTTTTTGGATTATCATGGTTCGTCAGTGCCAAGTTTATCAGGAAAACAGCCGAAATTACCAAGGCCATGTATCTACAATACCATCCCCACTTTTTGTAATTCATTCATTATTTCACTACTGGCGTTTAGAATTGTTGGCCGCAAAAATAAACGTGTTCATGAATGAATAGCCCTCTCTATGTTTATTATTACTCTAAGGGACTCGTTTCAAATTGAAGGTCATATATCCTCTGCTTTACTGGGTCATAAATCCTCCGAGTCTAATTTCGTATGAGATATATGCCCTAGCGAATTTCCTTGATATAATTGATCTATTCTACTAACTCTAACCTAGAAAACCAATTCCCAACTTATATCAACATTGGAGACGAAAGATCCGATATATAGAATGTAATTCTTCAGAAAACGAATATTTCAGTAGTCATGCATGATCAGAATTTACTAAGACCTTACCTTACTAATTGTTTCCAGTGATATTTTGCTAAATCGTAATCGAGCGTTGATTAAAGGTACATTTTCACGTGACGCTGGAAGCTCAAAAATGAGCTTCAAAAGCTGTCACATGTCTAAATGGAACGCTCAAATTTGTAGCTTTCATGAAAAAGGTATTCCAGCGTCAAAATTGGAGCGTCTTGCAAATAAAATACATATAAAACCTAAATTTAATTGTTCCTGTTAATTCGTGTTTTTAAATGAAACTCAAGGTCTCTAGTTAATTCCACAATATAATACAAGTTATTGAAAATTCTAAAAAATTGACAATTGTTTCGATAAATCAATATCATCGTCAGAATGACAGAAGTTACATTTCATTTTATGCCTACCTGATGTTTAGTAGTTATTTTTGGCTAGACCAAGAAGTAACCTAACTTGTGATTGGCTTAATATATGTTTATAGAAAAAGAAGAAGATGTGGTATTACAAATATTGAAGCTTAGATATTATTAGCCCTATGGTGATATCCTGGATATCATTTTTCCAATTAAGATCAGTATAACTGTGCAATGATATAGAAAACCAGGAAAACTATATCTGCTGATCTTTACAATTATCACTTAAGAAGACAGTTTATCAGTGAAGAACTCCCTAGATTTAACTGTTCATTGACAACTTCATATTGTGGGTTTCTTAAATGTCTTCTAATTTCCAGTTCTTAAGTGATAATTGTAAAGATCAGCAGATATAGTTTTCCTGGTTTTCTATATCATTGCACAGTTATACTGATCTTAATTGGAAAAATGATATCCAGGATATCACCATAGGGCTAATAATATCTAAGCTTCAATATTTGTAATACCACATCTTCTTCTTTTTCTATAAACATATATTAAGCCAATCACAAGTTAGGTTACTTCTTGGTCTAGCCAAAAATATAACTACTAAACATCAGGTAGGCATAAAATGAAATGTAACTTCTGTCATTCTGACGATGATATTGATTTATCGAAACAATTGTCAATTTTTTAGAATTTTCAATAACTTGTATTATATTGTGGAATTAACTAGAGACCTTGAGTTTCATTTAAAAACACTAATATGAGCATATTCCACGAAGTAAGGGTCGAGACAGTCAAGTTCCTGTTAATAATTATATTGATAAGCAAGTGTAAAAATGTCAAATAAAGATCGATATGGAAAATATGTTGCCGAATATCATCAAAAATATACTGAATGGCATAATCGGAATATACAATATTTAGCACAAGTGTAAGGACTCAATATAAATTATAGATTCCAGTTCTTCATTCATTTTATTCAATATTTATATACTCTTTGTTAACACATTAATAAACCATAGAGCAAATAATACTTATTCGATTTGTCTATGGAGTAACACAGCTCAAACCACTGTTGCCAAAGGTGTCGATTTTTCCTCAAATTGGGGATTTTTTAACGTAGTGACGAAATTATTAGGGATTTTAAATTTTATTGGTAGAAAGTGAGAACCTAGTAAATTTGATTACTTTTTATCAAGTAAGGTACCAAGTTATATTCTGTTTATTCGTGATGAGATATAGAAGACTATTTTTATTTTGAAGTTGTTATGTGCATTAAAAAAATTGTATCTTGATTTTATATAATTTTATACATTTTATAATAAAAAGTTTATTTGTACAAATTTTGTTACATTTAATTTAATATGTTGGGAATTTTTAAATCACAGTAGGCACGGTTTTGATAAGATGGTTGAGGATGTAAATATTTTTCGCCTGGCAACACTGGTTGAAAGTTGGTTTAAAACGAACTTCCTAAAGCGAAGCTAAAACTGCATATTTAGTCATGTGACCACCGGTTTGAGCGTCACGTGAAATTGTACCTTAACGATAGATATCGCACAACAGATTACCCACACTGACGCGAGTACGAAGAAAAAGCGACCATATGCATATATTTTGCGAACTACGTGCTCGGGGCACATATCCTCCTAGGGCATATATCCTACATTTACCCTACTACATTTGAATAGTTACAGTTAAGCGTGTATTTATTACATTTTTCACATTGTGATTTGAATTTGCCAGTTGATATATAAGATAAATGTGACCTATTCGAATTCTGCACATTATTTGAGGTTAAAAGCCCTCGATGACAGCCACAGTGTAAATAATAGTTTTCTGGGTCAAGTTAAGCTGCACTTCGACTATGCCGGTTGTGATAATTTGTGCTTAGAATTCTTGCACAATAACTGCAAGCACCTTTTAAATAACATATTAGAATTATATAAAAATAAATTAATCACACATGCTGAACAAAGAATAATAAACTCCTTGTATTCTTTATTATACAAATACTTAATTTTGTCTGAAAATAATTGTTATTTGCACAGATCTTGCCCAATATATATAATTATAATAATATCCCAAATTAGATTATGTAGCTCCAAAACTCTAAAAATCTATTATCGAGGTATAAAATATACAGTAGATATGACTGCAACTTGAAGTCTTTGTAACTTGCATGAGACTGAAACATTAATGCAGTATAGGATATAATGAACTTAGAGGAGATTGCATATGTTCAGAATTGAAGACATTTGACGCATGAATGCGTATTCTTAACACCAATGACTTCATTAAATTAACTAAAGTTGTGAATTGTCTTCGCAATATTTTAAAGCTGAGGACCTTTGTACTAGTAGAATGCAATATTTATTTTTTTCCTTTTTAAATTAAGTATGTTTTAATTAGTTTTCCTACTTTATTATTGTTGTTGTGTCGTTTTCGCATTTTGGTATGTAAAGACCGAACTTCTAGTAATATAAATTGTAAATCTATCTATCTGCACATTATAATATTGTAATGTTTTTCTTACTTATTTAAACAGTAAACGGGTGGGATAAACTTTGAACATGGCTACTTACGAATTTATTTAAACTCTAAGCTACTCACTACCCTTAATTTATATACACTTAACTATTCACTTAAATTTAATCTATATACACACCTTAATTAGTAATGTATATCAACATTTTACTGTTCGCTATTTCGGCGTATTCTTGTTTATTTGTCGAGATCACTTTATAAACTCAAACTAACTTCCTCTGGTCGGTCCTTTATATATTAGTGCCCTTTTTACTAGATAATTCTAGATTGCGGCTCACACAAAAACAGTTGGCTTTCTGGCATTTTCTAGATAAGACTGGTCACAAAAACAATGTCTAGATAAGATAGTCACAATCATAAAAAGTTCTAAGAAATCTCTGCGCGTCCGCCATAATTTTAACTTTCATACATGGCTTAGACAGAGTCGGATTCAGGATATACACTAGTGTACTATTTCGTAACATCACCCCCTCCTTAAATGGAAGTTCCTTCTGGAATTTTTGTGTAGCCGAGACTGGATGTTTGAATCGGCAACTGGCCCCATTTCTACATTTTCCGATCTTATGGAAATAGCAGGGCACCGTCTTCATCGAATACTGATAACGGGGGTTGTAGCTGCAAATTAATATCTGGACACCGGTATCTTGGAAGATAGACTCTACCATGTTCCTGATGACTCGCCAATCCAACTGGTTACCCGCTATCTTAGACATAGGCAGTTTCTTCACACTGGATTCTAACACATGATCTCGGAGGTTTCGAAGTACTTCCCACACATCGCGGTAGGTAGATCGATCTTGAAATTCATTCTTAGTTACCACGTAGAAGACGTACCGCGAATTATGTTTCAGTTTCAGTGTCTTGCCAGGGGCTGGAATCCGGTCTTCAAGTTTTTCTAATTGCCCGAACTTCTTTCGAAAGACGGATGCCAACCCTCGTGCGTTCTTGATACGGGCGGGGATGTTGTACGCCAGTGAATAATCTTCCGGGAGAGTGAACAAATCCTGTCGTTGTTCTAAAGTGACTTTATATCTAGCTTTCCTGGTACCTCCATACGCGCCCATAAATTCATCGAAGGTAGGGTCAGACACATCTAAAATATGGTTTACCGCTTTCTCTAGGTCATGGTCTCCTTCGAATGGCGCTAGTCGGTTTTGGTGAACCACTTTTGGTTTTCCGTTGGGGATCTTGCATATGCGATATATAACATCGTTGATCCTTTTCTGGATTAAGTATGGACCTTTCCAGGATTTTTTTTTCTCGTCCTTTTGTGTAACCATACTTTGCCCCCTTCTTTAAAACCGCCTACTGTGGCCTGCGTGTCGTCCCGACTTTTCTTTCTGTCGCTGGCAGCTTGAAGATTTGTTCGAACTAATTCATGAATATCGTCCAGCCTTCTTCTCAATTGGATCACGTAGTCTTCTCCTGCTAGATCTTCTCCAGGCCGACAGCCAAATTCCAGGTCACAAGGAAGCCTCATTTCACGCCCAAACAGGATTTTCCCAGGTGTTTCACCCGTGGACTCATTGACGGCAGATCGAAAATCCAATGCGAATAGGGAAAGATACTGGACCCAATCTCTCTGATGGATGGAATCTACTTTGGACAGGTATTTTACAATAGTCCTGTTCATTATTTCGACCTTTCCATCTGACTGTGGATGTAATGCTGTTGTCCTGGTCTTCTTCATTCCCAGTTTGTCGCAAATCTCTTGGAATAGATGGCTTTCGAAATTTCTTCCCTGGTCGCTGTGGACTTTCAAGGGCACTCCATATCGGCTGATAAATTCTTTCACCAATACATCCGCGACAGTTGTGGCCTCTTGGTTCGGTATAGCGTAAATTTCCACCCACTTTGTGAAATAATCCATTACAACCAGTATGTATTTGCCACCATTTTCGGTCGTCGGAAATGGTCCAGCGATCTAAAGCAATCCTTTCGAAAGGGCTTTCAACATTGTACTGTTTCATGGGTGCCTTTCTCTTGCGATGTGGTCCATTATTCCTAGCGCAAGTCGTACATTTCTTACACCAGTCCATCAGATCATCGGAGCTGTTCATCCAATAAAACCTCTCACGGATTCGCTGGAGGGTTTTCTTCACTCCCTGATGACCTCCCGATGGACTGTCATGTAACTTCTTTAGTACCTCAGCTACTCTTGTTTTAGGGATAACTAGCTGTCTCCTCATCTCGGAACCATCATCGTTTTCAAGGACTCTTTTCGACAGCCCTCCTTTCAGGACAAGGGAGTCCCACTGAGCTTTAAGGTTTCCAGGGGCTGCCCGCAGGGTGGAGTTTTATCTCCCCTTTTGTGGTCACTCCGAATGGATGACCTGCTTGGTACTCTCGTGGGTAGAGGGGTGGAACTGCAAGCGTATGCAGATGACTTTGTCATTTTGGCAAGAGCCAAGTCAGGACGGGTTGCACATAATACCCTCCAAAAGACTTTGGACGATGTCTACAGTTGGTGCCAGAGGGAACAGATGTCTGTTAACCCTGGCAAAACTGTAATACTTCCCTTCACCAGGAGAAGGAATTTGGCGGACCTTCCGCCACTTTCCTATAATGGTGATGTTATTCCATTTGCAGCGGAAGTAAAATATTTGGGGATCATCCTAGATAAAAAACTTACTTGGAACGCTCACTTGGAAAAAGTGATCCATAAGGCCAGACTTTCCTTGTGGACATGTCGCAGGATCTGCGGAAAATCTTGGGGCTTTGGTCCCAAACAAATCCATTGGATATATGTGATGATTGTTCGACCAATGATCACATACGGAGCCATTGCTTAGTGGTCAAAATCTTCTTTACAGAAAACGGCCCAAGCAAAGCTCTCTGGCATACAGAGACAGGCTAGTTTGGCTATAACTGGTGCTATCAGCACCACACCGTCAGCAGCCATGGAAGTCCTCCTGGACCTTCCTCCTCTCCACATACTTCTGGAAAAGGAGGCCATATGGACAACATATAGAATTGTGCATATTTCTAAATGCACGAAACAGGCTTATATAGAGCAAAGTAGAATGCTAGCGGCCACCGAAAGTCATAGTATTCTGGGAATGACCTCTGATATAATGCCCCCAACAGTAAACTATAATCTGCCTTATACCGTCCTATTTCCAAATAGAGATAAATGGGTCCTCCGCAAGGATGAACTCTCAAGAGCAGGCATCTGTTGGTACACTGATGGGTCAAAGACACCCTCAGGCTCTGGTGCGGGTGTATACGGTCGAAGACCTAGGACAGAAATCTCAACATCTCTGGGGTCCTATGCAACCGTATTTCAGGCGGAAATTTATGCCATTGCTTCATGTGTGGAGAGTTTGGGGCAATCCAACCTGACACACAGATCAATAAAAATTTTCACGGACAGCCAAGCGGCCTTGAAAGCACTTAGCTCGTACCGTGTAACGTCGAAATTGGTTTTAGACTGCCAAAAAAGACTCGCCTCAATAGGAGAACGCAACAGGGTATCGCTGGTTTGGATCCCTGGCCACTCTGGTATGGATGGTAATGAGAAGGCTGACTCTCTTGCAAGAGAGGGTGCCGCTCATGACTTTATCGGACCAGAACCCACAATTGGCATCGCAACAAGTGTTGTCAAACAAACACTAAATACTTGGACTGCAAGAAGAGTTTTAGACTTCTGGCATAATATACCAGGATTGGTTCATTCAAAGGCCTTGATACATCCTTCGAATAATGTATCCAAACAATTGTTAGGCTATAATAGACACGATCTACGGTGCCTAACAGGCCTCCTAACAGGCCACTGTCGTTTGAATCATCATATGCTGAAACTTGGACTATCGGACGATCCGATTTGCCGTCTTTGTTTGGAAGATGATGAAACAGCAGAGCATATAATTTGTGCCTGCCCCGCCGCGGCGCAAATCAGGTATCTGATGTTTGGCAGGGCCACTCTCTTGTCCTCGGACCTGAAATATCATTCACTGAACAAATTAATCGGCTTCGTTAAGAAGCTGAATTTGTTGTGTGAAATTTGAATAGGTATGAGCCACAATAGATTCTCGCGAGTCGCAGTGGAGGGCCTCATTGACCCACTCATTATAAACCTAACCTATAAACCTAACCCACTGAGCCCAATATGTCTTGAGTGTCTGTGAAAATATTGACACTACTTGCCAATTTTCTTCCTTCCACTGCCGAATCTTCTTTAGGCAAGGAGCATTCTCCTGATGTTCTCTGATTTTGGTGGGTGACCATTCTTCATTGTTTACTGTAATTCTTGAAACTGCAACTTCCTTAGATTTCGACTTGATGCATTGTGAATAATCTACAGGGCATGACCGTCTAGGCAAAAAGTCGGCTTTTTGGTGATTCACATCAGCTGGATGTTCACCCCTGTCTGATTACCCCTGTGACTGGAGTTCTTGGTTTACAGGAGTCTTCGGGCGCTTAGACGAACCGCGTACGTGTTCTAGCTCGCCACACTTTCGACATTTGATCTTTTTCGGCTTCTAGTCTGCCATACCTTTCAACAAGTTGACGATCTGGTCAAGTTTGTCATCGTCGTCTTCTTCCTGCATGGTCCTACCTTTGTTGTACCGCGAGCTCTTCGTGGCTGCTTTGCATTTAAGAGGTTCTGGATTTGCAGGAGTCTTAGGTCGCTTACACGAACTGCGTGCATGCTCTAGTTCGCCACAATTATAGCACCTGATTTTCTTCGGCTTCTTGTCTACCATACCTTTCAACAAGTTGACGATCTGCAGTAGGGCTCCGTACACTATCGTATTCTAGCTGTCGCTTTCTATGATGGAATTCTACTGTAGAAAGCGATTATCGAATTTGATAACACTCTATGTTGTAATCGCCCTCTCTTCGGGTATTTCCGAAATTGATAGGATAATTTGTTGTTTTAAATGTGACCACACTGGTTTATTTATTTAATAAACGTCAATCTCATATCTTATGTGTGTCATTTGTATTTTTATGATTTTGTTGATTGATCTTACTCAAACTGCGACTAAAGACGAGTTTAGCAACTTTTATTTTGCAAAGTAAAAGCGTTTAGATAATTATGTTTGCTATAAACAATTTACATTTGGTTGTTGCTGAAGAGGAAGAAAGATTAGACAACATAAGAGTGGAAAACATCGAGAGAAGAAATATGCTTGTTGAGGCCGACTGCTACAATTGAAGATATTCGCTCCAAGGAATTATTTCGCCTAATCAAGGATATGGCACAGTTCATACTTAACGGTAATATACCTCTTTGAATCCAGGGAAATAACCCAGTAGCTATAGCACCAAAAACAAAATTTTCTGCCGAATTGCATTTTATGCTACTGGAACTTACCAAGGGGTAATTGGCCAATTCCATAATGTCTCAATGGCACAACAAAGTGTTTCTAGAGCCATTGAAGAAGTAACTGAAGCAATAGTTAGTACGTATGCGGTCGAATGGATTCAATTTCCTGTAACTCCCGAAAGAAAAAATACCATTAGGCATAGATTTATGGAGGCCAAACATTTGAGTTTACCTCACATAAATCCAGCAATAATTGCCAATCTTCCGTACGAACACGCATATTTAAAATTTTTTATAATTATTTACTACTCTACTAATAAAAATAAACAAAAAATGACAAAACATCGACACTGTTGATAGGTTAATTTGCTTCCAAAATAGAATACGAGACGTCTATACACCTCGCCAGAAGTCGATCGCTTTCGTGATAAGAAATCTATTTTACGCGCGTACAGAGTGCTAGTGGTATAAAATTTAGGCGATTTATAGAATTCTATAGGACACAGAGTCCTAGCCCTGGTCAAGTCTGTCATCGTCACCTTTTTTCTGTATGGTCCTACCTTTGTTGTATCCGGAAGCCATCGTGGCTGCTTCATATTCAAGAGCAGCTCAATGCATCGACCAATGTTTTAGGATTGGCTAATCGAAGCGACTTCTCCATATCGTGGTTACATAAGCCGTCAATAAAAGCCTGGATGCCTTAACATTCCATCATGTTATCTGGTGCTGATGGAAAAGCAAATCGAACTAGTCGGGCAATATCCAGTTCATACTCTTGTAGGGTTTCGTCACGTTTCCGCCTTCGGTTTTTCAGCTGGAATCTGTACAAATGTTCCAAACATTCGTGACCATATCGCATGTCCAACCTCTTCTTCAGCTGCTCGAAGTCATCCATTTCTTCCAGAGGTATCGTCTGGAGAACATCTAAGGTATCTCCCCGAAGCGCGATGGTTAAGTTTACTGCCTTCTTCTTATCGGACCAATTATTCACTCTAGCGGCTGCTTCAAATTGTTTCACATAATTGGTCCACGATGTCTTTCCGTCGAACGTTGGAGCATTGACTCGGGCAAAACTGCTAATATCTTCTAACTTAGGAAGTGTTTCTGGCTTGTAATGTTTTGTTTGCTCGGCCTTCTTTTCTTCCGCTGGCGTGTCTTGTTCTTGAATCAGTCATCTTTCTTTCTAACTCCTTGATTTTCTCATCCGTCTGGTTTTCCATCATTGACATCTTATTCTCAATATCTGATTTTAGTGCCGAAATTTTATTTTCGACGTCAGCGGCAATGTCGTTTTTTATTGATAAAATGTCGGCAGATATATCGTTCTTCATGGCATAAATCTTCTCGTCCATACTAGTAGACATCTTGTCCAGGTTAGCAGATATATCATTCTTTATAGTAGAAATCTTCTCGTCCATATTAGTAGAAATATCGTTATTCATAGTAGAAATCTTGTCATTCATGGTTGAAATATCGGCAGAAAGTCTTGCATAATGATATTTCAACGTCATTTGCCATTTCATCTATTCTTCTTTACACTGAATTATTACTGAGAGGAATTTTTTTAATGATATCAAATGGTGTCTTATGATGGAGAACAGTTTTTAATCTCTTCGAATGCCGGCAAAATTAATTTCTCGCCAATGGTGTGTGGTTTTCCCGACTTTGCGATTAACAATGAAACGTTATATGAGGCTCGTAGCTCATCATCGTCTCGTTTAGAAGACGATGCAAAAAGGTTTGATATAGTTGGCTGTTTTAAATATTGTTTTTCGAGTTCATGAAAATAGAATATATCTTTATTCTTCTTATCAGGATGCATTTTATGTGAATGCTCTCATAGCCTCGAAGGTTTCATAGCTTCATTTGAAAAAACTTTTCGGCAAATTAAACACATAGGTAATGATTTGTTTGTAGAAGATTCCGCAAATCCATATTTTAAATATTCAATACTGTATTGCCGGCATTTATTTTTTAATTTAGAAGTAGATTCAGCCATTTTCATACAAAAATTGAATTCTCAATAGATTTATAGATAGTAATGTTTATAAAATGACACACCACTCACGATTATTCACTACGGCAGAGCTTATGATTCACGACTATATATCGCGGCCAAGCACATACAACTAACTAACAAAAAATTTGTAGAGCAGTTGCTTTTATACGTTTCATTTCGTGCATGATTCAACTTGTCTGTGTGCGAACATGTCGAAACATGTTATTTTGTATGAACATCGCGCATTCGCTTATCAACGTGCGAGGACAAGTCATATACTTCTATTCTGAACTAAAAGAAATTATTATAATTATTATTAATGCTAATTTAAAACTGTTTATTAACCCTTATTAAATCATTTTTATTTCACCATTCCTCTTGACTGCTTATTATTTGCTTCTGAATCCGCTACCGCCCCCCTAAAAGGCTGCAGCGCCCACAGGTGGGCGGTATCGCCCCCGTTGGGAACCAATGCAGTGTAAATGAATGTTGGAAATTGCAAACAAAAGATACAATATAGCTTAGATACTTACCATATTTAACTTATTTTTAGCAAAAGTGGACATAGTTCGGCTCTGGGGTAAAGAAATGCATGCAGTGGTTTTCAAACTTTTCTATGACTCTATCATATCTGTTTTCATCTTCTTCATTATCAAATGTCAATGTTTGGAACACCGCCTGAGCCCCATCACCAGCAATATTTAAAAATATAGCTATTTTTGTTTACCTTTTGATACAAACGAAAACATCGCAACTTTTACATCGTTAGAAAGTAAAAATATTTGAAGCTATTTTGTTTTTGAATATATGTAATTATGTATTTTTCCTTTTCATCCTGCTGAAAGTTGGTTTAACTACATAGAGGATCTACATCCTTTCTTAAAGAATGTATTATATTTGAATAAAAGTGTGAACATTTTGTTATTATTCCAAATTATGTGTATTCCATTTCAAACCATATTCATTAGTACATTTAGCTGTAATTATATTGTACATCGTGTTGATGTTTGGTCACGCATATTTTGACAATTTAATGAGGGACCAATTCACCGTATATTTTTTTAATCGCGTTATTAAGAAAATTAAAAGGTCTTTTAACCCAATATCACATTATTAGCTGAAGTACGATGGAACATACAGTAAATAGAAGATTTTTAAATGGTAAGTTATTTTTATATGTACATATAAAAATAGAAAAATATCAACGTCATTTTGTCTATAATATATCGTTAAAAAAATATTTTACGAAAATATTCAATCAACTAATTGAAAGTCTCCTATCGAGAGACGTTCTTCATTATTATCTAATTAGGTACGTGTATCGTGCCATGAACATTTAAATTTTAATGCAGGTAACGTCCTTTGGGATATCTGCAATTTTTTATAGCAACTATTTTTTGGTTCATCGGACACATGTCCAGCAAATATGGATTTTTTAATAAGACGATATTCTGTATCGACAAATACAGGTTGTATTATTTCCATAATTTCCTATTAGTAGAGGAAAGGGACCTAATATGACGCACCTTTTTATTTTTTTGAATAATTTTGCACAAATTTAACTTTTAGAAGTGGCTTTATTTCTAAAGGATAGATCGTTGTGTATACTTCACACCCTAACAAATCAAATTTATTGAAAATGTTAACTATTTTTGTAAAGTGGTAATAAATAAAAAAAAATCACTTTTGTCATTTTCAAGATTGGTCTTCTAATATGAGATAGTTAGGGTTCCTAATAAAAGACTGTCTCATAATAGGATACCAAAAAATAAAAACAAGTACTGAAAGAATATAATATATTGTTTTATTTCAGAAGTAATCAAAATGAGAATCAAAAGTAACAACACTAAAATTGAATCGAACAAAAGTTTTTTTTTCCTTGTTTTTTTTTCGCATATAGGGCAAACAAATGTGCCATCAACTTCGCCGCAATCTTCGTGGCACCAATGAAAACAAACGATACATCTAGCCCACTTTTCTCCACGGGTGCCTTCGGAAAATCTTCCCTGACAAAAACGACACTCTGCATCATTGTAATCCTCTTCATCAGTCGAGTCATCATAATGCACAGAAGTTTCAGAATCTGAGCTGCTCGATGTAATTTCAGCCTTTTCGGTTAATTAACCATTGTAATGATAACATAAATATTGCATTTCACTATCAGATTTTTTTTTTAAATTCCCAAGTTTACTTAGAACGTGCAGTTTTTAATTCTTAGAGCCGGTTAATCAGAGCTTCAAATATTTCTGTGGCATATCAAAGTTTTTAGTATGTAACTGGCAATGTATGTTTGCTCGGTTGCAATCTTGCAACTCAGTTTTGATGCAGTTATCTTCCACCGATTGAGCTGAAATTCTGTATATACGTGTAGTTTGCATGCCAATCCATGATTAGGTATGTGACGTCATTCTTAATTCAACATGGCAGGTCACCAAAGTTTGCGGACTAAAGAAAGTGGAGTAATTTTTTTGCTTCTAACAATATGGGTATTAAATGGAAGGCAGCAAAATTGATGACATAGGTATTCTTATTTTTCTAAAAACTGGGTATAGTCCATCTGAAGTTCTCATCGGACTTTTTAAAAGGGTCGTTAAACCAAGACTATCATTAAAATTTGAATCATTTTTATAATGCCGTTTTTATGGGTCTTACGAGTAAATAAAATTCTTGTAGGTACATCCAAACCTGCCGATTCAGATGTTTGGGTTACGAAAGAGTTTCACCGAGGGGCTGATGGTTGTAATAATATGTATTCTTTCTAATAATATTACAAGCGACATGGACTATATAAGTGAAACCATTGTATAAGGATAGGCAACTCTCCGTTAACATTATTTGGGGTGTTTATAACATCAAGTAATGTTTTAGTCTGTTTTTCATGTTCTTGTTCTATTGTCGCTATTGTTTGTGGGTTTATTGTATCTAAAAATGACAAGTCTTCAATAGAAGACATTGCAACCTCGAAAGGTAAAATTAGTATGTCTTCTTTAGCTGCTACTTCAGAAATGATTTCACTTGGATTCAGTTCCTAATTTAGCATGGAAATATTTAAATCAAAGTGAGATACTGACTGCCCAGACGTAGGACATAATGTATTCGAACTGTTTTGTTCATTTTCTTTGTTTTCTTTAGTTGAACTTGTATTTTCTAATAGTTGAAATATTTTCTTTATTCTAGAACTCATGTCTTAAACAATAAAATTTATTATGAAAACCTGGCAAGTTTTAATTTTTTTTTGAAAAGCGGTAAATGAAATCCTCGTAACTAAAGTATAAACGGATTTGAGGTTTTTTACCTACTAAATTATGTTCTATGACACACTATCTCTACATTGTTAAAATGCATTAATCAACAAAAAAACTAATAACAGTAAACACTTACCTTTCAAATTGTTATAAAGTTTTGATAAATTACTTAAGAAGTAGACTGCACAACGCACAACATACCACTGTCAACGGAAAAATGAAACTTACGAGGTTTTCAGATTTGCAGATATTTTGTACTTCTATGCATTATAACTTGCTGTTTAGCGATTTAGTCATTTCTGCTGATAATTAGATCTGTTTACCGAGAACTGGGACCAATAAGCGACATTTAGATATATTGAGTCTAATCTAGCACTATATATGTAGAATTCCGCGATATTCACCGATAATAACAGATATTTAGTCAATGTTTGAAGTTTCACTGCCGATTCAGAAAAAAGCATGTATTTTGGGCAAAACTAAGGCCAGTTCTCATTTTTTACCATATTTTGTACTCCTATGCATTATAACTTGCTGTTTAGCGATTTAGTCATTTCTGCTGATAATTAGATCTGTTTACCGAGAACTGGGAACAATAACCGACATATAGATATTTTGACTCTAATCTAGCACTATATATGTAGAATTCCACGATACTTACCGATTATAACAGATATTTGGTCAATATTTGAAGTTTCACGGCCGAATAAGAAAAAAGCATGTATTTTGGGCAAAACTAAGGCCAGTTCTCATTTTTTACCATATTTTGTACTTTTATGCATTATAAATTGCTGTTTAGCTATTTAATCATTTCTGCTCATAATTAGCCCTGTTTACCGAGAACTGGGAACAATAACCGACATTTAGATATATTGAGCCTTATCTAGCACTATATATGTAGAATTCCGCGATATTAACCAAAAATAACAGATATTTGGTCAATGTTTGAAGTTTCACTGCCGATTCAGAAAAAAGCATGTATTTTGGGCAAAACTAAGGCCAGTTCTCATTTCTTACCATATTTGGTACTTCTATGCATTGCTGTTCAGCGATTTAGTCATTTCTGCTGATAATTAGCTCTGTTTTCCGAGAACTGGGAACAATAACCGACATATAGAATTATTGACTCTAATCTAGCACTATATATGTAGAATTTCGCGGTATTCACCGATAATAAAAGATATTTGGTCAATGTTTGAAGTTTCACGGCCGATTCAGAAAAAAAAGCATGTATTTTGGGCAAAACTAAGGCCAGTTCTCATTTTTTACCATATTTTGTACTTCTATGCATTATAACTTGCTGTTTAGCGATTTAGTCACATCTGCTGATAATTAGCTCTCTTTACAGAGAACTGGGAACAATAACCCACATATAGATATTTTGACTCTAATCTAGCACTATATATGTAGATGAATTCCGCGATATTCACCGATAATAACAGATATTTGGTCGATGTTTGAAGTTTCACGGCCGAATAAGAAAAAACATGTATTTTGGGCAAAACTAAGGCCAGTTCTCATTTGCTACCATATTTTGTACTTCTATGCATTATAACTTGCTGTTTAGCGATTTAGTCATCCTTATACAATGGTAAAACTGATGATCTAACTATTTTCACGAGAGTAATTCGATAGAATATTTCTCGATTAGGCGACATAAAACTGTATTAATGCGAAATCTATATTATTTGAACAACATTACATGGTATTTAACTACCCTTTTTGGTTCATTTTCAGTCACTTATTTTTGGATTAAACTTGAAGAATCGTTTTCAAACCGTGACATTTTTATGATATTTTAAATTAAAATTATGATAATAACAACTATTGTTACTTAGACGTTACTTAGATACGGACTTAAAGGGGAAATTATCGGCCCTGCCGGAGAGTTATCTCCGAAAAGATCCTGCTTCATTTGGAATTTTTACCATATGAGTGAAATGTTCCGAAAATTTTTCGTAACTACAGTAAGAAACAATTAAACCAGCCGATTTACATATATATTCAACCTATTCATTTAACCATTAATTTATTCATCGAGTAAGTATAGCGTTATTTCACTGACCTCCGTCCCACTCCCCAGATTTAAAAGTGTAGTTGCAATGCTAGCTATAAAAAATGGTGTGCTAGATTGTGATAGGTGTCCTTCGTTTGTGCTAGCATTTTGGCGAAAAAATTCCGACCGGAGGTAGCTAGCGTTAACCTGGCCCCACCTGAATTCCAAAGCATTTTTATTGAAAGCTGTTGGTGTGCTAGCTATAAAAAATGGTGTACTAGGTTATGCTAGGTGTCCTTTATCTGTTCTATCATTTTGGCTAAAAAATTCCAACCGGGGGGGGGGGCTAGCGTTAACCTGGCAAATACATTCTTATTGTGAGCTGTTGGTGTGCTAGCTATAAAAATTGTTGTGCTAGGTTGTGCTAGGTGCCCTTTAAGTGTGCTAGCATTTTGGTAAAAAAAAACTAAACGGGGGGGGGGCAGCTTGACGGACCTGTTTGTTAGTACGATCCAGTCTCCGGAGTATATACAAGTGACCAATTTTACGATTGGATATTATTCAGAGCATCTCAAAGATAAACTCTATTGATAATCAGCTCACTAACGCCAGTACAACCAGTGCTATGGTACTTGACGTACCAAATTTTTGTTACTTTTGAAGAATTTTCAGTTTGTTAGCACGATACAGCCTCCAGAGTGTACAAAAGTGACCAATTTTATAATTGAATATTGTTCAAGGTGTCTCACATATGTACCCTATTGATTTTCAACTGACTAGAACGAGAACAGCGGGTCCTATAAATCCCGATATACTACATTTTTGGTTATTATTGGAGAATTTTCGGTTTCTTAGCACAGTACATCCCCCGAAGTATCTACAAGTAACAATTTCATGATAGAAAATTCTTCAGGGCCACAGATGCGGAAAAGTTAGTTTTAATCTTCAAAACCGTTGACGATATTTGTATCTTTCCGATATGATTCATGCCCTCGGATGCAGTATGGTTGATTTGATTTAAAATGTGTCACTTGTAGACACAGACAAGTTATGGAATCTGCCATTCAAGTCCCACGCGTATAGAAGGAATGTTGTTCAACTGCAGCAGTATTCCCTTACTACAGAAAAGCTGGGTATAACCCGAGGTAGCCACTCACGCGGAGTCATTTGTCTTGTTACGTTATGTTATTGACAATTTTTCCCAGTCATCTCCACCAAAAAGTTTCAAAACCCCTCCAATATCAATTAACCTTAATGACTGACCTTATAACTAGACAAAAAATTTTGTACAATCTGCCATTTTCAGTAACGGTCTAAAAATAATTTACCTCTCCAAAATTTTTACTAAATAAAACAAATTTTAATATTTGTTGTAATGATATTACTTTTTATTAAAATAAACCACGAGTTTCAAATAAAACAAACCTTTGGGATTCATTTTACGTTCACATTTAAAAAAGTCTCAGCAATATTACATCAACCCAATATTTTAACCATAGGACAACACTTTTATCCCTATACGAATATTTTATACAAAAGGTATGTCAGACACGTGTTGAGTTTCCTTTATATTGGATTCCTGGAATTTTCATGCGTGTTTTTATTTTTACAAGAATACACTGAAAAATATGTTAAAGTGAAAGATCTACAATATCAACTGTAGTATTTTTTTACGTCTTGATTCTGTTACTAACAAAACAAATTTTTTTTCAGAAAATAAAATAAAAACCGTTTCCACAATGCAGAATTTTCGACAGTTTTTTCAAAATTTATCGACTTGGAGGATAGATACGAACGATGATTTCGCCCAACCACCTACGACGCCAATTATCACAGTTATACCTGCTGTGGATGATCCTATCAAACAAAAACTGGGAGAATTGCGAATGGGAACGCAGGATAGTAAAGATGGAAAGACTGTAATCCAAAATAAGATGGTAAGTAAAGGATTTCAAAACTACATTTCTCAAACCGATCTAACTTTTATTTTAAAATATTTTCAATAAGTTTCAAAAAAACTAAATGCCGCAGTCTTTGTTAGCTCGTTCTCGACCCTTTAAAACCTCAACCAAAACACTAAATATAAATCGAAATAGTGCAACGCGAACATATGATTATGACGTCTGTCAGGTTACGACAAGTTGTTGAGTAATATCTGTCAGTAACATTACAAATTAATTCTATTCATTTTAATTTTTAATAGTGTAAAGTAAAAATAAAAATAGTTTACGGAAGTAGTTTATTATTCAATAATTTACATTAAAAGAAAATAAAACAACCGTACAACAGGTTTAGGATATGATCGGTAGAAATTTAGGTTTAGTACCAAATACCCCAATTACTTTGGCATAGCGATGCTGTAAAAACTGCTTGGGATGGAATTCAATATTTATATTGTATATTTTTTGCACGTATTGGTAATACTTGATACACATTTTCAAGCGGTTTTTATGAATCTAAAGAATTTATTTTATACAGTTTATCACAGTATTTTTTTTAATTATAAACTAAATGTTCATTATTCTATTCGTGCAGTTGAGATTTATAACAAAAAAAAGTAGATAAAAGGGTCCGAAATGAGCTACTGTCTTGTGTAGAAACAAAAAAAAATAGGCAAGGTACAATAACTTCCATCTAAAGAGGGTCTTTTATATTGCTCGCTGTTTCCTTCCTCTTTATTAAAGCAGAAGTTTAAGTTAAAGGGATTTGTTTAAACGTTACCCAACAACTTACATACGATATTTTGAGTGAACAAATTTGAATGATTATCATTTATTCAGGGTCATTGTTTACTTTAGTTACAGTTTCAAAGTTTTATTTGTAGTGCCCGTAGAGTCTCATATATCAAATTTCTAATCTGGTAAAAGCCCAAAAGACAAGCGTTCAATGCGATATTTCATTGTAACAGGATAATTAATTTGATCACATTCACGATCCTCCGTTACGTAAATCTACTTATATCACTTGTTTCATAGAAATCAATAATAAAAAATATCAAACACATGTATGGAAACATGAAATAAATTATATTTGTTACCGACAACATATTTAGAAACAAAAAATCATTTACAAGTATAACACTCCCCCATGGGAGGCAAAAACAGAAAAGAAAATACTACACCGTCGATCTACCGAGTGATCTTTTTAGAACAAATGGATCTATATGTACAGTGTGGAACAGCCAAATGGAATAAATTCGATAACGATAAATGAGAGCGTGCTGGGAAAAACAAGTCGATTTGTATTTATAGATGCGCATTTTTTTCAAAAAAAAATAATTATATACGGTGTGTCATGTGACAGTGGCCGATACCAACTTTCTTATTTTAAATAGAACCCCCTGTATATTATTAGTTTTTTGGATTCTTCAGAACATTCTAGACATAATTCATGTACAATGTCCCATACCTATCTTCAACTGTTTCGGAAATATTAAGTGTTTTCAGATGTATTACAAAAATTAACACTAAGAAAAGAATAGTAATTTTTCTACTTCTGCTACTGAAACCGCACTTTGATCACGGGTTTGACATGCACAAAACGACTCTTTAAACACTAGTGTTTAAAATGCGAAAAGTCATATCTCGTTTATCTTTTGTTTTTTAAACGTCAAATCAAGTGTATCTTTTGTATGTTAAATTTCATGCTCCTTGATAATTTTGTTATTCTGCGTCATTTGATTTATCAGTCAGCTGTCAGTCATCGTCCGTCATGTAATGAATATAATTCAAATACAATATAATGTTTTCCTTCCCGCGGGCGAAGAAAAAGTATAGTAAGCACCTCGTGTTAAAAACGTCTTTAGTCACTCGTTTCGCAAGAAACTCGTTCCGCTTCGCTCCACTCGTGCCTAGTAAAACTCGTGACTGAAGTAACCTTTTTGACACTTGGTACTTAATATACTATTATGCAACAAGTGCATAAAGTGGTACTTTTTTTCACGAATGGAAAAAGTTGACAGCACGATCCGTCAGGCGAGTGCGGCAATTCCATGAGTGAAAAAAAGACACTTTATGCACATGTTGCATACATTATTTTTTCTACAGCCCTATACAAAAAAATAAAATTCAAATAGAAATTTGGGATATTTTAATTAAGCTCCTTCGGTAAATTAAAATTATGCGTATTCCAAGTTTCATGAAAGTTCATCCTCGATGCCCAGCCAAGTATCTTAGAAGTCCATCCTCGATGCCCAGCCAAGTTTCATTGTGTTAGCTTATGGAAAGAGTGAAATAAAGTTAACGTTATGGCACTTCTTTTAACGTTTTTTTACTTTTTTTCACTCTAACCATAAACAAACACTTTAAGCGATACTAACCGATGAAATACAAGGTACTTTAAAGAAAGGGCGTAGAAAAAATCATTTTATTTCACAAATAATGTAAAAAAAAACAAAAAAATATTAATTTCAATGTAAGAGATGTTCAAAATGTTCGCCGCGAACGTCTTGGCAACATGCTAATCTGGTATAGAAATGTCTTCTAACGTTACTCAACATCTCAGGCGTGACTGATCTAATCGCAAGCGTGATTCGTCTCTTTAAGTCATCTAAGTTGAATGGTTTAGTTTGGATACAATACTTTTGACATATCCCTACAAAAAAAAAGTCTAATGGCGTCAGATTGTGCTGGCCATTCTATCGATCCGCGCCTCCCTATCCACAGATTTGGAAAATTTTGGTTCAGGTACTGCCGGACATTGATTTGGTAATGGGGCGGTGCTCCATCTTGCTGGAACCATAGTTGGGAGGAACTTGTGGGTTTGCTGGATCAGGATATAAGTTTGTCAAAGTTGGCACGACATTATTTTGGAGTAGTTCTAAATATTTATCTCCATTGAAGTTGCCATCAATGAAAAAGTGACCTACGATATGATTTCCAACAATTCCTGCCAAAACATTAACTTTTTCAGAATATTGCGTATGTTTCTCTCTCATCCAATGAGGATTCTCATTAGATCAATAGCGGCAATTTTGACGATTAACATAACCGTGAAGTGTAAATGTGCTCTCATCAGAATACAAAACATCTTCTAATTGGATCATATTGTTATCTAACATTTCCATCATTTGTTCACAAAAATACGTTCTCCTGTCGAAATCGTCTTCCATTAGCTCCTGAGTTGGCATCATAATATAGGGATGCATTTTACTTTCCTTTAATATTCGGAAAATGTTGAACAGTGAGGCTGCTTTTCGACCAGAATTATGTGGATTTACTTGAAACTCAAGCATGACATCCAATTTCGTATCATCGCTAGGTTCATTGGCAACTACTTTTTTTGTCTGTCTTACATGACCAAGCTCGCGAAACTGTTTTTCTATTTTGCTAATTGTTCCTTGGGATATAGGCGGTAAATTTGGAAATTTTTCGTGAAATAAGCGAGAAACTTCCATTTGTGTCAATGTCCATAACCAATCATTTGTAGAATGGTTATTTTGTGCATTTCTGTTAAATGAACCATTTTTCTGATATTATCACGTACAGTTAACGAAATTTTTACGACAATAGCACTGACACTGATCACTACTGTCATGCAGACAGACAACAAGTTGCTAAGGCTATGAGTTTTATACGAAAATAAACAAAACTGTTTTTGTATTTTTTTTTATTTCATATCAGTAAAAAGGAACGCATTAATGGTTTTTGCATATTTTCTCAATATTAAGAGCTAAATGGGACATATGTATTGAGTGTAATGTAGCGAATTTGTGAAATAAAATAATTTTCTTTTTTTAATGTTAGTTTTTGTAATAGATCTGAAAACACTTAATATTTCCGAAACAGTTGAAGATAGGTATGGCACATTGTACATGAATTATGTCTAGAATTTTCTGAAGAATCCAAAAAACTAATAATATACAGGGGGTTGTATTTAAAATAAGAAAGTTGGTATCGGCCACTGTCACAGGACACACCGTATATAATTATTTTTTTTTTGAAAAAAATGCGCATCTATAAATACAAATCGACGTGTCCAAGCGTTTTTCCCAGCACGCTCTCATTTATTCGATATCGAATTTATTTCATTTGGCTGTTCCACACTGTATAGTGTTACGAAATCGCAATCTGGTGTAGTCCCTGAATCTGACTCTGCCTAAGCCATGTATGAAAGTTTACCATTCTTATATGTGACTATTCTTATCTAGACATTTCCAGTCTTGTCTAGACAATTCCAGGGAGGCGATTGTTTTTGTATAAGTCGCAATCTGGAATTATCCAGAAAAGAGGGCACTTGTATATAAAGAATACCGACTAGCGGGAGGAGTTAGTTTATAATTTGATTTCGTGATATAAACAATAATCAAGTAAATAGTGAAAGCGTTTAAATAAATTAGTTAGTATAAGTGAATATACTGTGTATATAATATAAATTAATGAATAGTTTAGTGAATAAATACATAAAGTGAGTTGACTTACCGTGTGTAGAAATTTATCTTACCAGTCGTTATGAAAACGTTTAAATAAATAAGAAAAACGTTACATTGGTGCCAGGTGTGGGGAAATATAAATAAATATTTTCGTAAAAATGGTTAAGAGACTAAGGGGCCTGGAAGTGACGGAACTAACAGCAGAATTGGAAAATCGCGAGTTGGACACGTCCGGGAAGAAAAGTGATTTAGTAGAAAGACTCAAAATGACACTGGTAAGTGACATCTTGTTTTCAGAAACATTTGTATTCAAAGACGAAGGCTTCCAACTTAATCTCGTCAATTTCTGCTAATATGGACGTGAAGATTACAACTATGATAAACGATATTTCTGAAATTGACTGTATTATATTGTGGAATTAACTAGAGACCTTGAGTTTCATTCAAAAACAACGATATTTCTGCTAATGTTTAGAATTATATTTCTGCTATGCAGAACGATATTTCTGCCGACATCATATCGTTGAAAAATGACATCGAAAATAAAATTTCGTCTCTAAAATCGGATATAGAGAATAAGATGACAACGATGATGAGAAAATCGAGAATAAGATAACAACGATAGACGAAAAAATTAATGAGTTAGAGGGAAAGATTGCCAATTCAAGAACATGAGGCATACCAGAGGAAGAAAAGAAGATCGAGCAAACAAAACCTTGCAAGCCAGAAACATACGCTAAGTTAGAAGTTTTACCTGAGTCAAGGCCCCAACGGTCGATGAAAAAATGTCGTGGACCAATTATCTATCTATCGCGCTTAGGGGAGATGCCTCAGATGTACTTCAGACGATACCTCTGGAAGAAACGGATGACTTTGAGCAGCTGAAGAAGAGGTTGGACATGCGATATGGTCACGAACGTATAGAACATTTGTACCAGTAGCAACTGAAGAACCGAAGGCAGTAACGTGATGAAGCACTTCAAGAGTATGATGTGGATATTGTCCGACTCGTTCGATTTGCTTATCCATCAGCACCAGAGAATATGACGGAATGCCTGGGCATCCAGGCCTTTATTGATAGCTTACGGGACCCCGATATGCAGAGGACGCTTCGTTTGGCCCATCCTAAAGCATTAGTTGATGCATTGACAGCTGCTCTTGAATGTGAAGCAGCAACGAAGGCCTCGGATTATAAGAAAGTTAGGACCATACGAGAGGGAAACGAAGAGGACAGATTTGACCAGATCGTCAATTTGATAAACAGTATGGTTTATAAGAAGCGGAGAAAGATCATATGCTGGAATTGTGGTGAGCTAGAGCATGTACGTGAAAGTTCCCCAGGACTCCTGCAAACGAAGAACCCCAGTCACAGGAAAACTATAACGGGTCGGCTAGGAGGTGGAATCACCGATCCATGATCGTTCTAAAGACCTCTAATACTGATAGCTTCTCTCAGATGTCGCAACGATAGTGTGTAGGTAAATGGCGAAGTGAATGGCAAGAGATACACTCTGCTGGTAGACACTGGAGCAACTAAAACCATTATACGACCCGAGATAATAAACTTCAAGAAGAAGCTTTTACCAATGAGACTGCAACTGCAAACCGCCACAGGTGAGAGCGACAACGTTCAGGGGGAGACACAAATCCAATTGGGAATTGGCGCAGAGAAGTTCACGCAAACGGTAATCGTAGCTGACATCGAAGAAGACGTGATTTTGGGAATGGACGTAATGAATCTAGATTGGACTTTAGAAACAGAACAATTAAAGTGGTTTCCGAGGAGATATTCCTTCATCAATATGAAGGCGGCGCGGTGTTGGCAGCTGTACAGGAAGATAACGTTCTACCTGCACGAAGCGAAACCATGATAGCAGCGGGGCTAGAGAGAATCATGGAGGAAGGTACACCGGTTGTGATGGAGCCAAGGAACCACGACAAAGAGGTTGGCAAAGGAGTATTAATTGGAGAAGGATTGGTTACGTCGGCGAAGAAGGTCCCAGTACATGTGATAAACGGGAACGAGTACCCAATTACGATCAAGAAAGAAACCAGGATTTTATCCTGCATACCAGTGACGTCTATAGTTTGCCAAACCACGTTAACTGACAATTGCAATGCCAGATTCGAACAAATGCTATCATTATCTGGTCAATCTTCAAATCAAGCTGAGAAAAGGAAAATGATAGGATTTCTCTGTCAGTACCAAGACCTATTTGTACCAAAAGGAGGGAAGATTGGTCGAATATCAGCCGTCAAACACAAAATCGATACTGATAATGTCAAGCCAACTAGGCAATCAGCTCGAAGACTACCACAAGCGAAGAGAGAGGAAGCAGAAAGAATCATTCGAAAGGTGACAGAATAAAAAATAATAGAACCATCTACTAGTCCATGGGTGTCTCCAGTAGTACTCGTCAAGAAAAATGATGGAACTACGAGATTCTGCGTGGACTATTGCAAGCTAAACAAGGACTAAGAAAGACAGCTATACCCTGCCTCGAATTGACGATACGCTAGATACTTTGGCCGGCAGCAAACTGTTTTCCACCTTGGAGCTGAAGTCTGGTTATTTGCAAGTAGAAATGGACACAGAAGACAAAGAGAAGACTGCTTTTACTTCCATTCAAACTCCTTCTCAAAAATCGAATCTCCACTTTATTTGTAAGATTTTTCTCAGTGATAACTTTGGGTATCCTTTAAATTTTCGGGGAGAAATGAAATGGTTTTCTGCTATTTTGTCTGGTGTGCTGGTTGCTGCCAAAAGTTCGTTAACAGTAACAATCTTATTAACTTGTTTCTCTCTAGGGGGTGTAACTTCACCTCGAATTTCAGCTATGTGTTGATTTTCAGTCTGATTATTATCAGGCATGGGAAGTTCACGATCTGTTATTGAACTAGCAAAGAAATCGTTGTCGTAAAATCCCTTCCTGTCAAAAGGGAAAATACCAGTTGTTTCAAACCCTTTTTTAAGATTAGATGGTGTCATTGCATGAGCGTGTGCTGTTCCGACACAACTAGCTACCTCGTAAATGGTCATGGGAGTTGCAGGATGATGAAGTAACCACGAGTCTACAGTTGCATTATAGTGGGCTTTAAATGGAGCTAGAAATGCTACATCTAATGGTTGCAGCTTATGGCTGCAATGAGGTGGTAAAGTCACTATAATCACTCCATTACTTTTTGCTAAATTTATCGTTTCAATGGATAAGTGGCTTTCGTGGTTGTCGAAAACCAACAAGGTAGGATTTTCTAAAGATGATCCACTATATTTAATAAAGTGCTTGAAGACGGAAGGAAAAATGTCACCATTCATCCATCCATTATTGGTCACAAGGCCTAGAGTGCCAGGTGGGGCGCAATTCAGCATATGATTTTTGAAATGCTTTCGTGGGAAAATCATAGCAGGAGGAAGACTGTTTCCAGCGGCACTTATAATACAACACGTTGTAACCAGAGTTCCCCTTTCACCACTAGTACATTGGCTAGCTTGCTTAAGACCTTTTTCAGTTATTACCTTTTTTAGTTTTTGTACTGTTAATGTACCTGTTTCGTCCAAATTGTACACTCTGGAGCCATCTGCAAATGCATTTGAACGTTTATAAACATCTTCTAAATTGTCATAAAACTTTGCAACGTTGTTTTTGTTGAAGGAAGTCGCACGTGATAAACTGCATCCCTCTGGTTGTCTTATGCTCAATTGAGGGGGGCGTTTCAAAAATCCCTGCATAAAATCAACTACAGCCTGTTTGTTTTGTTCCCAGGATGGTGGAATGTTTATTTTGTTAATGATAGCCATTTCATACGCCATTTCGCGAAAATCTTTAGTGGATTTTCCATAGCACATTTTCGAACACCATATCATGTACTATACAAGGGATTTTTCTTGATCGAAAGTAAAAATTAAGCTGCTTTTATATTTTGGAGTCATACGGACATCGTCAATATTTTGAGCTCCTTTGGCTTTCTTTACATATCTAAATAATGTTGAATACTTAACATTATAACGTAAAGCAGCGTCACGTAAGGATAATTTTTGTCCGTCCACTCCACTTATAACTGCAACTACAGCTTGTTTCATAGAAGCTGCACTGAATAAGCCTTTATCGGTTTTTATTTTTCGACCAAGAGACATATTTTTAGTGTAGGTGCCTACCTGTAACAAAATAATTAACCCTTATCTACATCGTAAGAATAGCAACATGAAATTTAGAAATCGGAAAGGACTTGAAAATTTGAATAAAACCGTTAAACTATAATAATAATATTAATCACAATATGCACATTGTAGCGTTTAACGACAAAATTTATATCATATAAAGCAATGTGCGCGTGCGCTGAGCTGAAAAATAGATTAAAATTATTGAACAAACAAATAAAAAATAATAATAACAATGGTACCTATCTATGGGCCACAATGAAACATGTTTGGGACACAATGAAACATGAAATTAACTGTCTTGACCCTTACTTCGTGGAATCTGCCCATATTAGTGTTTTAAATGAAACTCACGGTTTCTAGTTATTTCCACTAGAAACCGTGAGTTTCATTTAAAACACTACAATGAAACATGTTTCATTGTCGCCCTGAAATTTTGTTTCAAGGTGGCCCAAACCACGTGCTGTTATAATTTTCAAGTTATGTTAAAGAGTAAACATATTACTAAGCGATCTTACAAATAAAATGATAGCTAAATATATGTTTTGCAGTATTACATTTAATAACTCACCGATTTTGCAATTCGTAGTGAAAAATGCACTCCACAAAACAGTAGAAAATATTACTTTTGGCGCAAAACCAACCACACACCTCAAGATCTCGGCAACAAATGATGCAGTTTATATTTCGTTAACGAATTCTACTAATGTGTGACTATTCTATTACATGAGAGATTGCGCGACTAGTTCCAAATGTAAATTAAAAGCAATATAAATTTTGTTTCACTGTGGCCCATGGTTCAGTGTGGCCCACCCTCCCCTACATTAAACTACCTGTTCAGGGCAGCAGTCAGCAAATAAAATTAGTCATAATGGTCGCCAACCTTCGCAAGAAGTCGGCACCTTAAGAAGAAAAAGAAGATTTCGCGGTTTTCACAAAAACAGTATGTACAACACCATCACTACCTGGATAGCACTTCCGGATTTTCCCAGTGCCCATTGCGAGGGTGGAATGTCTTCTTATAGTAAGACGACAGTCCCTTCGTGAATATCGGGACCGGTTTATTCCTATTTGGTATGCACAGTCAACTCGTTCGGGTATTCCTTGCTCCACCGCGTCCAGAAATACTGTTTAATCTTAAGTATGTGCTAGCTGCCCGTGAGACATACGTGGGATAATCACGACTTCGCAAGTTGGTAAATAAATTACCTATTAAAAAATTGCCCGGAATAAGGGTGATAGGATCGGAAGGGTCAAAGGGAATACTAGTTTCGTTTTCGGTAATTAACACAATAAATTGTTCACACGTAAATAACATGTCGCGTTGTTTCATATCTACAAATATTTCCCACGTTTTTAAAAATACCGTAACTTTTACAATTCAAGAATTCCCAATTTGTCCAGTAAATAAAGGGAAAAAGTTAACATTAATGACGCCCTATTTTCATCTTCCGGTTGGAAGTAGCATTCGGTATCTTATTAAACATGAGACAAAGTTTTGCATGAAAGCGCGTGCGAGGGCGGAGAAAATGGCCCCAAAAGACCAGAAAAATAGGTTTTCAGCCAATATCTCCTAAAGTACGGCAGTTAGAGATTTTCGGTTCCAATAAAAATTGAAGTTCAGTTAATTTCCTACACAAATGGTCCTCATAATTTTTCTCGAAAATTTGACCGGTTTCGAGAAAAACGGCACCAAGCGCACCTCGAATAATGAGCTTCTGTGCTGTATGCCGGAGAGCACAGTCCGTTTATTTACACATCAGCGGGGGGACAAATTATTCAATAACTTTATGAAAAATGCATATTTTCTCATGATTCAAAGTTCATGTGAAAGAGGAATTCTGCTGCTATCATACCCTCTGAATTGAGTCACGCTTGACTCTTTTGGACATATCGGAACACGGGTCAAACTTTCTGCTCCCGGGCAATTTTGACATCGCCAGGAATTTGTTCCTATTTTTTTTTGTATTGCACTAATTTACTCGAAATTTTCTTGATTATGGGTCCTCATAAGGTTCCTTTGTCATCCCTGGAATTTGTATATCCCAATTTTTTTAATATTCAATAAATCGTTGTTTATTGAATCCCAAATTTTTGCTGTTTTTGGAGCGCGGGGAAATTTTGTGAATAACCATCAATTAAAAATTTATACATGATCCGATTGGTCTCTATGATACATCATTTGAAAGCTAAGAAGGTCTACTTTTCGATTATGCCATTACTTTTTTGACGAAGTCGTCCATTTTTCAATAAAATTAGAAAACGCGGCCTCAAGGAAAAAACGCACTTTTTTTGGTGGTTTTTTTCTCCCTGCTCTTTATTTCTAACATTTTAACACCTTAACTAGTGAAACGGGGGAATTCCCACCTGTCCATCGATGTATATAAGTCATACCTTTGATACCCCGGGAAAAAAGCAGTATATCTAAATGTACACGCTATAATTTATTACTTTCGTTCCTCCGTCGTTCGTCGCGTGTGTGCTCTACGTGGCGCTCGTGTCGTCTGCTACAAACCATGCGGTCACGCTTGAAGGCATAAGTGTGTTTGTTTTCTGTCATTATTTTGATAAATATTATTGTCGATTATAGAATCAAAAGTCATAAAAGTTAAGAATATTGAACAAATATTGACGTTTTTCTTTAAAATTAACTTTTATCACCAACCCAAAACATAGAAAGTGAAGATTCAAATCTTGTAAAATTGGAGCAAAAGGTGAGAATTTGTTCATGTTGTTTTTATTCAAGAACATTTGTTTACAAGCAACTATTCTTTGGGAAATCTTGGTCTGTTCTTTCTTGTTATAGAAAAATGGAGGTCAACTCTGCTACAGCAGTGTGTTTCCTTTGTAAGGAACCCGTTTCTGCGGATGCTGTCACCGTAACTCGGGGCTTAGAAAATTTGATTGATGTTAGCAAGGGAAGGAAGGATAAACATTTTATTTTTTTGGAAAAACAAACGTCTTTGCAAATGCACAAACAGTGCAGGAGACGCTACATTGTCAAAGGTAGAAATGCCAGCTTCCAGTGCAACAATTATACAATATATACTTTTTTCATCAATTCACGGACATCTAACCCGTGAATCTCTTGTACTTTTGTTAACAATTTTCTATGTAATATTTTAGTCTATAATGTATTATTCTTGTATCATTATATTGGGTTCTCCCGTTGATAAATAAATAAATAAATAAAAAAAATATATTACTTTTCCGCCCAACCTTTCTATATGCGAGAAAAGTATTGGTTTACCCCAGAAAAAGTTGGAATTTTGAAATTTTTTTTGAGTTATTTTCACGTTTTCCATTAACAACAACACGAAAAAATGGTTTTTAGAAAAAAAATCCTGTGTGTATGTCGTCGTCGTCGTCGTCGTCATCGTCGTCGTCGTCGTCGTCGTCATCGTCATCGTCATCGTCGTCGTCGTCGTCGTCGTCGTTGTCGTCGGCCACTTTTCCTTACATGTCTTGTTAGCACGATAGAGCCTCCGAGTGCAATAAGTCAGCAATTTTATGATTGAATATTGTTAAGGACATGTCACAGATGAACCCTATTGCTTTTCAGTTCACCAGAGCCAGTACAACGGGTGCTATGGTACTTGAAGTACGACATTTTGTCATTGTTTGAGAAGTTTGTTAGCACGATGCAGCCTCCGGAGTTCAACAAGTCACCAATTTTATAATTGAATATTATTCAAGACATATCACTGATGAACCCTATTGATTTTCAGCTCACCAGACCCAATACAACATGTGCTACAGTACTCTAAGTACGATAAATTTGTCATTTTTGGAGAAGTTTCAGTTTGTTAGCAGGATACAGCCTCCGGAGTATATACAAGTGACCAATTTTATGATTGAATATTATTCAGAACATCTCAAAGATGAACTCAGCTCACTAAAGCCAGTACGACGGGTGCTATGGTATTTCAAGTACCAAATTTGTGTCATTTTTGGAGAATTTTCCGTTTGTTAGCACGATACAGCCTCCATAGAGTATACGATTGATCAATTTTATGATTGAATATTGTTCAAGGTGTCTCACAGATGTACCCTATTGATTTTCAGTTGACTAGAGCGAGTACTGCGGGTCCTATAAATCCAGATATACTAAATTTTTGGTTATATTTGGAGAAATTTCGGTTTGTTAGCACGATACATCCCCCGAAGTGTATACAAGTAACAATTTTATGATAGGATAGAATATTGTTCAGGGCCACAGATGCGGAAAAGTTAGTTTTAATCTTTAAAACCGTTTATTTTTCTATAATAAATGAAACATGAAGAACGTTTATAACTCTTTATTCCAAAAACCTCAATCAGTCTGGTTGCAAAAAAATTTGCAAAAATTTGCGGAGAATCCGCAAGACATTGTTGCTGAGTATTATGGGTAAATATTTTTCACACTTAAGGCATTTTCAGTTTTCCTTACCAAAAACCTAATGAACTTCAGTATTTTGCCACATGTGCAAAGCTGATTGTTGCTAGATTCAGGTCAACTGGTGAGGTCCATCTTGCTGTAATTAATCTTATAGCCTGTTTTCCTAATGAAGGCCTTGAGGCCTTATCTGAGAGGAAAACAAGACCCTCGGAAACATAAATATCCATCAAAAGTGTCTGGTTACAGGGTTTCTCATTTATGGTACCGAGGATTTTCCTAATCTGTAAAATGTGGTGGCGCCGTCTATAATTGGTTTCCACAATCCAAAACATTGAAAATAATGGATTACCAACACCCCCAGCTCAAATTTTGTACAAAACTTGCATATTTCACAAGTCTCAAAATTTCCGGTTTTTCAACCCGATTTTTTTGCTGAAAATATTAATGTTGCGAAAAAATCATACCAACTATTTTTGTAGAAAATTAACTGAACTTAAATTTTTATCTAAACCGAAAAACTCCAACTGCCATATTTTAGGAGATATTGGCTGAAAACCTATTTTTCTGGTCTTTTGGGGCCATTTTCTCCGCCCTCGCACGCGTTTTCATGCAAAACTTTGTCTCATGTTTAATGAGGTACCAAATGCTACTTCCAACCGGAAGATGAATATAGGGCGTCATTAATGTTAACTTTGCCTTTTTTTCCTCCTTCATTTACTGGACTAAATCTTGAGCACTAATGCATATGACAAATAATTGGTAATAACTCATTTCCTAAATAATGATCTGAATGTGCTCCTGTGTTGTCTTACCAAATTCCATATTTCTCGGAAATCACTAATGTTATCGATTTGGACAAAGGGTACCTTTTTCCAGAAAAATAGTTGGATACAAAACTGACATTATTTTAAAGTTTGTTGTCTTGTCACTTTAAAAGTTCTGACCTTTTATCCGGTGAGCCAAGTCCGATCCTGACTTTCTGCAACATTAGTATACTTACTGGTATGGATAAAATAAATGAATTGATGTACTTGACGACCCACCAAATTTTTATCAAGTTCGAAATTATAGTTTTGGAGTTATGAATGAAAATATATTTTTAATTTTCAATTTTAAAGTCCTATAACTCAACAAACGACGTCCATATAAAAAAAGTATATGAAGTATTGACATTATTTTAAGACCACCTACTCATTCCCAACATTTGGCTTCTCATTCCTGGGACATGTACCATACCAATCAAATAAAAAAAATGTTGTCTAATTTCTTATACATGTAAATAATCAATTGGGATTCTCTTTTTTTAGACATGGATAATGACGTCGTTCCAGTCGATAAAATTGAAGATAGGTTTGAGGAGTACTGGAGGTAGCATTGGAGAATTACAGAATATGTTATCGGCAGATAAAAGAACCGGACACAGATTGAGTAATGCCTCGGAAAAGCCTGCGGAAGCTGTTTGTCACATTTCGCAAAGTCCATACAGAATCTTAAGAGTAAGTTATATCAGTGATGTATAAATATTGACATAATATAGAAATGGGGGTATGTTTATATTATAAAAAATAGCTATCGTTATCTAATGTGCGATAAGTAAAAAACACATTTAGAGTTTGCTTTTTAAACATATGTCGCATACAAAAATTGTCACTTATTTCCTAATTAGAATAATGTGTAATAACATTCCTGCTGCGGGGAAATTGTGTGGAAAATATAAAAAAATTAAACGGTATGTTAGGTGCAAGTATTGTAAATGTACTTCTAGTCTCGAAGAAGCTGAAACAATATTGAAGGTGAGTGGAGAATTTGGACATTTGAAAAATATTTATCTTTTAATATTTGTTTGTCAAATTGATAACAATAGTAAATAGAGAAAAATGCATAAGTAAGAATTCAATTCCTTTATTTTCTAACCTTTTTATTTATAAGGGTAGTATCATCGGCAAACCTTGAATTCGATATCCTGATTCCACCAAATAAATACTATAGATTCGGTTAAATTGGGAAACATTTGCAATTTTTATGCCCATTTCTGAACACCTTTTACATTTTCAAAAAAGTCGTGGTTAACTATATATTGGAGAAAATCTTAATTTTAACTATAACTTAAATGTCTCAGTTATTATAAGCGATACAAACAAAACTTAAGGTTGAAACTTGAAGTCTGAAAGGACACAAAAAGGTATATAAGTTTTATTTGAACGGAACTACTTTTTATCATATTTGATTATGTGTTCCAATTACTACATTTTCCAAGATTTTGGGTAAAACTACGTTCAACAACACCGCACATATTTCAGTATTGGAATTTCTCAATTTCCCCAGAACATTTTTACGGGCGCTCTGCAGCCAGAAGGTATGAATTGTTATATCCAGGCAGAAGGCAACCAAATCACAAAACTTTTTCAAATCTATTTCATCGTTTGGGTGAAACCGGGTCATTCCACAATAAAAATCAAGATGGTCGTTCGAAACAAATTTCACCTAATCAAGAAGATGAAATTTTGGTTCGAATATATGAAAATTCTACAGTAAGTTCACGTCATTTATCATCAGCAACAGGGGTAAGTTAGTCGTCTATTAATAGAATTTGAAAAAAGGAAAGTTCCACCTCTATCACTCCACTCCTGTTCAAAATTTGCTTCCAAGAGATCTCCCACGACGGTTACAGTTCTGTCAACGTATTCCCAACCAGCATAATGACCGAAATTTTATTAAGAATATTATGTTCACCGATGAAGCGACTTTTACCAGACGAGGGATATTTTATTGGAGAAACAGCCATTATTGAGAAAAAAATCTGCATGCTCTGAAAGAAAGACATTTCCAGCATGAGTTTAAATTGAATATTTGGTGTGGCATTATAGGTGACCAACTACTAGGGCCATATGTTCTGCTTCCAAATTTAAACGAAGATACTTATTTTTTTTTGCAAAATAGTTTTAGTGATATTTTGGATAATCTGTCACTAGCTGTAAGAAATAAAATGTGGTTTATGCAGGATGAAGCTCCACCTCATTTCCCTTTAGTTGTTAGAAATAATCTAAATGACATATATCCAAGAAGTCCTGAGTATAACTCGCTTGATTTTTATGTTTGGGGACAAATAAAGTCCTTAGTTTATGCCAATGAAATTAACTCGAGGGACGAACTCTGGAGCAAAAAATAAAATGCGGCTAACTTTATAAGGGTAAAGAATAATATGTTCTTTGAAGTTCGAAATTCCTTTATTAAAAGAATTTTAAAAGGCATAGAAGTCGGAGGAGGCCACGTAGAACAATTAATTTGAGTTTGCTCTTTTTATGTTACATTGTTTTTAATTATGCTTCATCGTCGAAATAGAAGCCTTAAGATACAAGTTTTTTTATTTTCCGTTACTTGAAATCCCCTTCCGATACTCTAAACTGTTTAATTGCGTTTTTTTCGAAAACGGATGAGAATACCGTGCTTGAACAAGAGTACCAATACTACGTAGAAATGATGTTTATGTCATATTTTCTAATAAAAATTACTAAAAAGTTCCGTCAAAAAAAGTTACCAGTCAATTTCATCATCAGAAATCTTTCACGAGGCTCCCTCTGAAATAAAATATCAAATAATATATAAAATAATACTGCCTGTATAAAATTATGCCTCTGTGCCGATTTTGATAACAATCGATAAATATACAGTGAAATTATTAGCAAAAGACGAAGAAAAATTCTGCTTTAACGCCCTTTCTCTTTTTCCACAGCAATATTTTGTTAAGGTATATTTGGTCCTATCGCCATATTTTGGTCCAAACAATCTACCCTTAGCCTATGTCCCGATAGTTATGAATCACCCCGTATAAATTTTGGTTTGGTTTTACTTCCGTGTGTCAGCAATGTCATCATTTTTTCCATCGTCCATCGTATGCAATTGAGTTTTTATAGAAATTTTTCAATTATACGGTATTAGGTCTTTAAATTGTCGATTATAATGACATGTGTGGATATATTATGGCGACTTAAATAATGTAATTTTTCTCAATTCTATCTGAAATGTTTGACGATACTATCTAGTGGATTAGATAAAAAATTGTTTTCGTGTTCAGGATATTGATCAATAGGTTAAATTGTTTTATGGACACTACAGCGACATTCTAGAACATTTATAATGAAATTATTCATATTTTTGATATTAGTTAAAATATTCTTTAATTTCGTTAAATTATGAAAAATAATGACTTTATCGAGAATTTTAATGAATAAAAACAAGTACTTTCAGTATAACTTTTTTTATAGTTGCAAATTGCATTCTGATATCAATGCTATAAGTAACAATATTTTTCAACGATGAAATACAACAACTTACGTTGCTTAAAACTTCATTATATTTGAACTAATGTTCAATTTAAACATGTGACGCCTTTCGCTAACATAGTGTCTTTATCAAACGAATGAAGGTAAGGTGCGTCAGGGTAAGATCGCACCAAAAACATAGAACATCAATTTTGATGATCCATGGTATATTTTTTTTAATATAAATAAAGATTATATAATGTATCATACCTTCAAAGTATGGTTTATCAAGGGGTGACTTCAAATTTATAATAATCACAAGCGTTTTGACCCTTTCGAGACTCCTGGTACACCCTATGTACCAGTAAATGTTTTTTACCAGACTATAGCTCGATTCTCACTATAGTGCAATGAATGTGCAAGGCACGGGAAAGGCACAGGCTCGGTAATATTTGTATGATATGTAATTGAATGTGATTTTCGACTTCGCGTTCTCACTATACGGGTACCGACTTGTCAATGCATGTCGCTTGCACGTAGGTATTCTTCGAAACAATATTTGCCGAGCACGTGCTCTGCCGAATCCTAGCCGGTTTCGCAAAACTTGCCTAGTCTGAATACTCATTCACGGCAATCAACAGGCAAAAAGAAAGTGACTATTTCAAATAATGATGTCGAAGCGTCAAAGTAAGACTTTTACATCGGAAATGGATGAAATTTTAATGAAGCGTTGTATGATTTATCTAATAACAAATACTTAGATATTCAATACAAGTCGAATGTGTGGACGTCGATTGGGGAAAAATTAGAATTGGGTAAGTAATAATTTAGTATATTTATTAAAGTATTACATAACACGTAACTATAAATTATATTTTTTATATTATATTTTGTCATATTGCCAAGGTACAGAACCAGCATCTGAATTAAAAAAACTGGTGAATTTTTCTCTGCAAAGGAACACTTCCTGTTGTGCATCACCACCTTGCTTTGGTGGATCTTGCAGTATACATATGTTGTGATTCTCCACAGCAGCAATTTCTTCCTGTGTCACCGTGGCTTTGTTGAGTAGATAATTATGTAGAATGCATGTTGTTAAGATAATTCTTTCAGCATAGCCAGGTTTTGAATTGATTTTTCTAAAATATATGCGGAAAGGCTGTGCCAAAATTCCAAAGGCGGTTTCAACAATACGCCTTGCTCGACAATGTCGGTAGTTAAAAACCCTTTTCTGTACATCATTTAGTATCTGGGTTTGAGAAAAAGGTCTCAAAAGGTTAATTTTTAAAGGAAACGCTGAATCACCCAGAATAACGTAAGGCGTTGTTATATCAGAATCTGGGAGCTGTTTAATGCCAGGTATGTCCAAGGTACCATTTTCCAATTGTCTTCCCAATCTCGAGTTTGCGAATATACCTCCATCACTGTTTTTGCCATATGATCCTATATCCACCGCCAGAAATCTGTAATCAGCATCGATTATTGCAAGAAGAACAACGGAAAAGGTTTTTTTATAATTAAAATAATTTGAACCACTATTAGCAGGTGCTATAATTTCAATATGCTTGCCATCTAGGGCTCCTAAGCAATTAGGAAAATTCAAAGTAGTCCAAAACCTTTTCGAAATATTGTCCCAGTCTTCTTCACGCGGTGGAGGTATATAAGCTGGCAATAAGTTGTTTATAATTGCGTTACACACTTCTTGGATAATGGCATGTACAGTAGAATGTCCTAGTCTGTAACTGAGTGCAATCGTTTGATAAGAGTCTCCAGTAGCAAGAAACCTAGAATAAATTAATATTGTTACTTTCAGATGGTCAAGAATGCAAGCATCGTTGGAAGGCAATCCCCGGTTAGAATAGAAAATTTCGAAATTCAAAGAAAACTAAAACAGGGCAAGCAGCAGATCCCAACGCGAGATCGAAGTATGGCGACATATTGGAATTTCTCCATATTCACATGAAGGATAAGGAGCGAGTAACTTACGTTACTACGACTGAAAACCCCACTTTTGTAACTGACGATAAAAGCAATCGACCGGAAAATATAAGTCAGTATTGCGATTCTTCACAACATATTTTTTCACAGGTTAACATTCAGGACATAACACCTCCGAATAGTCAGCTTGATGGTCAGGATATTCTGCAGTCTACCGATTTATCACAAGCTAGTACATCCCAACAAGCAAATCATAAGTCAAAAGGAGAGATAGTAAAAAACAAGAAGGCAACAACTAAAACAATCAAAGATAAAGCAAAATCGTCAACCCAGCCTATGACAGCTAGCAGCACCCTAATGAACTATCTTTTGAACGAGGAAAACAACAAAAAAATTGAGGCAAATAAAGACGAAATTGATCCTTTTTTTTTAAAGCATAAAAGCTACTGTGAAAAAGTTTTCTCCCGGTGACAAACATCTAGTTAAAACTAAAATATTTGGACTTGTCTCCGATATTGAAGCTAAATACGTATATGACCAGCAGCATACTCAAAACTTTTCAGCATACAATGCCAGTATCATGCAAACCATTAATTTATATAACACGACTACCGACAGTCGTAGGACTAAAACATACCTCGAATGAAGGGTATAGAAGGCTATATAACTACGAAATAAGTCAGTACATGAATGGTAAAGATATAGTCAAACATATAAAAGCGCAGCGTCTAAGATGGTACGGGCATCTTCGAAGAAGGAATAAGGACGATCCAATAAGGAAAATCACTGATTGGAAGCCTGCCAACCCCAGGCCCAGAGGACGTCCCAAACTTAGATGGGAAGATCAGGTGATTGATGACCTAAAGAAAATGGGAGTCAGTGACTGGGGAAGAAAAATAGAGGACAGAAAGGAGTGGAAAATAATTACAAAGATGGCGAACTCACACTGCATGCTGTAACAAGCAGTAGATATCACACGGATTGATCCACCGTACAAAAGGGATCAAAAGATCTCAAAAAGAGCGGCCTATACTCAGACACAGGAGTGCTGGCATATATATATATATATATATATATATATATATATATATATATATATATATATATATATATATATATATATATATATATATAAAGCTACCGTAAAGAAATTTTCACCCGCAGACAAACATCTTGCAAAAAAATAAATATTCAAGATGGTTTCAGATATATCGGCCAACAGATTTCTTCGCATATTCCCACACATTCAACTTATTTCCATCGCAATGTACAACCTAATATACAACCCCAAATAAATAAGAAATTTCAACAATTTCAATATCAGCCACTACAAAGTACTTAAAGTATTTAAAACTAGTGTGCTAGTTTTTGGGTTCTGATGTATTTTTACAAATTCTGTTAATGGAGACTAAAAAAATTTCTAAAATACAGAATATTTAAAAACATACTTACTTTAGGTAGACCGCCAGTTTTTGAACAGATGAGATGGATTCACGAAAGGTTGTGTTCTGTTTTTGAAGAGGTTCCCTCATTTGGTCCAATAAATTGTCAAACTCATCCCTAGACATTCGATAATATTGGAAAAATTTTGTCTGGTCATCTAAAAGTTCTGGGTGCAACGTTGTAAATTCTCCTTCTTTATTTCGTTTTTTTAGCATTTTATGTACCCAATAACGTCTTTTTCTGTTTCTATAATTGTTCATTTCAAGCTCTTCTTCATCTAACAACAGAGCAATTTTTATTAACGTAGAAGTCGGGAACATTTCACTTTTCACAAAGCTGAAACCTACTTAACCCACGGCAAGCCTATTGCAGTGTGAATTGCATCAAGAAACCTTGCTCGCGCCGAGCATGTGCCTTGCCGTTGCCGATTTGATTCCTGGCACGTCTAATGAGAAACAACCTTAAACTCCTAAAGCGATTCGGGTCCAACGTATTTGCTCAGTTCACTGGAACACGTTGTAGCATTAACGTTTTTTGCGAAAAGTTTCACTATAATTAATAGTAAAATTATTTCGTTTATTGTCAGACGTAGTTTGTTTATACCTTTATTGGGTAAGTACAATAAAAGTTTGTAATTTATACTTTATAATTAATATTTATTTATAATTCCAAAATTATTTGTAAAATTGACTATATGGTACATATGTGTACCATCAGTCCTAGAGAGTGGGACACATGTATGCCACCAGTCGGGAGAGTAATAATAATTAATTATTGATATTATTTGCAGGCATGGATAAAAATAGGTCTTTGACAGAAGAAGGAATGGAGGGAATAGCGGAACATTTATTTAGCGACTCTGATGATAGTGATGATAAACCATTCGAAACTTCTGATGACGAATATGAAAGTTTATTTAAATTTTGCTGTGGAACATTGCTGAATAGGATAGAACCAAAATCTAAGTGTGATCGTACAATCCCCTTATAGATCATAAGTAGCGTTTTAGGGCCAGCCTCCCACCAAGTTATAGAAATTGATCTCATAACATCTACCCCTTTTTGTGCTTTTGCTACAATATTGTCTATGTGTTTTGTGAAATTCATTTTTTCATCTAGTATAACCCCTAAATATTTGAATGAAGTAACAACCTAAATAGCATATTCATTAATTCTAATATCCGGTATTAATACAGGAGATTTCCTTTTTTAGAATAAGATTGCCTTCGATTTTTGGACAAAGAATTGCAGATAATGCCGCTCCAACTAGCTCCCGATATTATAAAAAGACTCGTTTATTTTTCTGACTGCTAGATATATGTCTTCGCATTCCATTATTAGAACTAAATCATCCGCAAAAGCCAATAGTTGTACTCCCTCTACAGTCAAATCAATCAACTCATTTGTATAAATGTTGTATAACAATGGACTTAATGCCGAGCCCTGAGGTAGTCCTTTACATACTTCCCCTGGCCTTGACAGTATTTTCCTATAATTATCTCTAATTTGGATAGTTCTATTAGAGTAAAGTTTGTTTATTATCTAGATGGTTTTTTGTGGAATTTTTAGCTTTGTAAGTTTATTTAAGAGAATAGGTAATTTTTCATTGTCGTAGGCTGCTTAGATATCGAGAAAAACAGCTAACAATTTTTTCTTTTTCCTAAAAGATTGAGTTATTCTAGTTTCTAGCATTACTAAATTATCATATATACTCCTCCCCTTTCTAAATCCACTTTGATTTTGATTAATTAATGACTCACTTTCAATTTTATATTCTAGTCTGTTTTTAATTATATTTTCAAATAACTTCATTACACAAGATTGTAGTGCAATATAATTTTCCATCTGATCTGGATTTCTTCCTGGCTTTGCAATTGGACAGATAATAAGCATTTTCCAGTCATCCGGAATAACGCCTTTTTCATAAAAGTCATTAAATACTTTCAGGAGATTGGTTTTACATGCAATTGATAATTTTTAAATTTGGGATTAAATAATACCATCAATACCAGGGGAGGTGTCTTTGCTCCTTCTATTGATTACTAAATTTAATTCTTCGGAATTTAACTTCTTATTTTCTGTATTTGTAAAATGGTATTGTTGTTCAATAACAATATCAGGAGTAGTTATATAATTAACAAAGTTATCAAGGTTCTCTTTAACAGTGTTCCAAATAAATTTAATGTCACTTTCTGTATTTATATTGCTAAAAAATTGGATGAAACTGTTTTTCTTCTTAGATTTGAGGACTTTTTTTGTTCTCGCTTTATGTAGGTTTATATTGATGTAGTTTTCTTCTGTACTGTTATTAGGATATTTTTGGATAGCGGCTTTTCTTTCTTTAATTAACTTAGTGCATTCAGCATCCCACCATATGGTAGGTTGCTCCTTCTTTTTACTGCCCCTGACCTTTTTCCTTGGTACACACATTTCTGTGGTTTCTTTTGTAAGTTTAATAATATTTTCATAAGTTACATTATTTATCTGATTTATCATAATTTCTGACATCCAGTTATATTTACCCCAATCTGCTAATTTAAAGTTAAATGAGTCCGTAATCGATATTGCATAATTATTGATCTTAGATACATTATTATTTATTGATAAATCTAAAATTATAGGGAAATGATCACTACTACCCTTGTCTGTTGGTAAGGTTACCCAGGAACATTCAAGTCCCAACTCTTCTGTGCGAAAGGTAAGGTCCGTTACACTTTTATTCTGTCCTGGGAGGCTAATCCATGTAGGTGACCCATCATTAAGACAGATAAAGCTATGATTCAGTATGCTATTGTTACGAAACAGCACACTGTTATAGACCCTAAATCCGACTCTGTCTAAGCCAGGTATGAAAATTAAAATTATGGCGGATACGCAGTGTTTTTATAACTGTTTGGGACTATCTTATCTAAACATTGTTTTTGGGACCAGACTTATCTAAAAAAGGTCAGAAAAATTATTTGTGTCTGTGTAAGCCGCAGCCCAGAATTTTCTAGTAAGGAAGGCATTAATATAAATAAGGACCGATCAGCGGAAGAAATAGTTGATAAAGTGATCTCGTGAAATAATTAAACAAAAATACACCGAACAGTAAAGTGCTAATTAATAATCAAGTTTATGTGCATATAAATTAAATGTAAGTGATAAGTTAAGTATATATAAATTAAATGTTAGTGAGTTAGTGTTTAAATAAATTAGTAAGTAGCCATACCGAGTGTTTGAAATTTATCCCACCCGTAATGAAAACTTTTAATAAATAAGAAAAACATTACATTGGTGTCAGGCGTGGGGTAATATAAATAAATATCTACGTAAAAATGGCCAAGAGATTAAGGGACCTGAAAGTGGCGGAATTAAGAGCGGAATTGGAAGATTGTGAGTTGGAAACGTCTGGTAAGAAAAGTGAATTAGTAGAAAGACTTAAAGTGGCACGGAAAATGACGGCTTTGATTCAGAAACAGTTTTATTTAATGACGAGGCTTCCATCTCAATCTCCTCAATTTCTGCTAATATTTCTGCTAACATGGACGAGAAGATTTCTGCCATGGAAGAGAAGATTTCTGCTATGAAGCACGACATATCTGCTAATATTTCTGAGAACATGGACGAGAAAATTTCTACTTTAAAGAACGATATATCTGCCGATATCTTATTAATGAAAAACGACATTACCGCTGACATTGAAAATGAAGTTTCGTCATTAAAATCTGAAATCGAGGATAAGATGTCAACGATGAACGAGAAAATCGAGAATAAAATGTTATCAATGGACGAGAAAATCGAGAATAAAATGTCAACGATGGACGAGAATAAGATTACAACGATAGACGAGAAAATCAAGGAGTTAGAGGAAAAGATTGCCGATTTAAGAACGCGAGGCACGCCAGAGGGAGGAAAGAAGACCGAGCAACCGAAACTTTGCAAGCCAGAAACACTACCTAAGTTTGAAGACATTGGCAGTTTTACCCGAGTCAAGGCCCCAACGTTCGATGGAAAAATGTCGTGGACCAATTATGTGAAACAGTTTGAAGCAGCCGCTAGAGTGAATAATTGGTCCGATAGAGAGAAGGCAGTGAACTTAACCATCGCGCTTCGCGGAGATGCCTTAGATGTACTCCAGACGATACCTTTGAAAGAAATGGATGACTTCGAGCTGCTGAGGAAGAGGTTGGACATGCGATATGGTCACGAACATTTGGAACAGTTGTACAGATTCCAGCTGAAGAACCGAAGGCGAAACGTGACGAACCCCTTCAAGAGTATGAAATGGATATTGCCCGACTAGTTCGATTTGCTTATCCATCAGCACCAGAGAACATGATGGAATGTTTAGACATCCAGGCCTTTATTGACGGCTTATGTGACCACGATATGGAGAAGACGCTTCGATTAGCCCATCCTAAAACATTGGCCGATGCATTGACTGCTGCTCTTGAATATGAAGCAACCACGATGGCTTCGGGATACAACAAAGATAGGACCATACAGGAAGAAGGTGACGATGACAGACTTGACCAGATCGTCAACTTGTTGAAAGGTATAGTAGACAAGAAGCCGAAGAAAATCAGGTGCTGTAATTGTGGCGAGCTAGAGCATGCACGCAGTTCGTGTAAGCGTCCTACGACTCATGTAAACCAAGAACCTCTTAAATGCAAAGCATCCAAGAAAAGCTCGCGGTACAACAAAGGTAGAACCATGCAGGAAGAAGATAACGATGACAAACTTGATCAGATCGTCAACTTGTTGAAAGGTATGGCAGACAAAAGGCCGAAGAAGATCAAATGCCGGAAGTGTGGTGAGCTAGAGCACATACGCAGTCCGTCTAAGCTCCCCAAGACTCCTGTAACCCAAGAACTCCAGACACAGAGGAAATCAGACAGGGGTGAACATCCAGCTAATGTGAATCACCAAAAAGCCAACTCCTTGCCTAGACGGTCATGTCCTGTAGACTATTCACAATGCAACAAGTCAAAATCTAAGGAAGTTACAGTTTCAAGAATTACAGTAGTCAACGAGGAATGGTCACCCACCAGGATCAGAGAAGATCAGGAGAATGATCCTCAACTGAAGATGATACGGCAGTGGAAGGAAGAAAATCGGCGACCTACCTGGCAAGAAGTGTCAAGATTTTCACCGACACTCAAGGCATATTGGGCTCAGTGGGACTCCCTTGTCCTGGAAGAAGAGCTGTTGAAAAGAGTCCTTGAAAATGATGATGGTTCTGAGATGAAGAGACAGCTAGTTATCCCGAGAACAAGAGTAGCTGAGATACTGAAGAAGTTACACGACAGTCCATCGGGAGGTCATCTGGGAGTGAAGAAAACTCTTCAGCGAGTCCGTGAAAAGTTTTATTGGGTGAACAGCTCCGACGATGTGAAGGACTGGTGTAAGAAATGTACGAATTGTGCTACGAGTAATGGACCACATCGCAACAGAAAGGCACCCATGAAACAGTACAATGTTGGAAGCCCTTTCGAAAGGATTGCTTTAGATATCGCTGGACCATTTCCGACGACAGCAAATGGTAGCAAATACATACTGGTTGTAATGGATTATTTCACAAAGTGGGTGGAAATTTACGCTATCCCGAACCAAGAGGCCACAACTGTCGCAGATGTATTGGTGAAAGAATTCATCAGCCGATATGGAGTGCCCTTGGAAGTCCACAGTGACCAGGGAAGACATTTTGAAAGCCATCTATTCCAGGAGATTTGCGAGAGGCTGGGAATAAAGAAGACCAGGACAACAGAATTACATCCACAGTCAGATGGAATGGTCGAGAGAATGAACAGGACTATTGGAAAATACCTGTCCAAAGTAGTATCCAACCATCAGAGAGATTGGGCACAGTATCTTTCCCTATTCGCATTGGCTTATCGATCTGCCGTCAATGAGTCCACGGGTGAAGCACCGGCGAAAATCCTGTTTGGACGTGAAATGAGGCTTCCTTGTGACCTGGAATTTGGCTGTACGCCTGGAGAAGATCTAGCAGGCGAAGACTACGCGATCCAATTGAGAAGAAGGCTGGACGATATTCATGAATTAGTTCGAACAAATCTTCAAGTTGCCAGCGACAGAATGAAAAGTCGGTACGACACGCAGGCCACAGAAAGCGGTTTTAAAGAAGGGGACAAAGTATGGTTACACAACCCGACGAGACGAAAAGGATTTTCTCTAAAATTACAAAAATCCTGGGAAGGTCCATACTTAATCAAGAAAAGGATCAATGATGTTTTATATCGCATAAGCAAGATCCCCAACGGAAAACCAAAAGTAGTTCACCGAAACCGACTAGCGCCATTCAAAGGAGACCATGACATAGAGGAAGGAGTAAACCTTATTCGAGATGTGTCTGACCCCACCTTCGATGAATTTATGGGCGCGTATGGAAGTACCGGGAAAGCTAGATATGGAGTTACTTCGGAACAACAACAAGATTTGTTCACTCTCCCGGAAGATTATTCACTGGCATACAACATCCCCGGCCGTATCAAGAACGCACGAGGGTTGGCAACCGTCTTTCGAAAGAAGTTCGGGCAATTAGAAAAACTTGAAGACCAGATTCCAGCCCCTGGCAAGACACTGGAACTGAAACATAATTCGCGGTACGTCTTCTACATGGTAACTAAAGATGAATTTAAAGATCGATCTACCTACCGCGATGTGTGGGAAGCACTTCGTAACCTCCGAGACCATGTGTTACAATCCAGCGTGAAGAAACTGGCTATGCCTAAGATAGCGAGTAACCAGTTGGATTGGCGAGTTATCAGGAACATGGTAGAAGTTATCTTTAGAGATACCGGTGTCCAGATATTAATTTGCAGCCACATCCCCCGTTATCAGTATCCGATGAAGACAGTGCCCTGCTATTTCCATAAGATCGGAAAGTGTAGAAATGGGGCCAGTTGCCGATTCAAACATCCAGTCTCGGCTACACAAAAGTTCCAGAAGGAACTTCCATTTAAGGAGGGGGTAATGTTACGAAACAGCACACTGGTATAGGCCCTAAATCCGACTCTGTCTAAGCCAGGTATGAAAATTGAAATTATGGCGGATACGCAGTGTTTTTATAACTGTTTGGGACTATCTTATTAAACATTGTTTTTGTGACCAGACTTATCTAGAAAAGGTCAGAAAAATTATTTGCTTCTGTGTAAGCCGCAGCGCGGAATTTTCTAGTAAGTAACGCATTAATATAAATAAGGACCGATCAGCGGAAGAGTTAGTTGATAAAGTGATCTCGTGAAATTAATAAACAAAAATACACCGAACAGTAAAGTGCTAATTAGTAATCAAGTTTGTGTGCATATAAATTAAATTTAAGTGATTAGTTAAGTATATATAAATTAAGTATTAGAGAGTTAGTGTTTAAATAAATTAGTAAGTAGCCATACCGAGTGTTTGAAATTTATCCCACCCGTAATAAAAACTTTTAATAAATAAGAAAAACATTACACTATCAATAATTACATTGCCATTATGATCGTTACCAATATTCGCCCATAGTAAATTTTTTGAGTTAAAATCTCCCCCAAATATAATATGATCAAAATGTTTTTTTCATTACAAATATCTCTAAGGAACATTTTATTTAATCTAACGTTATTAGGGTTATAGATATTAATTATTAGAATTTTATTTATTGATATTGCCTGAATAATTGTACCTTAAGGTTTGTTTAAATTGTTTAGATTGTAAGACTTGGGTAAAAGATTCCTTTTTGCTATGGTGGCAATGCCATTGTGTCCTTCTAAAAGTAATATATTTGTATACTTTTCTAGAAAGAAAAGTCTCTTGTAGAATAGCTACCTCAGGATCTAGATGGTGCATTAGGTATTCAATATTATGTTTATTTGAATTTACACTGCGTATATTCCATTGTAATAGCTTGAATCTAAGAAACAAGAGTAATGCTTAGCTATGATTTACGAGTGTACTGCATTTTGATGAGCTTAACATCTTTTCATCAGACTCGCGTGGGCCTGGAATTTTCTCAACAGTCCCTGTGGAGGTACCTCCTCCTCTATTTCTAGTAATTTCTTGAATTATTTGGGAATAACTGATTGATTCTCTTAATGGCGTGTTAATATCTTTGAAATAATCTGATATATTAACGATATCGTTTAAGTTTTGGGAATGGCCTGATAGCATTGACGGGGTGTTATTGTCGCAGTGGTTTTACGAATTACCTTGATTAGCTATGGAGTTAGAGGTTCTATATAGAGATTGGATATAGTTTTGACTGTTGATAGTTGGAGAAGCAGGAAGGAGTTGATGTTTAACCAAACAGCTACAGTGATCCGCTTTATCATATGTCAAGTCATTTTGTCTTGGTCTTTAAGGGTTATTAGCAACTAAATTATAATTCTTTTTTTTGGGAGGAAGAAGGGGAAATAAGGATCTTTGGAAAATACTCACTGTTTCATTAGGTTTTTGTTTGGATTTTAAGAAACGGAAATTAATGTAATTTGGCTCTACCTGTGTGTTGTTTGGTCTAGTCTCTTCATTTCTGGGGTCATTTTATTAGCATCATAGTAAGACAGATTCTGATAGCTCATCAACTCTGAAATTCTTTTTTGCCTAACTAGCTCCCCACATTCTTCCACATTTTTTAAGAGATCCTGTATATTATGTTATTTCTTACAATACAGACAAGATTTATTTTTACTTTCACAGTTTTCTAGTTCATGATTTTCGTTTCCACATTTATGACATCCAGTTTTTCCATTGCATTGTTTTGTCGCATGGTTAAATCTGTAGCATTTTAAGCAAAATATAATTGGTCTAATATATGTTCTTACTTCTAATTTGTTCGAATACAGATTGACGTACCTTGGGAAATTATTTCCATGAAAAGTAGAGATATATGAACCAGTTGGTATATACATAACAGATTGGGAAACCTTGTCCACTACTCTACGATTTATTCTACGGACTTCTACAACTTTGTAAATATTATCTGATTCTTCATTAGCTCTGTCTATAATCTCCTCCTCAGGTAAGTTGACGCCCACTCCTTTCACTACTCCTTTACAAGTCAATAATGAAGCTGGTATGAATCTTTCGTATCCTTGTTTTTTAATCTCTTCATTATTGTTAAAATCATTTGCATGTATACGTGTTCTAAAAGTAATCGTTACTCTATTTCTACCTTTTTTTCGATTTGCTGAATTCCAATGATTTTTTGTTTGTGAAGGATCCTTCTCATTTCTACAGGATGGAGGTTGCCCACGTTTTTTTCTTTATGCTCAATGAGAACTTTAAATGGGCCAGTATCATTAATATTATAAAATAGATACAATGGTTTCCTTCTACCTTGGCTTTCTTGTGTTATAATTTGTACTACATCTATAATGGGCGCCCTACTTTACTTCCATACGGGATTATTACCCCCCTACTATTTGTTGTTTAATAGCCACTACGTGCAAACTACCCCTAAATGATAATAATTTGACTTAATTACTTCAATTTCTAGTTGATATTTAGGTAAACATATTAAGGATGACTTGATAATTTTCAGATTTATCCAAAAAATCGGCCGCCAAATCAATGTATTGATAATGTAACAACTAATTAAATTTAATCTGTCAATCGTAAATTACACTGCCATCTTCCGTCTGTGGATGTCAAAGAAATTAACGATAACGAACACGACCGAAATTCTAATTCTTCTTCCCTAATTTCAAGGCCTCAGCTACCAGGACTATTCAGCCTAACGCAACCGAAGTTCACTTGTTCGTTGTGACACATATACTGCCGTCCTAAGAAAAAGCGCAGTAAGTGCAAAAAAGTCGAAAATCAGTTTTTTATCTACACCTATGTATTCGAACGCGCTGAATTAGAATATGCAAGAAAAATGCAGTATATACAATGATTGCTGAGATATCGTCGTGGAAATGATCACAGTTAGTACAGAAATCGTTCCTTTTGTATCTCAAAATATTGTATCTGCATCTGAGTAAGAAAGAAAGCAGTATCTGAAAGAAGACACTGTGTTTTAGCTTACAATTCGTAGATACTACATTTTAACTGTCTTAAGTATACGGACAAGAATCAACAAATAGATTATTTCAACTCACTGAGCTATGCTCAGTTGTCTCCGTTGATTCCTGAGAGTTAGTAGGTACATTTATATACGGAAATGCTTGGAAGTAGATCAACAAAAATAATGGCGATGGTGCGCGATAAAGAATTGCAGAAAGTGTTGCAGCAGCAAGCAGAGGTATTACCAGGAGTAGAAATGGCTAATCAGGAAATAGTTTGTTTGCAGAGAACTGAAAATATCGAAAGTGGGAATGTTCTTATTCCTAAAACTAGTGCAGGACGGAGTGAACTGGTAGAAATACCAGTTGTTATTCAAGAACTTGTTCAATTAGATGCCCATGAAAGTATTCTTATTATGCCAGAACTAGCGATTGAAAGTGACAAAAAAATAGACGACACCAATTATATTTCAAGAAGATTTTGAAAACGAGAATAGTACTATTATAGACTTTGTCAGCCTAGCAGAAGGTTGGTAATCTTCTTCACATATTACCAAGGTAAATAATTACCGAAATATTACCATTTCCAGACCCAAACCAGCAGTTATCACAATTGGAAGAAGTATTGCTCGAAGAAGAATCAAGAGAAGAACTAATCCAGATATCACAAGCAGAAATACAAGAAACAACTGTCCAGTCAAATGAAAGAGGTTAGTATAAGTTGCAATATTCAGAGTATTAATTAGCTCATACTATAATAATGTTTCAGAGTATACAAAGAAAGGAACAGTGAGAAACAGAAAAATCAAACGGCCCAAAATTGAAAAATTACAGGAAAAACGATTGAAATTGCAAGAAAATCATAGAGTTTTAAAAGGATGTAATGTCGATAAGTGTAAATTGAAATGTGGTGACAAGTTTCATGATGAGCAAAGGTATAAAATCAATAGCGAGTAATGGAAGTTAAACTGGGAAAAACAGAAATCTTTCATTCTACATCAGTATTCGAGAAATAATGTTAAACGCAGAACGCTCAAAACAGAATCATCTCAACGGAATGTAACTATACAATATCATCTCCATAGTAAAGAAGGTACAAAGTGGCACGTTTGTGAACTATTTTTTTGTGACGACTCTCGGTTACAAATCCAAGAACGACTGCATTGTTTTCCGTGCTTTATCTACAGTTGCAAGGTCTTCAAGCACCCCTGCGCCCGATCGGCGTGGGCTTCATCCCAATAAAGCTAAAATTGACAGAGATCAAATACATTTGCACATTGAGTCCTTCCATCCGGAAACCTCTAATTATAGGAGGGAACACGCTCTCAACGTTAGATACCTACCGGATGACGTCACAATTAACTTCATGTTGACCGATTTTTGTCGTAAGTACCCGAATATAAAAATTTCATATGAACTATACCGAAAAGTAGTGAGCGAAATGAATATTCATTTCACAAATCTTGGTTACGAACAGAGTGAACATTGTGAGACGTTTCGTTTACACAATTCAAAACATACCAAGAACAATTTAGACACAAAATGTGAAATATGCAGTAAATGGCCCGCGCATAATTCCAAAGTTGTAGGAAGTAGAAAACGTTACAAAAAACATGCAGATACGATATTTGATGAAAACACCCTGTGCATATCAGCTGACTTACAGAAGATAATTATGTTACCTCGTATAGATATGTTCAAGGCAGTTATTTTTATCAGACGCCTCACATCTTACAACCAAAGTTTCGTACCGGTGGGAAGAGTGGAGAAATCTCGACGACCATTCGTAGTTTTGTGGTACGAAGCAATAACTTCTCGAAAAAATGAGGATATTATAAGCACCTTTTACCAATTCTTCTTGCATAATAGGGATACCAAAAATATAATCATTTGGCTAGATAATTGTTCCGCTCAGAACTAAAACTGGTGTGTGCTCAGTTTTTTTGTGCATATTGTGAATTCTAGCATGGTGTTTGGAAGTTAATTAATTCGAACCAGAACACACTTTCATGAGTACCGACAGCTTTCACCACCAAGTCGAATTAAGTTTAAAAAAGTAAAATTAAACATATGATTTCCTGGACTTTGTAGATTCAGTTTCAAAATCAAATTCAGGAAAAATTGATGTAAAATCCATGTAGATCAACGATTTTTTCCAATGGAAAGACCATCATTCCGTGGCAAAGACTAATAATACAAAACTCAATAATCCCAAGCCATATTTGAGTGATATTCTACAGATCCGCGCAGAGCGAGGAAAGTTCACTTTGAAGTACAAAACAGATTTCAGTTCCGAAACAGAACTTGAGTTGAATTTCATCAAAAACGCTTCAATGAAAACGATTGGTACTGAACCCACTGCTCTGAGTTTTGAAGACGGCATCGAGAAAACCAAAAAGGAGGCTTTATTGAAAGTAGTGGGACCATTGATGGACAAAACTCGTTTACAGTTCTAGAAAAACCTCCCAGTCAAAAAAGAAAATTAATTCTACTTAAAATACTCATTTATTTGTTCTTGCAGTTGATATTTCGTATCCATTATTAGTTTATATGTTACCTATTGATAATTCGTTTCGTTTGTGTTTATTCACAAATGCGGTATTGAAATTGTGATCTCAGTTCGTGAATAGTAAGAAAAGTTGAATAAAAAATTATTAAGAACACATACTGTTTCATGATTAACAAGATATGAATTTTTTTCATAAATTAAAATACAGTAAGTAGTTACTTACTACGTTTTATTTTATGGAAACGGCTCAACCTCGCGTTCCTAATCACAGTAATTGATATATTTTTTGAAATATTCTCCGAATTATTTCAAAATTCTTAAAACATGATGGAACAATAATACTCAATTGAACTGAATTTCATGAATATATCTTGAATTTAACGACCTCAAATGATCTTTCAATTTGTGTATGTGTTTAACTGCCATTTTACTTTTATGTACTTACTGCGTTTTTCTTGGCACGGCAGTATAGATGGCGCGAAGAACGCGTATCTTTTTTAATAAGTATAAGTGCTCACCCCCATAGACTGATCTTCGACAAGTTGCAGGACAGACTCAAACCACAGTTCGAAACGATCTGCGTTCATATCCTCGAGAAAGTAACCAGTTCTTTTAGATACAAATATCATGCTACGTATCTCCAGAAACACACTGTAACTTTGTATATGAGATAGATACTATAAACTGCTATCCTTTGCCTGCTGTGGCCTGAAAACCTGTCGATAAACCTTCGAGAACAACTTTCCGATTGCTTGTAAGGTTATGTCGAGCCTTACTTTCCCAACTGTACGTCCAGCATTTACCCATGTCTCGTCTAAATAGTAATTTTTTTCGAAATTCTCCTATTTTACATAGGTAGTTTCGACGCCATATAATTATTTCTTGTCTTTTTATGTACCGATAATATAGCTGACTAATTTCATTTTTAGTTTGATAGACTATAGCAGGAGCTCTTCTTATAGGAGAAATATCTTCAAAATACAGCTTCCAAATCTATAAAATAATTTATGAAAATACTAACTTTGATTGTTACTTAAAAAATGTAAAAGAATAATGAAAACTACGAGTAATAGAAATAAATATATACTTTTTTGTCTGAAAAGTTCGTTGTAAACTTTGATTGACAATTAAACATATGAAAAATGCATGCTGTTTTCTGAACATCATCGAAAACTTTTAATGTTCGAGAAAAATCTTCATTCAGATTCGGCGTATAAGGTACGGTAAATACGGCCAAGCAGAATTCGAAAGCTCCGGCACTTCAGTTGTTGTCGCGACGTGAGCTTCAAAGTCCGTCGAAATATTTCAACTATAAATTTATGAATATTTATTTATATACGTAATTTAAATACATTCTTTTGTGTCACTTATAATAATACATTTTTAATATCAGTGATGAAGTCTTCGTAAGTTTCGCAAAATGATTATAGGCTCTTGAACATTAAAAATAAATATTTAAAAAAAATTAATTAATAATTAAATTTATTTTGTTGAATATATTTTTGGTAAAACTACTCATTCCACTAATTTTCTAGACCCTATAAAATATAATTTTCAAATATAATAATTGAACGATATTTTCTTAAACTAATAACGTGTATTAAAATTGAACTGTACCATTTGAGATATTTTTTATTAAGATTTAAAAAAACGTAATTGACTGAGATAGTGCTGCATATCCTGGTGTCAAAATACCCATGAAAATGAATTGAAAAATCCAACTGTATACAGGGTATGCTTATTTTGAAAATACGCAAAAATGTTACTAGGAAAAGTTGTTAGGATTTGATTTTTATGTCTAAATATATTTGGTAAAAACTAAAAATTGACCGGTTCAATTGCGTGAGCCACTCTGTATTTGGGGTAATTGTTACAAGTTGTAAAAAAAATTGTTTGTGATATTTATGCATAAAACCGTTCTGATTTTAGAAGATATAGGTGATAATTATGAAATATCTGGAATTTAGTAAAAACTAGAAATAAATATGGTGCACGATGTCTGCCATTTTCAATATATCTTGCTAAACAAATCGGAAGTAGAGGGTCTTTTGTTTATGCAGTACAAGATATTTCACCATTTTAAAAGATTTGTGATAAATAATTATTAGCTGTTTGATTTTTTTCATTCCCCAAAACACAATTAAAACCTTTTTGGAGTTACCATATTTTTAAGCCAAACAATACTCTGTCAAAGAATTATGTATAACAGTAGTCCCTTTGTCATAAACTGACTTGAACTTTTTAAATATTTTGGTTTGTAAAATGATTGCTGATACTCAAGCTGTTTTATCCACCGAAGAATAAATAGAAATTGTTTTAATTGTTGGTGATACACACAGTGGAAAGAATACTGAAAAAATTTAAATTGACTAGAAATGTAGCCAACCTGTCATAGGTGAGGAAGCCATTATGAATGTTTTGCTACCTAGAATTGAGATACGAAAGAAAGGATAATTTTGGTATCATATGTTCAGTAAGAAATATTTTAAAACAAAATAAATATAATACCTAACAGACCTCATTTCATACTCTCTCTGTAAGAATGAAACAAGGATGCACGCTTAGATTATTGTTTTTGGATACAAGTTATAAGGGAAGATGATAGAGATTTTCCATCCTCTATATTATTTACAGGTGAAGCAATATTCACTATCAGTGATGTAGTATGATGTAGGTGGTAATTATGAAATATTTGGAGTTTAGTAAAAACTAGAAATAAATGTAGTGCACGATATATGCGATTTCAATATCTCTTGCTAAACAAATCAGAAGTAGAGAGACATTTGTTTATGCAGTACAGGATATTTTACCATTTCAAAGGATTTGTCATATTTAATTGTAAGCTGTTTATTTTTCTCATTAATCAATACGCCATTAAAACCTTTTTGGATTTACAAAAATAGTCCCTTTGTCATAAACTGACTTGAACTTTCGAAATATTTTGGTTTGTAAAATGATTGCTGATATTCAAAGCTGTTTTATCCACCGAAAAATAAATAGAAATTGTTTTAATTGTTGGTGATACACACAGTGGACTGAAAAAATTTGAAATTACTGGAAATGTAGCCAACCTGTCACATGAGAGGGAGCTATTATGAATGATTTGCTATCTACAATTGAGAACCCAAAAATTCCAATATCGGAAAGAAAGGATAATTTTGGTCATCATAAGGTTCAGTAAGAAATATTTTAAAACAAAATAAATATAAAACGATGAAATAAAACAAATTAATTTGTTTAAAACTTCACTATATTTGAACTAATGTTCAATTTAAACTAGTTGACGTGTTTCGCTAACACAGTAGCTTTCTCAAAACGTATTAAGGTATATTACATTTTTTTTAATATATACAGTGCATGAATAGAGAATTCTATTATACTAATAATAACAAAGGTATTGATAAAAATTACCTGGAAATTCATTCACTACAAACATTCCTAAGCTATCTTCTAGGTAACAAGGTTTAATAAAGGAGAGTGATTGATATCTATTTGGTCGTTAAGAAGGTTACCTGAATATTTGTTTTTGTTTATCTCAAGAGCTTCTAAAAGATTTACCTTCTACATGTAAAATATCAAAATTTGGGTCGAAAATGTGTTAATTTTCTAATAAATGATTTGAATAGTTAGCATCTAATATTTTGTTGTCATAGCTACGTTTGTGTCCCGAAATTCTAGTTTTAAAATTTCTGATAGTTCTACTGATATAAACTTGATCACAGTCATTACCACATTTTAATTTATAAACTTCGTATTTGTTTGATTTTGAAGATTTAGATTTGTTATTTTTGGTGAGCTTGGATAAATTGTAATCCGTTTTATAGCAAATTTTTATGTCTAAAATTCCAAAAAGTATTTAATTTTTAAGGGTGGTGTTACAAAGTATGTTAAGCTTTTAAATTGTTCATTATTATTTTTATCAGATGGAAATACTTGTTCCAAAGTATTTTTATTTATGATATTGTCAATTAAATTTGGATCGTAATTATTATTAACTGCTATTTGTTTTATGATATTTAATTCTTTGTTATAAGTAGTATTTAATGGGACTGTTAAAAGTCTGTGTATCCTACAATTGAAAGCTGCTAGATTATCTATGACACTCTTTTAGTAAATCTTGAACGGAGCAAATATTGAAACATCCAAAGGTTTAGTTTGTTAGAGCAGTGTTACCACCGTTGTCTTTGGCTATATTTAAAGTTTCTACGGACAAGTGACTTTCGTGGTTGTTTTAGATTTACAGGATTGGACTTACTTTTGAACTTCCCAAATGATGAATAAAATGTTTCATAACAGGTCACTGCTCATCTATTCGGATGGATTGGCAAGTCCCAAAGTAGATCCATTCAACAAGTGAGGCTTAAAATTCAATCTGTGAAAAACTATTTCTGGCGGTAAAGTTGTTCCTAAAAAGAGAAAGGCTGGAAGAAAAATAAAGTACACACCTGTGGCACTGACTATACAGCAAGTTGTTATTAATATTCCCCGTTCACCACTTTTCTGGAAAATACTTTCTATATACTCAGTAAACTTAAACCACTTTGCTCGTCTCAAACTCCATCTTTCCATTGAGTGAAGTTGATCGTTTTTGTCTTTTCTGGAATAAAATTCTATGCTTATAGGTAGATGGTCGCTTCCATATAAGTTTGAGTTTGGCTCCCAACTCAGGTTTGGTGCAATTTGTGCGTCACAAATAGTTAGGTCAATAGGAGATAATTCTCCTGTTGGTGGATTTAATTTTGTACCCTCTCCAGAGTTTATTATTATAAGACTCTTTGTGTTTGTAAAGTTTTATATTTATCTCCCTCTTTTCTCTGTAGTCTTAGATCCCCATGCTGTATTATGAGAATTGAAATCTCCTACTATTATTTTTGTGACATTTACTTGGTTGGTTATTTCTTGTAAGCTTTGTGAAGTGAATTTTTCGTTGGATGGAATATTAATATTAATAATAGGTATTCATATTCTTCCCGTAGTATTGTATGTTAATTGCAACTACCTCTAGTTCTGATGTTATTTGTATATTTTTCCAAGTAAAATTATTTTTTATATATATAGCCACTCCTCCACTAGCTCTGTCAGACTCTCACTCTCCATTTGTGTAGACGCTTTCATAACCTCTTAGTGAATAGTATTTGTTATATTTATTGGTTAAATGGCAGTATGAAAATTTTCAATTTATGTATAATTAATGGCTCTTCGCCATTTTCTTTTATAAGAAATAAAACTTCACAAGTTTTTCTTTTTTCTTTTTCCAACGTTTCGAATCCTTTATTTAGGTTCGTCATCAGGGTTATTCGTATAATACATATAATGATGTACTATTACAAAACTCGTTATAAGACAATCTGCAACAAAACCTTACAATAATAAAAACGTTTCTTATTTTTATTTAAAGATGATATTAACATTATTTAATCAAGGTTGAAAATATAAAATTGAGAGTTTACTACAAACATTAGTTAAATATCCCTATTTTTTCTTATATTACAAAGCTTAAAATTGAAAAACTCACCAGCTACTTTAAAATATCCATTTTGGTTTTTTTTAAAAACTATTATAATGAAACATACATATAAGACGAGGACAGTGAACTTTTTAAAATCATCAGTCATTTTCAGAATGAAATTGAGGTAATTTTTATGGTCTACATATTTCCATTGCTAAATTCATATTATATTTCAAATAGGTAGAGAAATCTTTACTGTATGTATTGTTGGCGATATGACTTAATTTTTTTTTAATACGGTTGTAGATGATATATTGAAACGGGAAGGTGGAGACATCACAAATTTGAAATTAAATTCTGTTTAGTAGATTGTTATATACATTATCCAATTTATCTACATCTTCACGAAAATTAAGTGAATTGTTAGTTTTCTTAATGTGAATCATTTCTTTGATACATCTTTTATGAAAATTGGTTTCAGTATCCAAAATCTGAAAACTGTTGAAATTGAGTTCATGGCCAGTATTAAAAAAATGACTGGACAGAGCTGTATTATTTTTTAAATTCTTGACATCATTTTGGTGGTTACGTAATCTATTTTTCAAGTATTGTGAGGTTTGTCCTATATATGATGGGTTGCAGTTGTTACATTCAATTTTATAAACTGTATTATGTGTTTCTACTTTTGGAATAGCAGGTTTGAATTTAGTGAAAAATTGTTTAGTTTGATTTAGTGGTTTGTCGGCAATTTGTATATTGAAAGGTTTGCAAATATTCTTAATTTTTCTGTTAACATTAGGGATGTAGGGTAAAGCAATGTATATGTTATTATTTTTATTATTATCGTTATCATCATTATTAATATTTCTATAGTCCACTTTTTGATTTGAATTTGTGTTATAATTATAGTTATTAAGATTTGTTGTAATATTGTTATGATTACTATTGTGGTTGTAGTTATTCTGATTTGTGTTGTTATTCGTTGAATTGGAATTATAAATCTCATGTATTCTATTTTTAATAATAGGTTCAAAAAACTTTTTTGGGTACTTATGTTTTATTAAAATGTTTCTAATTTTTTTAATATTATTTGGTCTGTTTATAGGGTGTGAAAGCTTTATGGCTCTATCTGTTAGGCTGTTAACAACACTTTTTTTATATTTGTTAGGGACATTAGATTTAAAATTCAAATATCTTTCAGACCAGATACTTTTTGTATACAAATTTGTGATAATTTTTCCTTGTGAGTTGTGGGTGATATTAATATCAAGGAAATTTATTGATTTATTATTTTCTTGTTCAATTGTAAATTGGATTTTATTATTATAGCAGTTGAATTTATCAAGCATATAATTTATTCAGGTATACATGCAATACAATCATCCACGTATCTTTTAAATAATAATGGTCGAAAATCAAGATCATTCAATACATCTCTCTCCAAATCCTCCATTACTAAATTGGCTATAGTGGCAGAAATAGGTGAGCCCATGGCAACACCTTCTATTTGTGAGAAAAAATCTGAATTATATTTGAAGACTGTATACTTTAAACAGAGTTTAATGCCTTTGGAAAATTCATTTAAAGGCAGTGAAGTAAATGATCTCATCCCAATGTCTTTCAATACTCTCAATTGCAAGGCTTATAGGAATGTTAGTATATAATGAAATAACATCTAGAGAAACAAGGATGTGATCATCAGGAACAACTTGACTGTTTATAAAATCACAAAAATCCCATGAATCTCTAATATGAAATTGAGATTTGCCAACAATATTGGAAATACAGTTCGAAAAAAACTTTGATAGTTCATATGTAGGAGAACCAATACAATTAATAATGGTATTTGTTATCTTTGAAGTTAGTTTTTTGTATACAGATTACATCTTTTGTAGTTTTTTATAGTAAGAGTTTTAGTTTTTGCAAATAGGCTATTAGCCCATTTATATTCCATTGGAGTAAGAAAGTGTTAGAGTTGACTTAGTTGAGAAGTGGACGAATTGTAACTATCTACATCTTCTTCATTTGCTGATATCGAGATTAAATTCACCTGCTTAAGTATCTTGGTTTGGATTCTTGTGCATCGGGATTTTATCGCCCTGAGTTGTATAAATGGGTAAGTCTTGTAGAGAAGGAAAAGTAGTTCAGGAATATTATCTGTGTATTGTTGGGCTATACTTAAGGGGTCAGTTGTGCCAAATGCGTTATCCATAAAGTCGGAGAGTACTTCAAATGTAAGGAGTTGTTGAGGTGATTCATTCTAGAAATTTTTACAGGTTCCAGATCTTCGGCATTTGGTTTTTTTTTGGTTACAGAGGGGCATTGTTAGGGTTTTTTTCTTTAGGAATTTTGATCCGTTGTATTAGTTGTTTCTTCCACTGGTTCTTTTTCGGATGTAAGGTCGCTAGAACTAGCTGTTAGATATTGCCGTGGTCTTTACAAGTTTTGATGGAAGAGTAGTATCATTCATCTCGTCAATTCGGGTAAGATCTTCTACGGAACTTTCTATTGCTAAGGGTTCAACGGGTATTCTAGTATTTTCGTAATAGTTTGATGAGTTTGGTACTTGATTTGGACAAAGCTTGGCAACATGTCCTGGGGTTTTGCAGAGGAAACATGTTATTCCGTCGAATGATAGAAACACTCTATATGTTGTATCTTCAAATGTAATGACCAGTGAGGCCGGTAGACTTATATCAACGTTTGGTGCTACGTAGATTTGACGTTGAATTCTCAGGATGTGTGCGTATTCGTTCCCTTGTGAGGGTTCGTCAGTGTGGTAGAGCATAAAAGGGGTTGGATGGTTAGATATATTTCTTTATTCAACCTACAATAAATATCTACAATTAAAACCTAAAACTCTGTACAATAAGTATATATACAAGATTTATTGGTCCTGGAGGCGGGCAGTCCCTCAAGGGTGGTCGTCGGATTGGGTCGCGGATTATTCTTCTCGGTTGTCCAGCTTCCTCACTGAGACGCCAGGTTCCTATAACCAAAGGGGTGTGTGTATCAGGGTCGAGATCCCGCGTTCAACGCACAGCGTGATCTCGGAGGTCGGGAGTTTGCTTCCGTTCCGGGCTCAACGCGCTCCGGAATTTCGGCTAATTGGAAAAGCCTCGGTCCTGCGCTCAACACGCTGCAGGGCTTGACCTAGGGTAGTTGGCGTCCGCCCTAAGTTCAACACGCTTTGGGACTTCGTCCGATATACAGGTTCGCTTAGCGACTAGCCTCGAGTTCAACGCACACCGAGGGGTCAACGAGAAGCGGCACGATTCGTAAGCTCAACACGCTCCGGAATATAGTGCAACACTCCGGTTATTTTCAGTTGAAGCTTCCTATCGTTATTCTACGTAAGGTAGAGCTTGCCTGGTATATCGCAGAACGTATGCTTTGGTAGTATCGGTCAAGTTATTAGCGGAAAGGCGAAGGTGCTGCCCTCTCGGTGCTGAGTGCCCAACTCCGTCTAGTTTGGTTCGTGTAGAGTTCTGTTTTCTGATTATTTATCGGGGTTATTTTATGTTCAGATGACTGTGTCGTTACACCCTGACAGACTTGCACGGAGGAATGACATTGGTGATACTTTTGAAAAACCTATTTTTAGGATTTCTGTTTCTAATATGTCATGCGGTATTGAAGGACAGACGTTGGATAAGATTAATCGCTTTGCTGGAGTAATGAGTCGTCGAACTCCTACTTGGTGCTGTTTTATATTTAAAGTTGGATATTTCTCAGTTATATCTTGGGCAGTTGACGGTTGACAAGTACATACATATTCTATTATTTGACATATGTGTGTGTGGCTTTAGTCTTAAAAGGCTAGTAGTTACTCACTCCAACATTATTGCAAATCAAAGTGGTACGTACCATCTATAAAATTTCTATTTTCATACCGTAATCAAGTTAAATCCAGTCATCAACATCAACATCTACAGCAACCAAGTTTCTCATCATAACAGATTCACTGAGTGCGTTACTTGGCTTAAAACAACTTTACCGTTCACATCCTATTCTCATACGAATCAAAAGTGAAATGGAAATCATACGTCTTAGCCAAAAGAACGTCTCATTTCTGTGGGTTCCATCTCACTCTGGTATAAAAGGAAACGAAGAAGTCGATCAATTATCAGTAGCTACAATATCTAAACAAGAAACACGTTACATTCAAAAAATTCCCTACACTGACCATACAAATCCAATCAAAAAACATATACTTAATTCTTGGCAAGTAATATGGAATCATACGACATCCAAACTGAAAGAAGTTAAGCCACAAGTCGATTTAGTTCTATCAATACCAGAAAAACGAAGAGACCAAGTTGTCTTAACCCGACTGTGAATAGGTCATACACTCCTTACACATCAATATCTCCTCAATAAAGAATGCACCAGAATGTATACATTGCCATGTTTCTCTTACTGTAAAACATATCATCTTAGAGTGTCCTGAATATTCTAGATATAGAAGACAGAATAAATTAAGTGCGGTATTCAAGGATGTGCTCACCAAAAACACAAGTGCTTTAATTAAATATCTCAAAGACATTAATTTGTATAACAAAATTTAAAAATTATTATATAACACAAATACATCACATACTACTTGTGTAAGTCCTCATGCTAATAACTCTTAGTAGTTGATGCGGGCATGTTTGTACCAAATAAAAAAACATTTAGTAGAAAATCAATGATTTATTTCAAGGATTCACGTATCAAATCCACAATTCGTAGGAATTCATTCATCAAACTAATAGTATAAAAACGTACAGTCAAACTTTCTTATCAATATAAGAAATACCAGCTATAAAGGGACAAAAGTTTGAAATTGGTTTCCATATGATGACTGATATCACAATTAAGCAGCTTATGGAAGAAATTATCAAAAACAGGAGTGAAATCAAGAGTTCAATCGAAGCCAGTGAGGCTAGACTATTACTGAATTTCGAAGAACTGAAAAATAGAGTGTTACATCTTGAAAAAGAAAATCAAGACCTGAATGTCGAAATTGAAGAATTGAAGAAATCGGGTAAGAAAAATAACGTGATTATTTTTGGGCTGACTAAAAAGATCGAAACCCCTTCTTGTGATATTATATGCCAAAAAATAAATTCATCACTTCTCTCACCCACGGAGATATCAACGATTTTTATTTTCTCCGGAACAACGATACCAGCCCTCTGAAAGTCGAATTCAAAACATTCCTAATAACACAGTAAGTACTACAAAAAAGACAACACCTGAAAGGCACAAAATATTAGCATTGTGCACGATCAAACACAGAAACAGAGAGAGGAAAGTAAGTTACTCCGAAACTACCTTCTGAAGGCTAGGCAAGAAGAAAACAATACTTGCTATATAAAAAAACAACGAACTACATGTGAATACAGAAGTATACCGAGTCTCAGATCTATTAGTCCTTGAAAATCAAATTGTAGAAGAACCGGAATCAATTCGTGCTCCATCGAAACACAGCCAGAAACCAGACAACAGCAGAAAATAAGAAAAACTTCTATTACAAGCAACCAGCAAAGATCTTCTAGTGGCAGATTACAAGAAAAGAAGAAATAATTGCAGTGATCACGTACCTATCTCACATTTGTAGCAAAACCTTTCATTCATGATCTAATTTATATTTATTCAATCCAGCTTTGTCCTTTTCCCAAATGAGGAATGGATCAGTTCATTAGATATTACAGTTATAAAGAGTTCGCAACAAAATTTTTGGATAGTGCAAATAATTTTAACACTTTGAGGTTTGGAAATGATTACTTGAAAGTCTGTCAACAAAATGTACGAAGCATATCCAAAAACTCGGAAGTTTTTTTAAATCAATTCAAAGAACCATTCGACTGTATTATTTTAACAGAAACGTGGAAAATTCAGAACAGGCATTTTTTCGATTTAGACGGATATGAGTCAGTCTATAATCAGGGAACAATAAACCAAAATGATGGCGTTATAGTTTATATAAGGAACACTAGGAAATATAAAACAAACATCGTTAAGTTAGGTCCGTGCAAATTAATTGAAGTTTTGATCGATATGGGCGAATGTATAAAAATTGCCTGTATGTACAGGCCTCCATCCACCAACGAAAAAGAATTCGATTTGGAACTTCAAAACTACCTGGGTCAACAACGGTACAATGAACATTACTTCGCAATATTAGGCGATATAAATATAAATCTCTTTTCAGACAATAACCTGACTAATGATTAGCTTGATATCCTCAGTGAATTCAATTTCACATCGACAGTAAATATCAGTACAGGGACACAAGATGTATCGAGTACCTGCATCGACCATATATTTGTTAGGGCTCAAGATGGCGATTTAGAAAACAAATGCTCTGCGCTTGTTTTAGATAGTCACATATCCGACCATAAAGCCACTATAATGTCTTTAAAACCAACAAATGAAAATGTTCAAACTGAAAACCATCATCAGGTCATCATCGCAAATCGTATTAATTATAAAAAATTAAAAATAAACTTACCAGAATTAAATTGGAATATTTTGTACGAAATGAATGATCTCGTACTTGCTAATTCATTTTTCTCAACAAAAATCTCTGATAAAAGACAGCACTGTGACATTCAAGAAAAGCCAATTAAACAAAAAAAAGATTGGATTACAAAAGGAATTATTAATTCAATTATCAGTAGAGACCGCTTATTCAAAGAATATCAAAAGAACAAAAACAATTTGGAACTGAAACAGAGATTTATCACTCTTAGGAATAAACTCAATACATTAATAAAATAACCTAACAAAATTATCATAGTGCTGAAATAGAAAAAAGTAAAAATAATCCCAACCAGCTATGGAAAGTTATCAATTGTATAACAGGACACAAAAATAAAAATACTCTTATAAATAGTGTGTTGAAAGAGGATGGCAGAAACATTCGCATTTTTTTTACCAAAGTTGGACCAGATCTCGCAAAAAAACATAAAAACCCCATTATCACCACCTCCATTCGTAAAAATTAATCCCAACTCCATGTTCTTGACACCTTCCACGAAAGAAGAAATATTTGACATAATAAACACCCTAAAAAATTTCAAGGTCGACTGCATTACATCCGAAACCCTAAAAGAAATAGCGTGGGAAATTTCATCCCCATTGTCATTTATCATAAACCTCCGTTTTGAAAAAGGTGTTTGTCCTCCCGAACATAAAATATCTGTCATTAAACCACTTTATAAATCGGGTAATAAACAAATTATATCAAACTACAGACCACTATCTTTGATTAATAGCTTTGCAAAAGTTTTCGAAAAAGCGATAAAATCACGCCTGGAGTCATTTATGAAGAAATTCGGATTGTTGAACGAAAATCAATTTCGATTTCAAAAGAACCGATCAACGGAGGATGCAATTTTAGCCTTGACGTCTAGAATGTATGAAGCCCTCAATAACACCAAACCAGCATTATATTTTTCTTAACCTTGCTAAGGCATTTGACACCGTAGATCATGCAGAATTATTAGGGGCCTTGCAGAATATGAGTTGTAGAGGGCGTGTTCACGAGCTTTTTAAAAGTTATATCTCGAACCGCCAACAAATTGTAAAAATCAATAACAATATCAATAATGTTAAGGAAGTGGAATGTGGAGTACCACAAGGTACCGTTTTAGGTCCACTATTATTTATAATCTACATAAATAGCTTGCTTAATATCAATACCAGGGGAAAATTCTTCAGTTTTGCTGACGATACTGCAGTGCTTTATACCGCTGACACATGGAATGATCTGAAACGGAATACTGAGAATGATTTCACTAAATTCATAGACTGGTTCAATCACAAGTTGTTGACGATCAATTTCAAAAAAACCATGGCCCTTCCACTTTCAAGCTACGTGATTGGATTACCTGACTTCGATACACTAGATATTCCATATGAGAACCAAATTATTGAAATTGAACTGACAAATAAAATGAAATATTCAGGTGTCACAATAGATCACCATTTGAGATGGAATATCCACATTGAACAAGTAAGTAATACGCTTCGGACAATGATATATAAATTCAAATATCTTGCTAAAATAATGAAAGTACCTCAATTGAAAATGGTCTATGTTGTCCTTGTTGACTCTAGGATAAGTTATGGTATATTAGGGTGGGGAGGACTCGCTTCATCAAACCTGGAGAGGATCAATATGTACTACAAAAATTTTTTCTGAAAATTATTTTGAAAAAGGACCGTAACTTTTCAAGTGATGCTCTCTACGAAGAAAGCAAAATACTTGATCCACGTCAGATTTATTTTTATAAAATAGCATTGTGTTGTCAAAAAAACAAAGATATGTTCTTGCTTGTTTCCCATTTACATGAGACCAGAAATAAAACCAATAAAATAATTGTCCTATCAACTTCAAATAAAACTGTTGGTTAAAAATATTACACCTTTCTTGCCCCTAGAGTCTTCAACTACCTTCCTCAGCAATTGAAAAGTATAGTTAATTATAATTCATTCAAATCGAAGCTTAAGCAGTTTATTTTGATAGAAGTTAGAAGAAAAATAGACCATATAATATAGAATAAACTGAATGTATACAGTAGCACTTAGAATTTCACATTTGACTTTCTGCTTATGCTTAGTAGTCACGTCTTTATTGGTATTGAAATTGAAAATTGGAACTTGATGTCCATATTACTCGTAACAATTTTTTAGCGGACATCCTATAGGCTTTGTTAATTTGTCACTAATAGGCATACATGTTTTTATTTATATTGAATTCAAATAGTTTATAACTAGTATTGTTGTATGTGACCATTGTATATGAATAAATTGTATTTTGTGCGAAACAGGTGTGGTAACACTTGTCGCCAACCTACTTTATTCACTTCATGTAATGTTCTTGTAAAACCATATTTTTGAATAAAGTTATTATTATTATATTATTTACTGTTAGTGAGAAAACATAATGTACTACACCGAAATTGTTGCCAACTCTTTAACCCTAGACCGGTATCGTACGTAAAATTTACGCACTTAAATTAGAAATTTAATAGCACTGCAGTTATTCGCGTGCGCTTTAGGTATCCCCTCCTTCCAGCTATGCTAGCTCCAATCTGGTATTCATCGATTCAATACATAGCTAGTACGTATTTGTCAGTGATGTAGTGACCACACATTGTTTTCCAGAACACTGCACGTAAATTCTACGCATCGATACCAATAGGTGCATACCAGGAAGGGTCTATAATGTCAAGGCGTGGTTTATCATTGGAAGAGCTGGAGAGAGCACTGTTAGAAAGTAGTGACAATGGAACCGAAAATGTTGTTACTAGAGCCGAATCTGAAACGGAAAGCGAGTCTGGGGATAACGACGATGATCCAGAATGGTTGCCACATGAGGAAATGGAATCTCAGATGTTGGGTTATTTGTCAAAAATTTGGAAAAAACAGGATTTGGAAATCGAAAAGTCAAATATTCCAAAACGTCTGAAACTCAATATGAAAAGAGCAGAAGAAAGGAAAACTTTGTCAGAACCCGGAAATAGATCAGAAGATGATACAACTTTACAATAAATAACAAGTGTTCAGGTAAGTTATATTATATACGTGTGAGGTATAAGAATTTTTATTGCCTTATTATTTTTCAGACTGATCCTGCCAATGAAGAACCTAGCTTTGTGATTACCCCAGCTAAAGACAAGTTGTATGGAAAAAATGGCTACCAGTGGTTTTCCAAACCAACCGGCACGGAGAAACGAAAGACCTCTTCGAAAAATATTATATATGTAAAACCAGGACCTTCGCCGGAATTACGAAATATATTTGATCCAGTACGCGCATTTCAAATATTTTTCTCGGATGATACGTTGAATATAATAGTGGAATACACTAATCAAAAGATTCGCTCAGCAAGTCAAAATTACGATAAGGGGCTAGCGTTTATTTCCGAAACAAGTTTGGAAGAACTAAAAGCATTACTTGGATTGTATATTTTGGCCGGAGTTTTGAAAGATAATCACTTGGCGACCGACACCATGTTCAATACCACCTTTTGTGGTACTCGATATAAAGCAACAATGACTCGAAAGCGTTTTGAGTTTTTGACAGCCTGCTTACGTTTTGATGACGCTAATACACGCGAGGAAAGAAGACAAGAATCTAGATTTGCACCAATAGAAGACATTTGGAATAAGTTTACAGAGACATGTAGAAGCTCGTACAAACCAGGTTCATATGTAACTATCGACGAACAGCTAGTAGGATTTCGGGGTCACTGTGCGTTTCGTATGTACATACCAAACAAACCAGCTGAATATGGCCTGAAACTTGTTCTGTTATGTGATGTATCTACGAAATATCTAGTAGATGCATCTCCTTATGTCGGAAAATCCACAAAAACAAATGGATTACCATTGGCAGATTATTATGTTGAAACGTTGACCAAATCAATCCACGGAACAAACAGGAATGTTACCATGGATAATTGGTTTACCAATATTCCTTTGGCTGAAAAGTTATTGACTAATCCTTATAAACTAACTGTAGTTGGCACTCTAAGGAAAGACAAAAAAGAGGTTCCAAAGGAATTTATAGAAATAGATAAAGATAGAAGGGTACATAGTTCCTTATTCGCATACAATGAAAAAGCGACTCTAGTATCATATAAGCCCAAAGCTAACAAACATGTGCTCTTACTGTCAACCATGCATGAAACGGGAACTGTAAATAAAACAACACACAAACCAGAAATAATACATACATACAATTCCACGAAGGGTGCTGTTGACACATTTGAACAAATGTGTCAAAACATGAACTGTAATCGTAAAACCAAAAGATGGCCAATGTGTATTTTTTACAATTTACTGAATATGGCGTGCATCAATTCGTTTGTGATTTACAATCATAACGTTATTTCGCATGGCGGCAACCCCATAGCAAGAGACAAGTATATGCAGAATTTGCACATCAGGTTGACTCAGCCTTGGCAATCTTCACGTTTGGCTCAAAATCCAAGATTTAGCATCCCTTTGCGCACTATGATAGAAGGCGTACTAGGAGAAAGGCAGCAACCTGCGTTACAGGAACGTCCAGTCTCAAAAAGGACGTCGAACTTACTGTCACATGTGTCCATCAGCAAAGAGAAGCATGACCACGACCTACTGTTTGAAGTGCAATAAACTCATATGCGGTGCGCATCAAAATAAAGTCTGTTCAAAATGTAGTTAAAGTTTTATTTGTATTTTTTATTTGTTTGCTTAGAGCATTTTTTAGTTACCATTGTTTCCGTTAGGAAAACATAAAATGTTTTTGATTGTTTGCTGAATGTATTGATAGTTACCATTAATGTTAACATATATTATTCTCTTTAAAATAAATGTTTTTGCAATGACCGATTGTGTTTCATTAGTTAAGGTTAAGATTTAGATACTCAAATGCCATAAAAAGTATTTTACGTAACATTTACGTATCGATACCGGTCTAGGGTTAATAATGTTCTGCATAGTTCGCAAAAGTCCATCGCAGACAGCCCTTTGGCTTTGCGGTTTTGCGGATTTGTGCTGAACAATCTTGATATGTTTTATAATAATATTATGATAATTAGTCTAAACACGTTTTTATTGTATACACTATTCTCAGACAGCCAATTAGGCTTTGCGGTTTCTTTTTGTTTATTTGTCCGATTATTTATGTAATTATATTTTTTTTGTATAGTACAAATAAACATTATTATTATTATTATACATTCTAGAGGCAAACAGTATATTTTAGGAGCCAACAATACTTGCTACGGCTTCCACATAGTCTCCCAGAGTAAGATTGTCATTTACATTTAATACGATCGCTTGTTCTTTTTTTGAAAACATATCAGAGTTAACAACTTGAGAATATTGACGTTGACTAGTAGTTGTAGAATTTGATGCGCTCCCGTAGTCGGAAGTCATCACCGTGTGGGTTTTTTCATAAATTTTTAATTTGGATATGGCAACGGTACTTTATGGGGGAAGAATATCATATTATTTTAATAAATCCCCAGCTAAGATAAGTGAATTGGAAAGAAGGAAACTTTTCAAGTAATAAAATATTGGAATCGATTCTCTCACTTGTTTTTACACTAATTACCTTGATTTGATTTTAATTATACACACTATTGCTGAACTCGTCTTAGGAACGATCACTCGTCTCGATGATTCGAGTTTAACTTGTTTCTGTATTGTTAATTGATGTTTTGTTGTTTAGGTACATTCAAGTCAAATAAATGACCCATTCGCTGTTATTTTGGCGTTGCATTCTAATCAAAAATACAACTTAAAATTTATATTTTATTTCTTGCCATTCTATTGTTGCATAGTCAAATGTCATTTTAACATAATAGGTATGTGTATTGCACAATATATCAAAAATTGCAGACACACGGAAAAAAGAGGTTTAGTGAAGATAGCAAAATAATTTTTGCTGATACGATGTTACTGCTGTCCCTAAAAAATTTAGTTATAGGAACAAGAGGGTCGTATCAAAAACTAAACACGTTTAGTATCGGTGGCAAAAAAAATTATGCGTAAACTTTGTGCAATTCCCAGTGATCCTAACATAAATATCAGTCACGAGCACTACACGGAAAAAAGAGGTTTAGTGAGGATAGCAAAATAATTTTTGCTGATACGTTCTTGCTGCTGTCCCTATAAAATTTAGTTATAGGTACGAGAGGGTCGTATCGACAAACACGTTTAGTATCGGTTGCAAAAAAAAGTGGGCGTCTTTTAACGGCGTAATTTATAAACCAAATATGATTGTAGTTGTTGACACTGACGAGCTTGTTCCTAAGTTTGGGTTAGTAGACTCATTATTCTATAATATGAATCATGATTTATACCTTTCTTGTAAATCAATTGATGTTGTACAATTCAATTTTCATATTCATTCTTATGAAGTTATCATTAACCATAATGTATATTTTGGAATTCATGTTAAAGACCTGTATGAACCATTTCCTAGCCACGTTGTTCGTTGAAATAATAAGAATTATGTCACTTTATGTTGTTATTTTAGTTGAATGTATTTGTTTCAATATACAGTATGTCTCTAGATGGAGATTTTTGGAATTCATGTTAAAGATCTGTATGATCCATTTCCTAGCCACGTTGTTCTTATGAATAATAAGAATTATGTAACTTTATGTTGTTATTTTAGTTGAATGTTTTTGTTTCAATATACAGTGTGTCTCTAGATGGAGTTGACAACAAGAAAAAATCTTTATTATTGATTTTATAACACCAATTCATTCTCTGCTAGTCAAAAAATGGGTTCCCCATCTAAAATCTGAGATTAGATTAGGGTGATAAGGAATTATTAAGAATGCATGAAACATTATTCAAGAAGTAAGTACCATTATTTATTATTTCAGACAAAGAGTACCTTTTCTGGCAGCAAAACGACTGCCCTCTTAGTCCAAACTTTGGTGTATGCCAGTGGCTGAACTTACTTCAAAGAAGAAAAATCACAAAATTCACATTTTTATTTCAAAATTTGTTCTGTCTTTTCCATAATTGCGGCTCATACTCCTCTTATCAAAATTTTATATAATATATTAAATAATAGTACTTCTCATTTTCATGTTTTCTCGTATGAATCTTTGATTTTCTTGTGAAAACCCCAATTTTTTGACAACCAAAACTTTTTTGACAAACGAAATCAAAGATTAATATTTTCTTCTTGTTAGCTCCATCCAGTGACACACTGTATACAGATATATTTTCTGTAAGATAAACTGTGAAAAGAAAAGAAATTTTTTCCCAATACATTCTATCTTTTTGTCAACACCGAGTAAAATTAGAAATAACTTCTTAATGAACCTGTGATAAGTTGTCTACCTTTAAGCGTACATCACATTTTAATTTCAATTTACTCGATAATAAAAAAAGATTATTAAAAAACCTCTCGAACATTTTGATTTTGAAAATCCCTTTTTTTAACCACGCTCAACGTATAGGGTATACACCCAGTATATTTTTCCCAATGTTATTGAGGGTTTTCATCACGTATCCAGTGATACCAAGTTTGATCGAATTGTGTTAAGCGGCTACGAACATATGGACAAAAAACCTCCTATATCATTGCAACATACTTTTAACCTGAATCTCTGCTAGTTTCAGTTATACTCATTATACATATGAGCAGGTTTTTTGCCCATATCTTCGCCGTCGATTGAAATAATCAATGGGTTTGTAAGAAAATATAGAATCAAATATGGAAAAATATATAGGTGTCCCATTAAAAAAACTACTAAAATAATTTTTACTCAGTACAGCTTGGGCGTGGTTAAAAAATGGGACCCTCAAAATCGAAATTGACCTGTTCCAGCGTTTTTAAATTCATATAGTCAAGTTAACAGGGGGGACTTTTGCCAACTAGACTAGTGGCAGACATTAAAAGGAAATAGCATTTGATGAGTAGCGTACACTAAACGCTTTTATCATAACTACTGTACTTCTATTATGGACCATGAAGCCTTTCAGTGATAAATACCAATTGAATTAGTGATTACTACAAATCTAATTAGTAATTTCCACTAATTAATACTAGTGGCAGGCATTAGAAGGATATAGCCATAGAGAAATAACCATATAAACAGCTGGCATCGCGTCGATCTCAGCGCACCCCTTGCGGGGAACAGAACTAATTCTTACAGGCGGGATATTCAAATTTGGTAGTTTGGATTATGGGTAGGTAAATTTTACAGTTTGTCTTAAAATTGTTTATTATATAATTATTTCATTCCAAAAAATCATATTTCATTTTTGTAATGAAATAATAATAATAAACAATTTTGAGACAAATAATTTAGGTAATAAATAATAAAACAGCACACATTTAAAAAATTTATTAACCTGCACATAATATAAAAACAAATTAATAAAACATTTGTTTACTATACATAGGTCTACTATTTATAAATGTTATAACATTGATAACTTTAAAATTCTTATTCTAATAGTTAACGATAATATTAACGTACAAAAACATCTGATTAAATTATCAGTTTTAATAATCAAAAAATTTAAATGTTCAATAATATCTCCTATTAATAAAACAATTATTCTAACATCACTTAACAGTTTCCACACAATTTTATTTTCAAAGTTATTTTTCCTACCACACACACTATAAAGGCATTTATAAGACTGTACATTTTTCAAAAAAACTCTATTGCAGCCTCCGCTATCCCCATAGCTGCCCAGCTCTCACCTTTTTTTAACTTTTTAACTTCACATTCACTTTCTTTAAATTAATTAAAAAGACAAAACATGTAAATCAGAGGAAACCTACAGTTGTATAAATACACATTATAAACATATACTCAGCGAAAACTAAAAATGTCACACTAGCTTGAATATTAAATAATGTTTTAAATTGGTAACACAAAGCATGAAAAAACTATTATCTAATTTTCATTTCATTAATTTACCATACAGTTACATATTATTATTAATCACAAAATTACATATTTCTACTCAAATTACAGCATTATACTTAAGAAAGTTTATCCAATATTGCATCAAATATTTTAATAAAAAGCATTTAAAAAGTAGATTCTCCTTTACATGAAGACAGGAACAGGTCTGAAACAAAAAAAAAATAAATGCAGTACATTCTTACCAAAAAATAATAATTATTTTTGTTTGTTAGTCCTCTTACCATCATTATATTTTTTAATTAATAAGGGGACACAAACTTTTATGAGTTGAGAAAATACGTATGATTTATGTTCTCGAGAAGTGAACCAATCAAAATTTATATGATTTTTTGCAAAGAGTTCGTTTGTCATTAGCCACATCCAAAGTCAAGTGTTTTTTAAAGCTATTTCATCAAATAAGAGAACACAATTTTTATCTATCTGCTTCATTTTGACAACCCTTTCTTTAAGCCTATCAAAAATTGCTTTATTAATTCCAGTTTCAAATGGCACTGATCTTAGAAGTGACTGTAAAGTAGATTTAGTGGGCAAAGCTATAAAAAGTTTTAAAAAATTATATGCTCGTGGTCCCTTCTTATAAATGGCTATGACCATGAAGGTTTATGTTTCTTAGAGTTAGCAGTACTACTTTTTAAAAACTCCATGCCTGCTGGATCTAATTTTGAATTAAAATTTTGAAATAACTTTCATTCTGACAATTTAACTGCTTTTTTTAATTTTGTTATTACTATTACTGATAAGTGCCTTTTTTAATTTACAAATTCTATTTCTCTGATCTTTATTAATGTAATACATTTTCTTCTTCTTGGGAGATAAATTACTGTCCTTAGTTTCGTTTATTTTACTTAAAATACTAGATTCCAAACATTGTTTTCCATGCAAAGATTCAAATTCAGTTTCTTTAAGACTATAATTATTGTTACAAAAAATAAGCTTTCTTTTTACGGGCAATACTGTATTTTCAAAAGCTTGAGTTTTATTATTATCCTCAATTACTTTTGGTGGTGTATGATGGAAGGGTTGCAAAGGTAAAGCAAATTCATTAAGTTTTTTGCGTAATGAATGTGTAAATGCCTCATCATCAAAATGATCTTCACACAACCTTCCATCTTTGGATGTATAAGGAATTTCTAAAATGTGGTACCACTGTTCCCTTTGACTAATGTCAGATGGAAATTTGAAAAATGTTTTATTCTTAAACTCCAAATTGCGAAGCGGCCAAAAATATGTATTATCACAATTTTTTGCTATACAACTACGACGAATTTTACCTGGTGGTAACGTTTTAAAGGTTCACTTAATTTTATTTACTTTCTTAAAACTAAATCCTAAATAAATTAAAAAATACTCACTCTTGTATTGTCTTCTTTCTCGGAATTGTTATTTTTAACACTGTCACTTGCATTTCACAAACAGAAACCATATTCACACCAACCAATGTAAGATTGGTTTTGTATATTTTCATTTTTAATGTCGTAAAAGTTAATATACTAGGATATTTTATAATATTTATCCACATTAAAGGCGATGTTTTAAAATGTATTGAAATTTATGATATTTTGTTCTATTTTGTTTATGTAAAACAGTCTTGTAGTTCGCGACAGTAGAGACTCCATGCGCGGGGAACTTGCGCAGAAACGTTGTGCCGCATACCGCCTATGCATCAAACTGTCTCTTATATTATTATTTGTCTATGGATATAGCATTGAATAGTAGTGTACACTGAACGCTTTTGTCATAACTACTGTACTTCTATTATGCACTATGAAGTCTTTCAGTGATAAATTCTAACGAATCAGTACCTACTACAAAACTAATCAGTAATATCCAGTAAGTAGTGGTAAATAGCTAAATGACAATCAGTACTCACTACTAAACAAATTAGTAATATCCACTAAATAGTGGTACATAGCAAAATGGCAGTCAGTTATTGATACAAATTTTGTCAATAGTTCTTACTGAACACATTAATGGTGGACACTAAGTACCTGTTGGTAAATTAATTTGTTCTGGGCACTAAAAATTTAGCTGTCTGTATAGGCACAAAACTTTTTTGCTGTGATTACTGAATTTTAGTATTGGCAGCAAATTATTTTTTTCAGTGCATCGTGCACCATATTTCTTTCTAGTTTTTACCACAATTACCACCATACTTCTTTACATAATTTGAAACCATAATGGTTTTATACATGAATATGACACAAAATTTATTTATCACAACTTGTAACAATTACCCCAAAGACAAACAACTGAAACGGCGAATCTCAATTTTTAGTTTCTACCAAAGATACCTGAATTTTTTTATTTAGACATAAACATTAATTCCAAGTAACATTTTTGCTTATTTTCAGAAATAAGCATACGTTCAAATTTTGTGTCATGTGTATATTGACTCCAGGATATGCAGGCACCATTTCAGCTAATTTAATTGTTTTAAAATCTTAATTAAAAAAACCACAACTCTACTACTGTGGCATGTGGATTATTTGATTGAAGGGTCATCCTTAACACGATATTCGTGCTGTGCAGCTGGAGAACAACTAAGTCATGAAGTTGGAAGAAGCTTTTGTTCTTAATTGCATTTGTATTGATCTTGTTTGAAGCTATAGATAATCTAGGATCTTCAGAGATAATTACCATGCCATGTATTATTAATTATGAGGTGACTTTAGTAGTATCTCTTAATTACGTTTTTTTTATATAAGCATAGTAGGATTTTCATCCAGTTTGTTTACTATGTTATCCATATTCTTGCGGATATACAGGGGATCCCGGGACTAATAGTAAGAGTATAGTATGAGCCAAAGTAATGTTAGTACTTTTTCAATACAGGCCCTTGTTTTCCTATAATTCTGATATAATTGTGTTATTTTATCTTTTTTGTTTATTGAATGATAAAAAGTCAGCTGACAGCGCTTCTGATTCATTGGCATATTTTTGACAGATAAATAAATGGTGTCAGTTATATTTACTCGTATTTATTTTAATTAAATAGTAGTTTTTCAACACAATAGTGTCGACGAGGAAAAGAAATGTCGGAAGAGGAAGGTTTATAGAAACTTAAGAAGACTGAAGGTCGATTCACAAAGGCCAAAAGACATGCAGAAGGTAACCCTACATTGAATGAGTTTAGTGTCAAGCTAAATGCTATTGCAGAATACTGAGATCATTATAAACGAATTCAGGATAGTATCGATTCTCTAACTGATAAAAACGAGTTAGAGAACGAAATAGAATGTAGATGCAATGCTGAAGATGAATACTTACAACTTACAGCTAAATTACAGGACTTAATACAGAATCTAAAACCTACTAGTTCAATTACTATACCTTACTCATCTTATGCTCAAACTGTTTGTACCTCACATGGTTTTACACAAGGCAGCATCAATTTTACTCCTTATAATAATAACTTTATTTTGCCATTTTGTTTATACAAAATATCTATGAAGTATTATGCAAAATAAAAATGATTATCAAATAGGTTCAGAGTGAAACCTGTCTATGGTTACATTTTCATTCTTACACACCCATACAAGTGGAACAAATACGTAATTAGGAGGCAAGTACAATTTCATTAACAAAAAAGAGACAATTATAAAAATAACACAAATAGCACTAAACTTTAGCATATGACATGGAACACATACTTCAGGAACAAGATTAGACCACAAGATCAGGATCAATTATTTTATGAAAGAAGCCTCTAGCACATGCAAGTATTCATCTATTTATTTCTTTTTTTAATCTGATTCTATTTCTTATGCATCGAATATTTTCAGGAATTTTATTATATATGTGAGGTGCAAGGTAAGCGAAGCTTCTTTTTCCAATTTCTTTCTGAGGTCTAGGAATCGTCAAATTATCCGAATAAATTGCCCTTGTTTGGTAAGGATGTAATATGTTTTGAGAATAATGCTTGTTTTTAAACAAATAAATTGTAATTGTTTTTGCATACAGCTGTCTAATATCCATAATTTGAAGGTCATTGTATAAACGTTCAGTAGAGTAAGTTCTTTTTTTAAAGTACATAATTTTGAGGATTGTTTTTTGAGCTACCTCCACAGATTGCATTTTAATTTTCCTAATACCTCTCCAACCTTTTATACCATACATTAATAGAGATTCAACCAATGCGTAGTACACTGATTTTAGTTTGTTGAACGATAGTATTTGGCGACACAAATAAAATTTATGGAATAAGGTTCTAATTTTATTTTTCAAATTATCCACATGAACATCCCATTTTAAATGAGAATCCAAAAATATACCCAAGTACTTTACTGATGATACCAACTGTACACTTTTATTTTCAATTTCTATAGAACGGTTTGGTACTGCCTGCTTGTACGAGGTAAAAGATATGACTTTAGTTTTAGTTACATTAACAGTAAGTAAATTTGTCCTAAATAAACTTGTAATATTTTTTAGGTCCCCTTCTGCTATTTCTTTGAATTGACTCCAAGAATCGGCCGTATACAACAAGACAGTGTCATCGGCAAACGAAATGCATTCCCCCGTGGTAGTCATTTGTAGTAATGGGTTGATATAGATTAAAAACAAAATTGGACCAAGAACGGTACCCTGTGGAACTCCACACGTGGCCGTCTCTTCTGAGCTTATGACACGATCCAGCATAACACGTTGTTTTCTGTTGTAAAGAAAATTTTTGAACAAATCCAGAACCACACCTCTAATTCCCAAGTGTTCAAGTTTTTGCAGCAAAATATCATGACGTTGTGTGTCAAAGGCCTTTGCTAGATCCATAAATACACGCAAACAGTTTTTTTTACTATCAACTGCGTTATAGATACGTGATACCAACTTCGCAATAGCATCTTGAGTACTCATGTTTTCTCGAAATCCAAATTGTGACTCAGATATTACATTAAATTTATCTAATTATGAGACCAACCGTCCCTTAATTAACTTCTCAAAAAATTTTTGCAAAAACTGAGGTTAGCGATATAGGTCTATAATTCGCCATTTCAGTCTTCTTTCCACCTTTATATACCGGTTTAATCACCGCATTTTTGAAGTGTTGAGGTATTGTACCCGTCTGAAAACACATATTGAATATTTTACACAACGGTGTAGAGATACAGTTTGCTGATGATTTAACATACTAATTTTTTATATTGTCAGGACCTGGAGCTTTATTGTCTTTCAAAGATAAACACAATGCATATACTTCTGCAGGTGTTACTGGTGTTAAAAATAAAGATTGATCGACAGTGTACATTTGCTGACGTTCCCCAATTTGCATATAATTTTTACTCAGGTTTCTTCCAATATTGGCAAAATAAGAATTTATTGTGTCTGATATGTCATATTTATCAGTGATTTCAGTATTGTTTTCCAGGATTAATTTCTTTATTGAATGATTTTGCTCCTTAAAGTTGTTACTAAATCTATTAATCACATTCCACATTTTCTTTGATGAGTTACCTGATTTTATCAATTCAAGTCTAAAATAGTTGGATTTTATTGTCTTCAATAATTTATTTCAGCAGTTTCTGTACGTAGTGTACTCTATTTTTTTCTTTATATTTAATGGTTCTTTCATATATCCTTTATACAATCGATCTCGTTTCTTTATTGACTGTACTAGTCCCAATGTTATCCAAGGTTTTTTTAACACTTTTGAAAAATAATTTAACAGTGCATTCACTAATCGCATTTTCAAATTTTGTATAGAATTCATTAAACATTTTATCTGGGCCAACCGAAGTATCTTGTGTTATTAAACTTTTCATAGCAAGTCGTCGTACTAATTTTATTTTTATGTCTAATGTTCTTTGAGATTGTAATTATAGGGAAATGATCAGTTATATTCGTTTGTAAGACTGCTGAATAAAAGGAATCATCGTCAACCAACTGAGATTTATTCTTAACAAAAATATGGTCGATACAGGTTGATGAAATGCTAGTCACTCGTGTTGGCTTATTAATTAACGAAATGAAACCGTTTTCAGACATTAGGTTGAGGTAGCGATCGATGTCGACACTATTCTCTAATATATCGAGATTAATATCTCCTAAAATAAACGCCTGATCATATCTAGTAAAGTATTTAGAGTCTAATAGACTCTCAAAGTTTTCTATAAACTCAATTTTACTTATTGATGGAGATCTATATATTGCAAGATTTTTTTTAATTTCTATCTCTAATACTACAGCGGTTGTTGACCCTATTTTAATTGATTTATGAGAAAATGTCAGATCATTCCTAACATATATTAGAATGCCATCATTTTGATTATTCCTATCTTCTGACTGTATGACATCATAACCATCCAAAACAAATAAGTTTTTATTTCCCATGTTTCTGTTAGAATCAGACAACTAAAGGATGGTGTAATTTGTGAAAGGTATACTTCTAGCTGGTTAAAATTCTCATAGATACTTCTTATGTTCATATGGTAGATTGAAAATGAATTGTTTGTTATATTTTGTTCAAGAGAGGCATTTAGTAGATCGGCTGACGGTATTAATTGTGTATCAACAATTATTTCCCGAAATTCCCTAATGTATTGATCCATATCCTACACCACGACTAAAGACCAAAAGTAAATCACAAACAAATAAATTAACAAATGAATAAATAAACCACAAACTAAAGACAAAGAGAGTGTTATCAATTTTTCAATTAAGATCAAGGCTGAAAAACAAAATACTTATAAACTATAAAAGCAACAGCAAAATCTTCCAGTAAACTAAAGTGTTCAGATTTTATTTGTTGTGACCGGAGCGTAATCTATTTCTTCCAGATGATTCCGGTTTGGATGTCTGCGTACTTGTATTTCCCTACTTTTGGATATTCTCAGGCACTAGCTTACTTGTACTTGTTTCATCCGAAGTGCGTGTAATAAATATGAACAATTACTGACTAATATATATAAAAACAACCAAAATAACATGGATGATGAAACGATTACAAATTTTATTAGATGACTAGAGGTATTTCTACATCTAAAAGGTCAACTCATTGATGATAAAAATATGGTTTACACATTGCTGCACGCCCTTACTCCCCAGTTGCACCAGCAGCTTTGTGATAACTGCGCTCCTGAAAATCCATTGTCAAAAAACTATAATGAGTTAGTACATCTACTACAGGATTTTGTTGACCCACGGCCACAACACAAATTTATTTCTAGAACACAACACGAACATGAATCTGCGGAAAGTAAGTGGCAGAAATGTTTCTCAAATTACAGTTTATTCGTGGGATTAATGACATGAACATTCGAACGAGATTGCTACAAGATCGAGAGAAATGCACATACCAAGATATAGGTAACATAGCTTCGGCTATAGAGTTGGCCAAGTCAGAAAGTATGAGTATACATAATAAAACTACAGAACCAGTTGGTTTCAATGAAATCGACACTAGAAATGTCAGTCACAGTAGGAATAACAAAACAAGGGACGACACGAATAGACAAACGCCTCTTATGCCCGGTTTCTGAAGTAAAAGATATTTATTAGATAGGGCTATGTACTCAATAAGCTATATATATATATATATATATATATATATATATATATATATATATATATATATATATATATATATATGGTAGATTGGGGTTCTGAACTGTTTGATAAACTTTATCTACGCGATAAGTTGTCGAATCCAAATATGTAGAAAGTTGAGCAGATATCTATTGGATAACTATTGGCGCAAGCGCAGGTTGTTAAATTTATCTACCTAATCTAACTTCTAAAGATATATTGCAATTCGAAGGTTGAATGTAGAAAATTGCTATTGCTAATATAGAAAATACAATGTGTTTTTATCGAATATTTTTGTATTCAGATGGAATATTCAGATTCATCTACATCGTCGGATGAAGAAATTTTAGATATAATTCGGCCAAGAAATTTTCGTACCTACCCGAGAAAATCAGTTCGAGAAATATAGTGACACGGAATTTAAAAACAGAATCCGTTTAACGAAAAATACAGCCAACCTATTAATTGAATTAATCGGACACAATTTAAACGGAATTAGTAGTAGACGCAATCTTATCTTCCATCCCGTCATACAAAGCATGTAACTGCTTCTTAGAACGATTGTCTATTTAACAATTGGCATTAAAATAATTAGAATGATCTCTAATGGTGTCCCTTGCTTAATTTTTCATTTCATTATTCGTGGAATTGGTTTTTTTGTTTTCTATAATATGCTGATATTGTTGAGTTATCTCAAATAATACATTTCCTCTCCAATACTATTATTGTAAACACGTTTTTAGATTTAGTAAACAATAAACCAATAACCAATAGACTTGAGAAAAAATAAAATATGAAAATAAGGATCGATCTTCTTCATTTTTTTAGGATTTGGCCTTAGAGTACTCTACATTCAGCCAGTTATTTACGTCGCCATCGGCGTTTAATGCATTTAACCAAGTTATCTATTCAATAGTTGTCAGTTCCACAATTTACGCCACGTTGAAGTTGAGAAACCCATAATAATTTATTCGTTTGGTAAATTTTTATCTATGTGATAGTTATCGATTGGATAACGTCATATACTGAGAAACCGGGCATTAGCCCACAATCTTCAAGGTCAGGAATCGACAAACTTAGAGGCAAATGTTATAGATGTGGTTCATCTTCATACAGGGCTAATCAATGTCGATTTATAGATACAGATTGTCGAAAGTGTAGAAAAGTTGGACACATTGCAAGTATATGTTTACAGAAAAATCTCAACTATTGGTACTCAAAAATATAAGACAACATCAAACTGAAAATGGATCTGAAAATAGTGAAAACGAATATGAAATCAACGTTCTTAGTGGCAAGTGCAATGACAAGTTTATGGTTGAGATTAGCATAGAAGGAAAGCCTGTACCCATGGAATTAGATACGGGAGCAGCCCTTAGTACAATGTCTTACAGTAAAAGGTTAAAAAACTGAATATACCTCTGAAAATGTTTTCAACTCATATTGAACTTCGCACTTATACTGGAGAAGCTATCAAACCAAGAGCGATGACATTTGCTAAATGCATGTACAAGACACAGACATTTGTGGGAAAAATGTATCTAATTGATCAAAATGTAGATGCAATATTCGGAAGGGACTGGTTACGAGAGGTCAGGTTAGACTAGGGAGAAATCAAATGTCTGAAAACAACTCAACCTTGAAATCTAACAAACATTTTAAGTGAATTTAGTGATATCTTTGATAAAAAAATCGGTGAAATACCTGAGTATTTGGGATAGTTTAGGCTCATCGATGATGCTACACCAATTTTTAATAAGCCAAGACAGGTACCATTTTCCCTCAAAACTAAAGTAGAAAATGGACTTGAAGAATGTGGCATAATAACAAAAGTTAAACACTCTGACTGGGATACCCCTATTGTGCCCGTTGTCAAGCCAAATGGCCAAATGCGGATTTGTGCTGACTATAAAGTTACAGTGGACAAAGTAATAATGACGAAGAAAAAATATATTTGTATCACGTGTAAAATTTAATTTATTTTTGCATAGCGCGCTTTCAGCTCTCTAGACATAGTGTTAAATTACTAAATAAATTCAAGTTGAGAAAGTTAACAATAGTAATATATGAATTTAATTTAACGGTAATACAAAAAGGTTTTAATATTATAAATTTAATAATGAAAAATGATTTTAATTACATTGAAGTTACTATTATTTAAATTTAGTATATGTGCCATAATGAGGTTTTTTGAAACTAAAAAAGAGAAATGAAACCAGATGTTAAACTTATTAGGTAGGTATAAAAAGTTTTATATTAATAATTGATTTTTAACGAAGAAAGGAAAACTAGATATGAAATTTAATTGCATACAAAATTATTTTTAATATTATTTATGATTATTAAAACTGAAACAATCGAATTGCTAGTTAAGTGAAAGTTTGATTAAGTTTTTTTATGAAAGTTTTTTTAATTTAAAGATAAAAAGGTCGATAAAAAATACGTACTGTACTGTACTGTCAGATTCTATATAATAAAATTTCCTAGTTTCATCGCCTCCATTAATAATTAAATAGGTTAATAAGTTTTTTACATTATACAAACTTGGACATCACATTTAAAATATTTAAAATCGAATTTTACTTCCAAAAATTTTTTTTATTTTCTTAAACACCTGTCATGTTAGAACATTTACAGGTGATTGTGTCGGTTTGACTGACAAATATGAGAACTTCAACTGTCAATTGGGTTTGTTCGATTGTTTGTGAATACTCTGTTCAATTTGAGAGATCGAATGCAAAAATTATTATTTATTTAAATTCAGAAAAGTAATTTTAGACAACAATGAAATCAATTATGTGTAATATTCTATTTAATTTAGTAATTGTAATGAATGATTAGCAATTTAATTAGGATGTTTAAAATTATTTAGAAGGTTAGGTTGAGACAACAAACAAATTAGAATTAAAAATAAACTAATGCGAAAACATCCGAAATCACACCCATCCAACATTTTCGGGATGCCATTATGGGTCTTAACTTGAAGAAAAGACACAGGATGGAATCCCGAATGCCTCTATAGAGGTGTGAAGATAGTTGCTATCCAGCCATAGAAGTAATCTGTTTTTCTTCATGTCGGAAGGGTGGGACCCAAAGATGAATTCACATTGTAGTTCAAGGCGACACAAAGATATGCTCATGATTTTGATATCATGGTCCTAAAGCAAGTTCTGATGTGTTGTCCTGAGGTTAATTTATTTTCGATTCCAAGTTTAACATATAATATGAAATTATTTAAATTCAGAAAAGTAATTTTTAAAAAGCAACAGTGAAATTAATTGTGCGTAATATTCTATTTAATTTAGTAATTGTAGTGAATGATTAACAATTTAATTAGGATATTTAAAATTATTTAGAAGGTTAAATTGAGAAAACCCACAAAAATAAATTTTAATGTGAAAACATCAGCAATCGCAATTATCTCACATTTTCGAGATGCCATTTTGGGCCTTAACTTACAGAAAAGACACAGGATAGAATCCCGAATGCCTCTATAGAGGTGTGAAGATAGTTTCTATCCAGCCATAGAAGTACTCTAATTTTCTTCATGTTGGAAGGGTGGGATCTAATGATGTATTCACACTATATTTTAAGGAAACACACATAACATGCTCATGATTTAATATCATGGTCCTGAAGCAGGCGCTAATGTATTGTCTCGAAACTAACTTATTTTAGCAAGCGTTATTGACCTGGTGACAAGCAGGTTAGGACATTATCATCATTGAGGGTTACATGAGTTGACGATGTAGGGGTATATAGTTCCTATTTAGACTCTTTTGTTTGTTTAGACATTTATCATTAATTTTAAGCTCGTTACTGATTTCAAGGTCTTCATAAAAATCTAGTGAAGTAAAGTTTTTAGAGTTGATGTTAACTGAAATCTTTGAATTTTCTGTGGGGTTAAAATTATGATTATTATATTTTAAGTGATGACCGAATGATGACTTGTTGGGTTTACTAGTATGCTCATTTATACGGACTCCCAAAGGCCTGCATGTCCTTCCAATGTAGCTTGCTGTACAATCTGAGCATTGTAACCTGTATACTCCACTTCTTTGTAAATGGTTAATTTTATCTTTAGAATTGACCAAAAAGGAACTTAATTTATTGGAAGTTCTGTAAGATACTTTAATTGATTTATCAATCTCTAGAAAACTTTGTGAAAATATTTTTGTAATATCTGAGTTAATGAAAGGTAATGAAATAAGAATTTGTTTAGGGATATTTATTTAGGGGTAAGCTAATTTATGTAATTTCTTAGAATTTACTTTTTGAACAAGGGTGTCGACTATTGTGGGGTCGTAACCATTATTGTGGGCTATTTGTCTAACAATATTAAGTTCCTTTTTGTATTCGACTTTTTCCAATGGTATGTTGAGGAGTCTATGGATATAACAATAAAACGAGGCCATTTTGTGTTGGTTGGGGTGATTGGAAGACATGTGGATGGCATGGTCTGTCTGAGTGGGTTTTCTAAAAATACCAAACTTAAATTTTGAACCATCTCTATGTATGTTAAGGTCTAAAAAGTTGATATGAGGTTCTTCTTCTATTTCTAAAGTGAATTTTATGTTTTGATGTATTTCATTGATGGAAGATAATATATTGGAAGCTGTGGTATTGTTGCCTCTTATCACACAGAATATATCATCCACATATCTATCATACAATAAGATTTCAATGTGTTGTGGGATAATAAAGTTACTTTCAATATGATCCATGAAAATGTCTGCTATTAGAGGAGAAAGGCCACATCCCATGGCTAGGCCATCTGATTGTTCATAAAATTTTTCGTTGAATATAAAAAAGTTTTGTGAAAGGCAAAGTTCAATTAATTTAATCATATGTTCGCTTGTGTTATCTGAAATTTTTGATTTTCTAAGAATGTTTTTAACTGAAGGGAAGGTTTCAAATTTGGGAACTGAGGTATACAGGTCACTAACGTCAAATGAAACCATAATGGCGTCAGGTGGTATAACGAAGTCTTTTATTTTGTTAACTAAATCAAAGCTGTTACTTACTGTGTTCACTGGTTTAAAGTTGGTTAGTTCTCGAAAAAGTGTCCTAATTTTGATACTGGTGTGTTAATGAAACTCACGACAGGCCTTATCGGAATATTAGCCTTGTGAAGCTTTGGGAGACCGTACAAACGAGGCATCATGGGGTTGCTTGATATGAGCCTTCCTGTTGCGTTGTGTTCATCTAGAAAAGACTTGTGTATGTTTAGTGTATCTTTAAACTTTTTTATAAATCTGTTCAAAGGGTTGGAATTAATACTTTTGAAATTGTTTTTGTTCCAAAAATTTGTTACCTTAGATATGTAACTTTCTTGATTAATAATAATTAGTGCATTTCCTTTGTCTGCTTTAGTGATTATCAGTTTATTTTATTTGATTTTGTCTTGAATGTTTTTAAGAATCTTATTTTGATGTTTATAATAGCTATCGTTTGGTTTTTTAGATAGTGAAGATTTTTTAACCGAAAACAAGTTGTGAAGAGTTGATTTTCTAAATTCACTTTTAATAAAAATTTGAGGGAGATATTCTATAATTGAGTCTAATTCTATTTAAAAATGCAAGAGGTCACTCTCAGAAATTTGTCGATGAAACGCATGCTTAAGTCCCAGTCTCAGCAATGCTAACTCTTCTTCATTAAAACCAACATTTGACAGATTTTTAACTCTTTCGAAAAACTTGTGATTAGAATATTTTTTGCCACTTTGATTTAGTCTATTAGTTTCTGCATGTTTTTTTGAACTTATTAATCTTTTTAGTTTGTTTTTGACACTGTTGAATTTTATACTTTTTTTATGATTTATTGAATTTTGCATTGAATTATAGAAGTCTTGATTTAATAAAAAAATTTTGATTGTTTAGTTGCAATTGATCAAAAGTGATTTTTAATTGACAGTTGAGATCGTCCAATTTAGCATAATGTTTACAAATATTTCTCTTAATGATGTTAAGCTCTAAAGTAGTTTTCGATGCTAAGTCAACGTTGTTGGAGATTTTAATTTAAGCAAAGTTAGGTAAAGTAATAATGGACGAAAACTATCCGATACCTAGAATAGATGAGATTTACTCACACATGAATGGAGGAAAACTATTTTGCACCTTGGATATTACCAACGCGTACCTTCACATGAAAATGAATGAAGAAAGTGCACTCATGAAAACATTAAGTACACACAAAGGACTGTAAAAAGTGAACCGCCTTATGTTTTGAGTAAAAGTAGCACGTTCTCTTCGGCAACAGTTTATGGACAAGACCTCACAAGGAATAGATGGAATATAATGCTTCTTTGATGACATTATATTACAGGGTAAAACGTCTGTCGAATTAATGACAAAATTACGTATCGTCCTACAACGCTTAAGAAACGCCAACCTAAGACTGAACCAGGATAACTGCAAATTCTTTCAAACCAGTATACAGTATCTTGGACACGTTATTGACGCTTAGGGCCTCCACGAGACAAAAGATAAAGTAGCATCCAACATCATCATCATCATCACGTAGCGCTACAACCCTGGGTGGGTCTTGGCTGACTGTACAACTTTTTTCCAATTTGTTCGGTCTTCCATCAACCTAGGGTCAAATGGAATGTTCATTTTCCGGAGATCTGCTTGGATGTTATCTTTCCATCGCATTCTGGGACGTCCGAGTGGTCTTTTGCCTGTGGGAATCTCCTCCCATACCAGTTTTACAAGTCTTTCGTTATTCAGTCTGTGCACGTGGCCTGCCCATCTTAGTCGCTGTGATTTAATTTCTTGGACAATAACGGCGTCGTTGTAGAGTGCTTTTAATTCGATATTGGTTCTGATCTTATACTGGTTTGTGGTGATGTCATGGTGAGGTCCGAAAATTTTTCTAAGTATTTTTCGTTCAAAGCGTCTTAGCTTTTCTTCGTTTGCTTTGGTCATGGTACACGTTTCGCATCCGTATGTTATTACAGGTCTGACGATGGATTTATAGATTTTGATCTTTGAACTTCTTGTGAGATTTTTTGATTTTATGAGCTTATTCAGTGCAAATAGACAGCGGTTTGCAGATTGGATTATGTCTTTTATTTCTTCGGTAACATCGTTGTCCGCTGTGATTACGGCCCCCAGATACTTAAAACGTTGTACTCTTTCGAAATTAAAGGTGTTGATCGTCACATTTTGTCCTATTCTGTCTCTTTGTGTCGTTCTATTTATACACATATATTTCGTCTTCCTAGCATCCAACATGAACAGTAAGAAACCAGAGAATATTAATGAACTTCGGAAATTCCTTGGTCTAGCAAACTATTATAATAAATTCATAAAAACACAGCCACGATTCTTCACCCATTCAACAATCTACTTAAAAAGGAGAAACCGTATATATGGACATCCAAATATGAAGAGAGTTTCCAAAGGGTAAAATCAGAGATAGCAAGTGATAATGTTCTCGTTTACTACAGCCCAGATTTGCCCTTAGTACTTGCAACCGACGCATCCCCAGTAGGTCTTGGAGCTATAATTTCTCATCGTTACAGTGGTGTAAGTGAAAGACCAATTAGTTTTGCCTCACGCAGTTTAACAAAATGTGAGCTGAACTACAGTCAAATTGACAAGGAAGAGACGGGCATCTATTGGGGACTAAAAAATGTTTTCACCTACTGCTATGGTCGTAAATTTACCTTAATTACAGGCCATAAACCGTTAGTGTTCATATTTAACCCTACAAAGATACTTCCATCGATATCTGCTACCAGACTATTCAACTACGCATACTTTCTGTTTGGTTTTGATTATATCATCGAATACAGAAGAACCTCTGATCATGCTAACGTAGATTTTGTATCTCGTTTTCCTACAGAATACATTTCTCGTAACCTGATGGATAGCTGCAGCTTATTTCAACTTACTCAGCTTGATTCACTGCAAGTTGATAGTAAATTGATTTGTAGAACAACTGCTCAGGACAAGAATCTACATTAAGCTTTACATTCGCCCAAAAAGGGAGAATCAATAGAACAGTTTGGTTTTCACGACAACGAACTCACCCTGCAAGATGGATGTATTTTTAAAGGCAGTAGGGTAGTAATTCCAGAAGATCTTCATCAGACTGTGCTTAAGGAATTACATGTCGGACATCTAGGCATAGAGAAAATGAAAGCACTAGCTAGAAGCTATTGTACATGGAAAAATATCGATCGAAATATTGAACATATGGTAAAAACATGCAAACAATGTCGACTAAAACAAAATCAACCCAGCAAAGAAGAAAATCATCCGTGGTTAACTCCTCGAGACCCGTGGGAGGGAGAGAATCCATATTGACTTTGCAGGACCAATGCAAGGACAATGGTACTTTATTGTTGTTGACGCATTTACGAAGTGGGTTGAAGTAATTCTCACCGAAAACACTTCTTCAGATTGGTTCGTGAGAGAACTCAGAAAAATGTTTGCTACATTTGGCCTTCCATTGGTTTTAGTTTCAGACAATGGAAGCCAAATTACATCGTGCACATTTCGACAGTTTTTATGTGCAAATGGTGTAGCACAGAAAACTACAGCATCATACCACCCGTCATCGAACGGGCAAGCGGAAGGATTCGTTCAGACAGTGAAGAAGTCACTTACAGCAATGGGAGAGGAGAGAGGAAAGCTAGACATCAAACTTTTTAGGCTCCTCATGCAGTTGCGACAAATCCCAAATACCACCGGATCAAATGCATACCACTTAATGTACGGAAGGAAGATTCGAACTCACTTGAGCTTAATTCATCCCAAAATCGATCAAGAAACAACTACTACAAAGGAGGTAAAAAGGCACTTTGATGTCGGGGACAGAGTTCAAGCACGGAATTACACAAATCCAAAACATAAATGGGACTTTGGGAACATTGTAGAGAAATTTACAAGATTTAAATGGATGATGGCAGTATTTGGCGAAGACATATTGACCAGCTTCTGAAATGTGAAGTGTTCCAGTCCTAACAAATTAGAGTGGAGAGTTGATATGATTGTGTTACTTTTTCTTTTGTGTTCATTGAAGGACAAAAAGTCAGCTGACAGCGCTTCTGATTTATTGGCATATATTTGACAGATAAATAAATCGTATCAGTTATATTTGCTCGTATTTATTTTAATTAAATAGTAGTTTTACAACACAATACATTCAAAAACGAGGACCTGTATTGAAAAAGTTTATATGAAGTACTAACATTATTTTAGCTCATACTATACGCTCTCGACTTTTTTCCCATTAGTCCATACCATTTTGTTAAAGAATAAATTGTATCTGACGTACTAAAAGAACATAATCAAAATTAGAAAATGGCAGAAAGTTCAAACTGAGAACAGTTTATCAACTTAGAATTTAACTTTTCGTGTAAACATGCATACAAACTAAATTATGACGTAACGTCTGCCCTTTAATAAACTTATTATGTAATTAATGCTGTTGGCTATTAGAATATAATGGATATTTGTATGAAGTTGAAGTGACACGTGGTTATAAGCATGCAATTTTCAAACACTGGTCCGGTTTTCATGTCCGAAACAAGATTGTATATGTTTACAGGGTGTTCAGGATGTTTTTAACAGCCTATAACTCCGAAAGTAATGAATATTTTTATTTGAAAATCCGGAAATGTCAATTAGAGAGACAGAAATTTGATAAGATTTTGTGAGGATTGGATTTTGTTTTAATAGTTGTAGTTGTTTGTTTTGTGTGGTTGCCCTGGTGTAGGATTAGTTTCCTCTTCAGGGCTGAGTTGGGGCTGTATTGGGGGTTTTAGTGCGCGTTCATATATTGAGTTTGGTGTGAAAAGGTGATTAGCAGAAAATTGGTTGGGTTAAAAAAGTGTCTAGAATATTTTTGAAAAAGTGACTAGGAAGAAATTTAAATAAGTGTATAGAACTAAGATTTTGGAGCGGGCTTTTCGCTAGAAAGTATTCGGAGGAAAGGTTCTATCGATTGATATTTGAAAGCAGCTAAGTTTAAAAAGTGTATGGAACGGTGCGACAAAAAGTGTCTAGGATTGGGACGTTCTGGTGGAAGACGAACCATGCATCGCTGCTGATTCAGAGGAACGTATGATGCTGATAGCGATATTGATAATTTTGATGAACATTATACTGATTTTCAATTTAATCTCGTTATTTGTATATTCATTTAATATAGTTATATGCTTTTCGTATTTGTGTATTCTTTAAATTCAACCGTTATATGCTTTTCTTCGTCTTCTCTATTCTATTTTTCCGTATTTTATTTGTAAATTAAATGAATAAAACAATATGTATGTTGTAATAAGTTTGTTTATTAAAAAATCATCCTTACAACCTGCATGACTATAGGGAGAAGAGAGAGAAAAAAGAAACGCAAACATTTCAATCAAATCAATTTATTACATTGTTTTCATCCAAACCGTTTACAACTTTTGACTTATAATAATTCTCTAAGTACAACACTACTACTACAATAGCTCTAATTTACTCAAATTTCAATTATTTTGAACAAAATTCCTGGTAATATCTACAATTTTTTTTAATATTCACAAAAACTTGGAGATTCTAAATAGGTGAAATGAGACAATGATTGACTTGTAGAATTTGATGAACAACTTGTCCACATAAAAGGAAGCTGATGTCATGTTTTATCACTTCCAACTATTTAACATAATCAAATATTACTTGTAGAATGGTGTAGTAGTCCCCACATGGCATCGTCTCAGGATCATATTCTTCGTAACATGCTGGAAGTGATGCACTTGTAAATGAATTTTCATTCAAAATATCGGTTAGCGTAGCCCATTCGTATGTGCTGAAGGAGATTTTCGCTGGTTTATCAATGTATAATTTACAGAGAAATTTTTTTAGGTAAGTACATCTGTATTATAAAACTACCTAAATATATTATTGAGCAAATCCTTATACCGAAAAGATTCCAACAAATTTTTTTTGTTTCTACCTTATTGATTCACTTTATTACGAAACTTTAGTTATACAATAGTCATTCGTCCAAGTGTTAGAGATCTTCTTCTTTATGTTTTTTCTATTCAATAATGTTTGCTAGAATGAGCTCTTCAATTATTTTATGAAATTCATCATCATTCGGGTGTAGTTGTTTTAATCTGTCTACCAATAAGTTCGGATCTGACCAATTAGAAATAATATCATAGCTTTTTGGTGTGTGAAACCCTCTTGTAATTGGTTCATTGAGTTGTTTTATGGTATCATTCAACTTATTGTTAATGCAAAATTTATGAGAGTAATCGAACTGTTTTGTGATATTACCCGAATTTCCGGAGTATTTACGCTTTTTAAAGAGCGGTTTAATTATTTCACTGAAATTAGTGGGACAAGCCTGATGTCTTAGATGTCCTCTTCTATCACGATGGATATTCGTTAATTCCAGTATCTGTTTGTATAATTGTAAATCAATTGGGGTGAAATGTTTGGGATTCTTATAGAATACTAACTGTTTCAAACCGGGCGTACTTTTAAATACTCTGCCACCTACAATTAGTTGTTCATCATTAAATTGTAGTTGTTTGTTTCCAAACATCCATTGTTCACCCTTTAATTGCGGTCCGTAAGCATGGTCGAGAATCCATTGTTCAATTCCTAATTCTGTAAGCGCAGTCAGATTCTTTTGATACATTCTGATTATTGTCATTAAGTACTTGTTTGAGCGAAAAGTCTTCCCGCTCTACCTCATCTTCACTTATTACGGACGGGATTGGTGCGTCTTTCGGTGAATCTCCACCTTGATTTGGACGGCCCAGTGATCCTGCTATTTGTTTGAGAGGATATGTTGCAGACTTGACATATTCCCCATGACATTTCTTATTAGTTCTTTCAAGTGACTTATATATATTTTTTACGTAAAGCTTTTGCATGCTTTGAGACTTGTTGTTTGTATGACAACATTATAGTAAATTAAAATGTGTGGGTGCGCGATTCAATATATTATTAGACGGTTAGCATACACCACAGAGGCACCAGACATGCACCACCGATATACGTTCTAATGTGTCTCTGATGCGTCTGTGGGGTGTCTCTGATGTGTCACTGGGGTGTCTCTCATGTGACTCTGATGTGTCTCGATGGTAAGAAGTAAACACCTAGTCGGACGGAAGACTGAACGGTTTCAATTTTTTCATAAGTGTGCCTCTGATGCGTCTCTGATATGTCTCTGGTACGCCTGTGATGCATCTCTGATGTGTCTCTGGTGTGTCTGCTATGTTAGGTTACTCCACTTGCGTGCGCGTACACAAGTGGAGTAACCTAACATTTTCTCTCTCTTCTCCCTATAGTCATGCGGGTTGTAAGGATGATTTTTTAATAATCAAACTTATTACAACATACATATTGTTTTATTCATTTAATTTACAAATAAAATACGGAAAAATAGAATAGAGAAGACGAAGAAAAGCATATACCGGTTGAATTTAAAGAATACACAAATACGAAAAGCATATAACTATATTAAATAAATATACAAATGACGAGATTAAATTGAAAATCAGTATAATATTCATCAACATTATCAATATCAATATCAGCATCATACGTTCCTCTAAATCTTTTAGCTCTAGGTGATTCAAAATGAAATTCGGAAATACAAGATTCCTGATATTTTGTTTCAAAAAGTACTGTTTGATTGCTTTGACACCAAAAAATGTCTATTGTGATAAACATCATGATTCTGATTTGTAAACGTTATGATGATGGTCATTGATTGCTAAAAAATATTTTTTAATTATTTTATAACATGTTTTAATGCTATCAAACACATATGTTATATCCATCAACTCTATAATAGTTAGACCCTACGCGATATTCAAGTTTATTTTCAAATACCTCTCTCCTCCAATAAGATGTAGCAAGTACTGCATTTCTAAGATTGTATGGAATGACTTGTGACAAGTAATAAAGTTAATAAGATCTTTGTCAAAGCGTGATGGATCTTTTGAACTATTCTATTTAAAAAACCTCATTTATATTTAGAAATTTTTTGTGACTTGCTTGGTAACACTCCAAGGTAGGGGAGATTCTACCAAAAAATTCTGCATGACATCCAATTGAATGCCAGACATTTTCTTTTTAAAAATTTAGAAGCGCCTGTAAAGAATGAATTAATATCTTTATGATTCAAGTTTATGATAATCCCCGTTTTTAATCTACTATCAAAATCGGCATTCATGTTTTTCCCAGTTGACTCTATTAATACTAGACTTTTTATGTTCTTTACTAACATCAATGACATGTTGTTTCTCCCCATTCCCTACTTTTATTAAACATCTCATGCGCTTCAAGTGTGCTGTTTTTTTGAATGAATTTTATGCTTTTGTCCTACCGAAAATTTGAAAAATTTCTAAGATGCATATTATCAAGCAAAGCTTTATATTTTGTTTGAAAATGTTTGAATTTTTTTTAAGGAATTTATGATTTCATAAATTTGTTGCAAAGTTCTATCACTGTGAAGTTACACATTTTGAAATATTCATGCAAAATGTACCCGCTCTGATGTCACACATATTAAAATTGATTTTCTACATAAACAAGCAACATCTTTATGACTACATCTTGTATATAAAAATGCTAGAAATCTCTTATATCCTAAGCACAAACCTAAATCATTAGCTATATTTTCATTTCACATTATGTCATCATCTGTTTATAAAACATTTCGTCCATGTTAAAAGTATTGTAAAAACTGAAAGCCAAAATATGAAACTTTTCCTCCTCATCCTGCACTGCAAACCGAGTTATGAAACATTAAAGTTGAAATAACAATTCAACGCCCTGTATCTCATTAACGATATGACAGTAGCATTGACTTAGAATCAAATTTCTAATATGATGCTGGTGAAACCAATCACAAAATTTATAATCATCATCTGCTTCTTTCAATGATGAGCGATATTTTAATAATAAATTATGTGGTAAATGAACTTTAGTTATAAAAGTTAGTTTAGTCATTCCTAAGAATTATTCTATTCCCCTCGGAAGTGTATCTAAAGAATTATGAAGTAATTTCCTTTTATCATCGTGAGGACTCAACGCGATTTTGGTTTGTTCAACATTATGGGCAAAGGAACGTATCGTATTTTGAGTAATTGTCATCTGTTTCCAATTTTTCATACAATCGACATAATCATCAAAATTTATTTTTACTACACATTTTTTAATACTCTTTAACGACTTTTACCCCTACACTGAACTTTGTAACCGTACATCTTGGACCAACGAAATGTGTGATGATTTGTTCATTAGACTCGTCTTTCATTAGCCATAATACTTTTTATTAATCTAGGTATATTGTATGGTTTATTAGTGTAGTAGTCTTATGTATCAAATTTGTCAATGTTTGCGTCAATTAATGTTTATATGCATCGTTACAAGTAAGTTGGTAAGCAAAACTGTTAGTGTCGGTGTACAATAGCTTACAATTGTCTTCTCCCATTGTTTGGAAGCATAAAATTATAATGAAAGTCGTACATTCCAGTTTTGGAAATATCGAGAATTTCCATATCCACATACATCGTTTATTGAAAATGCAGATTTTTTAATTGTCCTTAGAGTCGGATCATCATTGAAAATTGTTCTATTGCGATAACGCAGACTAGAAATGAGATTTTTAGCACCATAACGACCATCATGGGAAGATACAAATTCTATGTTTGCATATACATTCCTTGCATTTTCAAACACAGCATTGTTCATCCGTAAATCTTTTTTCAAAGTCGCTCACAGCTTAAGTCCTCAATTGATTGTTTAATTCGATGTATCGTTTTAGACATGTGGATTGTTTAAATTTCAAAACTTTGTGAACTTTTTTCAATACCAACCAATGTTCTAATGTCTGCTTTAAAATCCTATAATGTAAAGTACCTATAACACTCTTTCAATCGTGTACAGTGGTCAATAATTTTGCTAATTTTGAGCCGTGGGGTTTGCGGTATTCGGAGCAGTCTTTATGTAGATTATGCAAATTGATATGATACGTCAAATCAACTTGGAGAATATAACTTTCTGGAGAATAATCTGTAATGGATTTTATAAACTCTACATAATTTTTCAATATCATTTTCGAGGTCATCGTACTGTAAATGTTCATACATTGCCTCCTCATACAAATTATTCGCTTCTGTATAGAGTATGTACGTTGATGGTTTGTCAGTATCATATTCAGACATATATTTGTTATAATTTACGTAGACACCCCAATCAAAATACTACTACTAAACTGTGTGTGTGTCATTAACTTTTATATCTACATATTTCTACAGTCTTAATAATTACAAACACCCCATGTATATATCAATTTTAATCATAACATACCTCGTATATTTGCGTAGATATCCCCACAGAATAATGATGCAAATATATTTTTAACATCGTGTATTGAAAAAGATCTTAGTATACTGTGATGAACCTAATTTTATGTAACATACAGCGGGTGATTCGAGCCTCCGAGAATGTCATTATTATTTTTCAGATAAAATGTTACCTGCCCGTCGACCGTAATTTCTCTCTCTTATACCGACAAATCACAATATTTGAATAACGTTTTGTGGGTTCCATTAGTGAAATTTTTATTTTTATAATCAAGTTGTGGAAAGTGTTATCACATTTTGGTATAATAATTGGTGATTTATTATTACCGTTTCAAATTATACCAATATTTCAGAATAGCTATTTTAACGAAAAGTAATATTCAATAAAACTGTACCTCTAAGTTGTGAAATTATCGCTTCAAGATTTTTCTAGTAGCATAGCATTATCTTTGAAGAGCGGCTTAATTATATTAATTTAGTTGGGGGCAAGCCTGATGTCTGATAAATCATATAAACCCAGTGTTGCAGTAAATTTGTTAGTACTAGCACTGCCAAACAGACTTCTGTGTTTGTTATCCCTTCTATCATGTTCCTACAAAGGAGCATTGAAGAAAAGATGAAAAAATTACGTCGAAACCATCCTATAGTCAAATCAGATAATATTTTCATAAATCTTTTGATTTTATAAAATTGAAGTCATCGTCATCGTGAAGAACACCGGTATCTTCTTCTTTTAACATAGAACCCACACGTATACACATAAGCATTTTTTTCTTCTATCACGATGGATATCCGTTAATGCCAGTATCTGTAAATATGTTGCTCTTTTGTTGGTTATCAATATCGCCATCAGTATCATACGTCCTTCTAAATATTTGGGGTGATTCATAATGAAATTCGGAAATACAAGATTCCTGATATTTTGGTTCAAAGAGTACTGTTTGATACCAAAAATGTCAAACGTATAACGGTGGTGCATGTCTGGTGCCTCTGTGGTGTATGTGTGCTAACCCTGTGATGTGTGTCTGCTGTCCCTCTGCTAAGGTACGTCTCTAATGTGTCTGTCTCTGAGGTGTTCCCGATGTGTCTCTGGTATGTCTCTATGTTACAGCAACCTATTTTCTTAAATAATGGTTTTATCTTATACTAGGTTTTTTGTAAGCTTGATGTCCTCGGGAATCCCTATGTTCCATTATCTGTAAATATGGTGTTCTTCTTATTGGTTTCTTGGAAAATAATTCATATAAACCGAGTGTTGCAGTAAAATTTGTTTGTACTAGCACTGGTAAACTGATGTGAGTCCGGTGTGTGTTTGTTATCCTTTCTGCTGCGCCTCTGCTATCTGTCTGATAGACTGCTGATGTGTGTTATCCGCCTAATAATATAATGAGTCACAGCATATTTTACTACAATGTAGTTGTACGAGCAACAAATCTCAAAACATGCAAAAGCTTTAGGTGTCCTCTGTGGTCGAATAAAGTGGATTTGTTGTCATTATCGTTGTCGTTGTCGTTAACGTTGTCGTTGTCAACCATGTAGCATCTTTTATGAAAAAATACTTCATGACTACGGCCTGTGTAAAAAGAAATACGGTATATTTATGACTACACCCTGTATAAAATCACATCTTTTTATGACTACGCACTGTATATATAGCTTCTTTTATGACTACACCCTGTATATAAAGACAAATGGCATATTTTATGATCACACCCTGTATAAAAAATGCGGTATCTTTATGACTATACTCTGTGTAAAATCACATCTTTTATGACTACACCCTGTATAAAATTGCATCTTTAATGACTACACCCTGTATATAAATAAATTGCACAAGGGTGCTTTCGTATAATATTGAGATAAAAATACACTTTTACACTCGTATGTTGATCGAAGTCATCACTTTTCATTCTGAAATTTAGAAGTCCCAATCAAAAACCTTGAGATTGTCACTAAAAATAATATGCGATTTTACTATGATTACCTACGTGAAAATCCTTGAGATTTCAAAATAATATCTTATACTGGTCAATTTCTAAAACAAAATACGTAGGAATCCTCATAGCATACATGTAGCGGTGTAGGCTGGGAACGATGAGGTTGTGGGTTCGAATCTCACTCAAGGCAAACATTTTTTTCGGTTACGTCATGCACAAATTTATCGGATAAAAAATGGCCGACAGACATCTAGAGAAATCTGCAAAATTGGAGCGCGCCATCTAGCGAAATCTACTGGATAAAAAAATGGCCGACGGATAAAAAATGACCGACTGGATAAAAAATGGACGACACCGCGAACAGCGCCAACGCAGCGCCACCGTCGCCTAGCGGACCTTTTTCGAAGTAGTGATGTTGAACCAGCATAGCTACACTACTCCCGTTGCAACGCCAGCATCGGACTGCAAGATTGACATTTGCCAGAGATCACGTTCTTTGGAATGATGATGACTGCCTCACTAGGTCAGATGGACGTCGACGAGTGTAAAGAAGACCTAGGGAAAGATATGCTGAAGTTTGCATTGACGAGTGTCTTCCATTTGGCGGTGGGTCAGTTATGATTTGGGCGGGAATCACTGCACAAGCTCGTACAGAGTTGGTCTTTATAGAAATGGCTCCGTAACTTCTCACAGGTACATTACGGAGGTGCTATAAGACCATGTTATGCCTTTCATTGTGACTATGGGGAACGTGGCATTTTTATGCAAGATAATGTGAGACCACATACAGTCAGAATTGTCAGGGAGTATCTGGATGAGATAGAAAATAGGCCGTTTGACTGGCCAGCCCGCAGCTCAGATATGAATCCCATAGAACATGTCTGGGACGAGTTGGGACGAGTTGGGACGACTGATCCGCAGACACACACCATCGCCAAGAACTGCCCAGGAGCTGAGAAGATTGCTGTTGCAGGAATGGGAAAACATCGACCAGAATGTAATCCGCAACTTAATTCAAAGAATGCCGCGCAGACTTCAAGCAGTCATCAATGCAAGAGAAGGGAATACACGTTATTAATGTTAATTTTTTCCATTTTGTTCGTTCCATATTTTCACTTACATCAAAATGTTGAATTTCGCCCAAAATGTGGATTTGTTGCTTTTACAGAATAAATCTTGAAATCGAAGAAAGAAATGCATTTTTCTTTGGTATAGAGTATCACATTCAGCTTACAAAAGCACATGCAATGATGTACAGTTTGCAAATACGATCTGAAAACGTGAAATTTCAAAGAACATGAAAATTTTAAGGTGACTTCAATTTTCCGCTCGCCAGTGTATGTCTTATACGTTTAAAGTAAAGTGGTTGTTGAGTACGGCCCAAGTTTCCGCCGAGCACCTTAAGAAGATTATCTCGTCCTCGGACTTTATTTAGTGTGTCTGTTAGGTCGGCCATCAAGTTGAGAATGTGAGTAAATCTCACTCCCAAATAAACGGCTCTCAGGCTATACCTTGGCAATTCACGGTACCGCTTGTAAAGCCCATGAATTCCTTTTGTCTTTTCGGAGTGAAGGCATAGTGGACGCGGATGCCCGCACCGCTAGTGGCGGTACAATTGTAACTGTAGAATGAGGAGACCAGGTGTGTGTGAGTGTGTCAGCCACCAGACCACGGGCTGTTGGGACGGCATGATTGTTGTCACTAAAATCTCGATCAAGGTTTTAGAGTCGGTGAAGAGGTTGTATGGGGTTTGTGGTTTGTCGAGGGTGATGGCAGCGATTTCTTGTGGGGTTTTCGGTTTTTCCAACCCGAGGATGGTGATACGCTTCAATTTTGTCGTTGTGCGAATTTAGTTACAGAAACTTTAACATATAATTCTTCGTTCAAATTAACATTATTTTGACTCCATATGTATATTAGGAAATCCAGTGACATCAATCTTTGGGAATCATTTATAATATCGTACAACCACAAACAATAAGCGATAGGTAATTAGAGAGTTATGAAATTATTTTGTTGTGTACTAAACGCATGAATTTGTACCGCCGTGTATGATTACGTTAACATTTGTAACAGATCTGGGTTAGTTTCACTTGCGTTCGATGAGACGATTCTGAATTCGGATTAAGGAATCGTTGTTGACAATTGACGGTTTTTCGCGTACCGAATTACTCGGAAAAGGTAGTTATGATTCCTCCATGCAGTCGCTAACTCGAAACTGCATGAGGGTAGAGTTGGAACTTCCGCAAATTATTGTTTGTCGTCGACAGTCAATACGTTGGAGTTAGTGTTGGGTGATTCAGGCGATAGAGTTGAGTTTATTGTCTCAATTAGTCAATATTGAGAGTATGCGAGCAATTTTCATTACCTTTCTTAATCAACTGAATGTATTTATTTTGTCCCCGTGGTGTTACTTCGAACGCACTACCCCTGATACATATCTTTGTAACGCGATTTTCAGTGCGTCTATGCATATGTTGATCTGTGGCGTATTTGATTGTCGCAACGCCATTGGTTAATGAACGTTTTGACATCTCGAGTGTATTCTGATCGGCTGGCTGGACTGAACACGAGAGCATTAGTTTTGTCGGTGGACGTTCATTGTTCGTTGGGTAATTAATGGTGTAGGGTAAAGTCGGGTGAGATGGCCAGTCCGGAGAGATGGCCAACAGCTAAAACTTGACTAACGGGTCGTGAGATGGTGCTGATTGTCCTCTCCGACAATAAATGATTATCCATAGGCACATCCAGTGTGTTGTCGTTTAAGTCGAGGTCACGTTAAAGCGTCAAAACAATAAAAATAATATCACCTCCTCATAAAATTTTATATTAGTTTTGTGTAACCTTCTACTGTGAATGTTTGTGAGGAAATTTAGTGTCGATTTCAACATATTAGGTGAGTACAATGTTCATTAGATGATTCTAACCTCAAACAACAGTTAAAAATGTGCGGTGGGTTTTGTTTGTCACGTTGGTCATCTCTCCCTAGCATTTGGTAGAGATGACCAACCAATAGTAGGGACAGATGGCCATATATTTTTACGTCTCTTTCTTTACAGTTTGGCATCATGTCCATTCTGCTGCGAAAACATGCCAACGGAGTATCAAAGAAGGAACTCGAATCGTGGAAACCATACTGAAGAAAATCTGCTGCGAGCAATGGACGCTGTCAGGAACGGCTCTTCTGTGAACGGCGCTTCAAAAAATTATGGCATTCCTAGGAAAACTCTTGAAAGGAAATTGAAAAAAAATGTGTCGACGACAGGTAAAATGGGGCCGGATAGCATGTTGGGGGAGGCAAATGAAAATAAATTGGTGCAACATATTAAGAAGGCACAAAAATGCGGTTTTCCTATGACAGTTCCAGATGTTCGAAAGCTTGCCTATAATTTTGCGGAAAGTCTAAAAATCAATCACAAGTTCAACAGAGAAAAAGGATGTGCCGGTTCTTATTGGTTTAGGTCTTTTTTGAGAAGACATCCAGACTTGTCTATTCGCAAGGCTGAGGGTGTATCTCTAGGGCGAGGTGAAGGCATGATCCGTTTAGATGTGGGAAATTATTTCACTTTACTGCAAGAAGTACTGGAACAAACAAACCTGGATGCATTTATAACGTCGACGAAACAGGCCTTCAATTAAATATTCGTCCTGGCCATGTCTTAGCCCAAAAAGGAGCAAAGGATGTTGTCACAGTGACATCAGGGGAAAACGGTGAGACAATATCGTGCATAGCTTGTTGTAGCGCTGAAGGTTTTTTCTGCCGCCGGTCTGTGTATTTAAAGGCAAGAATTTAAAAACTGAGTGGACTGATTCAATGCCGCGTGGTTCACATATTGTAATGTTACTGCAACGATTTTTTTGAATTGGTTCAAAAACCACTTCTTGCCTCGTAAAGGAGAAGAGAAGGCATTATTAATTCTTAACGGGCATGCTTCTCACTGTTCTTGTGTTGAACTTTTAGAAACCGATGAAGCAAACAATGTCGTTTTATTGTGCCTAGCTCCGCACACTACCTATTATTTGCAGCCGCTCGACAGAGCTTTTTTCGAGTCGCTCAAGTCCTTCTACTATCAATTCTGCAGAGAGTGGATGCAGAGTCCCCCCGGAAGGAAACTGGGGAGACTCCAGTTTGGTGAACTTTTAACGAAAAGCTGGAGCAAGTCCGCGACCGCTGGAAATGCTATATCCGGCTTCAGGGCCACTGGCACATTTCCCTGGAACCCCGATTCCATACCCGATCATTCAAACACAGTTGCTGATCGAATAGTAAACAGCGAAACTAGGGAATATCATAGAACCCTCACACAGACAGAAGTAACGAACACTCAACAATCGAACGCTGAAGCAACACAAGAACATAAACACCCAGTCATCATAATGGATGAGTCGATGCCATCCTCTAGCCATGCTGGTACAGAACCTCGATGTTCAACTCCAGTGGAAGGGACATCTGTTCCAGATTTGACGCCTGGAAAGCTCTTAGATCAAATTAAGCCCACAAGTTAGTTGTTTCTGCCAAAAAACGAGCAAAGACAGTTGCTACCCTATTAACGTCTCCTGACTATATAGCGACTGTAAAAAACAAGTCCACAAAAAAATCTGAACAGACTAAGAAGGACACCCCGAAAACTAGAATTAGAAAACTAACAATTGGCCAAAAAAAGAAACGTTCGCCTTCGCCAAGTTCTGATGAGGAGGAGAATATTGAAGTTCAATATGAAGAGGAAAGTGATGCCATTTCTGAGGTGGATGAAACTGAATGTGTAGGATGCGGAGAAAGTTATAACATGACAAAAAAAAGAAGATTGGTTGCAGTGCATAATTTGCCAGAAGTGGTTTCATGAAAATTGCTCTTCCTATTTAAACACATGCCAAAATTGTGGTAAAACTGCGTTTAAAAAGAAGCAAGATAGTTGTTAAGAATATTTTTTATATTTTGTTTTAATAAGTAGTGTGTTATTTTCATATTTTCATGTTTTATTCGCGTTTTTATATTGTGACCATCCATCCCTTATTGCATTGGCCAACTGACCCCACCGAACCGGGATAGATGGCCATATACAACTGATTTTTATAAATAATAATAAATAAAAGTGTTTTCAATGTATTCATTCACCAGTATGCTCGGATGATAGGTAAACAATGACAAAAAAATATTGTATGGAGCCTAACCTAAAAATTTACAGGCTCCTACTATGCAAAACGGTGGCCATCTCACCCGACTTTACCCTAAGCTGTTGAATTTTATATCACATGTTCGGATGAAATAATTGAATATTTCACCTTATATTAAGGGATGACCGACGTGTGAAACATATTTTCCGGGTATCGCTGAAGACTTTTAAGAGTTGCTAGAGATTATAGACCCGTGGGAATACCAATTTTTTGGGAACAGATATTTCAACGCAATAGGTGTTTTTCATGGTGTAGTTCCAGCTGGATGTTAATTTGCCTACAAACACTTGTCAGAGAGAAAACATAATTGGAGTAGGCCTTAATTACCCCATCTAGGGTAATAACAGCCTTATATTAGGACTCGATCTGGCCAATTAGGTTCTTTCTCATCTTACTTTCTCTTCGTTCTCTTCTCTTTTCTCTCCTGGTTTTGGGTTTTAGTTATTATTTTAAATAACTCCAACGTGAGATACCGTATGGGTCAACTTTGAGTTAGATCAACTCATATGGGAGAAAATGACGTGGACTTGAGGTGTATGGATTCGTACAGCTTTCTACAGGAGTAGGAGTTGGTAGTCACCGCTAGCAGTAATCGAACAACACATTGCTGATTTCACGCTAGTTTTAAACTTCATTTGTTTATGTAAAGGTGATAGACAAAATAATTTTATATAGACTACGACAATTTATCGATAAACAAAACAATACGGATTCAGAAGCGGCCACAGCACGGTAGCGCAAATAATTAGGGTAACAAATTATATAAGGGAGGGTTTCCTAAGAGAAGATAAAGCCATTATGGTCACACTGGATATACAGAAGGCCTTTGACTCCGTATGGCTCGAGGGTTTAATAAACAAATTGATAAAAATCGAAGTTCCGAATTACTTAATTAAAATATTAAATTCCTATCTAAGCAATCGAAAATTTTATTTAAAAATTGATAATCATTCAGCTGGACCTTACATAATGAAAGCTGGAGTTCCGTAAGGCTCTGTATTATCACCTTTGCTATACTCTCTATTCATCCACGATCTCCCAACCTCCCCACAATTGTTAACTGCAATGTATGCCGATGACACTTGTTTTGTAGCCACAGCACAGAATCCAAATCACGCATTGGAAACAGTACAAACACACATAAACACGATAATTTTACCTTATTTACACGAACACAAATTAGTTATTAACGCATCCAAAACAGAGTATTTATTACTCAGTAGAATAACTAATAAAAACACCCCATTGCAATCTCAGCTTTGCGTAGATGGGCATATTATACAGCCAAGTAGTACCCTAAAATACTTAGGGTATACGGTTCAAGGCAATACAAATGCGAACGCACATATTATGCAACAGGTACGCAAGGCCAAGGTTGCAATGAGAAAACCATATCCACTCATTTGTACACACAGTAGCTTAACAAGTCATAAGAATATTCTTACATACAGATACATTATACGCCCTATACTTACATACGCAGCTCCTGTTTATTATAACGGGACTAAACATAATTTCCACTCCCTGCAAATGGTTCAAAACAAGTGTTTACGGATGGCAATAAAACATAACTGCTATCCCAAACTACCCAAAAACTCTTCGTTACATGACAAAGCCGATACGCCCACTATCAAAGACTTTATAACGAAAATTTCATCGAATTTTTATGATTACTGTCTGCCAGATGATCTTCGAAAGAATCTCATAGACGCAAATCGCGCAGAAGGCATCCGCGATAGTGGGTGTAGACTTCTGCATGGAACACTAATTACATAACAAGATTGATTAACTCCAAGCCTATTTCACACATAAGTGTAAATCAATCTAAATAAATAATTAACAAAATATTCAAAATCAACGTCAGTCATGTTGCTTTTTCGAAAACTAAACCCCATATCGTTTTGAGACACTGTTTTTTAGCTACTTTTCAGGGAATACACAGCCGAAATATGCTAGGAGTCATAAACACGTTACGGGACAAAGTTGTTGTATACAGTGTATATCTATGGATGATGCTTCGGCAAGGAGCCATAGTAATCTAGGACGGGGAACACAAAGAAGGAGAAAAACTGCCAGGACATCGGCCAGCATTTTACATGTATTTTTCAAATTCTTTGTATAAGGGTATCAAAATATTTAATAAAGAACCTTTAAAAAAAAAAGAAATGTAAAGTACATTTTGCCTATAATATCAGTCGGCGTATGTTGTGGATCAGTGATTTCTCCATTACTGTAAGCATCTTGTTGTAGTGAGTTTATGACCATACTTATGTTCATCAAGTATTATCATATCATTTATAATTTGCGAATGTGGATTGGTGATAACTACACCCATTGTAAGGTTATGTAAACGTTACTGTGGCTATTCAATTGAAATATTTTGAGTTATTCGAGTTGGTGGTAGTAAGCGTATGAGCTCATATGATTTTATTGCGCCATATTATATTTCAATATTTTCAAATTTCATATTTAATTGTGTAAACGTTATTCTGTACCATGGATAGGTATGGTATACTGTATTGATTTAACCCTATAGTGTATTCGAGACTCGAGACAAGTATACAGTTTTCTCATTTTTATCAGGTAATTGAGTACTCGTTCGAGAAATTTCATTTGTATGTAAGTACTGGTTTGTACATATTTATAGGATTTTACTTGGGGGGAATTATTGGATTTCCTATGGGGGTTATATAGGATTCTACCTATATAGGATTTTAATAGAGGAATTTATAGGACTTTAAAGTGCCATTGGGTACTTGAGGGTACAGTCTGTCATAACTATTTCGTACAAATTGTGGTACTCAGGGATTGAGTTACTACTGGGGAGGGATACATTTGTTTTAAAGGTACGGGATATATATTTTTGCTTGGGATATTTGTATATATATTTATGAATATACTTTTCGTATATCAGTCAATCGAGGGAGGATTTCACTTACCTATGAAAAATTGTGATTAAGATTTATGGGATTTTAGAACATTTGGGGGAATTTCTTGTATTTTTTGTACTTTTATGATACACTTGTACGTACTAGTTGTACTATCTTGACTTTGTAACATTTTCTTGACGAAAGTAAGTCATTTATTAAACTTAAACTTGGGTAAGTGACATCTGACTTTTATTTCTCCACCTATTTGGTAGTGTTAGGGTGGGAAAACTTCTGTAGGTAGCTGCCGGGAGGCAAGATTGCCTGGAGCCCTTTTACATTTTATTTAGTATTCGAACAAAAGACCCCCCCCCCCGTCTCCGCAAGAGTTAGAGGCAACGCCTAAAAGCGCAAATATACATCAAGTTTGTGGTTAAAGAATCTTAGTGTGAATAATGGTAGGTGGCAATGGTAAGCGGAGTGCGAGCCGACGTAATTTTTACAGGAGGGGTCATTTGCCTTAGGGCAATTGACATATTTGTGGTCGGAAGCTCCGTAGGAGGGACATACCGGTTTGGCCTTGCAGGATTCGGCAAGGTGTCTTGTGCTGGAGCACCTGCTGCAGTATTTTGATACTGCGGATCGTGGGTTTGTGGGTTTAGAGCCCTCGCACTGATGTGAGAGACCGTGGAACCTAATGCCCTTCGCTAGAGCGACGTGATATGCCGTTTCGGACTCAGTAATAACTCGAAACATTGAGGTGCACTTTCCTTGGCGGCGAGGGACGAAACGCCAGGATCTGGTGGCGGAGAAGTTTTCTTCGTTGAGTATGTCCTCAAATTATTTTTCTGTGAGGGATATGTCTGCATTTCTGTAGACCAGAGAAAAGATGCGTTTGCGTGACCTAGAGCGTGGACGGTCTTGATGAGTGGGGTTGAGTTGGATGATAGTGACTTGGTCGTCACTGAGGGTGTTGCGAAGCCTTTTTGCCAAAGTTTCGCAAGGAATGCCGGTGGGTATCTTGAGAAGGGCGGTCCTGTTGGGATTCGTCTTCAAGAAGGCGATATTCCCCCTCAACAGCTCTCATTTGTGTTGAGGAGATTGAATAACTCCCTCTGGGAGACGAATTTGGGTGGCAGGTTGCGGATGTTAAGATTTTGTAGTGATGGGTTTGGTTGTGATTGACGGGGTTGTCTGGGTTATTGGGAAGGGTGAGTTGGTTGTTGTTGGGTTCGTGATTGTTGTGTTGGCTGGTTGATGGAGGTGGTGTTGGTATTATTCAATCTCTCTTAGGCAAAGTGTCCAAGCGAGTGAAGTTCCTCGGTTGACCGTGTGATTTCGCTGCGAAAGTAGGAGATGAGCTTCGGGATTGCTGTGGTGGATTTTGTTGCTTTTGAAGTTTGTGAATGAGGTTGAGTGCTTTCTGGAGTTGAAAAGATTGGTTGGATATTTGTTTGATAAGTTCTTCTTTGGTTATGTCGGTGGTTTGTTTGGTCGGGGTTTTAATGAGTTCGGGGAATTCTTCTTTAGAAGAAATTGATGGGGGAGGAGTTTTCATGCTCCTAGTTCGGATGGAGCGATTTGAAGAAGACATGGTTGGACGGAAGAGACGAAACGAATTGATTGTTTCGTTCTGTAATTGGGAGTTGTTAGTGAGAGGGGTGGCGGACAAAAAGCGGCAGCAGACTCACTGCTGGAGAGAGCTTTTTCTCTGGTTAAAGGTATCCTGACCCTTTTGGTCTGCCGGTTAATATGTTATATTCACCTGAATCCTTCCTTCTTAGTTGTTGGGATGCTGTTTTCTTATAAATTGCTCTTTTTTCGCTTTTATTTGGTAAAAGCTATTCTCATAAATAGATTGCACTATAAAGAGCGGATCTTCTTAAATATTTGTGTACTGTTAAGGACAGGTGTGAGATAAAATTGTCAAGTTTGCTGCCGAGTCCGGTGGAAAGCCGCTGCTGCAATATTCGGTTTGGATCAGTGACCGAATTTCCAGGGGAGCTTCTACTTGTTGGTGACCTTTCTCGTTGACTGTGAACACTACTAAGAAATGTCAATTGGTCCTACAATGCTATTATTTGAGGTATACTTGAGTGACGTCATTTATTAACATTAATACCCTCATTGTGGTATATCGTTGAATTAGGGATAAAAAACCCTTTCATTTCAGCTAACTTTCATTTTCCTGATCCATTTAAGTTTTTTCATTTTGATGACGTCAAAGCGCCTGTGATTACTTCACAGATTTTAAGTATACTTCAAATGATTGTATTGTAAGTCCGATTAATATTTCCCAATATTCAAATAAAAATATTCATTACTTTCGGAGTTATAGGCTGTTAAAAATATCTTTGAGCACACTGTATTCATAATTGGACACACTGACTATAATTCAATTTGACGCAAAGTCACGATATTCTTAAAATATTACTCCATTTTTGGTATATATACGAATTTGCTTATCCCTCACAAGATCTATTTTCTATTAAACTTCACACGAAAGACGAATATATTGGAGAAATTAATTATTTCAGATAATAGTTTGTCTGGTGTATGTTATGAAGTATTACAAAAATATCGTCCGCGAGTCTTACAAGATAAAATTAAAATAATTGCAGTTATAAAAATTAATAAAAATAATATTTAATAATAACTTCTCGCCGGTTTAAATTTTTTGTGTCGAACCGGTTTAAAAAATTCGTCAAACTGGGATATAAACTTACCAAAAAAGCCATGGCCATCAATGGGTCAATAAGGGCTTACAAACAATGGACCAAAGTATTGTTTTCGCCAAGAAGAATGACTGCAGAAGATGTCAGCGAAGTTGTTACGGTATGGTATACAAAAAAATTTATATATTCAACTTTACCCCCATAGAAAAAGAATATATAAAATAAAAAAATTACACCATGAAAATACTTTTCTTGATAATTCATGTATACAATGTGTCTGAAAAAGTTTTAAAACTTCTTTATTAATAATATTAGGGAAAAAAGTTATAAAATGTTCTGAATGTCAAATTTTTTCGTTCGTACACGAATTTTGTCAAAAATTATGATTTTGGTACTAGACTAAAATATTTTTATTTGTGACAATATTATTATTATTCTCTTTCCACCTACATCCTAAAGGCGTGCGGTTTTAATATGCTAGAGAGGGAATATTTCAGTTTGTTTCTATTAATTTGAAAATTTCCGAATTATAAGGCATATGTTCACACCAAAAATAATTTTCCCCATACCTTCTACTTAGGAAAGTATGACAACAGCGTTCCACACGTACCTGATTGACTCCCAATTTAGATGTCCGAGGCAACAACATTTTTTTGTAAACAGATAGTTAATTTTGAATTTTGACGTTGAATGTCAACTTAATAAAAAACGTTGATTATACCATACAAAGTAATTTTTATTTTAACAAAACCAGTACAACAAGTACCGTCCAACTATTTATATAACATAAAATTGGTCCTTCCAACCGGAACCATATAAAAATCGAACAATAGTAATCATTGTTTTTTGAGAAACAAAAACTACGTCTATTGTGTAACGTGATTGGGACACTCGCACTATATTCTGCAATTGTTATCGCCAATAAGGAAGCACACGCAGGGGTGAGTTCGTTCCAGTTTATTTACATATTCTATCAATATTTCGAAGATTCAATTCACCGTTCATATTCTTAAAATTTAACTACAACTTGGCTAATCTTCACACTATTCTACAATAATTCAACTATTATTTTCCTAGTTTCCATTTTTCCAGTTCAATTAAATTGTTTTACAATATGACAGAAAAAACTCTTTCTAAATTATTGAGAAAAAGAGATACTCTAACTTTAAAATTTCTGTTTGATAAAAAATCCACTTGTTATGTCTACCTCTAACCCCCAATTGATCCAATTTATAGAGAAGTCGTCGCCTAGGACCCTTTTAAAAAGTCGAGGCAGAGTAAAAGGTTACTTAATGTCGAACAGCTTTGAACAAAACCGTTTAGCTGATGAGGAATGAGGTAATCATTGAACAGAAACTCAAAAATCGCTTCGGCGACTATCGATTCCATAACTTTACCAATGGGTAGAAAGCTAATTGGACGGTAATTATTTGCAATTAATTTGTCACCTTTTTAAAAACAGCAGTAACCAAAAAGGATTTCCAAGTGGGAGGAACACAGCCTTAGGTAAAAGAATAGTTCATTATTAGAACTATTGGATGAGATATTGAAAGTGCACACTTTTTTAGAAAGAAATGCTAAAGATCATTATTTTCCGGAGATGTTTTTCAGCAAGTGGAATTCAATTTGTTCGCGAGAGAAGAAAATATTGCTAATGGCACTTAAGTGTCGACAGCATCGTATCTAAGGGAGATTATCATCAGAAGGTTCGACATTAAAAGCTTTGGGGAAGTAACTAGATAAAGTTTCAGAAGACTCATATTAAGAAGTACAAATGGTTCAATTAGATTTACGAAAGGCTGGAAACACAACTTTATAGGAAAGTGACGTATTTATGAAACGATTTACTGTTGCAGTAGCTGTCCGTTTTGTCTTTGTAAGTTCGTTTTAGGTTGGTGAGTTGGTGAGTCGAAGACTTTGGTTATGAAAAGTTCTTCGGAATGGAAAACTACGTTTTAGAATGCACTTTGAACCTCCTACTTAAATTTTTTATTTTCACAAAGTGTTCTCAAAACATTACACCATTAAAATTTAATCTAATTAGTATGCACTGAAATTAAGACACCGTAGTAGATTGCAAATGTATATCAAATCATAGTTTTCCATTGTGAACAACTTTTCATAATGAAATTTTTCGATATTGACACAAATGAAGATACTTTACTCTTGTCCAAATTCATATTTTTTGACATACCTCGTATACGCATAAAACAATTTGACATCTAATATTTTAGTTTCACATTACGAACTATGCTGAACTTTTCATAAATAATAAGAAATTTCCGTAACTTTAATAATAAAAAAGTTTTCAATATATTTCTCATATGAGAAAATGTATCCGCTGAAAAGATAAGAAATTTTCACAAGGAAAATTATTGCTAACTCCACATATTTACATATAAATATAAATTTATATTTTCTTTACAGGCGGCCGAAAGTGGAAATTTGGATATATTTCAACGGCTTTACTATGACGAACCTACACGTCTGGTCATACAAGACAGCCGTGGGAGAACTCCCGCACATCAAGCTGCTGCTAGGAACAGAGTTAATATCCTACAATTTATCCTAGAACAAGGAGGAGGTGAGTTTCTTCCTATCAAGTATAACTAGTCAATTTATATCTAAATTTGCAAAAGACCCCGTACACCTTATATGTGAAAATGGCTCTCCCTCAAATTTCTTGAATCTCTGAGTCTCTCTTTTTGTTTCACAAAACTTCTATCACATACTTTTCAATCAGCCAGATCTCTTTGATTACTTCAAAATTTATGCTGGAGACGACAATTGCTTCATATTGAAATTTAGGGACGATTCTAGCGAGTTACAAGGAGAAATAAAATCTTGTGTTGTAATTTAGAGATACATTAATTGAATTTATACATTTAATTGTGTAATATTTTGAAAATATAGTAACGTGACAATCTAATTTTATTATTGCTTTTAAGGACTAAGATTTTACCATTTTATAATTCGTAAAAGGACCGCGCACACCTTATATGGGAAAATGGCACTCCGTCAAATTTCTTGAATTTTTGATATGCTGTAGAATTGACCATTCTGATGAAATGTTTCAATGGGCGCAACACGATCCTATGAATCGTTTTCGAGATACAGGGTGTTGAATATGAGAAATATTCACTTTTCATCACTCCGTATCTCCCAAGTTATGATTTATAGACCAGGCGGTAGAACAGTAAAAGTAGGGTGTAATGGATGTTGTTTTATAACGCAAAAATTTTTATGCAGAAAGTTGCCGAATATTGTGTACAACAATAATCTATGTTTGCCTACTCCAAAAAGTGCTTGCTAAATGCTGTAGAACAACAAATGTACCGAAATATTAATGTCGAAATTAATAATTTATTATGTACACATTTACAAGAATGGTGGTACAAAGTTATGAATGGTTGAACTTCGGTTGTTTCAGATCGGAAGGCACTTTAGGTTTCGATTTAATGAATACTCGCTTGATTCGTATAGAAACTAAGTAACGAAATGTATCTCTGACTTTTTGACTTTGAGGGAAGTTACTTCGATATGTAACGACGACTTGATGAACTCGATTGAGTGTTGAACTGAGTTGTGAAACTAATTAAGAATTGACGTGTTTGACTTAATTGAGGTAAAACGATGTGTTTCGACTTGAATTACACTCAGAACTAGAGTTTCGAATTTTTTGCACTATTTAAGGAACCGATTCACTATTCAACCAACCGATTCGTTAATAATGTAACCGATTACTTACTAACCGATTGCGTAACTATGTGATAACTGCTTAACTAAGAGTGAATGCTTCTTGAATGAGTGTTGAACTCACTTCGTTGATTAAGCGATGAGCTCGTAACTCAATTTATTGTTGAGTGATGTACTGAATTAGGAACTGACTTCTTCACGTTGTAAGACGTGTTAAATAGAAATTGGCAATGGGCGTGTTTGCACGTGGACTGGGTTCACTAAAAGGAAATAAACATTTCCTATTGGTCACTATCCTTTGACTTGTCAGAATCATCGACAAGAATTAACAATGGACGCCTTCAATAGATATTTCAATTTCCATTGAACATGCAAAAAGCGAGACCATCCTATTGTGACCTTTTTACTTCGAAAAGCTATTCAAACATGTATTACACTCCTTCCGATCATTAACCATAAAAATTCACGCACAACGTGACAATAAGTTACAATTTTAGTTTTGCTCCAAGTAATAACATTTTAGGGATTTTACAACACAATAAATAATAGTGTGAAACGTGACATTTTCCTAAATTTTTAACTATAGGATTTCAAACATTTTGACACAATATGTCTTTCACGAATTTCAAAATGTGTTATTCCATTGCTCCAACAATACTATTTACAATTAATAGTGCGAAACGTGATATTTTAAAAGTATTTAACAAAGCTGAGAATAAAGTGAATCTACCCTTTGAATTTACAACAACGCCGAAAGAATACAAAAAGATCTACCAATTCTTTAACACGTTTTTAAGACGCTAGCAAATGAACGGAATTTACGCCTTAAAATGTGATACAATGACAAAAAGAAGTAACATGAGTGTCATATCTATAAATATCTTGCATGTTTTTAAAAGTATCGTAAACTATATAATTCAAGATTTTCTAATCTTGAACATACTCTATATAAACCGATAGAAATACGTACAAATTATGATTTTATCCTGATTTCTCCTATGTGGTATTTTGCTTGTGTGACAAATTCATTTTCAAATATTTTTATATTACAGGCCGATTTCCTTTGATAATAATGCTATTTTGAGACTTTCACAATGTTATTGTTTTATATAGTGATAAACTTCTGCGAATGTAACAAGTATATTATGACTTATGAGAAGCACTAAGCATGAAAAAATAACTTCTTCATTGAATCGCCTTCTAGACGATGCTGCAAATGTTAATTCGAGTCGTGGATTTTTTTCGAAGGATTCGGTACGCTATGGTACGGTATTATTACTGATCTATACAAGCCCGCCGAAAACTGGTGTGAAAATATAGCAATCGGAAAATGTACATATCTTAGCTTTTTTTACAAAGTGATCGCATTGTATATGAAAATCACGTGATAGGATTCCATTGAAAATTTTCACGATATGAATGAAAGTATTTCGAGTTCCCCTATGTAAAAATATCGCTACCTTTTCGGACTCCCTTATGAGATATAGGATGATGAAAAAAATCTAGGTTTTTATTTAATAAAGTATACGTAATTTTTCAAATTGACATTATTCAACTCTGTATACCATTAAACACATCATTTAATATGCTATACGAGAATTTTGTCATTTTCGGTGGGTTTATTACTACAAGGTGTCCGAAAAACCAAAATTTGTTATTTTTCTATATTCGTGAATCACCTTGTATGAATTTTATCACCTGTGATGAAACATGAAATGAACTTATAATATTGTATGATAATTCACCCTTTTTTGGCTTTTTCTCTTTATAAAACAATAAAATTATGAAAGTCTCAAAATATCATTATTATCATGTAATACGAAAAGATTTGGAAACGAATTTCTCATGAATTCATCATACAAGGATGTGATGATAATACCACCAAAGAGGAATCAGAACTAAATCATAACTTGGGAGATACGCAGTGATGAAAAGTGAATATCCCTCATATGCAGTACCCTGTATCTCGAAAACTAGTCTATTACCCCCCTAGCTAGCTCAAGAAAATTATATGTGTTTTCGGTAGAGTAGGGGTGGGTAAATGTGAAGATGTAAGAATGCTTTACAGTGTAAAAGCAATACTTTAATATGATGTGATGTGATTAACAAAAAATAAATAAATCAGTTACTCCAAATGGTACCAGTTGGTTTCCAATGAGTAGGTATCAGCAAACTAAGGTGATATATTATTAATATTAAATGTAAATGTCAAGTTTGTGGAATCCTCAAGGGCCGTAATTATTTGGAAAGATCTTACTTGATTGTCTAGTTCTCCTCCAATTAAGGGTAGAATTACTGCCGAACAATATAATCGTGTTAACTGTGTAATTCAATGATGTAGAGATGGCTGACTGGTGGTGAGGGATGCAGTTACGAAGTAAAGAAAAAGTAATGATGAAAGTAAGAAGAAGGTGAGAACTTAAAGGCCTAAAACAACAAAATCCTATGACACCTAACGTGAATCAGTTAATCAGCTACAGTGTTCACTCACCGATTATGTTGTGTGGCCTAGATGGATGATTTTATTAGTTGTTTAAATTTTCAAATCCTTTATCATCAGCGAAATACAAATTAAAACAACTAAAAGTGTTTCTTTTCTTTTTATGTGATAATCCTAGAAATCCTAGAATGTTAAACTCATGCTTAAAATCAGAAACCAAAAAGAAAGGATGCATGAAAAAAAACTCCAAATAAAAATAGTTGAAATGTTGGAAGTTGAAATTCCACTCCAAGGAATTTTAAATATATCACCTGACTAACCTTGAAACGTACCCAATCATAGACTTATATGTGACATAGAACCAGATTAGATTTTCAGAATTAATGAACACAATTATAAGTTCCATGAAAATTTTATTTCAATTACTACCTATAACCTGTATTCATAATCAATACAAACATGAAGTGCATTAAATGAATATACTTTAAATAATCCATATCTTTCTTAATCATTACCAGTTTTGTTATAAACGTAAGTTTTTTTTCCAAATTTATTTATTAAGCCATCTAAATCTGATTCAATACTATTTATGTTTTTTTCTGGTAAGATCTGGTAAGTAATTTAACAAATAAATTCAAGGACTGGTACTTTTAACTCGTTACAAGTCATAGGATCGTGTTGCGCCCATTAAAACATTTCACCAGAATGATCAATTCTACAGCATATTAAACATTTAAGAAATTTGACGGAGAGCCAATTTCCCATATAAGGTTATAAGGTGTGCGAGGTCCTTTTACGAATTATAAAAGGGTAGAAACTTAGTCCTTAAACGCATTAGTAAAAATAGATTGCTACTTGTTTCTATTTTTACAAAATATTACACAATTCAATGTATAGATTCAATTAATGTAACTTTAAATTACAACCCAAGATTTGATGTCTCCTTGTAACTTGCTATAATCGTCCTTAAATTTTAATATGAAGCAATTGTCGTCTCCAACATAAATTTTGAAATAATCAAAGAGATCTGGCTGATTAAAAAGTATGTGACAGAAGTTTTGTGGAACAAAACGAGAGACCAGAATAATAAAATTAAATAAATGATAATTATGAAATTTGTTATATTGTTTAAAGCGAGCTATAATTATCGAAATGAGCTACTATACTTCATTTTTTTTTTATAGAAAATTTAATATTTGAAATATTGGTTACTTAGATATATTGAGTGAACACAACAATATTTCAAATTGAGTATATTATCTACCAACATAATTTTTGTTTCTTGGAAATAAAAATAAAACTGTAGTGGAAAGGGGAAGCTAAAAAAGCACGACTGCTAACACAAGCGTCACTCACCTTCTAAATTGTACATGTTCGTCTCCAAGGATTACTCAAAATAAATCGTGAGTTCGTGATATTTACTTATGAGTATACAGGAAGAAAATAGAGTCTCCTAAAAAATATACTAAGTGAATATTTTGTTAAAGTACCCTACTATTTTTGGTAAACATACTCAAAATCAAGATAATTAGACAGTAATTCTAATAATATATATTTTATTTTCAAAAACATAGGTAGTACATAACTTTAATGAAATTACCGTTTAATATTACCTTAGTAGATTATACCACGAGTCAATAATGATAGCTATTATTCTCGAGGAATTTTTACGAACCGAGCCGCGTTAGCGGCGAGGGAGTAACATTCCGAGAGAATAATAGCCATTATTTACGACAAATTTATTTATTTTAGATTTTTAATGAACAACTTTATTTGTCAATAACATTTAAATTAGTGATAGTGCAATTAATAAACTGAATTGGTCGTGAATTATGATTAACTTTGGAAGAGTTTTCAACACGAATATTTGGAATTTCGGTTGCTGTAAAAGAAGAAGTTGCTTGTATTTTGCACCCAATTCAGCGAAATAGGCCAGCAGAACATTTTCGGAATAAGAGTTTGCCTTGTTTCGAAGACGCCATTCGTTGAACGATGCGTACGTTTTATTATAAATGGATTTCGATGTTTCTGGTATTAAGGTAGATGTTGTTGCTGCAGCTAATTGTACAATTTCTGGTGGTGTACAAGTGAAAGATTCTTCATTTTCATTCATTTTAATACAAATACACAAACACTACGCGTTTGACACTGACACTTTTGAGTTTGGTTATATTGTTTCCATGGTATTATTTAATTCGAGAAATTTTGTGATAGGAGTACAAGAGGGAATGAAGACTATTAATCCCTCACCATTATTCCCTAAGGGATTAATATATGGCATTATACTTCAAAAACCACAAGTATAATACTTATATTATATATTAGTCGTAAATAAAGATATTTATAAATAAAAATCCGCAAAAGTATAAAAAATATCATCAATATTTAAAGATCGAGCCACAGAATTTTCAATATACAGAATATCCAAGTTATGTATCCTGTCTTGTACTATATAGTTTCTTAAATAGGTTTTACATGAATTCTCCTTTCCAAGATGATTTTCTAGCACTAGCTGTGGTCACAGAAGTTGTAACAAACAACATTTATGCAGTAATACTTCAGGAAAAGTATTCTTTATTATTAATAATAAATCAGCAAGTTCTCTAATATACGAATACTTTTCTATTTTGTCTCTGAATGTGGACCGAAAACTGTGAATTTTTTTGGTAAATGATTAAGATATGTCTTTTTATATATACCAACAAATCCTCCTGCTCTTTTTTTATAGAGTAGTGTCATTTAAATTGCCCAAAGTGGTTGCGAAACACTGAAATTGGAAACAATTTCATTCATTGGTAGGAAACGCGATTTTAGCTCAAATAACGATGTCCAATACTCGCTTTAATATATGTTTTGCACGTTATTTAATATAGTTTCAAACTTTGACTACGAATTTTACTAAATATAAATCTTTATTAGTTTCAAATTGAAAATATCAAGATATCATATCAGATATGAAGATTTCGAATCTATTGACCTAAAGTGATTACTACCGTAATGAATGTAATGTTTTTCTTATTTATTTAAAACGTTTTTATTACGTCGGGTGGGAGAAATTCATACACACTTAATTTATTTATTCAGTAAACTATTCAATAATTTATATTATATACACAGTATTTTCACTTACACTTATTTATATAAACACTTCACTACTGTTTATTTAGACTATTTACTTTTTCACTGTTTATCACACGAGATCAAATTATAAATTAAACTCCTGCCGCTGGTCGATATTCTTTATATATAAGTGCCCTTTTTCTAGATCTTTCTAGATTGCGGCTCACAAAACAATCGCCTCTTTGGAATTTTCTAGATGATACTGGCCACAAAAACAATGTTCCTCACTGGAAATGTCTAGATAAGAATGGTCACGAAAAATAATGGTAAACCTGTATGCGCCCATAAATTCTTCGAAGGCTGGGTCAGGCTGTTGCTGTAGATGATTCACCCCTTCCTCTTTGTTATGGTCTCCTTCCAATGGCGCTAGTCGGTTTTTGTGGACTACTCTCGGTTTTCCATTGGGGATCTAGCTTATACGATAGATGATGTCGTTGATCCTCTTCTTGATTAAGTATGGACCGTCCCATGATTTCTGTCATTTTGGAGAAAATCCTCTCCTCCTTGTCGGGTTGGGAAGTCAGAAAATTCGATCCCTAGCTTCGGGTTAAGGATTGGCTTTGAGGATCGGGTCGTGTCGGGCTTGGGGGCAAGCGGATCACAGCTGACATTCCGGGCCTGAGCAAGGTGAACCGTCTTACTGCGAGTCTCCAAATTATCTTACCTGGAGTTTGGATATCCTCTTTGACCGCCTTTCGTTGGTCAGTTCAGAACTATGTCGATAAAGAAAGTGCTCACAATGAGATAACATAAAGTTAGAATTGTATCTAAATGATACGAACTTCAAAAATTTCCATGATGATTATTCAATTCGCATACAATTAAAAAAGTATGGACAAGTGCTATTATTGTTTCCGCAGATTTGTATAAAATTATCAAAGATAATAAAGGAAGAATCTTCGTCGGACACCAAATTGAATTTTAAAATTGGGCAACTTTCTATTTTTTTCCCTAGACTCCCCTTTTCTCTTTCGTTTGTCGCTCCCACTTAGACATTTTCTGGAACTAGACAGGTTTATATCAAACTTTACTTTGCAGATTCAATAAAACAAAAGCTACGAAAAACCGATGTTACAAATGACCAATTATCAACAATGGAACAAATAATGCGTAGTAGATCCCTCCGTTCTTAAAAAATATAAATCGGGATTCCCCTAACATAGTGTGCCGCTTTGATTCCTGTTAATTAAATGTATTCTTAATTTTACGACATTTTTTATTTATTATATGGTCTTTAGTTGTATCTAATTTTAAGAACTTTTATAAAACTAGGGGAAATACGTACAAAATGACTGTTTTCAATTTAATTTTTTTAAACTTTATTTATTAGAATATAAAAAAAACATTGATATATGGACGATCGAAAGTCAACACTAGGAATAAACAAGAAAAGGAGTTTACAAACTGTTGTCTTTGATTATATTTCTAGCTGAACTTCGTCAACTGGCGTGGACATTCAACTAGGTAAATAATCTTAATTTGACAAAATTAATGTCGAAATTAATAATTTATTATATACAAATTTACAAAATGTAACAAAGTTGTGAATGGTGAACTTCGGTGGTTTCAGATCGGAAGACACTTTAAGTTTCGATTTGATGAATATTAAACTAACTTTGTTATTGAGCGTTGAGCTCGCTTCGATGAGTGTGTAAAACTCGCGTCGATGAATGAAAAACTTTGTTATCGAGAGTATTGAACTCGCTCAGATGAGTGTAATAAACTAACTTTGTTGTTGAGCGTTGAGCTCGATTCGATGAGTGTAAAAGTCGCGTCGATAAGTGTAGAACTGATGAGTGAGAAACTGATTTCTTCACGTTGTGAGACGTGTTAAATAGAAATCTGTGAGGGGCTTGTTTACACGTGGATTGGGTTGACCAAACAAAAATCAATATTTCCTATTGGCCAGTACCATTTGACTTTTCGGGTTCCTAGACAAGAATCAACTATGGGTGCCGCTAATAAATAGTTAAATTTCTATTGAATACTCCAATAGCAATTGTAACCTTTTCATTCAGAAAGGTTATTAAAGAATGTCTTTCATATATTCCGACCGTCGACCATAGAATTCATGCGGAAGTGACACTAAATTTAGGGTTTTTACAATACAATATATAATAGGGTGAAACGTGACCTTTTCCTAACTTCTTAACTATAGAACAATGCGACAAGATGTCGACTTTCAAAATGTGCTATTTCAATGCCCAAACAAAGCTATTTACAATTATTGTTGCAAAACGTGATATTTTAAAGGTATTTAACAAAAATTGAAAATAAAACGAAACTATCCTTTGAATTTACAACAATATAAAAGATCTTATCAATTCTGAAACATATTTTTACAACGCTATTAACTAAAATGAATTTATGCCTTAAGTATATACAATGAAGAAAGGAAGCATACAATTATCTTACATATTTTAAAAAGTATCGTATACAAAGAAATTCAAGATTTTACAATCTTGAACAACTGTCTTATAGGGTATGTCCTAAACCATTTAACCCATATAATATGTACAAAATGGCATAGGGTAAAAATAAAACATAACAAACAATAATCCAGCAGTAGTAATTAGGAACACAGTTCACAAATGAAATTTGTAGACATCCGCGCAAAGGGAATGTGCACATTTCTGGCAATTCAAGCACTGGAGCCTTATTTCATTTGATCTCGAACGCGAAAACAAATCATTGCAATAAATGCATGAACAGTCCTTATCATTTATATCGGCAAAGGGCTCCTCAGATTCTAAGCTCGGATGCTTTTCTTTTAAATCTAGGCCTTATTTGTATTTTTTTCTCCAGATGTAGATCGTGTTGATTTGTCAGGAGCATCACTACCAAAATTTACAACCTTGGTAACTTTTTTCCTTCCGGCGAGTGTGGGCTTTGCAGGTTTAGAGGCCTCCTTAGCTTTAACGTCTTCCAAATTTGGTGTGGAAGTCAGTTCATGAACGTTCTGTCTCCTTCGAGGTTTCCTCTTGCCCTTTCCAGTTATATATGCTCCTTACGGCACGGGAGATATTTTGTCAATAGGAAACTGTAATGTTTTTTTGGCGAAGTGCTTACGATTTCTGTTTGAGAGCCAGATGCACTAGATTCAGGCTCGGGTTCAGGTGTTGCAACTGTCTGACTAGTGTCTACAACTGTAGTGTTATTATTGGACTCTTGAGGAATATTAGTTGTTTCCGATGAATCGAATATATAGTCTGGAAAAATATGTGGATTTAGAGGCCATATACCAGTGTTTTTAAAATCACTACATGCATTTTGTACTGTTGCTGCTTTCTCATATGTCTTGCTAAAAAGATACCCAATCTGCAAGTGTATCACCACTCTGCCAGCATGTTCTTCAAGCCATAACGTTATTTCTTGATTGAAATAAGCCTTTAGTGGTCGGAAAAAGGACACATCCAAAGGTTGCTTTCTGTGGGTGCAGTGAGCTGGTAGACACAAGAGAATAATACCTTTTTCTTTCGCAAAATTTAGTGTCAATTCCCTCGAGACTGATGTGTCCCTCGAGACTGATGTGTCCATCTAAAATAAGCAGAACGTTATCTTCCGGAGTCGCCTTGACGTGTGACTGAAAATGGACAAGCTACTTGTAAAACAGCTTAGAAGTCATCCAGCCTGACTCTTGCGCTACCCATACGGTGCCAATTGGTGGCTCATCAGTCAATTCATGTTTTTCTGGGGGAAAATAAGGGAAGGGGGTACAAAATTACCTGTTGCGCTCATGCAACAAACAGAAGTTACGTTAGCTCCATTTTCTGCACTTGTGATTACTCTAAGTTGCTTGCGACCAGCAGTTGCAAACATCTTTTGAGGCCTCTGAACTGTAGATAAACCCGATTCGTCCACATTGTAAATACGAAACGGAGAAATCTTATACTTGTCTAAAACGTCTTGCAATGCTTTAAAAAAACGTTCGATTATGGCCTTGCCCTAGCTGCGAACGTGGGTTCCGGCTTTCTCAAACTGATGTCTTTATTTCTTTTTCGAAATCCAGATAACCATTCCTGACCTGCTTTTTTCTTTCCTTATTGAAACGATGCTCCCAATCATTTTTCTAGTTTTTGTACCTCCTTGCAAGTAAAACCAAAAAAACTCGTTTCCATTAACTTCAAATGATCTGCAAACTGTTTCTCCACTTCCAATGGGATAGTGGTCTTGTATCTTCCCAATCCTTTATTTTTGGCTTTTAGGATTTTGTTTTTGTTAAGCGCGTGTCTTCTTAAAGTTGCCTGAGGAACTCCGAAAGTTTTAGCTGCCCTCAGCCATCCCATTTCATTTTTCTTCACAGCTTCAATTGCCTTTGCCATTTATAATTCATTCCAGCTTTGCCGTTCGGAAGTTCTTTTGTAATTGCGCGGCATTGTTTTCAACCTGCAAAAAATATGGGTAAAATGACATAGTATGTCATTTTGGACGTTGTTGGTATATGTCGTTTTGTACATAACTGATCTATCAAACTCTAAACTGTATTAAAAAAAACCGTTATATCCATTCACAAATTATTAATAGGCATGGTAAATGAAACAGGTAAGCAATGCCGAGTAATGATCAAAACTTATTTTAAAATAAAAATTCTTACTTTATTGACGAAATGCGAGATCCCGCGAAAAAACTCAAACTCGGCAAAATCATGTGGTACGTCTACCTGCTCTTAACGATGCATGGAGCATACTAAATTTTCGGCAGCATGTCCTAGGCAGGCTAGGGACACTGCAGACCGTGCCATCTATAGAGCCTGTCGCGTAACTAAAATCGGTAGATAATTCCAAAATATTAACGAAAACTGTAACGTCGTTAGTAATCAGATTTTATTGATTTTTATTACTGCGTATGCGCGATGTCATATTGCGCTTTATCTGTTAGTTCTGTTATACTGTTGTCGTTTCTTAGTTTCGGTGTATATTTTAATTGTGATTGGAGGTCGATGCGTGTGCTTAAACGAGTCAACATCGTTTGAATTTTTGCTCTTCAGTTATTTCTAGTACTGAGTGATTTATCAAGTTAAAGTTATAGTTAATCAGTGTTACAAAAACCGACGTATGTATTGAACATTTTAAGTATCTTCAATAAGTTTTTGTCATTGCGCTGATTGATTGTTTACATTTTTTCGTTTCCTTTCGTTAAATAAACTGATAATAGCCAACTCATCAACCGAGTTCGATAAATTCAGTTTTTGCCTGCTCCTCATTACCAGAGGCGTAGGCAACATTATGGATATATTACTGAACACTAAAATAAAACCATAAAGTTGTAATTAATAAGCCATCCTAACAATTTGCTTTTGAGTACAAGGGCAAGAATAAATCAAACAGCTTTTCCTCAACCCACTGAAACCAAAATGTCGCACAATTTAAATATCAACAACCCAACGACTAGCAACAGTTATGTATCAGCCGTTAAGTCAGCACCTAAACCATCTTTCCCAAAAAAGGATCAAGCCATAGTGATGCACGCCGAAGACAACCTAAAATTATTTGACTATGTTAAGGCAATAGGCGATATTGTAGGCCCCAAACATATTTCTTTTGCGTCGAGAATCTCGAATAACAGAATTTGCATATATCTAACCAATTCTAATCTTGTTGACGATCTGTTAAAATCTCATCAATCCGTAACCATCAACAATAATGTCATAAACATCCGCAGACTCGTATCTCCGACAAAAAGGATAATCATCTCGAACATATCTCCTTATATACCCCATGATCTTGCTGAAAATGCAATAAAAAGCCTTGGTTTACAATTAACCTCCCCTGTCTCGTTTCTGCGAGCTGGTATCCCAGGCGACGAATATTCTCATATATTAAGTTTTAGACGACAAGCCTACGTTCTCTCCCCATCAGACGACTTCGAATTGCAGACCTCATTAATCATCCCTTTTGACGGCAACGAAAACAGAATCTTTCTATCTACGGACAAAATGGAGTGCTTCATTTGCAAGCAACCCGGACACATCGCCACAAATTGCCCAAATCCCCCAACCAACAATATATTGTCCCAATCCACTCTGACTGCACAAACTGAACAGGTATCCTCAAAAACAGACTCTGTAAACCCAATTGAAAGCAACGAAGTGAGTTCAAACGAAGACTCGATAACACCACAAGTAAACCAGTCTGCTGCCGCTCTGCCTCCAGTCCAAAAACGCGGATATTCCCAGCTTTCATCACACAGTGAAAACTCAAGTGTACCTGCAGAAGCAGAAGTTAACACGTACGATATGCCTCCCCCTCCATCAGCAGCTCTTAAAGCAGTAAAGAAGAAGCGCAAAGTGAGTGTATCCACGGAATCAAACCTTTCTACGTCCATAAAAGATTGTATAGCAAAAACCTACCAGAAAACGCCAGATGCCTTCATACTTCCCATAGAAAACCTATATGACTTCTTAGAAAATACTTTTGGTAACTCTGATCCATACTCGGAAGCCCTAAAACACACAGAGAACATCATCGGTCTAGTCTCAAACCTTTACCTAATTTACCCGGATCTCACAAATAGGTCCATAAAGAACAGAATTACCCGTATAACGAACAGGTTAAATAAAAAGCTTAAATCTGACACTGAAGATATTGAGAGTTTGGATATGTCTAATGAACCAAGTGATGAAGAATATAGCTCCGAAGGCTCACAGCAGTCGCATAAATCGTCATACTAAATTTCTTATTATCATGCCCCTCTCCTTAATACAGTGGAACTGCGACGGTTTTTACCCTCGTTTGGAACGATTACAACAGCTTTTAACTGATTACTCGCCAAATTTTCTTTGTCTACAAGAAACGAATTTTACCAAGTCTCACAACCCTCACTTAAAAAGTTACGTTGGTTATCATTTTATAAGAACTACTCACTTACGTGCTAGTGGTGGATCCTCAGTCTTTGTCTCTAACGATATATTTCACCAAAAATTAAATTTAAATACAAACTTAGAAGCAGTTGCCATCAACGCATGGTGCCCTAATAAAATTGCTATTTGTAGTGTATATGTCCCTCCAAACTACACTGTAAGAGACACAGATATAATGGATCTCATAAGTCAATTATCTATACCATTTATCTTAGTAGGCGACTTTAATGCTCACAACACAATGTGGGGTTCAGAACGTACGTTTGCCCGTGGCAAAATGATTGAAACCGTAATTAATAATAGTAACATCAATCTACTAAATACTGGCAGCAGCACATATTTTCATGTACAATCCGGATCCTTCTCCTCAATAGACCTCAGCATGTCAGATCCAGGAACGGCACCCTTACTAACGTGGCAAACCCTTAATAGCCTCTACGATAGCAATCATTTTCCTATCCTAATTTCAGACAACGAACCAAAGCAAGTTAACATTAAAGGAAAGTGGAAAATCGCAAAAGCAGACTGGGAACTTTACAGCCAAACGCTAAAGGAAAATACAGACAATATCAATTATTCTAATGATGTAGACGAAGCTGTTGACCAATTTACTAACTCCATAATTTCTGCGGCCAATAAATGTATAGGAAAGTACTCCGTCAACCCTCCAAAACGAACCGTTCCCTGGTGGAATGAATCATGTAACAATGCAGTGAAAGAGTGCAAAAAAGCGCTTAATAAATACCGAAGAACCAGAAATGACTCAGACTTGATAATCCTCAAAAGAATGAGAGCGAAATCCAAAAGGGTTCTTAAACAAAGTAAACGAGAGTCGTGGAATAAATACACAAGCACTATAACCTCTGAAACCTCTCCATCTCAAATCTGGACCAAGATAAGACAGATGAAAGGAAAAAGCACTAGTTTTAAAATACCTGGCTTAACACATGAGGGTGAAGTCATTACCAATGACCAACAAATTGCTAATATCCTTGCCCAACACTTTCTAAATAAAACCAAATCCAACCCCGAACCTCCAAACTCACCAAATAACTCACATCCTGAACAAATCTCTTACAACTGTCACCCACTCAATTTCCTTTTCACCCTTTCTGAATTAAATTCAGTCCTACCTTCACTGAAGAACACAGCTGCAGGACCGGACGATATCCCTATGATCTTTCTAAAACACCTGCATCCAGCAACAAAAACCAAATTGCTCGAACTTTATAACAAAATATGGTGCAGTCAACAATTTCCGGCTCAATGGAAAAAATCAATTATTATACCAATCAAAAAGAACGACTCCAATACTAATTTTCCAAGCTCATTTAGGCCAATCTCTCTTACCTGTACACTGTGTAAAATTCTCGAGAAATTGGTTAACAGACGCCTACACTGGTACCTAGAATCACACAACCTATTATCTACAGCGCAGGCAGGTTTTAGATCAAACAGATGCACATTGGATAATCTGGTTACTCTACACACAGACATCTCACAAGCCATTGAAAGCAAAAAAGATATAATCGCCGTGAGTCTAGATATTGACAGCGCCTTCGACACAATCCGTAAAACTTCCATTTTTAAGAAATTCACAGACTTTAATTTAACTGGAAATATTCTCTCCTTTCTACAAAACTTCCTAACCGACAGATCGTTCAAAGTTGTTACAAATGGGCAAAAGTCTACTTCGTACGCGCCAGAAAATGGAGTACCACAAGGCTCGGTTCTTAGCTCCACTCTATTTCTGATGAGTATCAACGATATCTGCTCCCATATAAATCCACCTGTCCAATATGTACTATATGCCGACGACCTCATTCTCTACTGCCAAGGTAAAGTCACTACTAGTACTTGTACTTTACTTCAAAAGGCTCTAGATAACATCCACAATTGGTCTCTCAAATCTGGTTCTCACTTTTCAACAAACAAATCCAAAGTAATCCAGTTCAGCAAAAGACTAAATCCTCTTCCTCCACAACTAAAATTCAATGGCGACTTACTACAAGTGGTTGATCAACATAAATTCCTAGGAGTAACATTTGACAAAAAGATCACATGGAGGCAACATATCCAAGAAACTAAAGCCAATTGTCTAAATAGGATTAACATCTTAAAATCATTAGCACATCACCAATGGGGAGCAGAAGAGGAAATACTAATAAGGATTTACAGATCACTGGTCCGCTCCAAACTAGATCATGGAAGTATCCTCTACATGAGCGCCTGCAAATCGTATCTCAAATCTCTTGACACTATCCAAACCTCAGCACTACGAATATGTCTAGGCGCTTTTAGATCCAGTCCTACCGAAAGCATCTATATTGAATCTTCTGAACCACCTCTTTTCATACGACGAGAATGCCAACTATTATCCTATTTTTCCAGAATATCCGCCTACCCACAAAACCCAGTGTTTAAGTTAATTGATTCTATAAAACCAGCTCCTGAAAACAAACCCAAAACATCGCTCTCACCTCCACAAATGCTATACCCTATTTCTAGAAACATTAATCTTAGAGATACAACTCCCATAAAACTTTCGAATACTCCTCCATGGACCAAAAAACCGCCACTACTGAATACAAGCCTAAACAACTACAACAAGTACGAAACGCCTAACATAGTCCTTAGACAAATATTCAGTGAGCTGATAAATAACCAGCAGTTCGACAAAATCCTTTACACTGATGCATCCAAAGAAGTCAATGGTACCGGATGTGCTGTTACTACAGTAGATTCAACAATAGCAACATACAAACTTCCTGACGTATGTAGTATACATACAGCCGAACTATATGGAATTCTACAAGCCTTGAGGACTCCATCACAAGATAACAGCAAACTTGCCATATGTACAGACTCCCTTTCATCATTATACTCCATCAAACACAACCGTTCACAACATCCCTTAGTCCATGATATCCTTGACACCTGCCACGACCATCACACTAGAGGTATCGTTGTGAATATCATCTGGATCCCTTCTCATGTAGGTATCACAGGCAACGAACGTGCAGACCAAGCAGCGAAACAAACTTGTTCAGCCGACTTGCCAGTAGAGAAAATTCAACTTCACCAAGATTTAAAATCAGCAGCTCGACATATTATGGCTCAAACATGGCAAAAACATTGGAATACATGTAACACAAAACTCCGTACAATACAACCAACAGTTACCGCCCAGAAGATGCCTCCCATGACAAGAAAAGACAAAAGTGTTATAAGAAGACTTAGAATAGGTCACTCACGGCTAACCCATGGTTACCTGATGTCTACAGAGAATCCCCCTATCTGTGAATCCTGTGTTAATGTAAGACTTACAATAGAGCATATACTTACAGATTGCAAACACTACAGCCCAACTCGTCGCAAACACAAGCTCAGTGGAAGTCTCAAAAACATTCTCGGACAACCTAACCAGTTTAGTGCTGTGATTCAGTTCCTCAAAGACTGCCAATTGTTTAATTTAATTTGATTTTTATTTGTAACTAAATGTATGACAGATCCCGTGTCAGTGGCCGCTAGATGCCGAGACACGTTAATTTCAATAAAAAAAAAAAAAAAATTGTGATTGAAATTATTTGTTGTGTATCTTTATACCAAAATAAATAAACTGTTTATATGATTACTGTTCTATTTCTTACAATTTAATTAACCATTTATAGTCCATCATTTGATATTCCATTCAATTTAACTCAACATCTAATCATTATTCAGTTGATGGAGTTAAAATGAATGAAATGTCAAATGATGGACTATAAATGGTCATTTTGAAATAATATAATTAAAATACAGTAAATTTGAATATACCGCCAAAACCTAAAATTACAGAAATCTTTTTAACATCACTCAATTGTTTAGTCGACAGGCTCTTTAGATGGCGCCACAATCAATGTATCATCTATCTGTGAGTTATCTGTCGTCCTAGGTTACCTAGCATGCCTTTAACGGTGAGTGTATGTACTATAAACGTATTAGCCGCGAAAATTTAAATGATATGTCGTTTTACCCGCATATGTCATTTTGTACATATTTCCCCTATAGTTACTCCACTGGTTATTTTCAAAGTGATATGATGTAGAACTTGTTTCGTTTTTGCAAATTTTTTTTAACCAAATGTACATTTTTAAAACAAGCCTTATTAGATTTCTATATTGCTAAAATTATTTAGACTTCAATATGTGTTTCCTTATTCATTTTGAGTAGTATATATTTTAAATAACTTTCTGTTTAGTATTATCAATACAAAAAGACTTTTTAAGACTAGGAAAAAGAATTGTTTAATCTGATAAAAATAACAATGTCTCGCATCTCTTAGTATTTATTGCATTTTTCAATTTGAAATAAGATCGCCTGTTTACTCGGGGCTTGATGAATGCTGCCAGGTTTCTGTTAACATTAGGTTAAGGTCTGGAAAGACAATTTCATCGTAAATAATCACTTGACTTTAATTACAACTAGTGTATGACAAATTATGTACTTACATCTCCAGGCAGCATCAATGGATTAGTCTTAAATTTATGGATGTTCACGGTTGTGACATATTTTTAATACGTGAATAGAAATATAGGATTTTATGTCAATTGAAACATTGAACTAAATTGAGAAATATTCATTCACTACCACTATACAAACATTCACAATTACACTATTTGACGCACGTTTCGATAAATACATTATCGCCTTCAGAGACCCAAAGTAAATTAAAGGAAATATTACTAATGTGAAAGACACAGGGTGGTCCAGTTTTTGGTATTAGTTTAAGAGTTATACGGACATGAATCCAAAGAAAAAATAAATATAGAAGAAATAATAATAAACAACTAATATTTCATTAAATCAGATTTTCAAATGTTACAATTCGACAACTTATACGTAATATAATTTATCCCTAGTATCACTCAAATTGCAAGGTTTCATTTTCTAGATATCCCCATAAAAATTAATCTAAAAGTGATAGATCTAGAAGTTGTACCTCTTCTTCCAATCCACATATCTTGAAAAATCTGAATATCTAAAAAGGATTATGATGAACCAGTGATTGTATATAACTATTGGCAGCCAATAAATAATAAATTCGTTTCAAGATTTTAAATGCTCAATTAAACGACTGATCTTTTTTTCTTATTGCAGACTTAAACATTTTGGACTATGCGAACAATACTCCTCTGCATATAGCTGTCGAACATGAATCGTTAGATGCTGTGGATTTTCTGTTAGCCAAGTAAGTAACAAACAACATTTTTGAATTTTGTATTGTCTGTATGTTTCATATATAAATCGCCAGCCTCGATCCACTCTCGAATTTTGTGATTTCAATGTGTACTATTGAAAATTATCTCTTTGGAATCATTATTTTTTTATTTCAACATACAAAAACCCATATCAACCGTAAGAATAGTGTTTTAAATGAAACTCACGGTTTCTAGTTAATTTTCAATAACTTTTATTTTATTGTGGAATGAACTAGAAACCGTGAGTTTAATTTAAAACACTATTATGAGCAGATTCCACGAAGTAAGGGTCGAGACAGTTAATTTAACCATAAGAATTATTAGCAGAGGAAACTTTAACAACATAGTATCTATAGTACATTTAAAATAACAATCAATAGATTTTAGATATTATTAAGTTTATATCTTAAAGATAGCACTTCGTTTCCAGTTGAAGCAACAATTGATTTGAAAGTATTTCCCAAATTGTAGCGTCTGTTTCGTTCTTTATTGTCTGGACATTCGAATCACAGATGCTTTACTGTGATTTGAGTCTAACATATTTCTTTTGTTAAGTAATACTGATGTGATATTCTTCTATTAAATGATAAACGAGAGGTCTTTGGAAAATTATAATTACCGGAACAAAAAAACCTTTCAGCTTCAGATGTACTTTTATTGTCCTACTTCTAAAACCCCAATAATGGAAAGTTACAAAAATGTTATTAGTTGCAAATATAAATATATAATATAAACTCATTGAAATGAATAATAATAATTTATACATACATACCATCAACAACTTAACTAAAATATACACAGGTTGATATTTGCATATCACACCTCCTCTGTAAAGAAAAAAATCAAATTTTCTTTAAAATGAATTTTTCTCATTTACAGCTCTTAAATGTAAACCGGCTGTAGGTGTGAGATCTGTAATGATCAAGTGCCCTAGTTGGATACGTTCTCATAGCTTCAGTGATGCACACACAGGCAAGCCTTTGAACTTAGTCGAGAGTCTTCCTCGTGCTGTACTGACTTGCTTTTGTATGCTATTGCCACATACGTAATTGCTAGTCTCACAATCATGGGGTACATTCAACGCAGTATTTTTCGGTTACAGCCCCAACTCTTACCAGCTAGATTTCTGCACGCCATCAAAGTTTTTATTGCTTCAGTAGCAGTTATTTCAAGATGCTTATTCCACAGAAGCTTACTGTCTAGGGTTATCCCTAGATATTTAACTTCTGATTGCCATTCTATTATTTCCCCGTTTATTTAGATAGTGGTTTCATGGCTGGAAGTGTTCCTTTCCGGGTAAATGGAATTACTATGGTCTTGTTTGGGTTAATGTTTAGCCACACTGACAAGCACCACTGCTCAAGAATTCTGACGCCCTTTTGTGATAAATCACACAAGGTGCTCTCAAACTTGCCTCTGACTATTAGAACTATGTCATCAGCATAGCCCATACATTTGCAGCCAAGCTCCGTTAGCATGTATAGCAGCTCATCTACTACGAGGCTCCATAGAAGGAGAGATATCACTCCCCCTTGAGGTGTTCCGCGAGTGGCTTTAACTGAGGGGGATTTGATTTCCTACTTATGTCTCAGCTATCCTCGTCGTCAACAACTCATACATCCATTTTACAACGGTTTCATTTACTCCTCGCCTTTTTAGTGCTTCTTTGACAGACACATGAGTTGTGTTGTCACAGGCCCCAGATATATCCAGGAATGCGAACATTGCGACTTCTTCGTTGTTCAGAGTTCTCTGGATGACTTCGTTCAGCTGATACAGAGCCGTCTCAGTTGGTCGACCCGCTCTGTAGACATGCTGACATTTATGAAGTGGTATATTCTCCAGGTTCTCTGTTCTTATGTAGTTATCCACTACTCTCTCCATCGTTTTGAGTATAAAGGATGTTAGGCAGATGGGTCTAAAATATCGGGAATCAGTCCCATCTTGTTTCCCTTTTTTTGGTATGAAGGTTATCCTTGCCATTCTCCATTTTCTAGGTATTAGACCCACTACTAGACTGCTTGTTGTAATATTCAGTAGGTGAGGAAGAATCTCGTCTATCCCTTGCTGCAGGAGTGCTGGAAATATTCCATCCACTCCTGGTGATTTATATGGTTGAAAGGTACTTATTGGCCATTCTAACCGTTGTCTGGTAAGAATTTTCTTAGCATTGTCCCAACCTTCCTTGCGGGATTTCTTGGTGTAATTCATTGCTATTTCAGTGCTTGTTGCTGGTTCACATGCCACAAGTTACGTCTCAGTTTACCGGATCCTACATCAGGTTGTATACCAGTAGAGCGCAGACGTGCCATGGTCATCAAAACAACCTCCTTGATGTATATGTCAAGGGGAGTGAGACCGAGGATTACCTCCATAGCTCTTGTTGGTGTGGTTCTCATGCCTCCTGTTGTGTTGAGGCATGCTGTTCTTTGGATTTGGTCCAGTTTACGGACGACTGTCAGCTGGTTTGCTTTAGCTCCCCAGGCAATCGCTCCGTACGTTAGCATAGGTCTGATGATGGCAGTGTATATACAGGCAGCAACCCTAGGTTACATTCCCCAGGTGCGGCCGATGGTTCTACGACACTGCTCATAAGAAATATATGCTTTTTTAACTCTGTTTTCTAAGTGGGAGTTCCACGTTCAGTTACTGTCAAAGGTGACCCCTAAATATTTCACCTCTGAAGAGAAATTAAGTTTGGTATCTAGGAGCTTTGAGGCTTGATGTTTTGCAAGCTTCCTTTTTTCCGTGAAGAGGACCATCTCAGTCTTTTTTGGATTTTTTGATAGCGAATGGTCTCTGCATCATTATTCTATGATATTGAGGGCCTCCTGCATTAAAGCGCAGAGTGTCTTCTCGAATCTTCCTGTTAGCAGAATCACTAGGTTATCTGCGTATGCTATTGTGTAGAAGTTGTTATCATTGAGGTGGCTGACCAAGGAGTCTAAGACCATGTTCCATAGTAGGGGTGAGAGCACCCTTCCCTGTGGACAACCTTTTACAACTAAGCCTCTGATGGTTACATCATCCACAATGATTTTGATTGCTCTTTTTGAGAGCATGTTATATATCCAGCCATTTATGGTTTGGGGGATATTTTTGTTGGAAATTGCATTTGTTATTTTAGGAAAAGTGGTTCTATCAAATGCGCCTTCTATGTCTATGAATACACCCAGGGTGGACTCCTTATTTTCCAACGATCTCTCGATGCGGCCCGCCACGAGATGAGCCGAATCGGTGGACCTCCCTAGAGTGTATGCATGTTGATTTGGATGCCGTGGATTTCGAGTTATCACCACATCTCTTATGTATCGTTCGCACAGCCTATCTAAAGTCTTCATTGAAAACGATGTGAGGCTAATGGGTCGATATGCTTTTGGGATAGAATAGTCTATTCTTCTTGGTTTTGGTATGAACACGACTTTGACTTCTCTCCAACCTTTTGGAATATACCTCAGTGCCAGTGAGGATCTGAGGATTCCTACCAGGTGCAGCATTAGGTCATCCAGGCCCCACTGAAGTAGGGCTGGATAAATGCCGTCCGTTTCCGGGGATTTAGAGGGGGAGAAGCCTAAGATGGCCCACCTCAGTCTGTCCGCGTCGACGATCTGTCGTGATATACGCCAGTCATCGACCGTCGGGTAGTGATTCTCCTCATCCTCCCAGGCCGCCGTATTTGTGGTTCTGGAGTCAGGAAAGTGAGTTGACATCAATAATTGTAGACTTTCCTTTAGGTTCGCAGTTTTAGTGCCATCCTCTCTGGTTAGAATACCGATATGACGGTGGAGATCTTTTGAGAGGGCTTTTTGGAGTCTAGCTGCTTGGGGGAAATCCTCGATTTCCTCGCAGTAGATTCTCCATGCCTCTCTTTGTTTTTGTCTGATGACTTTTTTATACTCTCTGAGATGAGACTTGTATGAGTTCCAATCCTCTTTGAGTCTTGTTCTTTTAGCCTTGTTAAAAGATTTTAATTGTTTCATAGTAACTTTCCAAATCTCCTTTATTGTTGGGCCTTTCAAACAGTGGACATATTTTGTCCTATCCGTTTTCCTGGGGTCGCGAGTCATTGTGGAGGTTGTGAGCGTAAGTTTTATTTCGAATTTTATCCAGCGGTGGTCCGACATTGAAATATCGGTGGATACATGCCAGCCGGAGATTATATTCGAAGTATTGGTAGTAGATGGGGTAATATCTATTCACGTTTGACTACGAGAGTTATTAAAAGTTGGTTCAGTACCTCTATTCAGAATACAAAGATTCTTGTTAGTTATATAATCATAAAAAGACTTACCTCTAGTGTTAATATCTTTGCTGCCCCAGCTTACGGGGTGAGAGTTTGAATCGCAGCTTATTACCAGTTCAAGCTTCTGGGTGAGACAGTGTTTCACAAGGTCCTCTAGGTCCTTAGTTGGGGGTGGTTCAGCTGCGTCTGAGGGGAGGTATGCGGATGCCAGTATTAACACTTTCTTTTGACCTTCCTGTGCATATTCAACCTTCACTACCGTTAGGTCGGAGGACGAAAAATGCGTCAGTGGGTAGGTCTTAAAATTTCTAGGGACGTATATGGCCGTTCTAGGTTGCTGATTGCTTGGAAAGCTGAAAATTAAACCTTTTGGATTATTTAGATCCATGATTTTTGTTTGTCTTATCCAGGGTTCTTGGATAAGTGCTATTGTGTCCTGCATCACATCCAGGTGGCGGCATAGTGTTGCCGAAGCCACCTTTTTGTGTTGAAGGTTGCACTGTATAAATCTTACCTTTTCATTGTCCATCTCGGCTTGATGGTGGTGAGATGGGTATTTCTTTTAGGCCATCTCCACTTCCTCACTTGGAGGTGTGTTGACGTCGCCTGTGTCCTGGCTTAGAGCTGTTAGTTCTGCCAGGAGACTGTCGGTCGCCATATTGGAGGATGGTTCGATAGTCTCCGCAGAAGCAACAGCTCCTTGGAGTTCCTCGGGTGGGAGAGGGGGGTCCGTGCTCGATCCCCTCCGTTCCGGGACAGTTTCTTAGTTTTAACAATCAATGAGGTGAACGCATAGCTCATACTCATTGATCGTTTTTTTAGGGCACCCATTTCCTCGTCTCTTATGCCAAAGACGAATAGGTGTCCTTTGGGATTGACCTTCGCTTCGTGGTGGAAGGAAAACCATGCATCCACCCGAAGGTCTGGGCTTTGTTTATGCAGCCGGCGCAGCACATCCTCTTTGTCACCCAGGTCAGCGTGAGCTTCGCTGGGGACCCAGAGGGTGGCTTTTGTCAGCTGAGGGAGGTTGTCGACGTGCACCACGTTGAGCTTAGCCTCCTTCCACAGTTTCAGTTCTGAAACTGTATTCCTTAGCCACTCTAGCGTTTCGTCATTATCGCAGGTGACTCTGATTATTTCACCAGAGTGCGACCATGACCTGAAAGTAGGTGGCTTTTTCTGACTGCTGGAGGCGGACATAAGGGTTATGTCCAAAGCCTCCATTAGTTGTTTTTTGATAAGGTCTCCATTATCGGTAATTATTTTACCGTATGGATCGGCCTTATCTATAATAGCTACCCGTGAGTGGGTGGTAGCAGCTTTGCTGTAGCTTTTGGTATTAGCATCCATCCGCGTCCTCTTTCCTCTGGAAGAGTTTTCCTCTGAGGTATTGGAACGGATGCGCTTCTTTACTTGGGGGGCGACGCGTTCCGGGCCTCTTTTGGAGGAGAAACTGCCTTCGCCACCCTTAAGTTTTTGGCCGCTGGTGCCAGGTTTAGAAAGGGAGGGGCGAGTGGCGTTAGTGGTGTCTGTAGGGACGCCAGCTTGCTGCCTCGTTTTCCTCCTTCTCTTTGCCTCAGCACAGCAGATTCTTTTGCCTCGACGGTACTTTGGTATTGGAGGTGAGCGGTCTCGCTCATCCTCCGGCTTTTTTTTTTGTTTTTGTTGGTCCATTCTGTCCCACGAGTAGCTAGGGAAATGTTCGTTATCTCTGGCAGAGCCCCGCATGCCAAGGATAGGCTGTTTAGAAGGCCGTGTCGCCTGGTACCCCCAGGGGGACGTTCGTGGTCGCATTCCCTGCGGCCATTTAGCCATCGGCACGTTCCTCACACCTTAGCTTGGGTTGTTGGAGTGTCATTTGGTTGGTCAACACTGCTGTCACTGATGATCAACAGTGCTAACGTATACAGCGGTGCCACGAGAAGGCATTTCTCCATTCGGCTGCAGAAAGCTACCTACAAGCAGACAAGAAAAGCGCAAGCAAGGAAATAAGCAAACCAACTACAAAGCAATGGCCAACTTACAACCAACCCCGCCAATACCTATATATATATATATATATATATATATATATACGTAATACGTGATAATTATTGTACAGGGGTGAACTGTGATGATAAATGTAATTAATTTATAGTTTGCAGGAAGAATTTAGGATTAATTCTTAAATTCATACACATACCAAGCACTTTCTTTCAGTGTAAATCTGTTATACAGTAACTCATAAATTAACTATTAGCTAAATAAACAGTAATATAGAAAAACAAGAAAAAATATTTTAATTTACAATTTTTTCAAAGAATAATATATGATACAGGATAAATGTCCTTTGAGTTAAGAAATCAATAACAGTTATTTAAATGAAACTTCTACCTTTATTTAGAATTTAAAAAACGCTACTGACTTCTCCTTATACACACTACTATTCAAATTTTAAATCCTTCATTTGTGAATTTTTTATTAATTTCAGAGGTGTGAAAACTGATATTTTAAATGAGAAGAATCAAGCGGCGATTCACTTGGTGACAGAGCTTAACAAGGTGACAGTGCTGGAAGTAATGAGTAGACATAAAGAAAAAATCAACATCCAACAAGGAGGCGAACATGGCAGATCGGCACTTCACATCGCCGCTATATATGATCACGAAGAATGTGCTAGAATCTTAGTAAGTCTTACTACCATATTTATATATTGATATAATAATTATTATTCTTTTTTTTTCTAAAAGACGTCTAATGGGTTCGTCGTTAAAAATTTGATTCGAAATCTGAAAAAGAAAATTAGCAATAATGAACTTTTGTGTATACTGAATAGAACGGCGGTAGGAAAGTAAAATACGATAATCTTATACCCGCAGAATGTGGAACATTTAAGAATTAGCTAGGAAAAAAAGTTGGTAGTGCTCGAGTTTATTCAAAATACGTTAAAGACTTTATAAAAAGTTTTCACAACTCCTCATTTTTTAGTTGAAACTTTGTTTTACGTACAAATACGTTTGATTGGAAAATATTTTTTAAGAAACAAACAACAGCCTTTGGCAATTAGATAATTTTTTGTCTCTATTTTAAAGAATAGTGTATGAAAATATTTTTGAGAATTCCCGCGTTAGAACAAAAATCAATTTTAGATTGTTTTCATTGATTCATTGGTTCATTCACGAGAGACAGTATTGAAAAAGAAATAAATGACCTGTGCGGCCAATCCTTACATAGAGGAAAGGACCCAAATTTGAGACACTTTTTTTTAAAAATGCGAAAAAAATTATCATTCAACAATTTTTTATTATTATTGTACAAAATCGCTTGCTTGGTGTATTAACAAAACATCGCAATAAAGAATCTACATTAAAATAGCGAGCTACTGAAGTTATTTAACATGAAGTTTGTTTTTGTCAATTTTCCCATAAAATAATAGGTTGCCTAATTTGAGAAACACTGATGTCCCAATTTGAGACAGATTTCCTAATTTGGGATACTACTAAAAAAACCGTTTCTTCGCAGAAAGAACATATAAAATTAGCATCTTCAATTTCCCCACAATCTTCATGGGCCCATCTACCGCAGTGAACACATTTTACCCATAGCTCGCCATGCTTGTCCTCGGAAAATCTCCCGGAACAAACTGAACATTCATCATCAGTTCCTTCGCATTCGTCTGAAGAGGAATTAGCAAATATAATACTGCTGTCGCTTTCTGAGCTTGAACAAGAAGAAACCCGGCGTTTTTTCTCTTCTGATCTAACCCCGAAGTGGAAAGTTGGTCCTGTTTTAAAACTGCTGATTTCTGTTTACGTACAATTGCAGTAGACTTTTTCACCAGTTTCTTTGATTGTTTTTCTTTTGGTTCTGACTCTTTACTGATGTTTTTTTAAGTATAGTATTTTTTCCTTTTCTTTTTTCTAAACTACCTTGTAATTCATCTTTGTAAGGAGTTAAGGTAATTATTGATGCTTTCCCAGCCCTAACATTCACCTTCGTTTCTCTGGTCTTGTATTCAGGCAGAGGAGAAATATCCGTGGGAGAAAAATATTCTCTATGGCGCTTATTTGCTGAGGATGGACTTGGTGTACGTTCATTTCTTTCTGGCGTTGGTAGAGTCATTGCTTCATTTTCAGTTTGGTTGCTCAGATGATCTTCCTGATGATTTGATTTTCTGGAGAGGTGTTCTTCTTGAAGGCCTGTTTTGTTTTCCATTACATTATGTACGCCAAAATCATGGTCTCTGAAGGTGATTCTATTCAAAGGAACTAGTCCCGTTTTTCTAAATCCTTTGCACGATGTTTCCATAGTGGCAGCTCTATTGTAGGCTTTGCCAAAAATATTAGCAATTGCGTATAGGGATACAGTACTTAAATAGTTCTCCCGAAGCCAATTTTCTATCTCTCGAGCGTAATAGGTTTTTAACGGAGACATAAATGAAACATCTAAAGGCTGAATTTCATTGGTAGAATGTGGTGGAAGACAAATAATTATCGTCACATAATTTTGTTTTGCCAAATCCATGAGAGCAATGATTCTTGTGTGGGAGTAGTGTCCATCCAACACAAGTAGAACAGGGTCAGCAGCTGACTTAACCATCTTGTAAAAATATCTGATTGAATTCAACCAGAAATGCGAGACTCAGCTATGGCTCCAGTTGGAGCACCAATCATTAGCTCGGACTTCATATTTTTCCGTAGAAGAATGAATAATGGCGATACATAAACTCCTGCAGCATTCATACAGGTTATTACGGTGATTAGTTTACCTCTTTCTGCGGAGGTTAATGTAGAAACCTGCTGTTTTCCCTTCAACGATAAAACCTTACTATGCTTATGTTGAACGATGGTAATGCCCGTTTCGTTGACATTGAATACCCTCTGGGAATTATCTTGAAGCTTGGAATATTCTGGCTCATACAGATAAAAAAACGCTGAGACTTTTTCGGGAGTAAATGATTTGATACGAGCTGCAGACACGCCTTGAGGTATTCTTATCGAAAGTTGTGGATGCCTCTTCAAAAATAACATCAACCATTTTTTCCCAGCATTTATTAACACCATTAAATGGATGCGGCAACTTATTCCTAATTTCCAGTTGGAATGCCATTCGTTTAATATCGCCCGACCTCAGACCAAAAAATCGTTGTTCCATGGCTAATGTATATTGAACTAGTTCGTTTTCTAGTTGTTCAGAGAAAACTGCTTTCCGGCCTATCGATAGTTTGACAAGTTCTTCCAGGCTTTTATCTGACTTTGAGTATATTTCCACAGTGCCTTTGGGTACACCAAAAACTTTTGAGGCTTTTAGATATATCATCTCTTTATTTCGCACAGCCTTCGCAGCTTTCACTATACCACGAGGATCCCAATTCTTGTGTTTTTTAGACATCTGTAATAAAACATCAAAATATATGTAATATATGTATTGGGAGCCTGATTTGAGATACTCTCAAATTCAGAATCATTTGGTATCTCAAATTAGGAATTTTCGTTATAAAAATTGACAACAAAATTTTTAGGTTAGTTATGGAAGAATACAGCCAATTTTAATAAGACATCATTAGGCAACACCTAAACTAACTACTTCGACACAAAATATTTTATTTCCACTTACGTTGACTACAAATGCCGGTTTCTTCACACTATCAAAAAAACTTCAATACTCAAATCGGAAGAAAAACGCACGTGCATAAATACAAACGAACTGACGCGCTTTACGACTCCTTACTATTGCAGTCTAGTTTATTGGCTTAAGTTGACATCATTTTTCTTAGATGACGTTACATATACCATAATTACCATAATATGCGGAGCTATCTCAAATTAGGCGCCTATCTCAAATTTGGGTCCCTTCCTCTATGCAACAGATACAAGATGTACAAAACAAATGATAGAAATGAAAGTTCTGATATCAATAAAGGGTGTAGCACTCAGGTACAGATTAACCAATAAAAGCATTCGCGGACAGTGCAGCATTCAGAATCAATAAATGGATAAAACCTAGGAAAAAATAATGAGACGATCACATAAATAGAATGGAACATGACAGATTTGTTTACATCTGCAAGAATAAGAAACCTTACACTAGAAGACCACCAGGAAGACCAAAGAAAATGTGGGCAGACAACTTGCTATTAATAATAACAGCAAACAAACAGGAGAAATCCTTGTTAATCGAAGAAGATTCATTAGTATTATCGTACTGATTAGATAGAAACAGAACTAGCAACAATATCTGTCTCCTATTAGAATTAGAGATTTTGAATAGGATAACATATACAGTGCTTCTCAAAAGTTCCCTCCACTTCTTTTCTTTTGAACGGTGATAATTAAACTGATGAAATTTGGTGCGTGAAAATGAACTATTGTTAGCTTCTGTATTAGTGGTAACAGGTGACGTAATAGGCATCGGTGACGTCACCAGGCAACTGAAACTAATAAAAATAAATGGGACCTTATGCCAAGTGACACATCATTTGAAAGGTATTCAGAATACATATTCAATCTGATATGGCACAAAAGAATTATCTCTATTTTTTCTATAAATAAATCTTATTAGTGGACTGCATAAGAAATTAATCTTACCGTATGCACCGGCAGGCTGTAAATCCTTAATCTGTGAAATACTCGTAGCTATATGGTAAGATAGAGGAGGGAAAAAGGGAATCAATTTCACCATTCACCGTATTTGATGATAATAAAGCAAAATGATAACCGGTTGGTCGATAAATACAAGCGACGGGATTTTAAACAATGCTCTCTCGGCTACGTACGAATATCTACTGCTACTACTGTTCAACGACCAATATGATACTATGTACTAAAGTTATAAATACGCTAAAACAAAATCATTCTAATTTTTTTGGATTTTCGATGTTTTTGATGGTTAAAATAAATAAACACGAAAATTTGAGTTTCGCTTTTAATTAATAAATATTTAAGAACAACTTCTTATAATTGTTCAAAATGTTCTCCATCTACTTCATGGCAGTAAAACATCCTAATTGCCCCACATTCTTCAATAATTCGTTGTTTTAAAACGTCAAGACTATCAGGAGCTGTAGTGTAAACTTTAGATTTAAGGTATCCCCTCAGGTCCGATGAGCGAACTGGCCATTCGATTGGACCGCGTCGTCCAATCAATCTAATAGGATATCCTTCATCTAGATAACATCTTACTGCAAAGTTATAGTTTGCAGGAGCACCATCTTGTTGGAACGTTATTTACAAGTTACCAAATTCATCTGGATGATCTTCCAGAATTTGAAGAATTAACGGTTCAATTGCGTTTTCTAAAATCTAGATATACTTCATCGGTTAAATTAGAGGTCAAAAAAAGAGGCACGACTATGTGGTTTCCAAAATACCTACATTTACTTTTAATGGGAACTGTGAATGTTTTGTCACGAAACATGTGAGGATATATGTCCCTTCAATACCTCACATTTTGAGTATCAACATTTCCATTGAGGAAGAAACACTAAAACAAATTATCCTTACATATTCTGGCTGTTGGAGAATTTTAGTTGACCTATTTTCACAGAATTGCAGCCTTCGGTCGGGTTCGTTGAAATTAATTGTAGCTCCAAAACGATTCATTTTACACCTCAAGTATTGAACATTTTTGAAATCTAGTATCAGAGGCGCATCTAATTTTGAATAAATATACAGGGTGTTTCATTTAAAAAACTGAGGGGCTCACCGTGGGGCCTAGGGGGTGAATATTACAAAGAGTATAGGTACGTAACCAGACCTATTTTTACATTTTTCCATAAAAGTCTGAAAGTTTGAAGTTATTTAAGGTGGATAGTTTTCATTGAAATGCACTGTATGTCAAATGTACCACATGATATTTGTAAACGAAATTATTACTTTTCACTGTGACAAATTTCTATAAGCAAAGATATCCGTAAACCTCACTTTGCTAATCTAGAGTTGCAATGCTCACACTAATATTATAAAAAAACAGTTACTAACTAGTTAATAAGCATTCAATTTTATGATTTTCCCTTTTTTAATAGAATAAAAAATACTACAAGAATAACTTTAATGTTTCAGTTGAAATTTCCAGAATTATGTAATTGATAGATCGCACAGGGCTTATCAGTAAATAGTAGATCTTAGCTATATTTAAGTTTGCCACTCCTGCCATATATGAACACAATCAATATCAATAAAAAACTTTATTTCATCTGCATTATCCAGTTATACTTCATATCTGTGGAATTCATCAGCAATTGCTGTTTAATTCAAAGTTTTGGATATTGTTGATTACACCGCCCTACAAAATTTAAAAAAAATTTTGTTGCCAAGTATTTTTAAACGAATTTAGGGTAATTCAGGTGTGCTGAATTCAAAAATAAAAGCAGTTTTTCCAAATTGGCTCTAGTTTTTAAACGGTTTTATTTAGCTCACCCCGTTTGTTTTATTTATTCTTGGGTCAAATTTAGTAATTCAAATTTCACCCTCTTCCTGTCAACCGATTAATCTGAAATTTTGTATACACTTTGGATTTTGGTGACAATACAATTATGTTTATTCATTATCATTATAAATTCAAGATGGCCGCCGCTACAAAAAGGCGGATAATTTATGTTTTATTAATCCCATCAATATGGGTATCAAATGAAAGGGCTCAACAAGCAGAATACAATATACTATAAAAAATTGAAATCCAAGATGGCGGCCGATTCAAAATGGCGGATAACGTAGGTTTTATCAATCCCATCAACATGGGTATCAAATGAAAGGGCTCAACAAGCAGAATACAATATACTATAAAAAAATTAAATCCAAGATGGCGGCCGCTACAAAATGGCGGATAATGTAGGTTTTATCAATCCCATCAATATGGGTATCAAATGACAGTGCTCAACCAGTAGAATAGAATATACTATATAAAATTAAAATCCAAGATAACGGCCTCTACAAAATGGCGGATAACGTAGGTTTTATCAATCCCATCAACATGGGTATCAAATGAAAGGTCTCAACAAGTAGAATACAATTTACTATGCAAAATTGAAATCTAAGATGGCCGCCGCTACCAAATGGCTGATAAGAATTTTTTATCAATCCCACCAATATGGGTATCAACAAATAAAAGGGCTTGACAAGAAGAATACAGTGCATTATACAACCTCAATATTTAAGATGGGCGCAGCCACTAAATGGCGTATAATAATAAGATTTAAATTCAGAAATTGAATCTGTAATTTAGGTATCTGATTAATCCAGCCTGAATCCACCACTCAAGTCAAGATTTTGTATCGTGTTGAGGACTGTGTGGCGTTAGGGTGGCTAAAAATGATACGTCGTTAGCGGTACACCACCCAAGTTAAGGTGCAAGGTTAAAACGCGCCGAGAACTGTATGGCATTCGGGTGGATAAAAATGATATGTCGTTAGCGTTTTCCCCTCAAGACTCAGGCGCATCTTGTTGTACATAGCCTGGCCCCTTTATTGGACCTCTGGGGGGGTCGACCGTTTAAATGTCCATTACTCGTGGGAACAAAATGGTAAAAAAAAATATAAATAAAAACTAAAAACCAAAAAATAAAAATAGGTAAAAAAACTTTTTAAGTTAAACGGTTTTATGTTAAACATACATTGCGATGTTTAAGATAAATGTACTAAAAACCAAAAAATAATAAAATAGATACAGTCGTGGGAATTATAAACATATGGATAGACTAGACTAAAATAAAACCGTGGGGCACGTCAATTGTCTACAAATTATCGACTTAATGTGCGATAGAAGAATCGTTTAATTCGTCGTTAGGCAGTTGGCCCGCAGACGGTGAGGAAATTACTTACTATTTTCTTGCTCATGGAAATTCCAATAGTTATACACTCCATGTAAATAAAAGAGATGTTTCAACTAGTTTATCGTTGGACATTCACACTGCTGGCTGGCGAGGAATCGTTTTACTGCTCGTAGTTTGTCTTTAATCGACAAAGCATATGATAGAAGTACTACTCGCTCACCACTATGAAACCCTAAAACTCGCTTATAATCGAGCTTGCTAGCTTGTTTCCACATTCTAGCCCTACTTATCACACGTCCATCGTTGTCGGTTGAACAACTGCCTAATTATAGGGTAACATTAAAAAACAAAAATTTTAATCAACGATTGTAGACAATTGACGTGCCCCACGGTTTTATTTGAGTCTAGTCTATGCATATGTTTATAATTCCCACGACTGTATCTATTTTATTATTTCTTGGTTTTTAGTACATTTATCTTAAACATTGCAATGTATGTTTAACATAAAACCGTTTAACTTAAAAAGTTTTTTTACCAATTTTTATTGAGGTAATGGATACATAATTTTTCAAGGAATTTAGCTATAACATATGCTTTTTATTTTTTAAGAATAATTTACGAACAAGAAATTTACGCAGAAACGAGAGTTCGACCCTGTTTAGTGAGCGTACCACGTGCCGACTGCTGATCACGTGAACAGTGCGTGCACTTGTTTGTCTTGTGTCTATTGATTTTGACTGTCAGTTCAGCGTAAGCAGTTGCTCTATTAAGACTTAGCGTCGCGGTTATTGTTCTTTTCTTACGTATTTTGTGTATTTAGTTCTTATTGCCTACCTAGTGAAGTTATTTAAATTTAATAGACCTCAAGTGGAAGGTAGGAGTACATGTGACGAATATTTGTACCTATATTTTTAACTAAAGTTACTCTTTTTTCAGAGAAATGAGTTCTACACGCAGAAGCTGTTTGAACAGCCCTAATGTCCTCTGCTACATTTGTGGCGAATATACTGTAGCGAAACAAAGAAAAAATATCACAGATTTTGTTAGACAAGCTTATTTCGGCGTACAGCTTGGAGACCAAGACAAGTCCTGGGCTCCCCATATAGTGTGCAAAACGTGTGTCGAATGTTTACGACAGTGGCCAAACGAAAGAAGAAAAAGTTTGAAATTTGGTGTGCCCATGGTGTGGAGAGAACCTAAAAACCACCATGATGATTGTTATTTTTGTTCATTTAATGTAAAAGGTTTTAACAAATACAAGAAAGGAAAATGGGATTATCCTGATCTAGAATCAGCACGAAGACCTGTGCCACATAGCGAAGAGATTCCCGTACCAGTATATACAAGACAGCCAGATGTTCTGATGGCGGAAGAAGAAGAAGAAATTAAGGACCAGTACAGTAGCAGTGGAAGTGAATATGAGCAGGAAATACAATCAACACCACAGCAGTTCTCTCAAGAAGAACTGAATGACCTGATACGGGATCTCGGTCTATCAAAGCAAACATCTGAACTTCTGGCATCCAGATTAAAAGAAAAAAACTGTCTGCAACAAGATATGAAAATAACCATTTATAGAACACGAGAGGTGAAACTTGTTCCTTACTTTAGCCAAGATGAAGATCTTATTTATTGCAACAACATTCCCGGACTTTTTCGTCAAATGGGAATACAATTTGTTCCAGGTGATTGGCGACTACTCATAGACAGTTCCAGTAGAAACTTAAAGTGTGTTTTGCTACACAATGGCAACCGATATGCGTCAATTCCTATCGCCCACTCAACAAAACTTAAGGAAGAATATCAAAACATCAAGTTGGTATTACAGAAACTATCCTATGTAGAACATCAGTTTTCCATTTGTCTTGATCTAAAAATGGTCAACTTCTTGCTTGGCAGCAAGGTGGGTACACAAAATACCCTTGTTTTATCTGCTTGTGGGATAGTAGGGCGAAGCAAGATCATTGGAATATGGTTAATTGGCCAATAAGACAAAATATAACTGTAGGAACAGCAAATGCCATAAACGAACCATTGGTTGACCGTGAAAAAAACATTCTCACACCGCTCCACATCAAGTTAGGACTGATGAAACAATTTGTTAAGGCTTTGAGTAAAGATGGCGAGTGCTTCAAATACATTAGTAGATCGTTTCCTAGGCTAAGTATGGAAAAGCTAATAGCGGGTATTTTTAATGGTCCTTAATTTCGCAAACTTATTGAGGACTCTAATTTTACAAATCACATGACGACACTTGAAGCTGCTGCTTGGTATAGCTTTGTTATGGTAGTTAAAAATTTCTTGGGTAATCACAAAGCGGACAAACGAGGAATTAGTCCAACAGATGTTATTAAACTTTAAAAACTTGGTTACTAAAATGAGTATTAAAGTACACTTTCTTCACAGCCACTTGGATAAATTTCCCGACAATCTTGGCAGTTTCAGTGAGAAACAAGGGGAACGGTTCCACCAGGATATAGAGGAGATGGAGGTAAGGTATCAGGGCAGATGGGATCACCATATGATGGCAGACTATTGTTGGAGTCTCCAACGTGACGTACCTGACGGTCCTCATAAAAGAAAATCCTACAAAAAGAGCTTCTTTCCTACGAATTAGATGTAATTTTTCAAATTAAATTATTTCTTTGCTGTTATACCTAATCAATAAATGAATTTTATTATTTTTTCGTTTCTCTTTTTTTGAAACCACTTCAATATTTTTTACTAAAAGTTGCTTATAAGGGCCATTGGTCTATTAAATTGATATTTTTCTCTATCTTATCATATTTTGATAATATATCTCTAAAATTAGAGCCAATTCACCCAAATCGACTTCAAATTCGTGATCAGCACCACGAAATTACCTAGAAATCGCCCAAATATTGTTGACAATAAAATTAGTGTTGATCAGTGTTATCAATTATTTTTGTATCCGGTCACGAGACATTTTAAAAATATTAAATGCAACTGACTCTTCCAGCTTCTCTTCTCTACTATTACTTTTCCGCCAACCTATCTAAGATGCGAGAAAAGTATTGGTTTACCCCAAAAAAAGTTGGAATTTTGAAAAATTTTTTTGAGTTATTTTTACGTTTTCCATCAACAACAACACGAAAAAATGGTTTTTAGAAAAAAAATCCTGTCTGTATGTCGTCGTCGTCGTCGTCGTCGTCGTCGTCGTCGTTGTCGTCGGCCACTTTTCCTTGCAAGTCTTGTTAGCACGATACAGCCTCCGGAGTGCAATAAGTCACCAATTTTATGATGGAATATTGTTAAGGACATTTCACAGATAAACCCTATTGATTTTCAGCTCACCAGAGCCAGTAAAACGGGTGCTATGGTACTTGAAGTACGACATTTTGTCGTTTTTCGAGAAATTTCAGTTTGTTAGCACGATACAGCCTCCGGTGTTCAACAAGTCATCGATTTTATGATTGAATATTATTCAGGACATGTCACTAATGAACCCTATTGATTTTCAGCTCACCAGAGGTAATACAACAGGTGCTACAGTACTTTAAGTACGATATTTTTGTCATTTTTGGAGAAGTTTCAGTTTGTTAGCACGATACAGCCTCCGGGGTATATACAAGTGACCAATTTCATGATTGGATATTATTCAGAGCATCTCAAAGATGAACCCTATTGATATTCAGCTTACTAAAGCTAGTACAACGGGTGCTATGGTACTTGAAGTACGACATTTTGTCGTTTTTCGAGAAATTTCAGTTTGTTAGCACGATACAGCCTCCGGTGTTCATCAAGTCATCAATTTTATGATTGAATATTATTCAGGATATCTCACTGATGAACCCTATTGATTTTCAGATCACCAGAGCTAATACAACAGGTGTTACAGTACTTTAAGTACGATATTTTTGTCATTTTTAGAGAAGTTTCAGTTTGTTAGCACGATACAGCCTCCGGGGTATATACAAGTGACCAATTTTATGATTGGATATTATTCATCCCAAAAATGAACCCTATTGATATTCAGCTCAATAAAGCTAGTACATCGGGTGCTATGGTACTTGGAGTACCAAATTTATGTCATTTTTGGATAATTTTTAGTTTGTTAGCACGATACAGCCTCCAGAGAGTATACGATTGATCAATTTTATGATTGAATATTGTTCGAGGTGTCTCACAGATGTACCCTATTGATTTTCAGTTGACTAGAGCGAGTACAGTGGGTCCCATAAAACTAGATATACTAAATTTTTGGTTATTTTGGAGAAATTTCGGTTTGTTAGCACGTTACATCCCCCGAAGTGTATACAAGTGACAATTTTATGATAGAATATTGTTCAGGGCCACACATGCGGAAAAGTTAGTTTTGATCTTCAAAACCGTTTATTCTTTACTTCCAGATAAAGGAGATAACGCTTTCAAAAATCCCTCTTACGTTTCAATGGAACAGTAATCAACTGTTTCTCTTACGACCTATTTTTTGCGTCAAGCAGTTTACGACTTGTTGAACGACTTTCTGATGTCAAAAGCTTTAGGTTTTGTTTCCGATGTATGACAGACAATGGTTTAACTACAGATTGGCAAATTAATTTTGGCAGTTGACGAAGCGCGAGAAAGCCATACAAATTGATAAAGTTGTAAACGCAGTTACCGGGAAGAGCAGGCGACTTACATGCCGCATAAAAAGTTGTGAGCTTCTAATACGTACGATTCAATATTTTGAATTTGGATTAAAAAATAATAAATTGTGGCACATGTATAATGCTATATAAAATGGAATTTACAAAACAAAATAACATTAATGTGTTCTTTATTATTAAGTAAATGAATGAAGAAATGAAAACCATTAGATTTTTCTATGAAAATTGGGATTTTTTTGTACAGACATAATTATTTATTGCTTCAAGAACCATACGAGGAATTCTATAATTACTCTTCATTATTTTATGTGATATAAATAATAAATAGATTCCGAGAGACATAAACTTTCAACTTTACTTCAAATTAATGTCTTTAAAGTGGTCCCTTCATAATATTCGTTATTGAAGTTTATTTGTATATAAGTTAGAAGTCAGGTATATTTTGTAGATAAAGCGTACAATATGGGATTGTTAAACGACTTTCTAAATTTAACAGTGGCCAACAATTTTTTCTATCTGTTCGTATTAATAGTCAATGACATACCTACCTGTAAAGCACTCTAGAATTGTTATTCTTAATAATATGTAATAGATAATAACGTAAAAAATCGGGTTTATACATAAAATTTGGAAAACAAATTGGGGAAATCGCCTTTAGAGATGGTCAAATAAGTATACTGATAATATAAATAAAATATCAAAGCTTTTTTGTGGTAGATATTTCTACTTTCTCATGTAAATTTTTGGGTTTTTTGCAAATATTTACTATGAAACTAGAACATCCCTTCACACTTTTTACAGAGTTAGGACAGGCAACACAAAAAAATTTTGGTTCTGGATGCCGTCAATTATTGTTTATTTAGAACTATGTACAGATGTGCTACAAATATTATATTACTCTAGTGGAATTCGTCTCTAATATCTACAATTTTATAGCACCTATTCACATTTGTTGCGTTTAATGTATTCAGTCATACCACCTACAAACAAACACTATAATGAAAAATATGTTTTAGATGTACAGGGATCATCTACAAATGATTCTTCAAAATAACTTTCTATATCAACTTCATCATCCTCACTATCTCCTTCTTCTGCCAAATTAATGATAATATTATCTACAACAGTATCTTAAAGTTGTTCATTGTTCATAAATTCATCTCCAATCTTTTTAACATGATCACATCTAACTTCCCAATCTTTTGCAGAAAATGTGTCAAAAAATTCATTACAGAATACTTTAACCTTTGTAAAATTGAAGGTAACATTTCGTTTGGCCTCATATTCTTTAAGTGCCGCCCAAACACTTTCGATCGGATTTTAGTCCGGATGATAAAGGGGTAGCCTTAAAACTTGCAATCCATGTCGAATAAACAATTCATCAATTTTATATTGCGGTTTGTACATTTTTGCAACGTTATAAAGATCCGGTTTTAGCATTTGTTCACTGTAATATATGTTTCTTTCAGAAAGCCATTATTTTAATTGTTTAGTCCAAGCAGGCGTAGGTAATATTTCATTTAGAACATTGTGATATGAGGCGTTATCAATTACCACAACAACATTTTTTGGTAGGTTTGGAATACGTTTTTCTTGTACCCACTTCTCATAATTTTCGTACGCCATTTCATTATGACAATCTCCTGTTTTTGACTGGGAGTTCCACATAATACCATTTGGTACAAAACCATTTTCACTTCCTGCATGTTCAATGATGAGCCTATTGCCTTTTGAAACGGGTTTTCTTAATCCTCCGTTACTCTTGTCGCTCCATCCTTTAAGGTGCGTATGACATGAATGAATGTATGTTTCATCCATATAAATGATAGGTTTGTTAAGTTCTCTGCACTTTTTTATGTTTCTCAAATACAGTAAATGTCTAATTTTGTGACGGTCCAATAACAAACTTCTATTGTTTTTCATGTTGGTCCAATGAAAACCCAAAGAATGTATTTGTTTCCGCAGAGATTCGCGACTTTCTGCGAAGCCATAATTATCTGCAAAGGTTTGGTGTACATTTCTTAACGTGGGTACTTTTCTCTCGGATATGTGATAATTTAGTATGCACCTTCTAAGCACAGTTTTGTGGAGTTGATCCATACGGATACTGAACGTTCTTTGTTTTTTAGTACGCACGTCAGTGTCAGCATTACTTCCTGCCTGAGCTTCTTTTTTAATACGGGAAGGCGTTATTTGACTAACTTTCGTAGCAGCAGAAACTCGTTCAATGACATGACAATAAAATAAGTCGCTATAAATGTTGTATTAAAAGTTTCACTCATGTGTAATTCCATACAAATAAAATGAGGAAGTTGTTAAATTTGTTTTCAGTGACCGGTCTTTGAAATAAAAATTTTTGTCGTGGTTTTCGGCCATTTAAAAGATGTATTAAATTCAAAAATACTATATTACTATTCAGTTCATTAGTTGTTTGAAACGATCTTTAGATTTTAGTTAAAACATATTTTAATATGACCATACCACAATTGTAACTGAAATCGGAAGATGGTTCAAAACAAATAATGACACCGAAACCTAATAGAGATATGTATGAAATGAGTATAATAATTATAAGCTAAAAAACTATTACATTTAGATAGGTATTTCACACAAAATAAACAAGCGCCCTTTCATATACTCCTGTAGACAGAAACAGATTAGTTATTCATGCAACAAGTGCATAAAGTGGTGCTTTATTTTACGAATGGAAAAATTGACGCATGGGCCGCAGGCATGCAAAAACCAAAAAATGTCTCATTTAGGTTGCTATAAATGGTCTAAAATTGGTGTCGATTTGTTTGTAATGATGACATAATGGTGCATAAAATTGACACATGAGTGTATAAAATACTTTTACTTTTATAAATCGTTTAACAAATAAATATATTATGTACGAAAATCGATTTAAAAAATTTACTATCGAGTGTAAATTGGTTAAATAATTACTTTGGTTTAAAAAGTTTATTGCAATAATTAAAACTTACCTTTGTTAATGGAATTGTCTACTTGCCATTGTTTGCCTCTTCGGTCATGAAATTTAAAACGTTCATAATTATTGAATTTTAAAACGTTCATAATTATTTCACGATACTGTTCACTCAACTTTTTATGAACAACTTTACTTTCTGGAGTCGCCATAACAAGTTAGTAATGCACAACCCCGATAATCACACTTTTCTCGGATATGTACTGTCGGAACGAAGCTCACGAATTCTGCCAGCAAAGTGAGCTCTTGCAATCCACAAACGTCATTACTACGGTGCATCGGCAGTTGCCAAACTTCCGGCTGCCAGAATTAATTTGCCAACCTTTACTTGTAAGGTCTTGTTTGGTGCTTCTTTTTGTGAAACAACAGAAGAATCTGGTGTAGAAATCTGGACATTTTGGTTCATTGACTGTGGATTATTATTTATTTCTTGCGTATTATCTTCACTGTTTATTACTGATGCATCAGCAATATTGAAGAAGTATTAAAGAATAGCATTAGGATCAAAGGGATATATCCCTATCGCTTTAAATCCTTATACGCTAATTGCTGGTATTTCAGACTGTACCAGGTATAAACATTCATTTTTGGTATGTGGTATCAACTGAAAGGCCTTTCTTTATTGTTAATAAACCAAGTGATGACTTCCTTAGATAAATAACTTTTGAATGGCTTTAAAAACTTTTGTCCAATGGTTGGAGAGCATGGGTAGTGTGGTTGGGTAGACATAGGATGATAACGTCATTTTCGTTAGCCAATGGCCGTCCAGAATCAAAAGAACTTTCCTATCTGGTTTTCTTGGAATAAAATGATTCCTCAGCCAATTCAAGAATACTTTGTTCAGCGTTGATTCATAAACACAACCGACCCTCAAAATACTCAGTACCAATCAGATTATTATCAGTTAGTACTTTCAATACCATGGGATCCTGTCGATTCATACCATTAGCTCCTGCCAGCGACAAGGCTTCCGCTTTTCTTTTACTTAAATTTGGGTACCACATCATCAACCCTTGAAACCAAGCATATCCTGCTTGTCTTCTCTCATTATTAAATCTATGTAGCAATCACAGTAGCAGTAGAATAGTCGTAAGCAATAGACTGCAGTTTCGATTGGATCAGAGGAAATCCAATGTATTGGAGCCTCTTAATATTTTAATCTCAACATTCAACAGTTACAATATTTCCAATTATTACTGAAATGCCCTGTATATTGAATTTCAACCAATAAAAATCGTAACCGGCAGTCAATATTCATTATTCTTTATCGCAATATCCAAAAAAAAGTATCAATCATATTTGGGATAAATAAAAAGTGTTTTATTTCCTATCGCCTAGCGACAGTGGAATTTGATAAATTACGTTCAATTTCCACACCATTGATAAGTGAAAACTTTCTATCTGTTTTTTATTTTCTTCCTGATGTGAAGCTAAGATCTCACAGTTTGGTGCGCCTGTACGTGCTGAGTTTTGCAGTGCGAATATCCCGAGCGCTGACACCTGCCAATATAACTATGTTTCCGGTAACATCAGAGTTTTTAGTATGTAGGTTAATAGCTTGATTTAGTTACTCGCGAATTAAAATTGGTCATTATTATTATCGATATAAATATTGATACAAAAAAGGTCAAAATAAGAACAATATTTTCAAGATGTGTGATTTACTGTACACTATATATCTAGGATTGAATAATACAGACATAAGTTCAAACTCGTTACCAAAAACTTCATTCATCATCAGTCATTTTTATTCACTGCAGGATGTAGGCCTATTATAATGCAAACAATCGGTCTCTAACTTTGGCGGTGTCTATCAAGTTGTTTACAATCATTTTTATATCGTTATTATATTTTGTTGGTGATCTACCTCTACTCCTCTTATCAATTCTAGATCTGCATTCCAATGCTCTTTTTGTCTATCTATTATCACTGATTCGTGCTATATGATTTACCCGTTTCCATTTTCAGCTCAGATCATGTAGCAGTAGACCTTCCTTTCCAAACATATTGGCAAGTCTCCCCTTAAGGTATTGTTTAACTTACCAAAGGCTACTTCACCTTACTTCACTAACCTACTTTATTATCGATAATAATGTTTAATGCCTGCATTAATCGATGTAAAAACCACCTTTATACAGTTGAATTAATGTAAATATACAGATTTTTAGGATCTAAATAGACTAGTTGAAGTAGCCGTAAAGGTTATTATTAAACAAATTAAAGTTACTTATAAAATGGCCACTGGGCCATCTGGGATTGAATTGATGGTGTTAGGGACTATTTGTGTTGTCTTGAAGTTTGCAGATCAAAGTTTTAATACAGATATTTCTGTTATCAATAAGTTTACTAAACCTATTTTAGGAAGAACGGCAATTCAAAAATTAAATATTTTCAATTAAATTTGTAATCAGATAGTTCCGGTAAAATTAATGATTCTTTAAAGAACCAGATTGGTAAAAAGTACCTGAATATTTTTAATAGTGTAGGTAATTTTAAAACTGAAATGTCTGCGGTGATAATTGACGAACACATTGTCACTGATAATCAACTAAACGAGTCTTCACTCCTTATTACTCCCTCCGTCATACGCTCTTTCTTCTTGTAAAAATTCCTCTGCTGGTCTCGATAATATACCATTTATCTTTCTAAAATATTTATCACTGATCTCCTTAACTAAATTACTTGAATTATATAACACCATCTGGACTAAACAGCTATTACCAACACAATGGCGAGAATCAATTTCAATTCCAGTGGTAATACCATATAAACCACCACTAGATCTACACTCATATCGTCCCATTTCTTTTACATGCACAATGTGTAAGTTGATGGAAAAGATTATTAATGAAAGGATACTTTGGTAAACACAAAATAATAAATCCAGTACAATCGGGATTCAGACCACACCGTAGTACTATGGACAATCTCGTCTATCTACAGACAATCATTGCCGATGCTTTCTTTAAAAACATGATATTATACCAGCCGTATTTGATATTGAAATTGCCTTTGATACCTAATCAAATTCAGCAATACTTAATAAACTGAGGAAATACAACTTCCATGGCAACATATTGGCTTTTGTACAAAATTTCCTAACCATCATTCCAGGTATCTACTACTGGACAAGATTCTTAGAAACACTTACAATATAATGGCGTACGTCTAGAAACAGTTTTAAGTCCAACGCTCTTTATAGTAGCCATAAATGATATATGTTCATCAATTAGACCCCCTATTAAGTTCTCTATATACGCAGACGAGCTAATCATCTTTTGTAGTGGTAAAAATAACCAAACTACAGATCACATAATTCAGACAGCAGTAAATCAACGGAGTCAGTGATCCATTTCAACTGGTTGTCACTTCTCAGCCGCCAAATAGAAAATTATTAAATTCAGTAAAACATCGAGACCTAACGTACTTCCACAAATGCAATTAAATGACGAATATCTGCAGGTGTATAAGTTAGTCAATAAGAAATTTGGGGCTTATCTTTGACAGTAGATTAAATTGGAAAGAGCATATCAGTGACATAAAAAAGAACAGTGTGGTACGAACAAACATTCTAAAAACATTAGCTCAGCATCAATGGGGAGCTGATGGGAATCCTGTTAGAGGTATACAAATCTCTTATTCGTTTCAAACTAGATTATCGTAGCTTTATTTACATGTCAGCTAGCAAATCTGATTTGAAAACTCTTAATTCTGTTGACAATACAACTCTAAGAATTTGTCTAGGAGCTTTCAGATCCAGTCCTGCTGAAAGTATTTACTGTGAATCCAACGAACAACCCTTATAGTTACGACGGGAATTACCTCTCATATCGTACTGTGTAAAAGTTTAAGCATACCCTGAGAATCCAGTATATCTTCTAATAAATTGTTCATCCAACAATAGTAATTCTAGTACTAAATTTCATCCAATTCCACAAATCCTGTCAACCTATCTGATACAGTTCCCATTCCTATCTCATCCTGTCCCTCTTGGTTAAAGCAGCAACCAAAGTTTAACATATCTTTAAACATATTTCCTACGCATGAAAGTCACAGTGATCTATTGAAACATCTTTTTTTCAATATTATAAATTCCACTCATTATAATAAAACATTGTTTACTGATGCATCTAAATCTGAGAACGGCGTAGGTTGCGCTGTGACCAACTCCTATCAAATAATTAAACAACGTCGTCTACCATTTTTGGCGAGTGTCTACACAGGGGAGTTATATGCAATCCTTCAAGCTCTAAATTCTCTATCACCTGACGACAAACAATCAGTTATTTGCACAGATTCTCTTGCATCAAGAACATCTATTGAACAAATATATTCCGTTCATCATATTGTCCAAGATATTTATGATTGTATTGGCCGCCTTGCGAGCTCTGGTGTTACCGTTACATTCATCTGGGGACCATTTTTTGTCGGAATACCCGGGAATGAACTTGCGGACCAAACTGCAAAAGAAGCTCCGACAGCTAACCTCTAGACCGATTCAATGCAAACTCACAATTACCTGATAACTAGGATAATACGTTCCATACGTGACCGCGGCGTAAATCACTGCACAAATTGGAATACAAAACTACACGAAATTCAGCGGTTCATCGACTTCAAAAACCTTCCTCCTATGTTTCGAAGAGATACAGTCGTTGTACGCAGGCTACATATTGGGCATACTCGACTAACTCATGGATATCTAATGGCCGGCTCCGACCCACCCAAATGTCAGCACTGCAAAATTCAACTTACAGTTAAACACATACTCACAAACTGTCTGAAATATTCAGATAAACGCCGTATCCACCAGCTACGAATTTTGCTTCAAGAAATTTTAAATATTCCGGACCAGTTACCTCGCCTAATCAATTTTTTGAAGGACATTGAATTCATGAAATCTAAATTGTTCATGAAATCTAAACAGTTTGTTAATGTTCAGTTCTTGTAGTTATAATTATTGTACCATGTTGTGTCAATGAAATTTACTTGCCTCATGTAATGTAAACAGTTTTTCAATGTTAATGTTCAGATTTTGTAATTGTACCATGATGTTTGTAAACTAAATAGTTTGTTACCGTTTATTTCTTATAGTTAATAATTGTACCATGTGTCAATGATCTCAGTTGTCCTAATAACGGGCTATGTAATCTGACTTAGTGTTTCTCTAGATTTCAGAATTTGGTGCCTGTCCGAAGATACCTTGTAACAACGGATATTATCCCATTCACGAAGCTGCCAAGAACGCTTCTTCGAAAACTCTAGAAGTGTTTCTACAGTGGGGTGAATCTAGAGGATGCAGCAGACAAGAAATGATCTCATTTTATGATTCCGAAGGTAACGTTCCACTACATTCAGCTGTTCATGGAGGTGACATCAAAGCCGTAGAATTATGTATAAAGTAAGATATAAATATTATTTTTATTAAAAATTTTGAAAATATTTTCATTTTCTAGATCTGGTGCTAAAATTTCCATTCAACAACAAGACCTTTCGACTCCCGTTCATTTAGCTTGCGCGCAAGGGGCCACGGAAATAGTTAAATTAATGTTCAAAATGCAACCCGAAGAAAAAATGGCGTGTCTGCAATCTTGTGACGTACAAAAAATGACGCCGCTCCATTGCGCCGCCATGTTCGACCATCCGGAAATAGTCGAATATCTGGTCAAAGAAGGCGCAGACATCAACGTTATGGATAAAGAAAGGAGATCTCCAATGCTGTTGGCTGCACTTAGAGGTGGATGGAGAACGGTACATACTTTAATAAGGTTAGTAGCGTTTTATGGAACTAGAAGATATTATAATGATTTTATTCATTTGTTTATGAAAATTACTTTTATTTATTTTATTTTAACTTTAGTAACTGATTGATATGTGTGGATTAATATCTCTTTCGCTTACTTCTAGTATTTTCTCGACACTCTAGTGTACTGGTTCAATCGCTGCAAACATTGTTAATTAACTTATTGTTATCAGCAGCTACTAGTTGATATATGATATTTCTACATAATTACATAATGAATCGTTGGCGTGATTTATATTCATAAAATTATGGGCCCACACAACGTTATTCTAAGCAAGAGTACGCTAAATTAAATTTGTATTAATTTATTTTGATAAAATCGGTAATTACCTTGGTACTTTCTCCTTTCGTTTGAAAGGGTATAAAATAATGAAAAATGTAAATAGAACACATTAAAGGTTTTTTGTATCTATTTCTGTTTTTTGCGTGGTAAAACTTTGAAATATGTTATAATATTGATGTTTTAAATGAATTTCTCGGTTTCTAGTTAATACCACAATATAATAAAACTCATTGAAAATTCTAAAAAAATGACAATTGTTTCGATAAATCAATATCATCGTCAGAATGACAGAAGTTACATTTTATTTGATGCCTACGTGATGTAGTTATTTTTGGCTAGACCAAGAAGTGACCTAACTTGTGATTGACTTAATATATGTTTATAGAAAGGAGAAGAAGATGTGATATTACAAATATTGAAGCTTACATATTATTAGCCCTATGGTGATATCCTGGATATCATTTTTCCAATTAAGATCAGTATACCTGTGCAATGATATATAAAACCAGGAAAACTATATCTGCTGATCTTTACAATTATCACTTAAGAAGACAGTTTATTAGTGGAGAACTCCCTAGATTCAACTGTTCATTGACAACTTCATATTGTGGGTTTCTTAAATGTCTTCTAATTTCCAATTCTTCAAGGAAATCCAGTTCTTGTTTCTTTTCACAAATATGCAGCACTTCTAGTTTTGTGTTAGGTGTCAATGAATGATTGGTGTCAAGTAGATGTTTTGCGTAGTGGGATTTATCTGGTTGTTTTAACCTGTATGCTCGTAAGTATTCACTGTATCGGATTTCAAAATTCCTAAGGGTCTGACCCAAATAGACAGCATTAAATTCTGGACATTTGAGTTTATATATACCTGACTTCTTTAATAGTGCTATTTTTGTTTTCAAATTTAACAATTTTGCACTAACGTTACTTTCTGTTTTAAAAGAAATTGTTGTATTCGTTGCTGAAGATATTATCTTTTAAATATTATTAGAAATACTTCCTGCATATGTGATATTATAAGTTTTTATTTCATCAGCTTGTTCAGGAAATATTAGTTGTAATGCCACTTTTTCCTCTTTTTTACTAATTAGCTTATTTATCATATTTAATGGATAACCGTTGGATCTTGCTATTTGTCTAATTCTATCAAAATTACATTTGTTCATAGGAACTGAAAAAGCTCTATGTATCATTGAACTATATGCCGTCAGTCTGTGTGACATAGGGTGATTGGAATTGAATGGAATTGTCACATCAGTATGTGTTGGTTTTCAGTAAATTGAATAATCAAGTACATTATCAACTCTTTGAATTTTTAAATCAATAAAATTGATTAGGCTATTTTCTTTAATTTCTAATGTAAATTTAATTTTTGAGAGTAAATTATTGATGTGGTTGAAAAATACATCTAATTGTCGTTCACTACCCTAAAATAGGTGAAATAGCTAACATTTTTATGGACAATTTAGGAAGAAAGATCTTTGAAAGTAATATTTCGAAAAATATTTTATTTTGGTATAGATATGTAGATGACATATTAGCTTGTTTTATGGGTAGTGAACGACAATTAGATGTATTTTTCAACCACGTCAATAATTTACACTCAAAAATTAAATTTACATTAGAAATTGAAGAAAATAGCTCAATCAATTTCCTTGATTTGAAAATTCAAAGAGTTATTAATGTACTTGATTATTCAATTTACCGAAAACCAACACAGACTGATGTGACAATTACATTCAATTCCAATCACCCTATGTCACACAGACTGGCGGCATATAGTTCAATGATACATAGAGCTTTTTCAGTTCCTATGAACAAATGTAATTTTGATAGAGAGATTAATACAATTACACAAATAGCAACATCCAACGGTTATCCATTAAATATGATAAATAAGCGAATTAGTAAAAAAGAGGAAAAAGTGGCATTACAACTAATATTTCCTAAACAAGCTGATGAAATAAAAACTTATAAAACCATCACATATTCAGGAAGTATTTCTAATAATATTTCAAAGATAATATCTTCAGCAACGAATACAACAATTCCTTTTAAAACAGAATGTAACGTTAGTACAAAATTGTTAAATGTAAAAACAAAAATACCACTATTAAAGAAATGTCCAGAACGTAATGCTGTCTATTTGGGTCAGACCCTTAGGATTTTGAAATCCGATACAGTGAACACTTACGAGCATACAGGTTAAAACAACCAGATAAATCCCACTACGCAAAATATCTACTTGACACCAATCATTCATTGACACCTAACACAAAACTAGAAGTGCTGCATATTTGTGAAAAGAAACAAGAACTGGATTTCCTTGAAGAATTGGAAATTAGAAGACATTTAAGAAACCCACAATATGAAGTTGTCAATGAACAGTTAAATCTAGGGAGTTCTCCACTAATAAACTGTCTTCTTAAGTGATAATTGTAACGATCAGCAGATATAGTTTTCCTGGTTTTCTATATCATTGCACATTTATACTGATCTTAATTGGAAAAATGATATCCAGGATATGACCATAGGGCTATAAACATATATTAAGTCAATCACAAGTTAGGTCACTTCTTGGTCTAGCCAAAAATAACTACTAAACATCACGTGGGCATCAAATAAAATGTAACTTCTGTCATTCTGACGATGATATTGATTCATCGAAACAATTGTCAATTTTTTAGAATTTTCAATAACTTTTATTATATTGTGGAATTAACTAGAAACCGTGAGTTTCACTCAAAACACTAATATGAGCAGATTCCACGAAGTAAGGGTCGAGACAGTTAATTTCATTATAATATTGATATTACCTAAAAATAATCGCTGATTTTACACGTGTTCCATTAATTCATATGATAAATAAAGTATTAAAGAATGGATATTTCCCATCTGTATTAAAAAAATCTGCAGTTATTCCCATATCTAAAATTGGTGATAAAAAGATGCATCCAATTATAGGCACATTTATCTAACATCATCGAAAAGTAAAGTTGTAAAAAAATTATGAAAATACAATTGAATTTTTTTTTATAGAAGTTCAATTTATTATCACTGTCCCAATATGGATTTCAACAAAAAAATATACAAACAATACGATTCTTGCGTTAACTACTGGATAAAAATATACTGTTAATAGGTGTTTTTGTCAATTTGAGGAAGGCTTTAGATATCCTGCACCATTCTACCTTATTAGACTTGCTAGAAGAAATAGAAATGAGTTGTACAGCACATAATTTGTTTAAGAGCCTACCTATCAGCACAACGCATATCAATACGTTAAAATTCAAAACCAAAAAAGAGAAGAAAAAGAGTTATATGTGGTGTACCACAGAGCACAGTTTTGAGGCCAATATTTTTTATAATTTGTATGAAAAATCTATTTCTACAAGACCGAGCTGGGAAAATAATTGGTTTTGCAGAGACATGTATATATTGTTACGAATTCACACACTGGCGTAGTCCCTGAATTAGACTCTGTCTAAGCTATGCGAACGCGCAGGGATTTCTTCGAATTGTTTACCATTATATTTTATGACTATTCTTATCTAGACATTTCTCGTGAAGTCTATTGTTCTTGTGAGTTACAATCTAGAAGTTTCCGGAATAAAAGGCACTTAATATCTAAAGACTACCGACCAACGGGAGAAGTTAATAATTCGATCTCGTGAGATAAGCAGTGAACAAGTAAATATTCTGAGTAACTAAACGGTATTGAAGTGTTTATATAAATTAGTGTAAATAAAAAATAGATAAGAAAAACATTATTGGTGTCAGGTGCGGGGTGCCAACGTTCACGGAGAGACACAAATTCAATTTGGAATTGGCACAGAAAAATTCACACATACGGTAATAGTAGCTGACATTGAGGAAGACGTGATTCTGGGAATGGACGTAATGAATCTACATGGTTTCCAATTGGACTTAAGAAACAGAACATTTAAAGTGAGTTTCGAGGAGGTATTCCTCCATCCCTATGAAGGTAGCACGGTGTTGGCAGCTGTTACAGGAAGATACCGTTCTACCTGCACGAAGCGAAACCATGATAGTAGCGCGGCTACGGGGAATCATGGAGGAAGGTACACCGGTTATGATGGAGCCAGGAAACCACGACGAAGACGTTGGCAAAGGAGTACTAATTGGAAAAAAGGTTACGTCGGCGAAGAATATCCCAGTACGTGTAATAAATGTGAACGACAACCCAATTACCATCAAGAAAAAAACCAGGATTGGATCCTGCGTAACAGTGACGTCTATAGTTCACCAAATAACGGCAACTGACAATTCCAATGGCTTGAATCAAGCTGAGAAAAGGAGAATGAGAGGATTACTCTCGCAGAATCGAGACCTTTTCGTACCAATAGGAGGCAAGACTGGTAGAACATCAGTCGTCAAACACAAAATCAATACTGGTAATGCCAAGAAAATTAGGTAATTAGCTCGAAGACTACCATGAGCGATGAGAGAGAAAGCTGAAAGAACAATTCGAGAGACGGTAGAGGGAAAAGTAATAGAACCATCTACTAATCAATGGGTGTCTCCAGTAGTGCTCGTGAAGAAAAAGTATAGAACTACGAGATTGTGCGTGGATTATCGCCAGCTAAACAACGTGAAGAAGAAAGGCAGCTATCCTCTGCCCTGAATTGACGATACGCTAGATACTTTGGCCGGCAGCCACCTGGTTATTGGCAAGTAGAAATGGACCCAGAGGACAAAGAGAAGATTGCTTCTACCACCGGATCTGGGTTATGGCAGTTCAACGTCATACCATTCGGGCTCGGTAATGTGCCAGCGACATTTGAATGAATCATGGAAAATGTCTTGAGGGTTATCTTGAAAGACATACCTGGTCTATTTGGACGACATCGTAGTACTGGGGAAGATGTTTGACGAACACGTGAAGAATTTGGTATTCAAATAACACCAAGCTGTCCAGCTTATGTTAAACCCGAAGAAATGTCAACTATTCCAGAACCGAGTCAATTATCTAGGTCATATAGTAAGCAATGAAGTAGTAGCGGTGGATCCAGAGAAAAATGCTTCCATTCAGCAATGGCCGCAACCAACCGACAAACAACAAATTAGGAGTTTCCTTGGACTTTGCACATATTATAGAAGATTTATTAGGAAGTTTGGAGATATTGTCACGCCCCTAATTCACAGAAGAAACAAAAGCTTTCTAATGGGACGAAGACAGTCAAACGGCTTTTAAAACATTGAAGATGCATTTATCCACGGCGCCGATATTAGGATATTTATTACCCAGAGGGAGACTATATTCTTGACGCTTATGCAAGCAACGTAGGAATTGGAGGAGAGCTCTCACAGATCCAAGGAGGGCAAGAAATAGTGCTGGGATATTGCAGTGAAGTCCTCTCCAAACCAGAACGAAATTATTGCGTCACAAGAAGAGAACTTTTGGCAGCAGTGAAGTCCGTGGAACACTTTTACCAGTCTCTCTATGGAAGAAATTTCTTAATCCAGACTGATCAGGCAGCACTCAAGTGGTTAAGGCAGTTCAAAAATCCCGAGGGCCAGATAGCTAGATGGATTTAGCGACTTTAAGAGTACGATTTTAACATCGAACATCGAGCTGGTGTGTCACCGAAATGCCGACTCCTTGTCCAGACGGCCGTGCACAACAGACTGTTCGCACTGCAACAAGAAGGGAAGCTCATGTTTCAAGAACTACATTAGTCAAATAATGGTCACCAACCAGGATTAGAGAAGATCAGGAGAATGATCCTCGCCTAAAGAAGATTCGGCAATGGAAGGAAGAAAATCGGCAACCTACCTGGTAAGAAGTGTCACCGACAGTCAAGGCATATTGGGCTAAGTGAGAATCCATTGTCCTGCGAGAAGGCCCGTTGAAAAGAATCCTTGAAAACAGTGATGGTTCCGAGAAGACAGATGGTTATCCCGAGAACGAGAGTAGCAGAGGTACTGAGAAAGTTACATGACAGTCCAACGGGAGGTCATCTGGGAGTGAAGAAAACCCTTCAGCAAATCCGTGAAAGGTTTTATTGGATGAACAACTCCGACGATGTGAAGGACTGGTGTAAGAAATGTACGACTTGTGCTACGAGTAATGGACCACATCGTAAGAGAAAGGCACCTATGAAACAACATAATGTTGGAAGCCCTTTCGCAAGGAGTGCTTTAGACATCTCTGGACCATTTCTGATTACATGAAATGGTGGTAAATACATCCTGGTTGTAATGGATTATTTCAGAATGTGGGTGGAAATTTACGCGATCCCGAATCCAGAGGCCACAACTGTCGCGGATGTATTGGTGAAAGAATTTATTAGCCGATATTGAGTGCCCTTGGAAATCCACAGCGATAAAGAAAGAAATTTCGAAATTCCAGGAAGTTTGTGACAAGCTGGGAACGAAGAAGACCAGGACAACAGCGTTGCATCCACAATCAGATGGAATGGTCGAGAGAATGAACAGGATCATTGGAAAACTCCTGTCCAAAGTAGTTTCCAGCCACCAGAGAGATTGGGACCAGTATCTTTCCTTATTTGCGTTGGCTTATCGATCGGCCATAAATGTGTCCAAGGGTGAAACACCTGCGAAAATTCTATTTGGACGAAAGAAGGGGACAAAGTATGGTTATACAACCCAACAAGGAGAAAAAGATTTTCTCCAAAATTACAGAAATAATGTGAAGGTCTATTAACTCTAGTAATTGGGGCGGCTTCAACGAGGTTAGGTCCTCACTCTTACAAGTTTCTTGTCCGAAACTTTTCTTGCGTTGGCTTGCAATGGCGAGGCATTCTAGAACCAGGTGATCCGGAGTTTCATCCTGCTCCCAGAGAATCTACACTCGTCAATTTCTGCTAGAACTATTCTCATTAGGTGCATCCTAAGGCGGCAGTGTCCTGTAAGAAAGCCCGTGAGGAGATGTAGCTTATCTTTACTGAGGTCCAAATATTTTTTGGACCTAGCAGTGTCAAAGTTCCCTAGGAACTTTTTGGAATATTACAGCCCAGGAAGGCACCGCCAGAGTGCTTCTCTTTCGGTTTCCTCTTTCTTCCGAAACTCTTCCTTATAGGAGCATTTTCCTACACCACAGAAAGGCTACGGGCCAATAAGGGGCTCCTTTCCTGCCAAGTGTATTGGCGTAAGATATAAATTGCAGCAAAAAGATAAAATAAAAACCGTCCGTAGTTCGCAAAATGTCTGCTCAGGGCAGAAAACTGCCAGTAGAGATAAAAACAAAAGAAATATACAGGGTAGTCCTAAACAGCCGGCAAACGCAGACACGACGAAATGAGACATATGCAAACAAATAGACTCCAACGGCAAATGAGGACGCTCGTCTGGAGATACAAAAATAGAAAATATATAAATCTGAGACCGTAATACAAATTATACATAAAAAGACAGGACCTCATATCATTACAGAATCTGGTCAAAATGACTGAAGAATACGACGCGATTCAGCATACAGAAGCAACATCAACAATCCTCACACAACACACAAAGATTCTCGAACTGGAGACAAGCAACACCATCATGTAAGTTCCCAAATAACTAAATACGAAACTTTGACAGTCAAACATGTTGAAAAAAAGGACACAACCGAAGCACATACCGTTCAATTCCATCCTTTTCTATAACAACTACGGATCTTTGGGTACAGCATGTAACAACTGGGGCTGGAAGTTCAAGTATTTCAGTAACAAGCTTATCCCAATATCAATGAATCAATTACCAGCTCCAGATAATTTATTGAAAATGTTATTCTGTAGCTGCAAGTAGAGTGGTTGTTAATGTCGGGAGAGTGACTATACTGCAGAGTAGCATGTCTACAGTGCAGCGAGAATAGTTGTTTTAATACTCCACAGATCATTGGAGTCAGTGAAGTGGAAGAAAAAATATAAAAAAATGATCTATAATGAGGAATTATACCATTTAAAGTATCGAAATAATAATTTTTTTAAAAAGTAGATCTCAATTTTGTAATAGGTAAACTTTGTTGTATATATCATAAGCCAAACTTTCCACTTTGAATTATTAAATTTTAGTCACTACCACTGTTAAATCCGAGGTTTTCATCAATAAATTTTTAATTGATTATGTAGTCTGAGTTCTAGATAATATTCAGTACAATTGGTGATTTTGAATAATTTTTTTCAGATTGGGGGCGGATATAAACATCAAAGATGTTAATAGAAGAAATGTGCTTCATTTGGTCGTTATGAACGGCGGACGATTAGAAAAGTTCGCTACAGAAGTAAGTGAGGTAATTATTATATTTTTAGCTTCATTTTCTTTTTCATTTTAGCTATTAGAGATTTGAGTAGTTCTGCACTGAATATATTTTGACCATTTTGAATATTATTTATGGCAATAACGACTAAAAGTAGATTTGATTTTGGGTAAGTGTTTATCGAGATATACAGATGCGTGTCCCAAGTCATTTTCACACCAACAGTGGCATTTAACGTAGTTTGTTGTGCGATTTACAAAAGTATATATTTTATGGGGCCTATTATTTGAAATAACCACTATAAGGGTGCGACGTACAACCTGGGACACCCTGTAATATCGCCATTAAATAAGCATGTTTTCACGTATTATTAAAATTATATTTGTAACAATGAGTAGAGTACAAATTTAATATACTTTTTTTAATTTATAAAAATAATTCCCCCAAAAATGCAAAGGCAACTTCGAGAGAGAGAGGAAAAAAAAGGGGAAACTGATCTACATAATACTTCTTTTAATTCTGTTTGATTTTATTTGTTATTCAATGAACCTTTGTGATATTTTCTGAATCCGAATTGATAATTTGAGTTTTGTTGTCCATTGAACAAATTATAGCATTATCTTCACAAGTATATTAATCTAAAAATTTCTAGGGTTTCTCTAAGATCACTTCTTTTCGTATGACTAAAATTTCCTATTCTTCATTACTGTTACTTTCAAGTAATTTAAATCCCAAAGATTTATAACAAATCAAGCCAATAAACTGATTTCAAGAAGAATTTAAGTAGACAAATTATTTAAGCTATTTCTTCAACCTTTACTGTATATAAAATTTTGAACTCTCAGTATAAGTATGTTCCATTAGGATAAAATTAAAAATACCGCCGGCACTGATAGGCATTTAAGCTAAATTTTCAATATACGGTATACTAGAATAGTGGAGTGAAATCCTCAGTAAACTGCATGCTAGTTATACGGTACATCATTCACATAAAAAGTCTAGACAGATTTGCTGAAACTTGTAATATAAAGTCTAAATAATTTGATCAAATAGTGTGAAAAAAAAACAACGTCTTAGCCAATTACAGTATCAATTTGGTTTAAATCTTGTAAAGGCAAATTAAATTGTCCATCCAATGCCTTTTTCTTATTTAGCGTAATCAATAATATATTTTTTTGTTGTGTTTCAAAAGTCGAAATCCAAAGAAAGCCTGCTTCAGCTACTGAACGAAAAAGATATCAGCGGTTGTTCTCCATTACATTACGCCAGCAGAGAAGGGCATATAAGAAGTTTGGAAAATCTGATTCATCTAGGAGCTTGTATCAATCTAAAGAACAATAATAACGAAAGTCCCTTACATTTCGCTGCCAGGTAAGAAATATATTCAGGATTTGTCAGAAAAATAAAGGATTTCTTGTGACCAGTAATCTTAATGAGCTGCTCTACTTGCACACAATTTTTAGTCATAGGACTCCGCACACCTAATGTGAGAAAATTGATCTCCGTCAAATTTTAGATATGTTGTTAAATTGATCCTTCTGGTGAAATTTTTCAATGGGCGCAACACGATCCTATGACTAGTTTTCGAGATACAGGGTGCTGAATATGAGGGATATTCACTTTTCATCACTCCGTATATCCTAAGTTAAGATTTAGTTCTGATTTATCTTTGGTGGTATTATCATCACATTCGTATTACAGGGCGATGTCACTTGATAATAATGCTATTTTGATACTTTCATAATTTTGTTGTTTTATAAAGAGAAAATGCGAAAAAAGGTTGAATTATCACATAATATTATAAATTCATTTCATCTTTCATCATAGTTGATATAATTCATACGAGGTGATTCGCGAATATAGAAAAATAAAGAATTTTGGTTTTTCGGACACCTTATAATAATAAACCCAACGAAAATGACGAAATTCTCGTGAAGAATGTTAATTGATGTATTTAATCGCATACAGAGTCGAATGATGACAATTTGAAAAATTACGTATACTTTATTAAATAAAAACCAGGGTTTTTTTCATCGCCCTACACAGAGAAAAAAATTCGCCAGCCATTAGCGAATATTCACTTGCAGTAGCAAAAAAAATCGATTAAATAGGGGACAAATGACTTATTCATTTACCACAGAAAAAACCTTATTGCTAAAATTAAACATTTACTTATAATATATAGATCACTTATCACAGATATATTTCAAGTAGTCTATTTTATTTACCGTAAATTATTTAGTCGCTTACAGTTATCGACCTAGATAACTTGCTACTAGCTATTTAATATAATATTGTTTATTAAATTTGACATATTGTATACCTATCCTTAGTGATTTATTTATTTATATCTAATAACTGTATAACCTCTAATAGATAAAATGTATATTTACCTTATTAATAGAGGTTATGAGGACTAATTGAAAATTTTATTCACAGTAATCGATTTATTTATTAACCTTAATCTTGGCATTTAGGCCTATATGGGTGTCCACTTATATTTCCCTTATTTTACTGCCTATAAATTCTAAACGGTTCAGGAGGAAAATATGCGGTTTTCACGGAATTGTCTCATTTTAGTAGCTACAAGTTTCGTTTGAATAGATTGATTTTTTTCTATCGTTTTCATTTACGAAACAACAGAAATGGCGAATTTTTGACAATTTTTTATTGACTTTGTTAATGGAACAACCAGTATATTTTTTGTAGTTTGATAAGTGATCTTCACCTATATAGCGATGGAAACTTTTCAAAATCGGTTAGCAACTGACGGAAATTGTAAAAATCCTGTAGTGATCCCTAAAAAGACATTAAAGACAAAAGGACATTAACTTAGAAATAATATTGAGGCTCAATTGAAGTTTCGAATTCAACAAATTTATTGTAAAGTCTATTAGATCACCTTCCTGGTAATAGCTGTTAAAAATAATAATGTTATTTGAAGAAATTTTCTTTCCCAGATATTTGATTTTGTTTTTCAGTTCTTTCACCTCCTCTTCTACTTTAGTAGTTCTGATTTGTTCAGAAGCTATTAGTTTATTTAATTTTTGAATTTCTTCGTTTAATTTGTCTGTTATTATTTCAGTTTGTTTTTGATTCTGTCGTTCAATTATACTGGGTAACTGTTGAATGGCTTCTTCTGATAAAGACATTTGAATATAAATTTCTGATCATCACCCGGACTAAAATGGTTTTTTTCATTCAATTTGATTCAAAGTTGTCTTTTCAAAATTATGTTGCTTTTATATAAAAATTTAATAACTTACTGTGTAATAAGTACACTGTCCAATTTTCAAAATTTTTCAGCAACTTTATACCACTTTTTCAATAACTTTTATATAGATCGTTTTGAAAACGTGCTGTCTTGTCAACACATATACGAGGGATCCTTACTAAGTAACCACCACAATCCGCCATTTTTGTTTTGACGTGATCGGAAGCGATGGAAAAAATCCAATCTATTCGACCAAAACTTGTACTAAAATGAAACATTTCAGTAAAAACCGCATATTTCTATTCTGCACCGTTTAGAATTTATAAGCATTTAAAGTTTATTAGGGGAAAATATAAGTGGGCACCCGGTACTGAAAACGAATCCAAAGTTGAAATTTTATATACTAGGTATGTCAAATGTATTTTATAAAATATAATTATAAATTAACAGATTTGGAATACAAACTTCAAATTTCATATTTTTCCCATCATTAGTTTTCCATATTACCAAAACACACAGAAATGGGTGAAAAAAAGCAAATTTATAAAAAACATTTATTTTAAACTTATGAAAAATTAACATATGTATTTTTTTAGTAATTAAAAAATAACTTTTCAAAATATACAATTTTCTCAAAGTAACCAAAAATAAAAGTAAGTTAAAAATAATAAGGAACGTTTTCAGTCTAAGTACAATAATACAAATCATACAAAAACATTTAAGTTTTAAAATGATTAATTTTCTTAACCAAAAAGACGAAAATAAAAGTTAAAAATAGTATAAGGAACGTTTTCAGTCTGAGTACAATACAAATCATATAAGAACACGTGAGTTTTAAAATTATTAATTTTTTTTAAATTACACAAAATGAAAAATTGAAATAATGAAGGAACAATTTCATACAAAAAAAATACTACACAGGGTGCGGCTGATAAAACCGTCGATTAGAGAAATCCTGAGATCCAAAAGGATTTTAAATCTGAAAATTGGTTTTAGAGTTCTCTCTAATCGACGGCTACAAACTGTAAGATATTTTAAAATTTTCATTTTTCCTATACCAAACGAAAAAGTGATTATTAATCAACCTTATATTACGGACATGGTAATTACACGATTTAGACGAGCAGTATCTCGGATCTGAACAGTAGTACAGAATTGTAATTTTGGTGGTATAAAACAAATGCTGCAGCTTTTCTCTTGTTATTATCTTACCCAATGACAATTTTGTTTTGGCTTACGTGACATCAGATTCATATGTGATATAGGTACAAAAAGGTAATTGGTAACATAATAACAAGAAAAGCTGCAGAATATGATCTAATATACAGCCCCAAAATTACAATTCTGTACTACTGTTCAGTTCCGAGATATTGCTTGCCTAAATCGTCGTGGGACACCCTGTATACAGATTTGTTTTAACTTACATGAAAAATAAGGAAATATTTAAAAAAAAAGTAATGTAAGTTCTGCTTTTAGAGTGTACATTCAAACTGACCATATAAAAATCAAATTGAATCTCTGAAAAGCAAGATAGATTATCAGTTATCTTAACTTCATATGCAAACATATATTTATTGAAGGAAATTACATTGCTTGTTTTCCATTGTAGGCCTCGCCCAATAGTGAAACCAGAAACCACTCACCGCACAAAGATAGTTCAGACATTCACTACACTCCACACGTGCTGTTTGTTTGCTGTCTTCCCGAATTTTAAAATCTAAATGATACACTTTCTTGTCTGAAACCAACTTAACGGTCAGCCGAGCAACCCGAGTATTATCGGAATGTGTCGAATCTGTGATTCCAAATACGTACTAAGATAACCAAAGATTAATATTGACCTACGATAAAGGATAGATAGTTAAGGGTTAATTATTCAATTCTAGAAACTTTTTTATTAAATACTAATCACCTGGTGACTAAGGTTTGTCGATCGCTTTAACGGACAAAACTAGCCATCTGTTTTTTTCAACTACTGATGAATAATGTTTCTACCACTAATAAAAATTTATTTGCAGCAAGCGATTTTTTTCTAGAAACTTTTTTTATTTGGACGTGTTTTCTCTGTGTATATCTCATAAGGGAGTCCGAAGAGGTAGCGATATTTTTTCATGGGAGAACTCGAAATAGTTTCATTCATATTGTACAAAATTTTCGATAATAATACAACAAGTGTGTTAATGATTATCGAAATACAAATTTCTTCGATTTTGAGAAACAAATTGTTATTTGGAAACCGCACGAGCGCGTAAGCCCGAGTGTGGTTTTCTAAAGTTGTATTTGTCAAGATTATTTCACGAAAACAATTAAAATACTTTTCAAACTATTAGGATAATTATTTATTGGAAATATTAATATTAAATGTACAGTTTGTACAATTATTTATTTTTACATTTTCTACGTCTATTTTATTTTTCTTAATCTCATTGGATGTTGACGTCATCGATATATTTACATCTTCGTTTCTTATGTTTGATATTGTTTTAGTATGACGCTTTTTGTTTAGTTGAAGATGAGGTTTTATAGAAGTTGAACTACTATGACCGGTTACTTTAATAATTTGTTGTTCACCAATTCCAGAATTTGCCAACCAGCTTACTGCTGTAGATCTGTTGGAATGGTTTAATATTTTAACGTTTTTTGTATCCAAACCAATAATCTTTGCAGCAGATTTAGTCCATTTGTTAAGTTCATTTATGCCAACTGGCATATTTTTAAACCAAGGACTGTTCAAAGTTTTATCCCAATTATTGTTAATTGTTAAAAATAATCGATTGCTTTTAATGTTCTCTCCTATTTTTGATAAGAGTTTTTTAAACAACCGAACTGGACAATTTTCCGGATTTTCTTTATTCGGTGTAAGCCACTTACTTTCTGAAATATTCTTGGAGCCTCCCTGTGCGGTCTTGGTAAAAATAGGATTATATTCAAGTCTTCCAGATGGGGTTCCGTCATTATTAATTCCTTCCTTGAAATATTCAGTTAAACATCGGAAAGCTTCACCACCACGCCAAGCTAATTCCACTGCGATAATATGATACAGTTTTCTTTGTAGTCCATTGGGTGTATTTTCATTCCAAGACTGAATAACTTTCGTTAATTCTTTACAATTGAAAGATGTACTAGATATTTTTCTCTTCTCCGGGATACCTTGTAGTTGCCTTCTCTTCGCGTTTTTCACTTTTCTAGCAGCTTGAAATATCTTTGAACGGATCAAAACGTCGATTATAATCGTTATAATATTTTTCTTGGAGTAATTTGGCTGTATTGTTCCAAATAGTCTTTATTACCATTTCCTCATACTCGTTTCCATCAGCTTTTCTCTTATTAAACGCCCATTCTGTAAGGATATCTGCAAGTTTTTCATCCGATGTGTGTTCTTCCAGGCTATGATGACGTTCGTTGCAAAATTCCATGAATTGTTTCCACACGTACATTTTAGATCGCACGGTATTTTGCGGCATTTGTTCTTTTACTTTCTTTTGAATCTCTTTTAGATCAAACAGACCAAAACGGTTTTCAGAATTCATTCTTGATACAATAATTCTGACGTTTCTTTATTAATTTGACAGTCACTAGATTTTGAATATCGAACAAAACAACTAATGACAACGCGAAACACACAGATAGGAAAATTGCTTGTATCCAATCAGGTGCCGAAATACAAAATCGAAAACATGGTGTTTTCAGATATCAATCCTCATATTTAAACCAATCGAAGGCGCGTATTTTGTATTGAGTGAAATAATCAACGGAATCCTATGACGTGATTTTCATACACAATGCGAACAATTTGTGAAAAAAGCTACGATCTGTACATTTCCTCATTGCTATATTTTCATTCCAGTTTTCGGCGGGCTTGTATAGATCAGTAATCATACCGTACCATAGTGTACCGTATCCCTCGGAAAAAGTCAAGAGTTGAATTAACATTTGCAGCATCGTCTAGAAGGCGATTCAATGGAGAAGTTATTTTTTGATGCTTAGTGTTTCTCAGACGCCATATTATCTTGTTACATTCGCAGAAGTTACTTCTTTCGAATTTTTACTCTATAAAACAAAAAAATTGTGAAAGTCGCAAAATAGCATTATTGTCAAAGGAAATCTCCCTGTAATACGAAAAGATTTGAAAATGAATTTTTCATGAATTTGTCACACAAGAAAAAACCACATAGGATAAATCAGCATGAAATCATAATTTGTACGTATTTCTATCGGTATATAGTGTATATAATACAGGGTGTTTCTATATTCGACCGACCGACCGCTCTACGAACCCTTACGGGGCCTAGTTGCTGAGATATAGGCTGTTCAAAATAAAAAATTTCCCATAAATCAAGAACGCCTTTAATTTTTTTTTTCAAATTTGGTAACCAATATGCTCCTTAATAAATTAATATTTTGACATAAACAAACTTTGGAAAAATTTTACCAGTGGTACGCTGTCAGGGTTAGTTGTCACTTTATCCCCCTATTTTTTACGCCACTGGAGCAAATAATTTTTTTATTTTGTTTTAAATTGCCTGATTATTTTTAGTTGAAAAACTAATAACCTTTTATGGAGCTGAAAGAAACGATATTGTAGAAATTTGCCTTTAAACAAAAGTCTGCAAACACGTAATTTACAAATTAATTAATTATTCATTTAATTTCGAATAATGATTAAGCGTAAGTAGTTCAAAACAAATACAAATTATTCATAATCTCAATTTCAAACAAAAATGTATTCCAATAATAACAAAATGGGCAATGAAAATAAAAATAATAATAGCACAAATTGAATTTAAACAATAATAACAAAATTGACAAAGTTACAGTAGTTTTTCAAACTGTTCGCCGCTTACTTCAATACACTTCTTACACCGTTTTTTCATTGAAAAACGTGTCTTTGAGAATAAATCTGGATGGGATTGAATGATTTCTGCCGCAGCTTGAATTCTAGCTATTAGATCTTGTTCAGATTCTATGATTGTATCGTACACTAAAGACTAAGATCCATATATAAAAATCGATAGGATTTAATCCAGGTGATCTTGGAGGCCAACAATTGGGTCGGCCACGACCAATCCATTTTTCTCTAAAATGTCTGTTTAAGTAATTTCTTGCCCCTGCAGCAAAATGAACAGATGCCGCATTGTGTTGCAACCACATGTGTTGTCTAATATTTAACGGTACATTCTCCAACAATTCATCCAACATTTCTTCCAGAAATCGAGTATGAATTGCTCCATTTAATTTATTTGGTAAAATGTAAGGCCCGATTAAGCAATCTCCAACCATACACACCCACACATTAATCGAATATTAACGCTGAAATCCCCTTTCACGAACAAAGTGCGGATTTTCTTCATCCCCAACGTGACTATTTCTAGAGTTGAAAATTCCTTCCCTAGTAAATCTAGCCTCATCGGTATACAACACATATTTTGGAAAATTTCGATTTTCACGACCCTTTTGTAAATACCAGTTTGAAAATTCTATACGCACCTGAAAATCTTTAGGTTCTAATGCTTGAACACTGGCCAATTTGTATGGATGTAACACTTCTTCTTTAAAACTTTCCATGCAGTAGAATGGTCCACTCTTAAAGTGCGACCTACAGTTCGAGTACTTAAAGATGGCCTTTCAAAAATATTATTTAATATTTCCTCTTCCAGATGCACAGTCCTTGTTGTACGTTGTTTTCCAGCATTATTTCTTTCAATTAACAAGTTTTCGGTTTCTTTCAGTCTTCTTTCAATACTTGCAAATCGCCCTGTAACAAAAAAATATTTGGAAATGAATTTGTTATACAAGGATGTGATGATAATACCGCCAAAGATAAATCAGAACGAAATCATAAATTGGGAGATATGGAGTGATGAAAAGTGAATATTTCTCTTATTCAACCCCCTGTATCTCGAAAACTAGTCGTGTTGCGCCCATTGAAACATTTCACCGGAATGATCAACTCTACGATATATCAAAAATTCGAGAAACTTGACGGAGAGCCATTTTCCCATATAAGGTGTGCGGAGTCCTTTGATACTTCCGTGGCATCTTAATTTTATTGATGTCAACTCCAATTTTGGAGTTAGATTCTTATAACCAAGAAGCTAGTCTATTTTTGCCGATGGGACGATTTTTATACTATACTTTCGAAAACTTCTCATTACAGTTCGGATTTGGTGTAACAAATAATCGATCTTCTTGGAAATTCCCTACGTTTTCCCAAGTAATTTTCAATCAACCTACTGGACAGTCGTTCAGATTTCTCTTATTTCTTATTCATTTACGGATCGCTAGTTATTTGGATCCACTTTGAGCAGTTTCTTAAAAAACTGTTCAACTTTAGCTATTGTCCCTACATCTCCCAGCCAGTTCTCGTGAGATAACGTGAAAGAATTTTCGCTGTAAACCTACAGGCTCGTTATAATTTGTATATTATTTTTGTACTCTTCGTTTATAAGAGCAACTTTACTTACTTTCTTTATTGTTGGATATTTTTATCGACTTCGCTGCTTTGTATTTCGCGTAGTTTTTGCTACTGTAACTTCCACATCTGAAAATGGATTGAAATTAAGCTGGAATTTGGCAAAACACGTATCTTGTAACTCTTTAGCAGTTGAATTCTGAAATAAAAAGTCTGTCATAATCCATTTAAGTAACTTAACCTGCCGATGCCCTAATTTATATACAAAAAAAATTAAAATTAAGAAAACTCCTCTACCTTCACAGCCGATTACTTATAGTCCTCTGAGTTTTCCTCTTCACGTTAAATCCCTAATCATCAAAAATTCTAGCGAGCTCTAGTACAAATGTTTGTTCTCCAATTTTGTATTTTCTTTTCGTTGATTGTGATTTCTTCGTGTTGGACCGAATTAGTTATATACCCTAGCTTTTATTACTTGATTGTCTTTCCTAAAACCCGACATTTTTTTCGTATTTAGTCACGATTAAAAGTTTACTAAGTACGCCTTTGAAACTTGTCAATGAAAACGTCAAAAAAAGTCATGTCATAGCCACCTTAATTTATTATGGCGCCAAACATCAAAGCACAATAAACTACTAAACTATCAAAAATTGTATTTTCTTTTTAAAATAATTTTTGGAATAAAATTTTCGTATCCAATCTCTCGCGAGCTTGATTTATTTTTCGGTTGCGAAGTTTTTAAAAAATCCGAAATTTTCGGAAATAATTCAAACTCCAGGCAAACTATGAGTGATAGTTATTTTGAAAATCAATATATTTATTTACTGAATTTCCAAAAAAAAGTCATCTTTCTTATCTATTTTTTACTATTCATAAAACGCATCAACTTCAGATTAAAATCTGTCTCCAAGAAGCAAAAACATTCCAAATAATAAATTTGTATCTGCAACTTTTATATAAAACTTTTCCATTAATTTTCGTAACTACTGAAATATACTGATAACTACACTGATTCTGCTTTTAAATTTCTCTCCACGATCCGCATTACTTCCTATCGACATTACTTCGACCTTCGATACTAATTCTACTTACAACATTCGACGTTGTTTGCTGAATGTAACAATTTCAGATCACGGTAGAATTTCAACTTTACCTAACTCCAATAACGTGCTTGGCCTAATTATTCTACACAACTATTTAGAGCAAAATTTGAATCCCCCTCAATAGTACCACAAAACTTATCTATATGTCTCATTCTTAGGGAATGGCAGTGCCGTGTTTAAGGGGAGAACCAGAGGGGCCCGGCCCCCCCAAAGCAGCTACACTCGAATACAAAAAAACGAAAATTTCGGTCCATCCAGTCTTAATTATTATTTATTGAAATCTACCAACTAATTAATAATGTATGATGATCGTTTCATGCTATTAGGTGTGAATATTTTATGCACTGAAAAACTCGTCAAACCTTTAGTTCATATCTGCGGTGAATCCACGAACAGTTGAAAAAACGACTCACTATTATTCTCTTCGCCCTCCCGCCGGTTAGCCTGACGACCGCATTTTCGTTTCCGTTCATATATTAATCTTTGGCGATCGAGAATGATTTTGTAACGTGGCTGCCAATGACGAATCGTGTTAAGTTCAAATAATATTTGGCATTTTTGACCAAAGATCTATCGCAGCGTCATCATCGCGCGTCACAGTCGGCGTAATAATTCGTTAGCTATAAGAACATATGTATTTATGACGTTTTCAAATATTTTAATCTCAAATTATGCATCTTATTCAAAAATTTTTAACATAAACTTAATTTTTCATAAGGTATGGTCGGTATAACACCGTGAAGCAGCTTTTAGATTCAGAAAAAGGCACTTTCATAATCAACGAAAGCGATGGGGGTGGATTGACGCCGTTACACATAGCCTCACAACAAGGACACACGAAAGTCGTTCAACTTTTACTCAACAGAGGAGCACTATTACACAGGTAACATATGTTTGATATTTATGTACCTTCTTTTTGAATTAATCATCTTATAAGTTATCGTATTTTGAGGCCACAAAATCCTACTAAAGCCTGTTTCAACCTACCCTTTAAATTGTTAACGACTCCAAGATAGAAGAAATCTGAAAGCAATTTATTCAGAGAATCTAAAAATCGTTATTTGAGTACAATTTTACCTCACGCTTTCTGATAGAAATAAAGTATTTGAATGTAAAAATAAAATGCAATCTCTCATAATGTTTTGTGGTGAGCCTACGACAGAAAATGTTGCGTGTAATTAGCGAGATTGCGAAAATACACAATTTATTCGACTAAAAGTTTCGTACAAAAGCCGTCGACAAGGATAGTAATCGGTATACACGGTTCACTCGTTGTTTCCTATTACGGAAAACCTGGAATATTTGCATTTTTATTGCATTATTACGATTTGAAGCTGTCCAAATGGAAATGGAATGCCACTACAACAATGTTTACTCAATTATTAACTTCAAAAAGTATGTCTTTTGTTGTTAAAAATACTAAAGGTAATATTTTTTTGAAACTTTAGCTTGATAATAATACGCTTTTTTCTTGTTTTGTATTAATTGTTTGCATTGCACTTTCTAAGCTTGAATGAATGATTAAATCTTGATTTCAATTCAAACAGAAAGCTTACTAAATTCAAAGGGGACCCATGAAATTTTTAAAAATTTTAGTGGACCCGCTCATACGATTTTATTTAGTTTTTGAGTGAGTTACTCTAAAAAAAAGGAAAATTCGAAAAAATATTTATCCTTGTTGTTAAGTGATCACGATTATAGCTTCAAATGCTTCAAATTATTAATTATATACAATATGTCCTCTTAAATTGTAACCAAAAATGTTGTCGATTTATATTCACAATATCTCCCTCTAACTTATTTACTATTAATTTTAGGAAAAAAAGTTCTGCAAATTCTAAAATCTAAGACACAATCATTAGATATCAAATTTTTTTATCGCTCACAAGGCTTGTCAAAAAATATGAATAAAGTACCTTTATATTTAACCATATCGAAAACTGCTATAAAAGAGTTTTTCAAAACAATATATATATATATATATATATATATATATATATATATACATATATATATATATACATATATATATATATATATATATATATATATATATATATATATATACATATATATAGCTGAAAAGCGAAAAACGCCGTGATCGTTGCTGATCAATTAGAACACAAATTGAAAAATATCTTTTTGGGGATTGCAGCAAAAGAGGAAAAATACACTCTATTCAATTCTCCAAGCTTTCGTAAATCTTTATTTACATCATCAGGGAACTACAATAAGGAAAGAAAAACATAAATTATAAAAAGTGTTCTTACAAACATTTCTACAACTTACATTGATCGAGATTGCATCATAGATCTTGAATACAGGAAAAGTGTACAACAGCAAGTCATTAAAGAAATAGGTCCAGTCGGCAATACATTTGCCTACTACTGGTTCAAATTTAAAACATTATTAAAAAGTGAAAAGTTAAAACATCGAAAAACCACACACCCACGCGGACTTGTGAGAATAATGGCGGAAACTGAAAATGTCAGGTTAAGTACAGCATTCATCATTACTAAATGAATGAAAAGAATCGATCTTTGCAATGACGCGAGACACTGAAACAATCAAATTGAAACTTTCAAGAGAATACCGGGGTGGTACCAAAATTATGGAACTGTTGTGAAATATCACTCCAATGAAATTCACATTAACGAGAATTAATATGTGATTATTGATGTTATTTATTATTATTATTAATATTATTATGGATCTTTTAATAAAGGGGGATTACCTACCATGATGACACAGGTAGGAAACTAGTGAAAATTAATAATATTATCATTATTATTATTGTTATTAATATGAAGACAATTGTGCTTATCAAGCGTTAGGAGGAGGGAGTAGAGATTACTCAAATTCTGAATGTCAGTCTGCTCATTCATACAACCTTCTCCTTGAAAGATGAAAGCCATTTCCAAAAACAATCTTTTGTTATAACTTCTCTCACGAGAAAGGATTTTATTTCCTTCAAAATCAATGGCATGATCCAACGAGGAGACATGATTAGCCAGAGAACATCTTTCAGGATGTAACCTTATATCACTTTTATGGAGGGATACACGGCTAGAAATTTTTTGGGAGGTTTGACCAATATATGAGAGGCCACAACTGTTACAACACAGCTTATAAACAACATTACTACAATCCACGACAGGTATCTTGTCTTTCAAAGGACTATAAATTGACTTAACAATCAAGGAACTCCTGCAGGCAAACCTAACATTCTGTAAGTATTGTGAAAAAATCCTAGTAAGCCTGGGCGTAATTTCCTTTATATAAGGCAGAGAAACCGTAAAACGGAAGGAATCGTTCTAGAGGCCGAGAGAGGATCCAACTCAGCTGCACATGCTGCGTCAATTGATTGTAATGAAGTATGTGATAAAACAGAAGACGTGTTGAAGATGATCTTTCTTAGTAACTGTTTTGGATAGGAATTGTCTAGGAACAAACTGAAGAGAATATCACGATTCTTATTTCTGAACACAGGGTCAGAGAGGTTCATAACTCTAGCTGTCATTTGTTTAACCAAGTTAACCTTTATGCTAAATTTATGGTAAGAATTGTAGTTGAGATATCTCCCAGAGCTACTTTGTTTTCTATACCAATCAATTATAATCCCATTATCAGGAGACCTAGTCCATAAAGTATCTAAAAAGGGGACAGCCATGTTAGAATTTTCTGTTTCGAGAGTAAACTGAATGTAAGGATCATAACTATTAAAGGTGAAAAGGACCCTATGGGAGCTAGTATTTCTCCGATATTAGCGTGCTATGTAATGGATGATCTGTTGGACGTGGTCCTTCCGGTACTTCCTTTCAATGTACCTTTCATCAAGAAATATGTAGATGATATAATCCTGGCTTGCCCTGTGGACTCCACCCAAGATCTCCTTTTCACCTTCAATAGTTATGATCCTTACATTCAGTTTACTCTCGAAACAGAAAACTCTAACATGGCTGTCCCCTTTCTAGATACTTTATGGACTAGGTCTCCTGATAATGTGATTATAATTGATTGGTATAGAAAACAAAGTAGCTCTGGGAGATATCTCAACTACAATTCTTACCATAAATTTAGCATAAAGGTTAACTTGGTTAAACAAATGACAGCTAGAGTTATGAACCTCTCTGACCCTGTGTTTAGAAATAAGAATCGTGATATTCTCTTCAGTTTGTTCCTAGACAATTCATATCCAAAACAGTTACTAAGAAAGATCATCTTCAACACGTCTTCTGTTTTATCACATACTTCAATACAATCAATTGACGCAGCATGTGCAGCTGAGTTGGATCCTCTCTCGGCCTCTAGAACGATTTCTTCCGTTTTAACGGTTTCTCTGCCTTATATAAAGGAAATTACGCCCAGGCTTACTATGATTTTTTCACAATATTTACAGAATGTTAGGTTTGCCTGCAGGAGTTCCTTGATTGTTAAGTCAATTTATAGTCCTTCGAAAGACAAGAAACCTGTCGTGGATTGAAGTAATGTTGTTTATAAGCTGTGTTGTAACAGTTGTGGCCTCTCATATATTGGTCAAACCTCCCAAAAAATTTCTAGCCGTGTATCCCTCCATAAAAGTGATATAAGGTTACATCCTGAAAGATGTTCTCTGGCTAATCATGACTCCTCGTTGGATCATGTCATTGATTTTGAAGGAGTTAAAATCCTTTCTCGTGAGAGAAGTTATAACAAAAGATTGTTTTTGGAAACGGCTTTCATCTCCCAAGAAGAAGGTTGTATGAATAAGAAGACTGACATTCAGAATTTGAGTAATCTCTACTCCCTCCTCCTAACGCTTGATAAGCACAATTGTCTTCATATTAATAACAATAATAATAATGATAATATTGATAATTTTCACTAGTTTCCTACTTGTGTCATCATGGTAGGTGTTCCCCCTTTATTAAAAGATCCATAATAATATTAATAATAATAATAAATAACATCAATAATCACATATTAATTCTCGTTAATGTGAATTTCATTGGAGTGATATTTCACAACAGTTCCATAATTTTGGTACCACCCCGGTATTCTCTTGAAAGTTTCAATTCGATTGTTTCAGTGTCTCGCGTCATTGCAAAGATCGATTCTTTTCATTCATTTAGTAATGATGAATGCTGTACTTAACCTGACATTTTCAGTTTCCGCCATTATTCTCACAAGTCCGCGTGGGTGTGTGGTTTTTCGATGTTTTAACTTTTCACTTTTCAATAATGTTTTGAATTTGAACCAGTAGTAGGCAAATGTATTGCCGACTGGACCTATTTCTTTAATGACTTGCTGTTGTACACTTTTCCTGTATTCAAGATCTATGATGTATTTTTCCTCTTTTGCTGCAATCCCCAAAAAGATATTTTTCAATTTGTGTATATATATATATAAGCTCAAATTTATATACTATATACAAATTTTGTCCACTCTTTTTTATTTAGTGCTGTTTTTTTTGCTTCTCTCTATGTAGAGCTTCTTTTCTGAAGTATAGTACTAATTACTTTGTCCCCTCTTTTAATTTTTGCCTATTCTTACAATGCGGTCCTTACTGGTTTTGAATCTTCCATTCTTTGCAAATGACACTACCAACTTAAGTGTCTTGGTCAATGAATTCCATGAGTGATATTATCGCAAGATTTTGTCGTATTTGGACATTTATTAACCTATCCTTTTTTGTATCACCTCTCACACGCCTAAAATATTCCATCTCTGCAGCTTGCAATGCACTTTTATGTTTCAGACAAAATCGTTCAGTTATTGATAACATGCTGGATTTATAAAGTGACATTTATGAAGCTCTATCGACAAAACAAACCTGTATTGCCATATTTTTCGATATTAAAAAAGGTTTTAACACCTGCTGGAAACCCTAATATGCTTAAACAACTGCACATGTAGAATATTCGGGGCAGATGTTTGTAATTTATCAATAATTTTATGAAGAAACCATCTTTTCGAGTAAGAGTTCATAGCTCTTACTCTATGGACCAGATAGAAGATAATGGGACACCACAAGGATTCATACTCAGCCCCAAATTTTCTTAGTGGTCATAAACAATATCATTAAAGACCTACCCAAACCCTTGAAAACACGCGTATATGCAGACGATCTCGTTGTATATATTAAAGAAAGAATACTGTTCTCATGTCAAATATTTTGCAAAACTTTCTAACGCAATTCGAACAACGGTCTTTCTGATTTCTCCGCAATTAAGACCACCGCCATGTCCTTTTTAAAGAAAGCTCCAGATGATTATCCAACATTACAACAAAACGTATTATTTAAATCCTCAGTAAAATTTCAGGGAATGTGATTTTATGAAAAACTTACCTATGGAAGATATCAAATAAATCGCCCGTTCTTGTAACAAACCACTAAACCTAATGAAAACATTGGGCAATAGGTGCTTGAATCCGATTACAGTTCACTATTTACCATTTATAAAGCAATAAATAATAGACTATGGTTCCTTTGCATATGTCTCGGCTCTAAAGTTGCTGCAATTAGTGGTACTGGAAACTCGGTTTCGCTTATGTTTAACTTTCCCAGGGTTTACTTCTAAGATCGCTTTATTAAAAATGGATTCATTGAAACCTAACTGTTCCGACCCTTACTCAATTAGAACCGCATATCCCACGGGTTGGATGACTGGAACTACATTCATTAAACATTTTCATAACTACATCAAGTCTTCGAAAGAGCAGTCTTGTCTGTTTTTTTTTGAATAACCACGATTCCGATTAATTTGTAGTTGCAAAAATAATGGAACCGTTTTATTGTCATTTCTGCCACACCACCTTAAAGACTTTATCCATTTATGACATTCCTGAGATGGTCAATGCTGCTCTTCAGTTTCAAGTGAAAAAATATTTTATCTAATTTTGCAGCCATTAGAATTAGGCCAATAATCCTGATATTTTTTCACGGCCACTGATTATTTATCATCTAATATTACCGATTGTCCATTGCCTGAACTACGACCTCAGAGAAAACTCTTTCTGGATGTTCAACTAGTTTGACAGAAGATATCGAATATCCTGGTCCTTCTACCCGTAGTGGCAGCCAGTGAATGGTTGTTAAGCCGCAGCAGTGGCGTCCATACCCTAAAGCAGGAGAAAGAAAAAGAAAGACAAAAGGTAGAAAACAAACACCTCTGCAATTCTTACGGACACCCTAAAGAAAAAAAGGTTCGAACAAGAAGCTCGGGAAAGATGCTAGAAAGCAAGAGAAATTATCTTCTTATTTTTCTTCTTCCACTGCTTATCCATTAATGGATGTTTACGATCACATGTACCCACTCTTCTTTATTTCTGATGGTGCTGAATAGGTCTCCTACTGTTCTCAGCCCTGTCAATTGTCTCAAGTTTCGGAGCCATGACATCTTCTTCCTGCCGACTCCTCCCCTCCCCTCAATCTTTCCCTCGATTACTAATTGTAGGAATTTGTATCTTTCATTCCGTAGTATGTGGCCTAGATATGCTGTTTTTCTGCGCTTGATGGTTTCCAGCACTTCGCGTTCTCTTTTAATCGTTCTTAGGATCCCATAATTCGTTTTCCTGGCCGTCCATGGGACTTTCAGTATTCGACTGTAGGTCCACATTTCGAAGGCTTCGAGTCTATTCATGGTGTTTACTTTTAGCGTCCAGCCCTCCATACCGTACAGTAACACTGACCATACGTAACATTTTACAAATCTGATTCTTAGGTCGAGGTCAAAATCGGTGTTGGTAAGAACTTTCCTGAATTTCATGAATGTGCTTCGGGCAATTTCGATTTGGCATTTGATTTCAGTTTCGGACGTCCAGCTTTCACATAGCACGTACATTAAAAAACCCTAAGTTAATTTGTGTTTATTTTTTTGTCTTTATTTTTTCTTGGTTTTTGTAGTTTTGTTTGTTATCTAACTTATAAAAGAGATTTTAAAAAGTGAATATATAAGTAATTTATTTTTATTATAAAGTTGGGAGACTAAAAATATTTCTTTAACAAAAATTAGTGGCACACTCAAAATTATTGGAGTCAAATGCGGCACAGCTTAGGAAATGGTTGGCTGCCCCTGGTTTCAGATGAAATATTGTTGGTTAAAAATAATAAAAAGACTGTGGCGTTGATTTAAAATTATTATTATTATCAAAATAATAAAATCAAAGTCAATTAAAAGATTTTAACATACTAAAAATGTAAGGAAAACTAACAATCCAAACCTCCGTTAGATTTTCATAATTTTAACGATAGCGTCGGGTTATTAATATTTTCTCATTTTCCTGGTTTAAAATCATAAAAATATTAATGTATATTGTGCTAAAACTGTTGTCAATTGGCATTCACTACGTATTACTCTTCGACAATCTCACTGAGATGTTTAATTTAGTATTCTGGCGACACATAATACCGTCTCCTAAACCCTTTTCTAATTATTCTAGTAATGAACAACATTATAAACCAGGGCCGTAACGTGAAACAAACTTTTATTAGACATTTACTTTTCATTTTATTCACATTTTTTATTACAAACTTTTACATATATACATGTTATACGTCGTTTTGGAAAGTATTTCCATATGTATAAAACGAATAAAACCTAACATATCTGTATTATAAGCGGCAATTCACTATTGACCCACATATACCACAACATAAACACTTTCAATTGTATCTTCATCTGTCTCCAGAGACCACAACGGCAGGAATCCATTGCACTTGGCAGCCATGAACGGATTCACTCAGACGATTGAATTGTTGCTATCCGTACATTCTCATCTACTTGATCAAATGGACAAAGACGGGGTAAGCACAATAATATTCCATAAAAATTATATATAAATTGATATCAATATTTACAAAAATTTGTTTTTCTTTAAACGTCAGTAAGACATTACGTTTTTGAACTCATTAGTGAATCGAAAAGTTAGATTTTTATTATGGCTTCTCGTCAGTAAAAGTACTTTTACTTCATTCCTATGCTTACTTTTATGCAATATAGTTGAAAGTTTTGCTCTTGTGAATTTTAAGTAATTGAATCGTTTATTATTATTCGAATATCTTTAAAATTTTAAGTGTTTGTCAAAGGATTCAACTGAGTGTTCTCATTGATTTCACTATACCATCGCCGCCAACTACGGGGATAATCCCCTTCATAACTGAGTATACCCACAGATAAAATTCAAAAATTCAATGCAAATAAGCACGAAATCTTTCGTAGTGAAAATATCTCAATCAATAACATTGTGCGTGTCAACAAGCCAATAGTTACCGTCAAAATATCCCCCAGATCACCAAAAACCAAAGATACGTCCTAATTTAAAATACATAAAAACCGAAACGATGGTCTAAAATTTCCATTGTTAAACAAAATAAACACCACGAAACAGTGACTGGGAAACCGATTGCACCAGGGCAATCAGCCGACAATACTTCCAGATCAAATGTTATTATTACTTTCAAATACACAGACGAAATAAACAGAATTAAACATAAAACTAGAGAGCTGCAAAATAAAATTAAAAATTATTTTAAACTACTTTATATCGACAACAATAATTCACTGAAAGAACCAATTACTATAACTTCACTTAAATCTCCGCGCATAACAGAAAATTTGAACATTATGAAAAAGAAATTGACTGTCTCGACCCTTACTTCGTGGAATATGCTCATATTAGTGTTTTTAAATGAAACTCAAGGTCTCTAGTTAATTCCACAATATAATACAAGTTATTGAAAATTCTAAAAAATTGACAATTGTTTCGATAAATCAATATCATCGTCAGAATGACAGAAGTTACATTTCATTTTATGCCTACCTGATGTTTAGTAGTTATATTTTTGGCAAGACCAAGAAGTAACCTAACTTGTGATTGGCTTAATATATGTTTATAGAAAAAGAAGAAGATGTGATATTACAAATATTGAAGCTTAGATATTATTAGCCCTATGGTGATATCCTGGATATCATTTTTCCAATTAAGATCAGTATAACTGTGCAATGATATAGAAAACCAGGAAAACTATATCTGCTGATCTTTACAATTATCACTTAAGAAGACAGTTTATTAGTGGAGAATTCCCTAGATTTAACTGTTCATTGACAACTTCATATTGTGGCTCTCTTAAATGTCTTCTAATTTCCAGTTCTTCAAGGAAATCCAGTTCTTGTTTCTTTTCACAAATATGCAGCACTTCTAGTTCTGTGTTAGGTGTCAATGAATGATTGGTGTCAAGTAGATGTTTTGCGTAGTGGGATTTATCTGGTTGTTTTAATCTGTAAGCTCGTAAGTGCTCACTGTATCGTATTTCAAAATTCCTAAGGGTCTGACCCAAATAGACAGCATTACATTCTGGACATTTGAGTTTATATATACCTGACTTCTTTAATAGTGGTATTTTTGTTTTTACATTTAACAATTTTGTACTAACGTTACTTTCTGTTTTAAAAGAAATTGTTGCATTCGTTGCTGAAGATATTATCTTTGAAATATTATTACAACTAGACAAATAGCAACATCTAACGGTTATCCATTAGATATGATAAATAAACTAATTAGTAAAAAAGAGAAAAAGTGGCATTACAACTAATATATCCTAAGCAAGCTGATGAAATTAAAACTTATAAAACCATCACATATGCAGGAAATATTTCTAATAATATTTGAAAGATAATATCTTCAGCAACGAATGCAACAATTTCTTTTAAAACAGAAAGTAACGTTAGTACAAAATTGTTAAATGTAAAAACAAAAATACCACTATTAAAGAAGTCAGGTATATATAAACTCAAATGTCCAGAATGTAATGCTGTCTATTTGGGTCAGACCCTTAGGAATTTTGAAATACGATACAGTGAGCACTTACGAGCTTACAGATTAAAACAACCAGATAAATCCCACTACGCAAAACATCTTTTTGACACCAATCATTCATTGACACCTAACACAGAACTAGAAGTGCTGCATATTTGTGAAAAGAAACAAGAACTGGATTTCCTTGAAGAACTGGAAATTAGAAGACATTTAAGAAGCCCACAATATGAAGTTGTCAATGAACAGTTAAATCTAGGGAATTCTCCACTAATAAACTGTCTTCTTAAGTGATAATTGTAAAGATCAGCAGATATAGTTTTCCTGGTTTTCTATATCATTGCACAGTTATACTGATCTTAATTGGAAAAATGATATCCAGGATATCACCATAGGGCTAATAATATCTAAGCTTCAATATTTGTAATATCACATCTTCTTCTTTTTCTATAAACATATATTAAGCCAATCACAAGTTAGGTTACTTCTTGGTCTAGCCAAAAATATAACTACTAAACATCAGGTAGGCATAAAATGAAATGTAACTTCTGTCATTCTGACGATGATATTGATTTATCGAAACAATTGTCAATTTTTTAGAATTTTCAATAACTTGTATTATATTGTGGAATTAACTAGAGACCTTGAGTTTCATTTAAAAACACTATTATGAAAAAGAGTCGAATGAAATTGATTGTCTCGACCCTTACAATTTTTTAGAATTTTCAATAACTTGTATTATATTGTGGAATTAACTAGAGACCGTGAGTTTCATTTAAAAACACTAAAAAGAGTCTAGACAATATGGATATAAATATATTAAAAAAAGCATTAGAAAATTGAAACATTCAAAATCATAGTAATATAACAGAAAAGAGTCTAGAAACGGACAAAAAGTGTCTAGAACAAAACAAAAAGTGTATAGAATTGGAAAAAAATGACAACAAAAAGAGTACAGACAATTCCATTAATACCACTGACGGTAACAATAGACGAAACTACACTCCAATAAGCCCTTCATTGTCAATACCGATTTGCCGCTGCAATAATCCCTAAAATACATCAACCCCGTACCACCTCAAAAACAAGAATAAATCTAATTCCCCAATGGAGAAAGATACCATTGGGCCACAGTTACAAGCAGATTCTTCTGAAGACGAAATAGTTAATAATAATAAAATAGTTTCGGCCGAAATTCACTAGCCGGCTAATAAATCGTGGTCCCAAGAAACGGAAGAAGCTGCCTCCGCAAGGGCAAACAATGAAATCGCACAATTTAAATCGCAATATGAAAATACCGTCACGAAAAACAACAAAATCACCGGTCGCCAAATTGACATAAAAAAAACAAACGTATCAACTAGAATCCCAGATGACATGAACGCAATCACCACCATCTCCAATGATGACCAGATGACCATTACACCCCCAGTTTTCCAAAAACTCAAACGTTTTTCATCGTTTAGCAATATCTTATAAGAAAATAAGAAACCAGTAACAATAGAGACTTCCAACAAATACGATACCTTATCGGTTACTTCAGACGAAGAAACAGTGAAAAAAACGTCGAAAAATGAGAAAATTAAAATTCAAAAAAATCACAAATTGTGTTTCAATAGACGGTAACATATCGAGATAATACTGTAACCTAGCATTCAGTATTTTTTCTAAAAGTTTACACATGGTACATATTAGAGATATTTGCCGATAGGACTGTGGATTTGAATGTGGTCTGTCAGGTTTTTTAATAGGTAATACAACAGCTTCTAACCAATGGGAAGGACATTTTTGAGATCGGTATATTTCATTGTATACCCCAAGAAGGTGTAGTTTTCCTACCGGAAGAAGTTTTACAAGTAAAATGCAAGGAATGTCATCTGGTCCGGGGGAGGACTTACTAACTTTGGATAAAGCTTCTTCTAATTCGTCGATCGTTATATCATAATATCATAGTTCAAGGGGCTCTCTCTGGATTTGTATTTGAGGCTTCTATTTCTTCTGAGCCTGAGAAATGAGAATGATGAAAGGAGGCTGGATTCTGAATCGGTGGACTGATCTCTGATTGAGGCTGCTTATGCGCGGAGGTGTTCATTAAGTTGGAGCTTTCTTGGCCTTGAGGGGCTAAATTTTCAATTGTGTTAACTTGGATAAGGCTGATTATAGTTTCTGTAACATTCAAGGAAGTTTCTCGAGCTTGAGGAACTATATCTTCTACTGATTGTTCTTGTAGAGTGTTGTCGGCTGTAACAGTCTCGTGACAATTAACAGAGATATGACCATTCTTCTCACATTTGTAGCACATAAGTTTATCTTCAGAAAGGAAAATACGATATAGAGTATTATCATAGTATACAAGAATCGATTCAGGTAAAGGAGAACTATTATTGCTGTTAGGAGCAGGTTGTATGAAGACTTGTCTGCGGAAACTCAATATGTGGCTGTATTCGGGTTGTGAAAATCCCATTCGAAGAAATGTTATAGGGGACATCAAGGATAATTCTATATCTCTGAGACTCTGTTCTATAATGTTGTGAGGGATTGTTGGACATACGTTAGAAAGGACTAATCGAGTAGATGGTGAGATCAAACGACGAGCTTTGAGGATTTGATTGTTAACTTCAATTTCTCCTCCTTTATTTAGAAATGTGTCCACTTTGGTTTGACTAAAGAGATAGATGGATACTCTATTGTTCGAAATTTTAGATGAGAAAATTATATCTTTCCAAGGACGATGATGTATTCATGGATTTTCACTTCTTTCATAGCGGGGAATATGATGGCTTGCTCCTTTGATGGGTATTTCAAAGTTCGTACTACTGTAGAATAAGACTCAGTTGGGGGATTCAAAGAGTTTTCTTGATTGGATTTATCATTTTGAATACCCCTGTAGTCAGAGGTACTCGCCATGCCGAAGTTAATCATATTCTATAAAAGATTTTCAGCAGCATAACTGGCATCACTTCCTCCTAAGTGCGACCATTATTAGGGGTCTGGCGAAATATGTTCTAAATACTATTAATAGATAGATATATAGAAAATTCATTTTTCTTTCGTACAGAATTTATGAAGAAGGAGTGACAATATTTCCAATATAAATGTGAACAAATAATAACTAAAAAAAAGAAATGAATTATAATTTTATAGATATGCTTAGATGATGCCTTGACGGGAGTAAGGGGATACTTACTACTCGTTTATAATGAATGATCTGATTTTTAAAATATTCTTTGTCACATTATATATTTGATATAATAATTGTGGTTCAGCTTCATTAATTACTGTTTCAAAGTCCGCTAGGGACTGACAGGTTTTAGAGAAGAAATATCTAATTTGTTCATACATTGGACATACAAATAATGATTGTTGTAGGGTTTCTGGAACTAGACAGTTGCAAATTGTGCATATTTCATTTGTTTTTATGGTATACGCATTGTTAGTAACATACATATACAGTATTTTAGTGTTAGTAGTGCGTAGTTGTGAGATGGAGCGTTTAATATGCAAAGTGATTGAAAGATCTAAGTGGTTTGTGCTTTGAAAGGGATGCTTGTCTTGTAGTATGTGTTTATACATGGGCAATATGTACTTATTAATATGACTATATTGTTCGTATTTTTCTAAAATATTGTTGATTTTATCCCCATCGAAATTATGCATATCAAACTCTGGATCTCCAATTTCAGTTAAAATATTATTTATTTGACTTATCCAATTGTATTTTGATACAGTTTTATTTTGTTGGTATAGTTGGTAAGTTCTATCTAGCGCTATCTTAGGAAATCTTTTTGAGGACAATTTTTTAATCTTTAGTAAATATTCTAGAGCTTGTTTTATTATAACAAATCCAATTTTCACCAGTCTTGTTTCCGCTCTCAAAATGTAACTGGGAGTTGTTTTCTGTAAATAGAGAAAAATTTTCCAAAATTGATTTTGAACTATTTCTCCCTCACTTATGTACCGAAGTCCCCATATTCCACTGGCATATGTGTAGGTTGGAACTACAATGCTATAATAAAGCGATTTAACACTTTCCATATTGGTCATATGTGAGGATTTAATTGAATTTTGTGTTGCGTTTTGTGTTATTTTCGTTTTCTTTATACGTGATTTTAAATTTTCTGAGAACGTTCCGTTAGACGAGAATATCACTCCTAAGTAATTATAACTGTTTACCTGTTCTATTAGTGCATTTTTATATCAAAATTTAGGTTTATATCCGATATTTGGGCTTTTTCTGAATATAACTTTGTTTTATCTACATTAATTTGTAATTTATACGTGTCGCAATAACTTTCAATATTTTCATTGATCTATTCATCTGAATTTCCGAGTCTTCTAATACTATAAAGTCATCAGCATAGCCCAGCAATGAAATGTCTTTGTTTTGATCTAGAGATAAATCTCTAGCTCCTCGTTGTTTAAAGTAGTCGTCTATGTCTGACACATATAAAGCAAATAATAGTGGACTTAGCGAGTCGCCTTGGATGATGCCTTTGGTGATTTTAATTTTTTTTAGGTACAACCGTTCTGCTCAATTGTTATTGTCCCTAAACAGTACATATTTTTTTAAATTCTTATTATCTTGCCGCTGATTCCATTAGAGAAAAGCTTTTGCCAAAGTATATCCAAAATAATATCAAAAGCTACTATTAATATCTGATATCAAATTCAGATTCACCTTTAGTTATTAATTGTTGTTTTACTAACGATCAATAAAGAGTTAAACTGATATTCTTACTGTTTGTCTTGATTCACTGAGAAATATACACTAATTATTTTTTAACTACTTATTTTATTTATCGGTTCGGAGCGCACAACTGTACTACACAAAGGTTCGACACCGAATGACAGCGTGAATTGATTACCTATGTACTGGATGGCACACTAAAAATGGACGCCGGCCATATCTCAAAAACCTATAATCGTACAATTTCTATAAGAAAAATTTAATAGGTAAATCTGCCAAGGGAAATCGCTTGAAACTATTTTCAAGTTCGAAAGATGGCCGCCAGGGGGGCCCAATTGCTATAACTAATCATATGCAAGTAAAGATATATTTTAACCCTTAACTACTGTGGTACAAGTTTAATGACGGTACGTGTGTGGTGCGGTCATGGTGACCGGAATATATAGTTGCCATAAAAAATTATATAATTGAAATATTTTCATATTATTTTATTGTAATAATATGAATGGAATATTTTTTGATGGAAATAAAATATATATAATTAAAAACCGGGCATATTTTTGACAAAATTTTATTTTCTTGGTTAACAACTACTTTTTTAACAAAATTAAACATTCTATTTATTATTAACCATTAAACAAAAACTAATAATTCTAAAATCAAACTAGCCTTCTTTTTCTTAAGACAGAGGTAACAAAAAAATAAGAAACATTGGAAAAAAAATAGAATTTTCACAAAAATCACACTAGGTAAAAAATTATAAATTAGACCTGCAGTTTATACAGATATATGTTGAACATTCACCACAAATTGGCTTGGTACATGTGTTACACAAGTGGAATGTTTTTCTTTTTATTCTTGAAGGACAAGTTTAGCAAGTTTTTCTTTTTTCAAGTTTCTCCATGGGGACTTGTCCTAGATGTTCTTCAGGAATGTTTAAAATCCTCCGTATTGTAGATCGTAGCTCTCGAGGAATCCTTGGATTAGCTAATCTTCTTTCTAAATGTGGCCTAACTAGCTCATCGGCAAGTTCTTTTATGAAATCAGTTTTTTGAACTGCTTTACTATTCCTAATACTCTGATGGATAATGTGAGCATTTATTGCACTTATGTCCATGATTCTGAAAAATACCACCATAGGCCATCGTCTTGTGCGGCGGCTTGTAGAATGTTTGGCGCACTTTTCGTCAACCGCATCTACTCCGCCTTTTGTGGAATTATAGTAAGTGATAATCTCCGGCAGTTTCGTATTATCGTCAAATGATTTGGAATGGTGCATAGACGATACGAGAATAACTGCTTTATTTCGTTTTGGGACATGCGAAACCAAAGTAATTTCTTTGTTAAAACCAAATAATGTTCCCTCCTCACCAATCTTTCTGCTCCTTTTTGGCAGGAACTCCGGGGGTATTTCTTTTTTATTTTTCTTAACTGTTCCGACATATGTGAGCCCTCGATTCGCTAGCTGCTCGACAACCTCTAAGGAAGTGAACCAATTATCGGCGGTTATGTTTCGATTTGATCTTTCTATTGGCTTTACTAGTCTTAATACGGACTGTGTGGGTTTTGCAAATTTTCTTAAATTTTCTTCCAAACCAAATCCATCTGAATCTTTGCCAGTATATATATATATCCATTAAAAAAGTACTGGGTACGGGCATCTGTCATGCATACGATCTTAATGCCATATTTGCATGGCTTGTTGGGCATGTACATCTTGAATCTGCATCTTCCCCGAAAAGACACCAACATCTCATCAATGCAGCAGTTAACTCCCAAAGAATATGCATTCTGACAATTTTTAATAAATTGTTTAAAAAATTCAGATATTGGAGCTATAGGATCTTCTTTTTTTCTAAGATTTCGGTCTAAAGAATTATCAAAGCGTAAGCACGCTAATAAAAATGCAAATCTCTGCTTACTCATCACGCTTCGAAATATTTCTCGTCCAGTGCCGTCAGTTGCAAATATTCGTGATAAATTTTCGTGATTTGACACAAATATTGCGGTATAAAATAACAGTCCAATAAATGCTCGTAACTCAACGATGTCCAAATCTTGATGCTCTGCCCTAGAAGAATTTTTTAGCTTATCCCTTTGTATTTTTATTTTCTGATTAGTCCAATTTAAAATTATGTTTAACATATCATCTTGGATAAGCAAGCTCCACACAGCAGATGGTTGTGCTTCTTGTCCCAATAGACCAGCGGATCCTCGTAAAGTTGGTAAACGTAAAACAATATTATGCTTCTGTGTTCGACTGCGAGATACAAAACTTTCAGATGACCACTTGAATCGGTTTTTGCCAAAGAAATTTTTTGAACGATTTGTAGTTTGATTTACCAGTTCCTCATCAGCATCCTCCCGTTCATTTAAACTTGCCAACTCTTCATCTTCCCCTTCTTGCTCCGAATCAGTGTCATGTTCACTGGGTACGTAGACACTTTCACTGGCACTATCTTCGTCGCTATCAATTGCATTTTCCGTTTCTATCTCATCCAACCACTTTAAAGCAGTTTTTCCAAAATCGGGATCCGTAAAACGAAGTTTTTTTGAAGGTCCGACATCACAATTGTCCATTATGAAAAAAATATGGGTAACAAACACAGCAATAATAAATTACACTAATGCTGTGCTGAGGTCACTATGACCGCAACAAAATTTCAACTCGACGTTTAAAAACAAAAGCGAGTAACACGCGACTACCGCACCTGCCTTCTTAAAATATACTAATTTGAAGATACAGAGACGCCCAAGACTATACAACTAGGGAGGGGCTTAATACTAGAGATGTTCAAATAGGCATCGGTCACGGTGACCGCACTACAGTAGTTAAGGGTTAAATAATGTTTTCATAAACACCGGAAAATTTGTGACATTTTTTGTTTCAGGTATTTTACTCTATTTTATGAAATGTAGTGGTGGGGGAATGTCAAATATGTTTTTATTTAAACGGCAATAACTCCACTATAGGTTGATGGATTTAAACAAACTAGGCCTCGTTTATAACCGCTCTTTTTACTGAATCAACTGCTGTATAAATTGTTTCTGAATATATTTTGGTGTGGTACCTAGAGGGCGCTGTTTGACAGTACAACAGTAATTGCGCATTATCATGAACATTTATAATTGTAGGCTATGACTCTTTTTGCATTGTTAAATAGACTACGAATTTCTTGAAAAGTTAGCGAAAACCGCAACTTCCTATCTTTTTTCTAACCGAAGATATCAATAAAAGTAGCAACATTAGGCCGCTGTCTATAAAGTATATCCGGAACCTATAGTAAAATACTGAAAAATACCAATGCCAGTTATGGAACTTGAGAAACAAATTTTAATCAATTACTACATTCTATTAATGGCGTCCTAAATGTTCAAATAACCGTCCATCGTTTTCGATGCACTTATACATTTTTTCCCGCGTAGACCGAACTGCAGTGTCTAGTTCAGCTACTGATATTGTTTGCAAACAAGACTTTATTCGTCCAATCATATTGTAACACGATTGGGGATTTCTTGAAATAGTTTATTCAAAAACAAGGAATACAATTTACAATTCTCTTAAAACCGTTTACAATTTCTTGCTAAATCGTTCAACTTCACTCCCGTCACAGTTGTCAACTCCCCCTCTCAACTGTCGGATCTCCTTATATATTCATTTTCAATCTTCCAGGATGTTCCAGAATGATATTTTGAACCAACTAGAATCATCGATCGAACAATCCAGAACATTCTATTGCTGTTCAACCTGTTGGGATTTGTAGACCAACTCCAGATGAGCATGACCATAAAGCATTTCAATCCGTTTCAAACTCCTCTGCATCGCACTCCTGAATAGACTGCAGCACATCCAAAGCTTCTCCTCGCAGTGATACGGTGAGTGATATGGCTTTTTCTCGAGAAGTCTATCCGTTGGCCCCAGTTGGCCTAATTGTTCCATGAGCTCCGTCCCTTGGTTGGCTATTTGATCAGACAACTCATCACAACGGTTGGACAGTTGCTGACGTAACTCGTTGTTCTGTTTACTAATTTGTTGTTGAATACTGGCTAACTCGTCTCTCTGGGTCGATATTTGTTGGGACAACTCGTCTCTCTGGGTCGATATTTGCAGGGACAACTAGTCTCTCTGGGACGATATTTGCTGGGACAATTCGTCTCTCTGGGTTGATATTTGTTGGGACAACTCGTCTCTCTGGGTCGATATTTGCAGGGACAACTAGTCTCTCTGGGACGATATTTGCTGGGACAATTCGTCTCTCTGGGTTGATATTTGTTGGGACAACTCGTCTCTCTGGGTCGATATTTGCAGGGACAACTAGTCTCTCTGGGACGATATTTGCTGGGACAATTCGTCTCTCTGGGTCGATATTTGTTGGGACAACTCGTCTCTCTGGGTCGATATTTGCAGGGACAACTAGTCTCTCTGGGACGATATTTGCTGGGACAATTCGTCTCTCTGGGTCGATATTTGACGGCATAACTGGTCCAATGGATCTTCGAATACCACTGACTCGGGGTTGATACCTTCTTCAAAAAAATACTCCCGTAATCTTATTAGCAGAACCGTCTTGTTACCTTCGATTTCCAATTCTCGCTCTTCTAGCTCTCTCCTGAGCTCAGCAACCAAAAGTTAAGCGGTGATCTTTTGAACTTGAAAATATTTCCAGCGATTTCCATTGGCCGATTACCTATTACATTCTTTGGCAAGCGTCCATTCTTGGCCCACAGTACACCTTGTATGTATGTATGAGATTGTGTATTTTGATAAATACTTTGTTTAATATTTTAGAATACTGCATTGCATCTGGCTACAGTGGAAAACCAACCGAACGCTATTGCATTTTTGCTTTCAGTGGGCTGTAAATTATTATATAATCACTCTGAAATGACGGCAATAGATTACGCTATCTATTATAAATTTCCTGAAGCAGCTTTGGCGATGGTTACACACGAAGACAGGTATGAAAATGTTTCGTTAAGTTTGCTTTTTTAGTTTGACGTGATTCATCAATAATTTATTAACTTTCACTAGGTTTTTGTAGTACTTTTCAATAAGTGGATTACTACGGAAAAAAATAAGACTGTATAGAAACAATAATCCAAAGTTTGGTTTGATTTTGTTAAGTTTATTTTATGTAAATTATCGATAGAGGGGAAATTTTACAAGGTAACTGCAGGTAATATGGCCACGTACAGCAATATGGCCAGGCAATTTAGTTCTTAGTAGAAAATAATTCACAGCGATCTTCTGCACCAAAATAATATTAACTTACTCTACGAAGTGATGAAATATAATTCGAATTACCAGGATCGAATTATTACCAGACAACGATTTGGAGCAATATTTTCCAATGTCTGGGACAAATCTATGACTCCTCTAAATATAAAATCTGACTTCACTTGTACGGGAATTTATCCTTTTACCCCTGACGCAATTCAGAAGATAGCATTTGCTCCCAGCATCGTCACGAATAAAGTATCGGGAGCACAAAATGCCATAAAACTACCAGAACCATATAATGGTGCTTCCACTGTGGAAGATGACAGTGTACCTTCAACGTCGGGCCCACAACAAAGAAAACTTCCCCGAACTGGATTACCTTTCCCGGAATCTAGTGACTCCAATTCTCCTTTTAGTCTACACGAGTACAGCATTGATGAAGATCAAGATAAAGATTCTGGATCTGAAGATATGCAAAATGATTCTTACAAAGCCAGCAACGTCTCATTCACCGACATGTTTGATACTCCGGAACTAGCAGCAATAAAGTATAAAAAACCACAAAAACTTGTTAATAACAGCAGGGCACAATTAGTCACGAAGGATTTATTTACGAGCACTTTCAAACCAGAGGACGAAACAGTAAGCACTAGTAAAGAAAGTGTTACCAAAAAAACAGTTTCTTCATCCAAAGGAAAATCTAAAAACAAAACAGATTCTTGGTATTGTAAATTGTGTGAAGATGACAGAGTAGCGCATATGCGTTTATGCTCTTCCTGTAAGGAGTATGTCCATGAAGAATGCATGGGACTTACAACAAAGGACAAAAAAGAAGTATTCCTCTGTTCATATTGTGATGGAAAATAATTTTTTTGTTTATGTTCCAAATTTTTCTTTTGAGTAATATCTACTTACTTTACTTTTAAGCATAAAATTATCATATTTAAGTATGTGGCCATATTACCGACCTCGGATCGACAATATGACCATTTGTAACTTTTTTTTAAATAAAACAAAAACAAAATTTTGGAGAATATGCATTTTTATTTATCGAAAACCTGTGCTTAAGGCTTTAGCTTATCTAACGCATAGTCCAGAGTTTGATATTTTTTTCGTCTTCTGCAATTTGAAAGAATAAGTCCTTAGAGTGGCCATATTACCTGCAGTTACCTCAGAAGGAAAACAGATTTTCATCGTACGAGTTGATTTTTTTGAAAATAGTCGAAGAGTACTTTGAATGGTGTCTGGAATTAGAATGTTCATTTCCTAATTGTGACCATTTGTCTTTATTTTTTGCTCCTGTGTGTCTAGAATTAAGTGACCATCTTTAATAGTGAAATTTTTTCAACAAAATGTATATTGTCCTTTTGGTACTTGTGTTATTCTGATTAAATTCTAAGTAAGTTATCCTAAGTAGGGCAAAAAAAGTTTCTGTTCTTTTTAATAGAATACATACAGGGTGGTCCTTAAGTAATTGCACATAGAAATATGGTAGATTCCTGACTTTAAAATATTACGATTTAAACCAACTTGATTTAATAAAATGTTGCTAATAAGGAATATACAGGATGTTAATGGTTAAATTCAAAAATTCAGCAGCATGACTATTATTGAAAACATTTCGAAAACAAATTTGAAAAAAACTAAGCTAAATAATATTATAACTTCAATTGTGTCACATTAAATGTTCGATATGTCCTCCATTCTCGTCGATGCATTTATCTGCACGTTCAATAAAAGATCGTCTCATAAAAAACAACATCATTGAATCAAAAAAACCTGCCACTCTATTTATTTCTTCCCAAAGTTGGTCGCTGGTATTTATGGGATCCTTATAAACAAGTTGTTCCATTGCACCCCATACACCGAAATCGAGAGGATTCAGGTCTGGACTACGTGCTGGCTAAGGAAAATGGCAACCACGACCAATCCAGCGTTCAGGATATTTGTTATTAAAATATGTTTTGATTGCTCTCGTATAATGCGGCGGTACACCATCTTGCATGAACCACATATTTTGTCTTATATTCATTGGCAATTCTTCCAATAGATTAATGAAATCATTTTGCAACAAATGTAAGTAGTTCTCACCATTAAAATTACGAGGTAACTCGTATGGTCCTAAGAAATTGTTACCAATGAATTATATTTTGAATTCATTTTGGAAATGGCTTACTCGTTTATCATAGGGTTTTTCAATATCCCAAAGCCAAATTAAAAATACTACGGCGGTTGAAGTTAGCTTCGTCGGGAAATAATATTCTGTCGACGAAGATGTGATCAAGATTTTACCCGTTTCGGATAGCATTTGCAAATTGGCAACTTAACGGTAGATCTGCTGGCAATAAATTTTGTACCAGGGTAAAATGGTATCGGTGATACTTCTCGAGGTATAGTCTTTTTAAAATAGAAGTTTTACTGATTCCTTAAGCAGCAGATAAACGTGGTGTACTAACTTGAGGATCATCTTCAATGCGCACCATTATTTCGTCATCTTTATCAGGCGTAATTATTCTTGGTCGGCCTAAGTTATCACGCTTAGGACGAAACTAACCACTTTCACCTAAATTCCTAGATAGATTTTTGAATGTTTGATAATTAGGTTGCTGCCTGTTTGGATATCTTCTCAAATATTCTCGTGTCGTAGCACGCCCATTAAAATTTTGCTGGCAGTATATAGCAATCATATCTCTCATATCTGTATTAGAATAATTATTATGCCTCGGCATTTTCCGCTTTTTTAATAAAATGCAAACTAAATATTACAAGACTGACATAGTATTGAAACAAATCGAATGCTTTGCTGTCAAAATCGTTCGTGACGTCAGCCTACTACGTTAATAGTTTCCGAAATGAATAATTATTACTTTGGGAAGAAATAAATAGAGCAGCGGGTTTTTTTGATCCAATGATGTTGTTTAATATGAGACGATATTTTATTGAAAGTGTAGATAAATGCATCGACGAGAATGGAGAACATAAGTGAAATTATATTGTTATTTAGTTTATTTTTTTTAATTTGTTTTCTAAATGTTTTCAATAATAATCATGCAGCTGATCTCTGTAATGCGATTATATCGTTAACCGTTAAGTTTCAAGGTTAATATTAAGTATACTTTTTTCTATTAAAGTAAGGTGGCTTTAATATTCTTTTACAAAAATACCGCTAACTTAAACAGCAAAAAAATTTAGGGCACATTGATGCCACAAATGTGCCCTATGTAGTGCCCTCTACAAATTACATCGAAGTAGGTACCAGATTATGATTTTTCGTACCAAAAAACCCCTATTTCCAAATTTTTATGTATACATATCCAAAAACGTTATTGCAAAAAATAAATTTTTAAATTTAACCTTTAACATCCTGTATATCGAAATTAACTGTCTCAACCCTTACTTCGTGGAATCTACTCATATTAGTGTTTTAACTGAAACTCACTGTTTCTAGCTGATTCCACAATATAATAAAAATTGTTGAAAATTCTAAAAAATTGACAATTGTTTTGATAAATCAATATCATCGTCACAATGACAGAAGTTACATTTCATTTGATGCCTACCTGATGTTAAGTAGCTATTTTTGGCTAGACCAAGAAGTGACCTAACTTGTGATTGACTTAATATATGTTAATAGAAAAAAGAAGAAGATGTGATATTACAAATATTGAAGTTAAGATATTATTAGCCTTATGGTGATATCCAGGATATCATTTTTCCAATTAAGATCAGTATAACTGTGCAATGATATAGAAAACCAGGAAAACTATATCTGCTGATCTTTACAATTACCACTTAAGAAGACAGTTGATTAGTGGAGAACTCCCTAGATTTATCTGTTCATTGACAACTTCATATTGTGGGTTTCTTGAATGTCTTCTAATTTCCAATTCTTCAAAAAAATCCAGTTCTTGTTTCTTCTCACAAACATGCAGCACTTCTAGTTCTGTGTTAGGTGTCAATGAATGATTGGTGTCAAGTAGATGTTATGAACAAATGTAATTTTGATAGAGAGATTAATACAATTAGACAAATAGCAACATACAACGGTTATCCATTACATATGATAAATAAGCTAAATAATAAAAAAGAGGAAAAAGTGGCATTACAACTAATATTTCCTAAACAAACTGATGAAAAAAAAACTTATAAAACCATCACATATGCAAGAAATATTTCTAATAATATTTCAAAGATAATATCTCTAGCAACGAATACAACAATTTCTTTTAAAACAGAAAGTAACGTTAGTACAAAATAATTGTTAAATGTAAAAACAAAAATATCACCATTGAAGAAATCAGGTATATATAAACTCGAATGTCCAGAATGTAATGCTGTCGATTTGGGTCAGACCCTTAGAAATTTTGAAATCCGATACAGTGAACACTTACGAGCATAGAGATTAAAACAATCAGATAAATCCCACTACGCAAAACATCTACTTGACACCAGTCATTCATTGACACCTAACACAGAACTAGAAGTGCTGCATATTTGTGAAAATAAACAAGAACTGGATTTCCTTGGAAAATTGGAAATTAGGAACAGATAAATCTAGGGAGTTCTCCATTAATAAACTGTCTTCTTAAGTGGTAATTGTAAAGATCAGCAGAAACAGTTTTCCTGGTTTTCTATATCATTGCACAGTTATTTATTTATTTATACCCAAACAGGTTTACAACCTTATGACATAGATATGAGAAATTGAATAAACAAAACTTAATATTAAAATAATATAATAACATGATCTACTATATAAACACTATAAATACAAGGATTCTAGAACCAAGACGACAGAACTCACACCTCTCAATTTCTACATTTGATTGAAATAATTTGACAATTAAAAATTTAGAATTAAGTATTAAGCATTAAGTGGCGAAAAGAGCAAGATGCCCACACACCCTCCCACGGTACTCAAGAATGGGTACTGTCCAGTCAATCTCAATAAATGTATTCAGATTATTGGCCAATGTCAATATGGCTTCTAATGGAGAATGTACACAAGTTCGTATTCTTTCGAATCATAATGGACAGCGGGTTGGCCTCGTTAGAGCTTTAAATGGTGTTATACCTAACAGACTACTTGAATTTATATCATTATTAATCATCTTATAGAGAAACATCATACTTGCAATTTTCCTTCTATTCACCAATGAAATTAGTCCAAATTCCTCTCGCAACCTAGATGACCTTATTGTCTTGTAATCTGGCCATACATGGTACTTCTTGAAATATAATTGCCTAAGAAATTTGTTTTGTATCTTTTCTACTAAATTTATATGCACTTGTGCCTGTTCACCCCAAATAATAGATGCGTATTCCAAGTTTGATCTAACCAACGTATTAAATGAAATCTTCATAGTTTCTGTACTTGAGAAGGAAAAACTTTGCCTTGTTACAAACCCTAGCATGCTATTAGCTTTTTTTACTAATCGGTTAATGTGTGGTACAAATGATAGTTGCTCGTTATATATAACCTCTAAATCTTTAATTTCACTAAGTCGTTGTAGAGAATCTTTCCCCATCAAATAATGAAATATTATAGGTTCCTTTTTTTTGTAATAGACATACTCCCACATTTATTAATAAATTAATTGGAAAAATGATATCCAGGATATTGCCATTGGGCTAATAATATCTAAGCTTCAATATTTGTAACATCACATCTTCTTCTTTTTTCTAATAACATATATTAAGTCAATCACAAATTAGGTCACTTCTTGGTCTAGCCAAAAATAACTACTAAACATCAAGTAGGCATCAAATGAAATGTAACTTCTGTCATTCTGACGATGATATTGATTTATCGAAACAATTGTCAATTTTTTAGAGTTTTCAACAATTTTTATTATATTGTGGAATTAGCTAGAAACAGTGAGTTTCATTTAAAACACTAATATCCTGTATATTCCTTATTAGCAACATTTTATTAAAGCAAGTTGGTTTAAATCGTAACATTTTAAAGTCAGGAATATACCATACTTCTATGTACAATTACTTAAGGACCACCCTGTATATTTGCAATTTTTATATAATTGATTCAATATTTTTATTATATCTAAATTTATCAGTTCTCTTCTCCACTTGAGTCCACTGCTGTATTTCTTTTAGACGCATTTGAATTTTTTCAGGGCACAAGAAATTTTGAACTTGAAATCCAATAAACATCATTGCGTTACTTTGGCGTTAATAGCGTCAATGCCACGAGTTTTCGAAGCGGTCCAAGATAAATGCATTACGAAACCGAATTGTAAGAAAGATTCCAAATCGTTTTATGTGAGTTTCAAGTACGTCACATCAATATTTAAAAAAATGTTGAATATATATTTTTGTTTTTAGATCAAATATAGTTTTTCTACTCTTCAAATGCCCCCTTCGTCTCAGGAAGATGATAAAAATGTTAAAAGGGAACCGTTACCAGCTCTAAATGTAAGTTTTTTCCTAAAAATTGACTCCAATATAATTAAAAATTTACTGTTTCAACCCTTACTCTGTGGAATCTACTCATATTACTATTTTAAATGTAACTGTTTCTAGATAATTCCACAATATATTGAATATATGGTATACATCCTAAAAAATGTAACTTCTGTCATTCTGACGATGATAGCAATATCGAAATCAAATTTTTTAGAATTTTTACTATTTTTTCAAATATTGTGGAATTATCTAGAATCAAATAGTTTCATTTAAAAAAGGAATTAAACATTTATTTACTAAGACAAAATTACATACGAACGATTAAATGCTTTTAAGTGCCTTTAAGTATGGGAACCAATTCTAAATTTATTGCTATATTTAAGTCCAATAAGTAGATGACAGTAGATAAAAAAAACAGTCTCTGGATGCGATAACTTGTTTATCGAAACGAGCATCAGATGATGTAGTGGTAGTTAATAGTGTATTGAGTATAAATATCAAGAACTGTTCAGAAATTCTAACTAAACTCTCTAAAAGAATGTAAGTTTTTAAATCTGATCCAGTTGTGTCGTATGTTGACGTGTTTGGTTGATTTGCTGCAGTACGGGAGTGTGTGTCTGCTGTTTCGTTCCCTTTTATTCCCATACGAGATGGGACCCATAGGACAGCAATATCTTTATTAGATTACTAAGTTTGTGTAACTCGTGTATGCTTGCAGTATCTGGCAGGTTGACTGCTTTTATCTCACTGGGTGCTACCACAGCTACTGCAACTCCTTCCATGGTTTTAGACCCGTCAGTATATATCTCAGTGTAACCTTGAAAGTTGAGAAGAGATTGTGAGAGAGAGAGTTTTGAGAAGATATGAGGGCTGGTATCTTGTTTTCTGCATTGAGAAAGAGATGTGTTAACAGACAGAGGACTGATCAGCCAGGGAGGAGTTAGTTGGAAGATTGAATGCCAGTTAATTACAGAAGGGAAAGTGTCGTTACTAGTGGTTTGTAAATATTGGTGTATTCTTTCGTATATTGTGGTACTACGTTGTGGGTGAAATAAAGAAGTTTTGCCGAATGTGGAGTGATAGGTGGGAGAGTTGGGATTGGCTCGTAGTCTAGCTGCATATGAATGAGTAAGGTACTGTCGTCTGCATTTGAGTGGAGCTTCTCCTGCTTCACAATTTAAAATATTTGTGTGGGTTGTACGGTATGCCGCTAGTATTAGTCGTAGTGCATTGTTGTGTAGAGTATCTAATGGTCTAAAACATTTGGTGTAGCTGAAGCGTAGGCTACACATCCGTAATCTACGGTATCCGCCAAAATAAACAGTACCGAAACAGAGAGTGCTGTGGAGTTGTTTATGTAATATGGATTTGTCATATTTGACTAATTGTCATTAGTTGATATATTAATAGTACGCTGCAGTTAAATTTGATTTAAAAATGGTTCTAACAACGGGAGAAAAAGTTTTTTTAGTAGAGCATTATTTTCGTTCATACGGAAAAGGTCGTGATGATGGTCCAAGCTTAGAACAGGTGTTAATAAAATATCAACAAAAATTTAATAAAGCAGCTCCTAGTAAAAGTGTGATGTTAGCTGTTGTTGAAAAATTTCGTCGCACTGGTAGTGTATTGTGTCAACGTAAAGGTTCTTCAGGTCGTCGAAAAACAGTATGCACTAACGAAAATGAAGGACGTGTTTTTAACCAAGTTGTGCAATCACCTCAAAGAAGTCTTGTAAGAACTGCATGTAAACTCAACATTAGTGAAACGTCTTTACGTCGCATGCTCAAATCAATTGGTGGTTATCCATACCGTATTCAAGTTGGACAACGACTAAATGCTGCAGACAAACGTGCAAGAGAAATTTACTGTGGTCGCATGTTGAGTTTAATTTACGAAGATCCCGAATTTTTGAAGAGCATATGGTTTTCAGACGAGAGTCACGTTCATCTTAGCGGCTATATTAATCGGCAAACAACCAGATTCCTTGGATTTGAACGTCCTGATGTCATTGTAGAGAAACCACTCCACAGTCTTCGAGTTACCGTTTGGTGCGCGGTATCTGGTCATGGAATGATTGGTCCTTATTTCGTTGAAGATGATAATCAGAATCCACTTACTGTCAACCAAAAGCGTTATAGAGAGAAAATTATTATACCTTTTGTGAGAGATCTAAATAACTTTTGCCGTGCACGAAATCTACAGTTTCGCACACAATGGTTCCAACAAGATGGTGCAACGAGCCATACAGCTGTGCGCATCTTAGACTTACTCCGTCAGCATTTCGATAATAGAATAATTTCTCGGGGAACAGACTTCGAATATCCTTCTCATTCACCTGATCTGACGCCACCTGACGCATACATTTGGGGCATAATGAAGGACAAAATATTTCACTCGGAAAATCCGCCGGCGAATATTGCCGAACTACGGGAAAGAATACAAAATATTTTTCGGCAGTTACATCAACCACTTTTTATAAATATGTTTATTGACTTACAAAATCGATCTGAAGCTTGTTTGCGTCGAACTGGTGAGCATTTTTAACACTTACATTACAGAAATTAAAAATTAATTTTTATTTTTATTTTCGGTACTGTTTTTTGGCGGATACTGTATTTTGGATCTGATGAGTGTTCTATATATCAGTAACAATAGTTTTCCTTCAGCTCCCCAGTGTTTACTTGACGTGTATTTTAGTATGTTCAGTGCAGGTTGACAAGAGAAGATCTGTTTTTTGATATGATTTTTCCAGTTTAGGTGTTCGTCGAATATCTTGCCAAGGAATTTTATTTCTTCATCATATATCAAGTTTTTGTTATAGAGTTTTAGTGGTGGTTTTTGCCTTGTTTTTTTTTTGGAGAATATTATGCATTTGGTTTTATCAGCCCTGAAGGTCATGTCAGATGTTTTTGACCATAGTTCTAGTTTAAGAAGTTGTTTGTTTTTGTAGCAGATAGCTGCGCTGCTCAAGTTCTTTCCTTTCATAAATGGAATCAAGTCATCAGCATATAGTCGAGCTTGTATGAGTGTATCAATATTTTGTGTAATGTGATTAATTGCAACAATAAACAGAGTTGGGCTTAAAACCGAGCCTTGGAGGGTTCCATTTTCTTGTGTATTAGTATTGGAAATTGTTCCGTTCATCTTTACTTGAAAGTTCCTATTTGAGAGAAAATTTTTGACAAAAGCTAGTATGTTGAGGTCGATGTAAATTGCTAGACATTTTTGTTTTTCGTTGAAGGCTTCACTTTCTAAGTCGATGATATTGTCCAAAGTTAATCTATTAGTTCTGAAACCAGATTGTTTGGGTATAAATTGATTATTTGCTTGAAGGCACCAAAGTAATTGACGATTGATTATTTTTTCAAATAGCTTGCATACGTTTCATGTGAGTGCTATCGGCCTATATGATTCCGGCAGTAAAGAAGATTTGTTGGGTTTTAGGATAGGTATGACAATTGCCTTCCCCCAAATTTATGGAAATGTGTGATTGGACCATATAGAGTTAAATATTTGCAAAAGAAGTTTCTTCTTCCTCATTTATCAGGGTGTTTATAGGATGTGAGTAGTCTTCAATATGTATGTCTAGTTTCTCTTTGTTTAATTTATTATTGAGAATTTCTGCGTCGTATATTTCGCTGCTAGAATTTTGACTATATAGTTTTCCTAGTACTTCAGCAATTTCTGCATTATTTGCGGTGATGTCATTGTCTTTCTGTAATGCTTTAATTCCGTAGTTGGTAGAACATCTGAAGATTTTCTAATTTTTTTCCATACAGTTGAGATAGGGGTGGAGCTATTCATTGATTCTACATATTTTTGCCATGATTCTTTTTGTTAGTTTTCAATGAAAAGTCTTGAATAGGCTATATGCTTTTTGTATTATGTGAGGTTATCGGTTGTTTTATGTTTTCGGTATCGATACCACGCGTGCTTGTTTGCTTCGATTACTTTCTCGCATTCAGTGATGGATTTAGGCACAGAATTTGAAGGGCGGCAAAATTTATGAAATGCCAAAATTTTAGAGTCACAAAAAAGTAAAGACAATCAATTATAAAAATTGGTTCAGAATAGTTTTTATAAAAAATTTTCGATAGAAAATATTACAATTCAATTTAGATCACTACACTAATGGTTATTATTTTTCATTCATCATTATAAATTATATTAAAATCATCATAATGTATACTAGTTACATCTTTCGTCGAGCAGTTTATATTATTTGATGTCGGGCATTGTATTAATTGGATACGCCCCTAAGCGCGTGGGTTACAATTTCCGGTTGCGCAGTGGAAAATTTGAACCATGAACATCAAAGACGCTGACATCGAGTGAGCCAACTGCTTCTGTTAAGCTTTAAACTGTGGTTCGGGTGAGTGTATTTCTCATGTTTACAGGAAACAAAAACCTACGCTTGACAGGTACTGACGCGTTTGACTTTGTTTTGTTTAATATATAGAATAAAACATCGCGCTTCGCGCTATAGAAAAGTCACAGCAATCATTTTAGTCTTATGAATGCTCTTCATGTGTAAAAGTCTCGAATTATTTTATTCTGTTTCTTGATAATAAAAAAATAATTGATCGATAACTTGAATTTAGGCACTGATTTTCTTTATAATTTTTGAAGTTTTCATTTTAATTTTGAATTAAATATGAGTGGTTATCGGAAAAAATTCAGCGTTGCAGAATATCGTAAAAGAAAAGCAGATGAATCAACGAAAATAGATAATTTATTAAAAAAAATTCCGAAAATATCTAGTTTTTTGACAAGCTCAAGTAAGTTTTCTAATAATGACCAACAACCATCATGTTCATCGGTCGTAAGTATCTTGTTATAGTTGCTAATAACTTTTTTTATATATATAACGTTAATCGGGATAAACATTAAATAAATGCCAGTTGTTTAAATTGATTTTTTTTTCTAGCCGGATTTAGAAGAGATTTCAGAACAACAAGCTGAAGAAGAAGAAGTACAGCCACATCATACTCTATCACAAGATACGAACCAGACACCGTCAAATTTTTCTTCATCACAAGATACTGAAAAAATCCAGTCAACAACCGATATTTTAAAATTCAATACTGATCCTTTTTTGTGGAATTTGAATGAAGAAACACGGGATTTCATAACCATAAACGGTATACCACGAAATGATAATACAGACTTTAAAAATTCTAGAAATGTTTATAGTGATAAAACGAGATATTGTTCCAAAAGTTTATTTCAACGTACTTTAAAAAACGGAGAGAATCAGTGCCATGAGTGGTTAATTTATTCAGAAATTAAAGTGTCTGTATTTTGTGTTCCATTTAGTAGAAGTGGTGAAATGAATGCTTTTACTGGTGAAGGATTTCGTGACTGGAAAAACTCAAAAGCACGTATCGAAGCTCATGAAAATTCTGGTTTTCACAAAACTAACGTTAGTCATTTTAAATCTCGAGCAGTAGTTCACGGGCATGTTGATCAACGTCTCATAAAACAGCTCGACGAGGAAATAGCGTATTGGAAAAAAAATTTATACCGAGTAATTGCAATCATTAAATCATTAGCAATAAGAGGATTGCCATTTCGAGGAAATTCTGAACGAATAATGAGAATTTTTTAGGAACAGTAGAGCTTCTCGCTGAATATGATCCATTTTTATCTGAACATTTAAAATTGTATGCGCATCCTGGTAGTGGAAATACGTCGTATTTGTCTAAAACGATCTATGGGGAAATTATAATGTTGATTCAGAATAAAGTACTACAACAAATTTCTAATGAAGTGCAGTCTGCTAAGTATTTTGGTATAATTGTAGATTCTACGCCTGATATTGCACATGTCGATCAGCTTACTATAATTATCAGATATGTACGTCATGACGGTGAAATTGTGGAAAGGTTTCTAGAATTTCTACCAAATATCGGTCATAAAGCTACGGACATAGAGGATGCTTTGCTAAAATCTCTAGAAAATAATGGTTTGGACATAATGAACTGATAATGCAAGCAATATGTCAGGTATATACTCAGGCCTTCAGACACGAATCAAAACAATTAATCCTTTAGCAGATTATGTTCCTTGTGCCGCTCATTCTTTAAACTTGGTAGGATCATGTGCAGTTGAATCGGTAACAGAAGCAGTCGACTTCTTTTCTACTTTGCAAGAACTATACAATTTCTTTACTATATCTACACATCGTTGGGAAATTTTGGTGCAGCGTACAAGTTTAAGAATTAAGAGTCTTTCTCAAACTCGTTGGTCTGCTCGACATGATGCATGCTACGCATTAGAAAAAGAGTGGCCTGCAATCATTGATGCACTGCAATTTATTGCCGAAAGCAGAGATGAGAAACCGACTACGCGATCTGAAGCTACGGGATTGCAGCGAAAATTGCAGCATTTAGAAACCGCAATCCTAGTTATTGTTTGGAATGTAATTTCAGATCGTTTTAATGCTGCTAGTAAGAAGCTTCAAGAATCTCAAGCTGATTTATCATCCGTCGTTCTGATCTATAGTTCTCTGACTCTATTTCTTCAAGACATGAGAGACAAACAATTTTCTGAATATGAAGAAAAAGCCAAAGCACTATATGGAGCTCACGATTATTATTGGTATGATACTCGACGCAAAAAAACCAGAAGAATCCAGCCAGATGAGTCGCGGGTAAATGAAAAGAACACCTTCTTCTGGACAAGAAAATTTTCGTACAAATGTGTATTATCCTATTCTAGATACTCTGAGTGTACAATTGGCCAAGCGTAGAAGTGCATATGAAAAACTTCATGAAAATTTCAATTTTTTTGATAATTTATCTGAAATAGACACGAATGAATTAAAAAATCTTGCCAATAAACCAATCAGTAAGTATCCTGATGATTTGGAAGAGACGTTAGGCAATGAATGTATTCATTTACATTGTCAACTCAAAGATTCCTTGGCAAATATGGAAGATGTACGCTCTGCACAAACAATATGCAATGTATTGCATTCACGGAATCTTCGAGATGTTTATCCGAATGTGGACATTTCTCTCCGTGTTTTTTTGAGTATTCCGGCTACAAATTGTTCAGGAGAAAGATCTTTTTCTACTCTTAAAAGGGTAAAAACCTATTTACGCGCGAGCATGAGCCAAGATAGACTAAATGCACTTGCATTACTGTCTATTGAAGTCCAACTAGTCCAAGAAATTAATTACGACGACATAATTGACGTTTTTGCACGGACCAAAGCCAGGAAAAAGAAATTTTCAAATTGATTAATATTAAAAGAAATATGAATTATTTATCTGTCTAAAGTTTATACATATATTTATCTGTCTTCTTTATCAGTAATATTTAAAAAATTATATTTCAATAAATTAAGTTACTTCAAAATAAAAAACTGGATCAAAATTAATGAAATTCATTCCATCAAAAAGGGCGGCGTATCGAACGGGGCCTAGGGCGGCAGCAAGCCTAAATCCGTCACTGCTCGCATTCATAGTTCCACCATGGTACGAGATTGTGTCTTTTTGTGTAATGAGTTTTGCCGATTTCTTTGTATGCTGCCTTCAACATTATATCGTTGAAGCTGTTTATCGTAGAGTTAATGTCTGCAGATAAATTAGTATCAGGTACATTATTTTCAATAAGTGATGCAAATCCTTCCCAATTTGCTTTTTTTAGATTCCATTTAAATAAGAGATTCCAGAACGCATTCACATCTGTTAAAACATATCCTGGGGCAGATATAATGTCAGACCATAACCCATTAGTTGGCACCTTAAAGCTAAAACTAAAAGCTGTGAAAAAGACAACAAAGAAAGACCGTTATGACATGCGAAAATTAAAAAACCCGGACACGAAGGAAAAAGTAAGACATCACTTAGCAGAACAACTGCAAGAAACAAATATCAATAATGATGTGAAATTTGAATTAGACAGAATAAAAAACATTGCTACAAGCGTCAGTGAAAAATATTTAAAATCAGATCAAAACATCAAAAGAAAAACATGGATGACAGACGAAATTCTACATATGATGGAACAAAGACGACTTATGAAAGACACACCCGCATATTCAGCAATTCACAAGCAAATACAAAGAAAAATCAAGGAGGCCAAAGAAAAGAAATTACAAGAAGATTGCCAGGAAATAGAAGCCCTACAGGAAAAGTATGATAGTTTTAACATGTATAAAAAGGTTAAAGAAACGGCTGGGTTGATCAAGCCCAGAACAATATGTAAACTGACCGACAAACAAGGAAATCTAGTAATAGACAAACAAGACAAGATAAAGGTATGGAGCAACTACATCTCAGAACTATTTAAAGATGCAAGACCGCAGCGGCCACAGATAATAGATAAATCAGGTCCTGCCATCACCGTCGATGAAGTGCAATCAGCGGTGCAACAAATGAAAGATGGAAGAGCTCCTGGACCAGACAACTTTAGATCTGAAATTCTCAAACTTTTCGACGAATCTGGAATCACACAACTAACAGAGATGTTCAATCTCATCTATGAAAAAGGCGAACTACCGAAAGATTGGCTACTGTCGGAATTTGTTATAATACCAAAGAAACCAGGAGCAAAGAGATGCGAAGATCATAGAACTATCAGTCTCATGAGTCATCTATTGAAACTATTCCTGAAAATTATTCACAGAAGAATATACAAAAAGTGTGAAGATTATATGTCGGAAACTCAATTCGGTTTCCGAGATGCGGTAGGTACTAGAGAGGCACTATTCAGTGTACAGGTATTATTCCAGAGATGTAGAGACGTCAACTGCGACGTATATGCTTGTTTTGTAGACTACAGTAAAGCTTTTGATCGAGTACAACATCACAAACTAGTGGAAATATTAAATACTGTTGGGATCGATGGAAGAGACTTGGAAATAATATCGAGACTATATTGGGATCAGTCAGCATATGTGTCCGTAGAAGGAGAAAAATCAGATGCCATAAAGATCGCACGAGGTGTAAGGCAAGGATGCGTATTGTCCCCTCTATTATTTAATGTTTATTCAGAATACATATTTAGAGAGGCTCTCGAGGACGTAGATGAAGGAATATTACTAAATGGTAAAAGATTAAACAACATCAGATACGCTGACGATACAGTGATTATGGCTGGAGACCTCAATGGATTACAACAACTAATGAACAGAGTGTATTCAGTTAGTCTAGAATACGGTCTCGATATAAATGTCAACAAAACGAAGTACATGGTAATCAGCAAAAGTCAGATTCCACAGGAGCACCTCACCCTAAATCAGCTACAAATTGAGAGGGTCGGTAAATACACATATTTAGGAACTACACTCAATGACCAATGGGACCACTCACAAGAAATCCGCTGTAGAATAGAGAAAGCAAGGGCCGTATTTCTCAAAATGGCATCAGTTTTTAAAAGTCGATCTCTGACGTTAACTACCAAAATAAGACTCCTTCGCTGCTACGTTTTCTCCGTCTTACTGTACGGGGTCGAATCATGGACCTTGACCGACGCAACAACAAAAAAACTCGAAAGCTTTGAAATGTGGCTCTATCGTAGAATATTAAGAATCTCATGGACAGACCATGTGTCCAACGTAGAGGTCTGCAGAAAAATGCAGAAAGACACCGAATTAATAAAAACGATAAAGATCCGCAAGCTAGAATATTTCGGTCATATAATGCGAAATGAGAAAAGGTTCAGTCTATTACAAAATATCTTGCAAGGGAAGATCCCTGGTAAACGTGGCCCAGGACGACGGAGAAATTCATGGCTCAAAAATCTCAGGACATGGTTTTCAACAACTACTACAGGACTATTCCGTGCAGCAGCAAATAAAATCATAATAGCCAGAATGATCGCCAACATCCGGACCGGATAGGCACTAGAAGAAGAAGAAGAGATTCCATTTTGGTGAAGGATTAATGATTTGTGTTGCTGGATTATGATTTATTTTATATTTTTTATAATTAAAGGAAAGTGTTCACTGTCATTTAGATTATCTAAAACTTGTCAGTCAAGTTGTGTTACTAGGTTTGGACTGCAAATAGTTGTCTATGACCGAGAAAGTGCCATTAGATGCGTTGAAATGAGTCATACTTCCATTGTTTAACAAAGCAAGATTAGAGTTATCTATGATTTTTTTTCATTTTTCGACCTCTTGCATCTATTTTTTGTGAACCCCAAGAGTAATGATGTCCATTAAAGTCTCCCAAAAGAATACGGGGATTTGTTATTTGATTTATGAGTATTTTCGGTTCGTTTTCCTCTAATACGACGTCTGAAGGTAGGTACAGGTTGCATATGTGTAATTTAGTTTCTTCTATTCGTACAGCTATTGCTTCAAGGTTTGTTTGAAGATTTAGTGGTGTTGTCTTCAAATTAGATTTTATATAATTTGCAACTCCCCCGCTTCCTCTGTTTGGGTTACGATTTTTAGAAAAATTTATTTAGTTTTTAAGGATGTGTGTTTTGTCGTTTTTAAAGTGCGTTTCTTGAAGTGCTATGATATCTGGTGCGTTTTCGGCTAATAATAACTTGATCATGTTTAGATGGATATAATATCCATTTAAATTCCATTGTAATATTAAGTTGAAGATTAGTTATAAGTTTCAATAGATGCTGTCACTGGAGGTATCGATATCCAGATGTTTTTCCAATTTTTTTCCTAATTTAGTGCAGCGAGTTTTTGTGGTTCTCTCGGTTAAGTATGGATAAACTTGTAAGAGCAGTTCGATTGAACATTTGAACTGATCGATGTTGAGTATAGGAGGGTGGATGTTTTTTCAATTTTTTTCCTAATTTAGTGCAGCGAGTTTTTGTGGTTTTCTCGGTTAAGTATGGATAAACTTGTAAGAGCAGTTCGATTAGACCCTGTATGTTTGAAGTGAACTCTGTTGCTAAGTTTAATGCATTTGTGTCCTTTAACCCGTATCAATTTTCGAGCAGACATTTGAACTGATCGATGTTGAGTATAGGAGGGTGGGTTTGGTCTCCAAAAAATTTTGTGTTCTGGTTCGATTGTTTCGGATGTACTTTGCTTTCTTGCTTTCAGTGGACGTTTTGGTGTTTTATAATCTGTGTTTATGTTATCAGATGATGATACGATTTCCGAATGTGTTCGTTTATTGGATAGTTGTTTGTTTAGGGTGCTACTTTTATCAATTATTTGGTCTTCCGTAGCGCTGGCGGTAGGCGTCGCGTCGAGAGAGTTAAAGAGCCTGGGCGGAAGGTGGTCGGTGGATTTAGTGAGGTAGAGGTGTTTGTGTTGGAGGTGTTAATGTTTTGAGGGTTTGTGTTAGAAGTAGAGGATTCAACGCTGTCAGAATTTATTAGCTGTACTGATGGTGTGCGCAGTGAATTGTTTGATGCAGTGGGAGCTGCTGGGGCGAACTGTGTATTTGGACATTTCGATGCTTGGTTTCCAGTGAGTTTTAATTTGAAACATCCCTGGCTGTCTTGTGTAATGAATATGCGATAAGAGGAGCTATCATCGCGAAAGTCCAGGAAGTCAGGGATTGAAAGGGTGACATGTGTTGCTATATATCCTTGACGTCTTAAACTTAAAATGTGCATCTATGCCGGATCTGTTGCACCAATTCGTAGAAAGGATAGTGGAGATAATGATTGTAGTTCTATATTTTCGTGCGGAATTGTAGGGCATACGTTAGATAAGACAATTCTCTCCGAGGGAGTTAATAGTCTTCTGGCTTTGAGTTTTTCTCCGTTAACTATAATTACACCATGAAGTTGTAGGAAATTATAGACACAATTTTTGCTCTAGAGATAAACGCATACTCTGTTGTTTGATATCCTTGATGAAAAAAGTATGTTTTTTGGTTCTACAAGTGGCCCTAATTGAAGAAGGTAGTCCTGAAGATTAGCTCCACTAATGGCGTTGAAAATGATTGCTTGATCTTTAGTTGGATATTTAGTCGTGGTTTGGCTTAGAACGTTGAAGTATGATTTCGGCATTGTCTTGTTAATGTTTGTAGAATTTTCGGGTAATGGATCAAGTCCACGGTTATCAGGTTCCATTTTCGATCAATTTATAGCGAGTTTTCATAATATAAATTAGTGTGTTTATAAAATGTAGGTTATTCACATTTTTATTATTTTATCACTTTTACTGGACTACACTTCTAGTTTTTGCACAGGTAATTAATAATAGATTTCGAGACTAGCTAATTAGTTTGTCGATATATACGTCCGTTCTGTTTCGATGTCAGAACGGTACTCTTTATTGATTTTTATTTATAATTTTTCAGAGAGTTGCGTCAAATCATACAGTACTTTTGGATTTTTGTAAAATGCAAGACAATCTACTATCATGGATGTTCTCAGAGTATAGCTTCTAGTTCCTCAATGTTTTGTTTTTTGCAGGCAATGGTAATTCATGGAAGAGTCGAGTTATTGGCGCATCCTTTAAGTCAAAAATATTTACAAATGAAATGGAACTCGTACGGGAAATACTTTCATCTAGCCAACATCACATTTTACAGCTTTTTTTTAGCTTTCATTACAGCTTTTTCTTCGCAATTGATTCAACAGGAACCGCACCAAGCTAATATCGATTTCAACGTTACAAATATGACTCATGAGGTAATTCTAATACATTTTTTCTATTGAATGCGCGCGTAGATCATGAAGATATCTTTGTAAGATACAGTGATAAAAACACGAACCGTTTAATGTCTTATCTTGATAAATTTAAAATCATATCCAATCATGAGTATGGTTTTGGAGAAACACACAATCTTGGCATTAACATCTAAAATTATCGAAACTCTCAATGGTGGTAAACCATGCCCATGCGTATTTATAGATCATTCTAAGGCTTTTGGTACTGTCAGCTATCCTCTAATTTTGAAATCACTAGAGGGCGTTTGATTACGCGACAACTCATTAAAATTATTTGACAGTCAGCAATCTGTAAAAATAGAATATGTATTCAATAATAGCGAAATTGTCGAATTTGGTGTACTTCAAGAAACTGTTCTCGACCCTGTACTATTCAACTGTTTACTACCAATATCTCCAATGTGCGAAAACCAAAATGTTACAGGAGGTACAAAAAACGTTGTATAAAGAGGTTTTAAATGTTTCTAAGCAAATATTAAGACAACAATAATAGTGAGGATTTGATGTACCTTTTTGAAACTGTTTTTATGAATTTTTTATAGGAAAGCTTAATTTTTACATGTTTTTGAGATGAGAGGTATTGATATAGCTTCCATGTCAGATAGGAGGCTATTTCTACGCGTTATGAAAAGAGGTGACGGTATAACATTCCGATATAAAGTAGTACAAAAGATATTAATTCAAACTTGGTTAAATTGAACAAATATTTAGAAAAGTAACATTTTTATTAGTCACTTCTATATGGTAGAGTATCATAAGAATTATAACAATCATCTGGCAACACATTTATAAGTTCCTGCGATGTTTAAATTTTGATTTTTGTATAGCTATTTTTAATTTAATAAGTTGTCATTTTCCCACGTTGGGCGCCAATTGTCACTTTTCCTAAGTTTACCCGGCCTTGGGACTCTCCTCATGTAGTGAATTCGGCCTTAGTTACACTATTTTTTATCACTTCAATTGGGATAAGGTAAATCGACAAACAAAATTTCGGGACAAAAGGATTTATTTGACACAAAAATAAATTTAAATAAGCCATATATTCTCAATACAATACGAACAAGGATCATTTATTACAATAAAAATGTCCAACTCAATATTTTATATCTACCAAAAATAAGTTTGGGACTTATCTTGGGAAGACTCGGGACGTACAGCTCGGAACAGTATTCACGGGTTCTTGAGCCGTCGTTTTCAGCGATATGGTCCGGTGAGTCGATCGTTGGAGGGTCCGTCAAGTCCGTAAGTCTCCGTAAAGGTTCTTAAATGTCCGTAGAGGTGCGTAGAGGTCCGTACAGGCTGAGCTGTAGGGAGAGAAATAAAAAAAAACAGGAGAAACAGTAGAAAAGTGAAAATTTGAAAAGTATGAAGAGAATGAACAGGTGAAGAGCTTATACTCCAATACATACAAAAATTGAATTTCATTTTCAAAATAAAACCACAGAAATCTGTTCATTCTTATCCGTCCTGTTCCCAAAATAATCAGAAACAGCAAATTTAAATCGGTGGAAAATAACCATATAGAAAATCTGTTATAAATTCGCTTCATAAAATAACTTTGGACGCCACCAGATTTTTTTAAAGGGAACGGCGAAGAAAAACTGGAAACGCCATAACAAAAACATTGTTTATTAAAAATCGAAATATTTCAACTAAATAGAAAAATCGAAATAGAATGATTTGTAAACACGCAATTACAATTTGAAAAGATATAGATAACTTACCAGCAATAAGAATTAATATCACCCACAAAACTATTTGGAAAGTGAGTGCTGAAGTTGATTATCGGCGAAAAATGAACAAAAGATAGCGAATTCGACTTGAATCATAGTTTAAGTAGATATTTAACGACGGTAGAAACGAGTAGCCGACAAATAAGTAAGAAGATTTGTTGCGTTTTAGAATAGGTATGACTATTGCCTTCCTCCAAATTTATGGAAATGTGTGATTTGACCATATAGAGTTAAATATTTGCAAAATAAGTTTCTTAGCACTGATAGGTGAAAGGAGTACCTTGAGAAAAATTGAGTTCATCATCTCTTTATCCTTATATCTTTATATATATTATAATATATTCAAGCCTCTATATGATGAATTTTAATTATTTAATTTTAATGTGATCCGTCCTGTAAAGATAAATCTCAATTCCCCTCACGTTGATGTATATTGTCGCAGCGACAATTCTTGTACATACAACTTAAAACCTTATCTAAGAAATTTCTACTTTGACAGTAGTTGTCAAAAATATGCCCGGCTCTAATAAATATTAATTTAGTATTTCTAAAAATGAATTTATATGTGTAATCGACCTATTACTCTTCTCTCAGGGTGGGATCAAACTGTTAAAAAATTAATTATTCAAAATTTGTTTAAATTTTACGTATCTCCAAATTATCTGTTTCACTATTGGTCAGAACCTATAGTAACTGTATGTTTAATATTATAAAATGAACTTTAAATCTCTGATGACGTTTCCAATATTTCTGCCACTGCAAATTACCAACTGTCACTGATTTGATCTACAGTTTTATTTAATGAAAAATGTTTAGTTTTCTGAAATAATGTTATAAAAAGACTATAGTGAGTAGGAATGCAAAATTCTATATTATACTACTAGATTCAAATACAAATTAATATTCCCCAAAACTTATCACAAACGAAACAACAGTCGTAATTTCTACGAAACTTAAAATTACTACAACCTATATGCTATAAATTAACCTAATGAAAAACTTTTAATAAAAATTCCAATTGTCGATCTAAATCTTGATATGGATAAATGTCAAAAACAAGCTTCAATCAAATTTTTCTAGTTCTAAACTTTTCTTCTCTTATGTGAATTTCCTTATATGATTTATTAATTTTGTTTGCAATCAAAAATCTAATAGATGCATCTATGTCAAATTTAATTTAAAAATAGGCCTTATTATTTCTCGAGAAATTATTGTAAAGAAACTGGATCGGACTCACCAACTAATAACTGGACAACTCGTACAATTCTGATTGATCTTAGAATTCAGGAAACTTTCTAAATTTTATTTAGAAATCTGGAACACATTCACTACACACGATGCAATTCTTATTCGAAATATGCACGCACTGGCTTTATAATGAAATGGCTTTTGTATCTGGTTGTATTAATATACAACTTCTACTATCTACCAAAAATTGAGACAAGTCTAATTACGATGTTGCCTCTTCGGGATTTCAAATACAACTAATTAAACTTTTTTCAAATAGATAAATCTCCTCTCCTGTGGTTACGAAAAATTCCTTTTTTTAAAATACTAATTTATGTTTCCTTACAACAAAGAGAGATTTGAATTCTTTTATTATCATTGTAATTCTGATAGCAGAGACATCTGTATTTTAAAATTTCAAATATATTCTCCAACATGTAAAATAATTCTGTCTATCATTAAATATATTCTACATAAACATCATCCGAAAATTAAAATGTCACATTTGATTTGTATACCCAATCTTTCAAAATTATTGATTATACCAATAATACAGTGTGTATCGAAAGTATTGCATACAAATATAAATAGTTTTCCTTATTTATATAAATATATATATATATATATATATATATATATATATATATATATATATATACAAACACCTAAGATGGGACTACGACATAAAGAAACTCGCAGGATCAACTTGGGGCCGCATAGCTAGCAATAGACAACAATGGGCCCACATGGAAATGGAATATATAAATATGTAAAGGGAGGCTACACCATAACAAAATGGTTGAATGAGCTGCATATGATGATGATGATGATATATACATATATATATATATATATATATATATATATATATATATATATATATATATTTATATATATATATATGACATATATAGCACAAAAACTGAACATTTTCCATAAAATTTAAAATGGCTGGCCCATCTAAAATACATAAAGCTTTGATATTATATTTTACGACTTCATGTTTCCCCTGTATAAATCATTCAAATTTACATATTTTTAGGAATACGTGATGAGGAGTAAAATGCGTATACTGCAACACATTCATATCAGCCCGATGATGTACATCTGTGCCCTGGGTATAATAGCCTACATTGGTATTAACATATTCAGGGAAGCTCTTCAACTGTACCAACAGAAATTCTTCTATTGCATGGATCCTATGAACTTGGTAACGTGGTTACTGTACATTTCAGCTCTAGTTATGGTCCTACCGATATTTCGTGGTACCGAAACCATGTTCGATTTGCAATTTTCCAGCGCTTCGTTGACCGTATTTTTGAGTTGGTTCAATTTGTTGTTGTTACTGCAGAGATTCGATCAAGTTGGAATATACGTCGTGATGTTTTTAGAAATTTTACAGACGCTGATTAAAGTATTGATGGTGTTTTCCATACTGATTATCGCATTTGGTTTAGCTTTCTATATCTTACTATCAAAGGTACGTAATTAAAATAACATAAGGAGTATTTATTTTATAATATCATTATTTCTAGGGCGAACATCTTTCTTTTAAAACAATTCCCATGTCACTACTTCGAACGTTTTCCATGATGTTGGGAGAAATAGATTTCCTCGGTACTTACGTCAAACCATATTATTTAACCAACGACGGACAAGATCGATCCTTCCTACCGTTTCCCTATCCAGCTTTTTTCATTTTGGGATTGTTCATGGTTCTAATGCCCATTTTGTTGATGAATCTACTCATTGGTTTAGCCGTCGGTGATATAGAATCTGTCAGAAGAAACGCTCAACTCAAAAGATTAGCCATGCAGGTAAGTCAAAAGATAAGTAGAATTGAAGAAACTGGACCCAATTCAGCTAGAATATTCAATGAATTGGGAAGTAGCTTTTGAAAGGTTCTATTCAACATCTTGACAGTTATTATTATTTCATTAACAACAACTTTTTGACATGTTTAAACTAAGAAAATAATACAAAATCATTATTTTAGTCCCAATAATCTCCGGCACCCGGGCTCATACATGAGAAAATCGTATTGGCGGCTTCAATATTCCCCCATATCATGAGCTCATTGTAAGTTGAATAAATCAACAAATCCAAAAGATCAACCAAACAGTCGAAACTAGTTACTTATCATATATTAGGTACAACATTTAAACTTGAGTTATAAGAGTAATTTTTTTATAGGTAGGTGAAATCCCTCATGGACTGACAGCGAGTCAGTGACTGCCCTTCGTGTCGGACTCTTACCGACTAAAACACCCTTTCTCTCTTCTTGTTTTGGTTCTGTCCCGGAACTTCCTTTGGGTATTACTTCGGAACAGACCTGTTCTTGCCTTTTAAGGCCTTCTTCCTCATTGTGCACCTGTTTATCGCCTAATTTGGTTCATTCATTTTCCCATTCTCGGTTTATCTCCTTTTGTTTGAGAACTTGAGTGATGTACGTGGTGACGGCACTTCAGTTCTCCCCCGTTTGAAGCATCTTGGCAACGGCTGTCTCCGGGCTCAGCTCTCCGGTCTCCTTCGTAACCTCTTGTCTGAGGTGCTCCCATTTTGGACATGCAAAGAAGGTGTGCCTTGCGTCCTCTTTCTTCGTGTGGCAATAAATGCATGTAGCCTCATTTACTTTCCCTATCCTCTTCAAGTATGAACGGTAGTAGCCGTGTCCTGTCAGAAATTGTGTCAGGTAATAGCCAACCTCGCCGTGTTTCCTCTCCATCACTTGTCTGACGTTAGCAATCAGGGTGGCAGTCCATCTTCCTCTGGTTTCCTGAGTCCATCTTCTCTGCTAGACCTGTAGAGTTCGATGCCGTTCTTCTCTTTTGATGGTGTGCGGTGAATTCTCCCTCCTGCGAAGGTATATTCGTTGACGCTCGTCTGCCAATATATCGATCGGGATGACTCCTGCAATCACCTGAGCAGCAGCACCCGACACCGTCCTATACGCACTGCAAATCCTTAGGCACCCTCGCCTTTGTACCGCGTCCATCCTTGCCCTGTATTTTTGGAATCGTAGTGATTTTGCCCAAACCTCGGCTCCATACAGCATAATGGCATCTGTTGTTCCCATGAGCAGTCTCCTTTTGCCGCGCTTGGGCCCCTAATATTAGCCATAAGTCGGCTCAAGTTTGCCACCACTTTCGCTGCTCTATCCGCTGCTCCGCAGATGTGGTTCCAAAAAGTGAGTTTGCCATCTAGCATAACTCCCAGGTACCTCACTGCCTCTGTCGCTTCAATGGGCTGGTCTCTAACGTACACGGTTATGCCTCTATGTATGTGCTTTGTGGTGAGGAGTACGATTTCTGTTTTCTGGACCGCCAGACACAGGGATTTGGTTTCCATCCACTCCATTATCCTCCTCATTACTTGGTTCAGCTTGAACTGAAGTAACTCTACCGTGCGTGCAGTGATCACAACGACCACGTCATCTGTATATCCCACCAAAAGCACTCCGTCTGGCATTTCTATGCGTAGGATCCCGTCGTAGTTTATGTTCCGCACGTCCGCTCCCAGAACTGAACCTTGAGCCGCTCCTGAGGTTATCCGTTTTTTGCGTTTACCTTCTCGAGTGTCAAACGTAACCCACCGTTCGGACAGATAGTCCTGCAGGACTCGATAAAGATACGCCGGTACCTGAAAATCATATTTAAGGGCATTCAGAATATCCCTCCATCTGGCTGAGTTAAACGCATTCTTGACGTCGACAGTGACTGTCATGCACAGGTCCCGTGACCAGTGATTCCCAGTCCTCACTGCCTTTGCTGATTCCACTACTTCGTTTATCGCATCCACAGTCGACCTCCCCGTAGTGAAGCCATACTGTCTTGGTGGCAGCCCTCCTGCTTCTGCAACAGCATCCAGGGTTCTTCGCTTAAGAAGCTTCTCGTAGAGTTTACCAGCTGTATCAAGAATACACAAAGGTCTGTGGGCTGATGCCGTGTTTGGGTCTCCCTTGCCTTTCCCAATAAGTACGAGGTTAGCCACCTTCCACTGTTCCGGAAAAACTCCTTCCATCAGGCATGCGTTGTACATGTCGAGAAGCAGCTCCGGGTCGGTTTGCGCCACGATCTTCAAAATCTCTACTGGGATCCTGTCCGGTCCTGGAGCCTTTTTGTTTCTCATTGATGTTGCCGTTATAAGAGTAATAATAATAACAGTAATAATAATAAGGAGGCCGAGATTTACAAATAGAAGTGCAGAGAATGTGGGGACTTAAAACATCTATCATCCCCATTATAATAGGAGCAACGGGAACTATTCATAATAACTTCGGAGAATTGTTGAACAAAATACCTGGCAACAACAATAAAACCACAATTTGGACACTACAAAAAACTGCGCTCCTGGAGACAGCTCACATAATCCGACGAGCCCTAGGATAAAGATAAGACCATTTATTCTTAGGAACAGGGAGTTGTTGCCTAATGATTTCTAGTAGAATTTTAGGACCAGCGTGAAGATTCCTCTCATGTTCATTTTTATTCGGAAGAATTATTGGGTATTTGAAATCTTCAGGAAAATCCTCACAGACAAGCCTTGTTTTTAATTTTAAAATACCATTCTGGTCTTGGAAAATTTCGAATTGTCTCAGCCCCTTTAAATTATTTCTAAAGTATTTGTTCTGAACTAAATTAATTAAACATATTTCTGCTCTTTCTGGTTTCTCGGTATCCAAATTTTCAAATTTTCCTTTCTTTCTCGCGTCTCCATACCTATTTTTATGTTTATTTTTTTTGCCAATAAAAGTTTGACTGAAACCCAATTTGGAAATTTAAAGCGAAGGAAAACGCATCCAGCATAAGTAGATTTACTAGCATCAACAAAAACATGAATGGATTTATCTTTTAACATATCTTCATTTTCTGGAAATGCAATATATTTAGGAATACTACAAAAATGCTGGTACTTCATGCTCTAAAGCCAACTTTCAAAACATTTTTCCATATCTTCAAATACTTTTTGATCGTATGTTAATTTCAAACTCCACATTTCTTGTAATAGTAACTTTGGCAATAGAGTGAATGGAGCTGTGAACACAATGGGATCGAAAACTCTCTGTGTAGCTGAGAAAATAATTTGTTTTTTTCTCGGAATATCATGCAGAGTACTTAGGTTTTTAATATCAGACATCAAAGTATCATTTTGGTAATTTCAATGTATTCCCAGAATTGAAATGATTTTATCTTCACTGTTTTTATTCAGATTTAAAATTTTATACGTTACTTTTGTTAAATGTTCAACCTCTGAAGTCAAATTTACCACTCATCAAAATTTCTTTTGATTCCTCTATAAATTTGTTCAAATCTGTTTCATTTTTTACACTATATATGCAATTATCAACATAAAATGATTTGAGAAGTTGATTTGCAGTGTCGCCGTATTTGTCTTCATTTTTAAAACGTAAATTTAATGTAGCTGTTAATATGAAAGAACTAGGGTTCAACCCAAAAACTAACCCGCACTATGTGTATATTTTAATCATTCATTCAGGATGATTTTCCCACCATAAGAAATGCAAATAATCTGTCTTTTTCCTCGATACTAATTTGTAAAATTAATGGTAGGATAATATAAATCAAATTTGGACCTTTTTCTAATAAATCGTTTAGAGAATTCTCATTTTTATCTTTAGCGCCGAATACATTTGGTTGTTGTACTGTCTTTTAAAATTGTATGATGGGCACTGAAACTGGTTTTCCTCTGGTAAATCAGGATCTTCGTCTATTTTTTTAAACTGTGCCCAAAAATTTATCCACTTTTGGACATTTCCGTCAAACGTTTTTAGTTCTAATTTCGGCAGATTCAAACTTCTCCCAAGTTTTTTCAATGGTTTTTCTTCTTTGACTCTTCATTTCATTTATGATTTTCATCAAAAATTGACAATTGCTCTTACATTCGAATACCTCATCACGTAAGTTTTCTTCATCATCTCCTAGTGTTTCCAATGCCCTAAGTTGAGTTTTCAGCTTATCATACAACGTTGATAACGTTTTACCTTTGTTATTTTTTGAAATTGGCTGATTTACTACTAAATTTAACTATTCCCTCGCATAAACTTATTTATATCTCATCTCTTGCAAATCTGGTTTTCATTTGATGAAATGTGTTCTTGTAGTTCTTTACTGAAGGTGGGAAACTTTCTATTAGTATTCGTGCTGGTGAGCCTTCCTCAGTTGATTGAACCAAGTACTGAGACTTGTCCCCAAAAATTTATTCAGTTTTTCATATTTCCGTCAAACCTTTTTAGTTCTAATTTCCGCAGATTCAAACTTCTCCCAAGTTTTCTCAATGGTTTTTCTTCTTTGACTTTTCATTTCATTTAGGTTTTTTAACAAAAATTGACATTTGTTCATATATTCGGATACCTCATCACGTAAGCTTTCTTCATCATCTCCTAGTGTTTTTAATGCCCTAAGTTGAGTTTCCAGCTTATCATACAACATTGATGAAGTCTTACCTTTGTTATCTTTTAAAATTTGCTGATTCACTACTAGGTTTAACAATTTCCTCAGATAAACTTAATTAATATCTCATATCTTGCAAATCTGGTTTTCATTTGGTGAAAGGTGTTCTTGTAGTTCTTTACCGAATGTGGGAAACGTTCTATTAGTGTTCCTGCTGGTGAGCCTTCTTCAGTTGATTGAACCAATTACTGACACTTGTCTGCCTCTGGTAAATCAGGATATTCGTCTACTTTTTTTAAACTGTCCCCAAAAATTTATCCAGTTTTCCATATTTTCGTCAAACATTTTGAATTCTAATTTCCGCAGATTCAAACTTCTCCCAAGTTTTCTCAATGGTTTTTTTTCTTCGACTCTCCATTACATTTATGTTTTTATCTAAAATTGACATTTGTTCTTATATTTGAATACCTTATCACGTAAGTTTTCTTCATCATATAACCTTTTATTAATATTTTCTATAGATTGTTCTGTAAATTGGAGCCAATACAGCGAGAATATTCAATTAACTGGGAAGCAGTTTTTTGACAGCTTTTATTCAACTTCCTGACAATTATTCTTACATTTTTAATATATTTAAGCCAAGGAAATAATACAAGAATATTATTTTAGTCGCAACACCATTCCCAACAGAAAACAATCGTCTTTAATATAATTTTTTTCAGAAAATATACTTTTGCTTCATTGATTATGAAATATTGTGAGTCATACTCAAAATAAACCATAGTTTCAGAAATTACTTCGTTTCTTTAAAGTAAGACTGGTTTGCATATAAGCAATAAACACTTCGTGTCCATGTTCGAAGAATATGGTGCACATTAATACAAAGTTTGTAGTTTTAACTGGAGTACCGCAAGGTACATTGTTAGAACCAATACACCTCCTCAATTATATCAACAAAGATTTTGAGCATATCATATAAAAACACATTTGAAATGGAAAGAGTTAATCAGTTTTCTTTCTAAACGAATAACTATTTTTTAGGTTGTCTTACACACTGAATTGGAACGTAAACTTCCGACATTTTTGCTGGAAAAAGTGGATAAAATAGAATTAGTTGAATACCCCAACGAATGTAAAGGCAAAGGAGGTGTTTTAGACTTAATTTTGAGGAAATGGTTCGGTTGTCCCTTCTCAGATGATGGTAAGGCACTATATTTTCCCCACATCAATATGCACTTCTGCAGCAAATTTTCGAAACAGAAACAACTACACTTTGGTTTATACGTTCTGAAACTTCAATTAAGTCAATGGAAATGACAAAAATTGCGAATAACACTTTAAGTCTCAAAACTATAAATGTTTTTAGGTGCGGCTGATATAGCAATGGACAATACAGATGATTATATAGTTGCCGAATTGGATAAAACAAAGAAGAAATTGAGAGATATAACCAAAATATTGGACACACAACAGCAATTTCTTCGTCTCATCGTACAGGTAAAGGAACTAAGTTGGTTGATTCCCCCAATATAAAATAATGTAACGAATTTATTTTGGCAAGGGTCTGGTTCCAATTGACATTTATATAACTACTTACACTACTAAATTTCTGCACTAGTACTTTTGTTTTTAATTTCATACTAATAACAGAAGATTCCTAACAATTTTTTTACGGCTGTCGCTATCTTCTCGAAGTAATTCCGGTGCTTATTTTTAGTCTAATTTCCACTGAACCCACTTTTTTATAAATCAGCCAGCTTAATCATGTTTATTTTTCTTCTTCGTAACGTTTTAAAACTTTCTTTAGAATGCTACCAATGACGGTGTTGATTTACTACAAAAAAACTTATGTGTTAATTTCAGAAAATGGAAATAAAGACTGAAGCTGACGATGTAGATGAAGGAATACCGTCGAGTAACTTGAGTAGGGTGACTTACGGTTCCAGCAAATGGACGTCGCCGAAAATTCGAAAGAAGCTCAGAACTGCCATCAGCTTCACAAATAAGGGTACCTCTTAAAATTTAGGATAAAAGAAGAAGAAGTTATAAAAGATCATTGACGAATTTTGAATGCCGATCGCATTATCAAAATTAGCTCCATAGAAACAAAGAATTCATTCTTGGGAAATTGTCTTTTTTGTTATTGGTAATTTTTTTAATTTTTGTCGTTTATCATCTGAGAAGCATATTTTTTACACGAATTTCCATATTAAACTAATAATATTATTTAATTACTGTACATTTACATTTAAAATTTTCTTAAGCGTTTAACATCACAACTTTCTTCTCCCCTCTCTTAATTCATTTTAGTTTTGTACCAATAATCTCCTTTATCTCAGGAATATCTTCTTGCTAATTTCTTTAACTTATTTTGCTATCAACAAGTAAACTACTCTTTCTTCTGAATTGGGATTTATTCGAAATTTTTCATATTTTCATCTTTTTCAAAATTAATTTGGCCAATGTTTTATCAGCAACGTCTTTTTGCTCCTTTCTGCAAATTTATTTTGCTATAAACGAGTAAACTCTTTTTTCGTATGTTTTTTGTTATCAGCAACTTCTTTAACCTTTGTTATCTGCGTTCTTTATACCATTTTCTTCCACTTATTTGTTTTTTGTGGTCGGTAGACTCTTTTATTATGAATTTATTTGCTTTTTCTTTCTAATTTTCAATATTTCTTATTCATTATTAATTTTGACATAACTACCTTCTAAGGAATTCTGTCTATTCATTCCCATACATATTTTATTTCTTTTAAATTTTTGTACATTCCACATTTTTGTCATCAATTCCACCATTTACTTTCTTTTCTCAATATATTCTTCACTCATTCGTTTTTAGTCTTTTAATATCTTTTTATAAAAACTTTTTTGACGCTTTCTTTCACTAATTTCTTTTGAATTCGTTTGAGTTACTTTTCAGCAGACCAACCCATCAAAAATCTTTTTCGTTCATAACATATACCTCTGTATTTAACTCTGTATTAGCTTCAGTATCATTTTTTGACTCGGTTATTTTTTCATTTTTGAAACGATTCGTTTAATATTTTTTATAGATTTCCCTTTCTATTGTGTTTATCGTAATTTACGCAGTCATAAATCACTTCTGGTGTTTATAACTTTCACATTTTAAATAATTTTTGATTTTTATAAATATTTGCGTCCATGAACTGCATTATTTTAAATGTCGTGAAATAAGTCAAATTATTACTTAATAATTCCAATATGTCTGCTGAAAAACAACCTAGTTAACTGATTTTATTTTTATATGAAAGTGCATAGTCCAATAACATGGTCCCCTCTGGGATTTCACCGGACATAGGGCATTCGATTCGGAAACAAAAAAGACCAAGCCCCCCAAATTTTCAGCCCTTGAGAGTGTCTCCTCCGACCGCTAGGGCGAAAAAGCTGTTTTTCAGTATTTTTGCGATAACTCGGGCTAGAAATAATATGTTCAAATGCGGTTTGCGGCATTCGAAAGGTTTTTGAAAGGAGCAAGCGTTTGATTTTTTTAGGAATATTCGGCTCCAAAACCGAAAAATGGCGGCCATTTCAATATTTGTAACGTTATTTTCAGCACTTTTTTTCTTCTTGGCACAAAATTTAAAAACGGCAGTTTTGGCATTTTTTGAAATTTTTTGGCATTTTTGGCATTTTTTTGGAATTCTAGACATTTTTGGTATTTTTTTGGAACTATTGACATTTTTTGGCATTTTTGACATTTTTTGACTTTTTTTGACATTATTTGACGTTTTTGACGTTATTTGACATTTTTTGACATTTTTTGACATTTTTTGACATATTTTGACGTTTATTGACATTTTTTGACATTTTTTGACATTTTTTGTCATTTTTGGCATTTTTTATCACTTTTCAGATGGTTTATTGCGAAATAAGTGCGAAAAGGTCGAAAAAACGTCAAATATTCGTTTTTGGACATTTTTGACCGATTTTCGACGGATTGGTGATCGTATTGCCACGTTCTTGCGGGCATTGAATCACCATCAAGTATCTGAGACACTTCAATGAAAGTTCTGATCCCTCAGGAACGATTCCTTTCGACATCAGACCTCGGAAATCGATTTAGCACCCTCAAAAACCCTGTAATTCATTTTTCGGGTCCTCGAAATTTTTCCATAATAAATTTTTACATCTAAAACTCGAATGTCCACTTCATTTTTACCCCTCCCAACCATTTAATCAAGAAAGTGACCCCGAGAGCAGCATTAGCGCCCTCAAAAACTCCCGAGTAAGCCTGGTTGACCTTTACTCAACTCTTAGTTCCCAAAAATCACCCCTTAACTGCTGTTTCCAGCCCTCTGCCAACATTTTAGATGATATTGACCCTCGACTTACTCATGAAATAAATAATAAAACGTTTTTTAAGGAAAGGCATTAAATTATTCTCCAAATACATAATTATTCATCGCATGTACAAACTCTATAATTTTATTGAGTCTCTTAGAAAAACTTAAAATCATCTGAAAAAATGTTATTCATCGTCCTCTGAATCGTCGTTGATGTATGCCACTACACTATCGGTCAAGAAATTTTTCGTTAAAATCTCGGCTGGTCTCAGAATTATATCTTCATATCGTCCATTGGATAGATAATAAATGATTCCAGCCACATGTGCACAGCATCCCATTGTCCGATTCCCGTTCGCACAATCACAGCAGTACCTCAATATACTCCCAGGCCCGGAAGGTACACAAACTCCAATAATTTGTTTACATTCTCTGTAGAACCCTACTTTTAGGTTGTCGTCTTCATCCAAAATCTCAGCAAGGTGGGATATAGTTTGTTTCAGCTGGTAGGTACCACTGAAAAATATTATGAGGTCACACCTTCTCAATTCAGGAAAGTCTAAGATATTACAGGACGTTATATTTTTAAATTCCCGTTTACGCCGGTTCCAACGATTGTCTACGACCCTTTTGCTCAGCGCATTTTTTTCACTCATGTGAACATCAGAATCGAGTCGTTTGCCAAATTGGTTTTTAAGGAAGGATGCTATTCTGCATTATGCTCCAGTTTTGGGCAACACTTTATTGTCCAGCTTATTATCTGTTAAATGAAATGTTTCCTTCATAATCCCGTGTACGGCCTATACTACCCACCTTAACTTGGTCATAAGTCGAGACTTGTTTGATTCCTCAGTGGTCAATTGAGGACGCTTACCCTTCAACGTTAGCAATAACCTGTATTTCCTCTTCCAAATAAGAAACGACGTCACGAAAACCCCTATCCAAGATTAGAATGTCGCCCTTCTGAAGAAATCTCTTCATAGGATGTGAGGATTGCAAGATCGATTTCAGAATGCCTGCATCGTTTTAATTAGCTAAATAAGGTCCAGGCATGTCGACAACCCATCCATCAGTGGTGCAAGTGGTAAAAGGTTTACACAGCGGTACTTTTTTTGTCCAGAGAAAGATTTCCTCTGATATGCATTGTTGGAACTCTTCTCGTGTCGGATGTATGTTCCATCACAAAAAAGCCGTGTAATTTTTTTGCCATCTCCGAAGTATGCTCCTTAATAAGGGTCTCTCGAGAATCGTTTTCGAAACCAAAATGTTTCGCCAGAATATCTGTCTCAAAAGACTGCAACACCGATTTTTTTATTTTTGAGATTTGCGGCCTGTCAAAAATATCAAGTGACATTAAAAAATAAATGTAAACTGACAGATACATAATAAACTTCAACTTGACAGTTCAATTTTGAAAACGTTTGTAACATCAATTTTTGCAGATTACTATTAATAAAACTTATTTACGAAACAGCTCGGGTGCTTTATTTTCAACGAACTCATATTTTCTTTATGGTGCCGAAACCAGGGAAGTTTTATTATTTAGTAATCTTTTATCGGATCGAACTAAAACGATTATAATGGATTTAGTACTTCGAAAAACGTTACGCGCAGCATTAACGAAGCTAGTGAATAACGCGAACGACATTATTAATAACGAAAATGCAAATACTAGTGACGTGCCCGCGTTAATAGCTCGCATTAAAGCACAGAAGGACAGTTTAAATAGTGTTTGTTAATGAACGATTGTATCCCACGTTTAGTGATGAACATGCTGAAGCTGAGTGCGCGAAGATTGTGGAATACGATGATCTCGCTGTTGCAACAGTTGCGAGATTGGAACAACGTCTGAAACTGGAACGATCTTTACCGCCACAAAACGATCAGAGAAGCTTGGAACAACAGTCATATAACGGTAACGTTAATAGTCAGGAAAACATGTCGGTAAGATTACCAAAACTAAATTTCATTAAATTTAACGGAGATATTGAGGCTTGGCTGGCATTTTCGGAACAATTCCGGTTGGTCGTTCACGAGAATGGTTCTTTAAACGATGCTGCAAAATTTGCTTATCTTAAGTCTTATTTGTCTGATAAAGCCGCAGTAACTATTAACGGATTGACTTCTAGTCAGTCATCGTACAAAGACGCGATAGAACTTTTAAAAGAAGAATATCCTTATTCTGAACGTATAGTGGACAAATATATATAAAAACTTTCAACAATAGTTCCTGTAAAAAGTGAGACATTTCCGCGCTGTATAATACCGCGTCAACGATTACCGTTCACTGTCCACACTAGGTTTGTCACCTCAACAATACGGACTAATGGTTAAATCCATCATTTTTAAGGCCCTACCGTATAATTTGCGCGTTTTGTTCAACAAACAAAAAAATTACAAGTGAAACGGTTAGTAGTGACTCTCTTTCGCAATCGGAAAAATCAGACAATACCGTAGATTATAATAAGCAAATTAGCAGTTTATTGCAATTTATTAAAATAGAATTGGACTCAATCGAACAAGCTCATTGTGGAAAGGTAACGGACAATAAAAATTACAAAGACAATAATAGCAAACGAACATTTTTAACTCAAAATAATAGTGCATCAGAAAACGATCAATTTACGGCCGCGAGTTTATTAACTGTTAATAATGAAAACTGCTTGTTTTGCAAATCAAAAACGCACAAAACAAAAGATTGCAAAACGTTTATAAATATCTCGCGTAAAAAGGACATTTTAAAAGAAAACAATTGTTGTTTTCGCTGTACCAGACCAACGCATTCTACAAAATTTTGCAAATCGCGTCTATTTTGTGCAAAGTGCAAACGTCGACACGCGACCTCAATGTGCGATCCATCATTTGCCAGTAACAATAATCGAAACGGAAACAGCAGCCTTTCTCAGTCTAGTCTCACCGAAAATCAAAATAATCGCATTGTTGACAGCGCTCCTAATAATGTGACAAATCGTGATAACTCTACTGCATTAACAGCTAACGGGGCAAATAATAACGTTTATTTAATGACCGCAAAATGTTTAGTAACTAATAATACCGCAAATGACTTGGTGATTCGGTTTCTTATGGATGGAGGTAGCCAATTAACTTTCAAAATTTTAATTGAGTATCAGCATTAAATGTACAGGTAGACTTTGAACAAGACAATGTAGATATGAAGAAATTTTGGACATTAGAGACATTAGGTATTAGTGAAAACGAACATTTAAAAAATAATTATACGGAAGCTTCTATTAAGGAAAAAATTCATCTTAGAAACGGACGATATGAAGTTTCGCTGCCGTGGAAAGCAAACTCTAGAAAAGACTCTAGTTATATTGGTAGTATAGCACGTGTGAATAGTTTATTGTCTAAGTTGCGCCGAACCGGTAAACTAGCTGAGTATGACAATGCTGTGCGTGAATACTTAATAAACGGATGTACAGAAATAATTTCACAAATTGAATAGATGAGGCTTTTACTTGATGAAGATCCATACTGAACGATGAAATAAAACAATATAGTTTGTTTAAATCTTCATATATTTGAACTAATGTTCAATTTAAACTTGTTGACGCGTTTCACTAACACAGTAGCTTTGTCAAAACGAATGAAGGTAAAATATAAAAATGTCTTAATATATACAGTGCTAAATCTATTTACTAAGGTTAACAATGGTATTAAAAGATATTACCTGGAAATTCATTCACTACAAACATTCCTAAGCTATCTTCTAGGTAAAGAGGTTCAATAAAGGAGACTGATTGATATCTATTTGGTCGTTAAGGAGATTACCTGAATATTTATTTTTGTTAATCTCTAGGGCTTCTAATAAATTTAAACTAAAGGATTTACTGACTATATGGAGAATTTCAAAATTTGGGTCGAGAATGTGTTGGTTTTCTAATAAATGATTTGAATAGTTAGAATCTAATTTTTTGTTGTCATAGCTACGTTTGTGTTCCGAAATTCTAGTTTCAAAATTTCTAAAAGTTCTACCGATATAAATTTTATCACAATTGTCATTAGCACATTTTAATTTATAAACTCCTGATTTGTTTAATTTTGAAGATTTAGATTTATTATTTTTAATGAATTTGGATAAATTGTGAACAGTTTTAAAGGAAATATTCATGTCTAAAGTTTCTAAAAATGATTTAATTTGTAAGGATGGTGTTCCAAAGTATGTTAAGCTTTTAAATTGTCTATTATTTTTATCTGAAGGGAATACTTGTTCTAAAGTCTGTTTTTTTATCTTTTTATTTATGATATTGTCAATTAAACTTGGATCGTAATTATTATTAACTGCTATTTGTTTTATGATATTTAATTCTTTGGTATAATTATTAATATTTAATGGGACTGTTAAGAGTCTGTGTATCATACTATTGAAAGCTGCTAGTTTATGACTGAATGGGTGGACCGAACTATTATGAATTGTAATATCTGTATGTGATGGTTTATGAAATATAGAAAAATCATGTTTATTATTTATATTTGAAATTGTAAGGTCTAGAAAGTTTATAGACTTATTTTGTTCAAGTTCTACGGTAAATTTGATATTATTGTGAATCGAGTTTATGTAAGTAATGAAGCTCTCTAATTGTCTATTTGTACCGATGAAGCTAGCTAAAATGTCGTCCACATATCGGTGCCAGTACATAAATTTTTTACTAAGGGGGTGTTCATGAATTATTTTTTCTATATTATCCATGAATATTTCTGCTAGTAGGGGGCTGAGAGGGTTGCCCATAATCAAACCATCTTTACTGCTATAAACCTCTCCATTGAAATAAAAATAATTTTGATTCAAACACACTTTTAATAAAGTAATGATATCAGAGAGAATTATAGGATTAACATTATTGTATGTGAGCAAGTTATCAACAAGAGTTATAGTTTCTTTAGGAGGTATACTAGGGAATAGATTTGTTACATCGAACGATATGAATTTAGAATTATGGGGTAGTATTATATCTTGAATATTATTAATTAATTCCGTTGAGTTTTTAACTGAAAATCGAGGTATGAATGAACAATATTTAGAAATGACATCTATGAGAATCTTTGAAATTTTGAATGAAGGTGCTGTGAAATAAGAAACAACTGGCCTGATAGAGTACCCCTCTTTATGGAGTTTAATTAATGAATAAAGTTAAGGGTGTTGCGGATTGGGTAAAAATAATTTATATTTTTCTTTATCGTTATTTATGGATTTATCGTTATCTACTGCTAATTTTATTTCTCTCTGAAATTTATTAGTTGGGTCTTTTTTAAGGGTCTCAAAATTGCTTGCCTGAATAAAATTGTTGGTTTTTAATAAATAATCTTCTTTAGGTAATGCTATTACCGTATTTCCTTTATCTGCTTTTGTGAAAATAAGACTATTTGACTTTGATTTTTGTTGAATTGAATTGGCGGCTGATAATTCAAAATTGGGTTTGTTAAACTCGACGAATTCTTTTTTAATAATTTCTGAAGCTTTGTGTTTTAGATTAGAATTATTTGGAATATTATACAATTTAATTTTTGTTTCTATACCTAGTTTGTTGAAGTTATCCACCTTCATTCAAAATTTCAAAGATTCTCATAGATGTCATTTCTAAATATTGTTCATTCATACCTCGATTTTCAGTTAAAAACTCAACGGAATTAATTAATAATATTCAAGATATAATACTACCCCATAATTTTAAATTCATATCGTTCGATGTAACAAATCTATTCCCTAGTATACCTCCTAAAGAAACTATAACTCTTGTTGATAACTTGCTCACATACAATAATGTTAATCCTATAATTCACTCTGATATCGATACTTTATTGAAAGTGTGTTTGAATCAAAATTATTTTCATTTCAATGGAGAGGTTTATAGCAGTAAAGATGGTTTGATTATGGGCAACCCTCTCAGCCCCCTACTAGCAGAAATATTCATGGATAATATAGAAAAAATAATTCATGAACACCCCCTTAGTAAAAAATTTATGTACTGGCACCGATATGTGGACGACATTTTAGCTAGCTTCATCGGTACAAATAGACAATTAGAGAGCTTCATTACTTACATAAACTCGATTCACAATAATATCAAATTTACCGTAGAACTTGAACAAAATAAGTCTATAAACTTTCTAGACCTTACAATTTCAAATATAAATAATAAACATGATTTTTCTATATTTCATAAACCATCACATACAGATATTACAATTCATAATAGTTCGGTCCACCCATTCAGTCATAAACTAGCAGCTTTCAATAGTATGATACACAGACTCTCAACAGTCCCATTAAATATTAATAATTATACCAAAGAATTAAATATCATAAAACAAATAGCAGTTAATAATAATTACGATCCAAATTTAATTGACAATATCATAAATAAAAAGATAAAAAAACAGACTTTAGAACAAGTATTCCCTTCAGATAAAAATAATAGACAATTTAAAAGCTTAACATACTTTGGAACACCATCCTTACAAATTAAATCATTTTTAGAAACTTTAGACATGAATATTTCCTTTAAAACTGATCACAATTTATCCAAATTCATTAAAAATAATAAATCTAAATCTTCAAAATTAAACAAATCAGGAGTTTATAAATTAAAATGTGCTAATGACAATTGTGATAAAATTTATATCGATAGAACTTTTAGAAATTTTAAAACTAGAATTTCGGAACACAAACGTAGCTATGACAACAAAAAATTAGATTCTAACTATTCAAATCATTTATTAGGAAACCAACACATTTTCGACCCAAATTTTGAAATTCTCCATGTAGTCGGTAAATCCTTTAGTTTAAATTTATTAGAAGCCCTAGAGATTAACAAAAATAAATATTCAGGTAATCTCCTTAACGACCAAATAGATATCAATCAGTCTCCTTTATTGAACCTCTTTACCTAGAAGATAGCTTAGGAATGTTTGTAGTGAATGAATTTCCAGGTAATATCTTTTAATACCATTGTTAACCTTAGTAAATAGATTTAGCACTGTATATATTGAGACATTTTTATATTTTACCTTCATTCGTTTTGACAAAGCTACTGTGTTAGTGAAACGCGTCAACAAGTTTAAATTGAACATTAGTTCAAATATATGAAGATTTAAACAAACTATATTGTTTTATTTCATCGTTAAATAATTTCACCTAACGAAAACGAACAAAACCGCATTTATTACATGCCGCATTGTCCGGTTTATCGCGAGGACAAGGAAACCACAAAGTTGCGGGTAGTATTTCATGCATCCGCGCATGCGCCAGGTTTTGAATCGCTAAATGAAGTATTATACTCCGGTGACAACTTGGTGCCTAAATTGTTAAAGATATTGTTAAATTTTCGATCAGGCTCTATCGGTTTAATCGCCGACATCGAAAAAACCTTTTTGCAAATATCATTTGTAGAAAAGGATCGCGATTCACATCGCTTTTTATGGTTCGAAAACCCTCTTAACGAAAACAATAACAAACATTCGTCGGAACTCGCTACATATCGCATGAAACGTGTAACGTTTGGTGTTACATCAAGCCCATTTTTGCTGTCAGCTACTCTGCGTAAACATTTTTTATCACAGCCAGAAAAGCTTACGAATACCTCCAATATTCCATTAGAATCATTTCATGTAGATGACCTGATAACTACTGCTAGTTGCTTTGAAGAAGCTTACGAAATTTATGAGCAATCCATCAATATACTCCAAGGAGCTAACATGAATTTAAGAAAATGGTTCTCTAACGATAAAGAAGTTATGAAAACGGTCATAAAAATCCCAGAAAGAACGAAACCAAAAAGGTATTGGGTATTTCATGCCACACAGCTACAGATGAACTTGCAGTTGACTTAAAATCCGTAGCCAATAAAAATAAAGCGGTAACAACAAAACGAACAATACTTCAAAATATTGCAAGGATTTATGACCCATTAGATATATTAAGTCCATTTACAATTAGAATAAAAATTTTGTTACAATATATTTGGAAACAAAAATTAGATTGGGACACTATTTTACCCGAAAAGTATCTGACAATCTGGTTTATATGGTGTTCGGAACTACCTACTATGGATGAACTACAAATCCCCAGAAGTATAACTTCAAATAAATCCAACGACATCGAACTTCACGTGTTCGCTGATGCTAGTATCCAAGCTTACGGTACAGTGGCATACGCGAAATGTCTAGAAACTAACGAAATAAATTTTATATTGTCGAAAAATCGTGTAGCGCCTCTCAACCAAAATGGTAACAAAGAATTAACCTTACCCAAGTTAGAGCTTACTGCAGCATTATATGCCGCTTGACTGCAGGCATATATTTTAGAAAATTTTAAATTGAAAATCAAAAGAGTTATATTATGGTCCGATTCTAAAATGGCCTTGTATTGGATCCGTGGAAAATCACAGAAATGGAAACCGTACGTGCGCAACCGACTGGAAGAAATACAAAAGCTAAGCAAGGGTGTTTGGAGACGCTGCCCTGGGAAGGAAAATCCTTCGGATTTGCTAACGAGGGGAGTCTCAGCGAAGTTTTTGGTTGGATCTAGTTTGTGGCAGCACGGGCCCTCCTGGCTTAAAGAAGACTCAACAAATTGGCCAAAAGATGAATGCTGCGACGAAACAACGTTAGAGGTCACCAATTTGTTTATAACTAACGTCAAGATACCAGAACCAAAGGATGCTTTTAAAATTACTCTCGTTAATGCTCTAATAAATAGTGATGAACTCCATACAATTCCAGCAGAAGTAGAATCAACGGTCAACTCAAGACCATTAACGTATATTGATGACGACGACACCAATTTATTGATTTTATCTCCAGCGTATTTCCTAGTGGGGGCAAAAAATGTTGGTTTTTCCTAAATCTAAAATTGCCTGAAATCAACCGAAACGATATACTTAAGCAATGGAAATCGAGGGAACAATTGGTTTCCAAGCCTTGGAAAAAATGGACAACGGAATATCTTCAGCAGCTGCGAACGTTTCACCATAATTATCGTCCTAATTCTAGGAGCGTAAGAATAGGTGACATCGTACTATTGCATCAAGAGCATACGCCCAGGCTACAGTGGAAGATGGTTAAAGTCATCGATGTGTTTGTAGGGCGCGATGGTCGAGTGCGGGCTTGTGAAGTGCGATTGAGTGACGGGTGTAGACTTCGTAGACCAGTGCAACTTTTTTTTCCATTAGAAGTTGAAGATTCTCCGCCGCGGGAGGGTGTCAAAAATATCAAGTGACATTAAAAAATAAATGTAAACTGACAGATACATAATAAACTACAACGTGACAGTTCAATTTTGAAAACGTTTGTAACATCAATTTTTGAAGATTACTATTAATAAAACTTATTTACGAAACAGCTCGGGTGCTTTATTTTCAACGAACTCATACATTCTTCACGGCCCAAGTATAGAAACCAGTAATATGTTACCAGTTACCGGTTCGTAGCTTGAAAAGGAACACTGTCAAGGCTTGATGGTTTGAGTTACCAACTTCACATCAGAGTTTCTCATTGAAGTTAACATGTCCCGTAGCTGATTTATTTGCTCCCACGATAACCCCGTGAACGCTCGAAGACTTCAGAAACGCGTAAGGAACAATTCGCTGGATAAATGCGGAAACTTGAGATTTCGTTGTTATAGAAGTAAATAAGCCTGGCAGACCACATTCTTAAATGGAATGATTAACCTTCTCTCAGTGAAGACCTGCAATCGGGCCTCTAAGGGCACAGTAATGAGACCTTTTGTCACTGAATACCCGCAAATGAAACAGTACTTGTTAGTGGATACCACACGCGAGAAATTTAACTCTACACGCCCATTTTCGTAATTTCTATTCTCTGTCTTCCACATTTTTTCACCTGTTGACGTATCGACGCTGGAACTACTTTCTTGAGTCGTTGTTTGAGGAGAACCTGAGGTCTGGGAATCCGGTTGAGTGTGAGCAGGATTGGGCCGTAGATTGCTAGCAGCAAGATTCTCTTGAATTATTCCCCGACTAATTCTCTTTCTGCAGCTTTCACATACAACAGCTCCCAAAGATAAATTGACATCTTTCATTGCGGATCTAGCTTTCAGAACGTCGAGGTCAGTCTTGATATATCTCTTTATCCCGCCCAGTTTTCTGAAATATTTCGAGCATGCTCCACATTTTTCATCGCTTGACATCTTGGTGTATTGGAATGATCTCTGGAACGAAAATATGTGCAGTACAACCTCCAGACAATGAAAACTACATAACCAAACAAATAAACGTGAAATTAGGCCGTATTAATGCCAGGGAAAACCTCGAGAAAAAATGCTGAACAAGGTGGCAAATTGTAGTAGTGATTCAGTATTATACCATTGGAATATTCCAGGAGACTGTTTAGTTGATATTATGATCCGTCAATGAACTTGGATTATTCGGTCGATGGAGAAAACTGAATAAAATGAACTCGGGAGAACCGGAGATCAATAATGGATCAGATTTGCCCGGCACTAAAAACCTTCCTTAGGGCGCCGGGAATCGAATCCTCTCTCTAAAATTTTGAAATCCGACCAAGGTTTCCCGTCCCGCCATGGCTTAGAAGCCCAGGAAATGGGCCTTTCATTCTGGCCCAATCCCCGCTACGTTTGAACCAATTTACCTTCTGCGCATGTGCATTTTTCTTTGATAGTGTTCCATTTCTTCGAAAAGTCAACTCCATAACAGATTTCACTACCCTATGTGTAATTTTTACCTTATTTTTGCCTTGACTAACCAACTCCAAACACAAAAAAATATGAAAAAAGAAGAATATTTTGGCCAAAAAAATGAAACATCGTACATTTTACGCTTTTTGGAAGCTTTTAGCATACTGCAATCGAAAAAGGAGTGTCTGAGGAAGAGAATGCAGTGTACTACAGGTCAAACGGTTGCCTAACACCCGAGAAACTTCCAAAACACTGCGCAGAGCCTTCGCGTGGACTGAAATTAGTTTTTTGGAATCTCAATTTTTTGCAGCTTCGAATGTGAAAAAATTATAATAATGTTCAGCCTCTATTTCAACTGTGTTTACCCCCACACATTGATGTCTCCCGAAAAAAGTTCCCAAAAAACTCCAAAATCTTGCGAAAGAAGCCTAACAAACATACCTAACTCTACTTCAGCGGTAAATATAATTTTCAAAAGGGGCAGTTTTGAAAGGCTAATTCAATAACAGAAACGTTTTTACTTCCCTCACACTCCAATAACATGTGTCTACAGGCACCACGCTTCACACAAATTCGAAAATACCAACCCGGTTTCGAAAACCTTTTTCGATGATTTTTAGTTTTTGCTAGATTTTTTTTTAAATAAGAAATGGACTCATCGAAAGTTTCTGCTCGAAAAGGTAAAGGGATACCGAGTTAATAAAAAAAACTAGAAGTTTCTAGGTTGCTAGGGCTCCGAGAAAGCAAAACATGCGTAAAAATTCTCCCCAGGGACCAAGAGTCGTTGCCAAAATAACTAGTTTTCTAGTGATTTCGGGGGTGGAGTTATTAATTTGATTATTCCCTAGGTTTTTATTTCACTTTTGCACCCTTTCCTTTTTTTAAATGGACACTTTCCTTTTTTGTGCAAATGAAAAAAATAACAATTAGAGTCTTACATACCCGCTTAAACTAAATCTTCAACTTCAGGAACTTCACACTTTCCAATATTCTTCCCTTTTCATATCACAAAAATAAGCTCAAATGTTTGTTTCAGTTCTTAGCCCTTCATTTTTTTATAAGAAAATAATACGGACAAGCCAAGGACTCCAAAACAAAGAATGTTTGGAACTGACAATACTGATACATAAACAGCTGATTGCGCTTGCGTGTTGCCGACCATAGACTTATAGAGATAAACTGCACGATTCATAGGATTTTATGTTACCTAGATGATGCGCGGTCTATCATATATGTCTATGGTGCCGACTACGTTTTCTAGCTTGGAGAAGACTCTGGAATTTTTTTTAATTGCCTTTCTAGCTTAAAACTTTCAAAAGCATTTTCAAGGAAAAATGTTTGCTCACAAAAATTCCTACATCAAATACGTTACCATAAGGGTTGAAGCGTCAAAGGTTAAACTAATGGAACATTCAACGGGTGCGAACGATTCAGCCCCAACCCATCCCCTTGAACACCTCCACTATTGCCTATCCTTGAAAACGATTTATTATTTATTCGGAAGTATGTCGAGGGTCGCTATTATATGAGTTGCAGAGGGTTGAGGGGTGATTTTTGAGAACTAAGAGTTGATTAAAGGTCATGCAGGCCTACTGGGGGGGTTTTTGAGGGCGTTGATGCTGCTCTCGGAGTTAGTTTCTTTATTAAACGGTTGGAAGTGTTAAAAATAAAGTCAAAATTTGGGATTTGGATGGAAAAATATATGATGGAATAATTTTGATTGCCAGAAACTTGGACTAGAGGGTTTTTGAGGTTGCTAAATCGATTTCTGAGGTCTGATTTCGAAGGGAATCGTTCCTGAGGGATCAGAACTTGGAACGTGGCAATAAGATCACTAATCCGTCGAAAATCGGTTGAAATAGACCAAAATTGCACATTTAACGTGTTTTCGACCATTTGCACCATTTAAAAGAATTTTCGCAATAAACCTTCTGAGAGTTAATAAAAAATGCCAAAAAATGCCGATTTTCAATTTTGTGCCAGGAAGAAAAAAGTGCTGAAAATCACGTTACAAATATTGAAATGGCCGCCATTTTTCGGTTATGGACCCGAAAAAAATCAAAGGCTTGCTCCTTTGAAAAACCTTTCGAATGCCGCAAACTGTATTTAAAAATATTATTTCTAGCCCGAGTTATCGCAAAAATAATGAAAAACAGCTTTTCGCCCTAGAGGTCGGAGGGGACACTCTCAGGGGCTGAATATTTAGGGGGCTTGGTCTTTTTCGATCCCGGATCGAATTCCCTATGTCCGGTGAAAATCCGAGAGAGGAGACTTTTGACCATCTTATTGGGCTATGCCAAATTTATTTATTTATTTTAAGTTTTCTAGATTGAATATATAATTTATAAAAATAATGAAAATGTATGTGGTGTTAGTTTTTAAAATATAAGAAGTATATTGTATGTTGAAAATTGGAGAGTATTAATTTTTGTATGTTGGCTGAGCAAATAAGCACATGTTTGTCAAATTTTCAAAATAAAAAAATTCACAGAAACACTTTGAATCTTTCTTCTATTTAAATACCAAACCAATTGAAGTACCCAGCACATGACTTCACATTATGTAACAAGGCTATTAGTTTTCAAGCAATATTTTTTTTAATACTTTATTCAAAAAATTTCAGAAAATATTTTTTCGTCTGGACCTTGTGTACGTTTACGTATTTCTTCAAAAAGTTTTTCGTTGTAGGTGGGAGAGAGACACACTTCCTATGAAACTCAAAATTTGGGAAAATTCTATAATTAATTTTACTCGAAATTTACACAATTTTGTACGTATTTACTTCAATTTGATATGGCCCCACGTTGGGCGCGCAAAAAATATGCCACTTACCGTTATTCACACAACCCTAGAAGTCGCCCTAAATCTACACGAATCTCCTTGTATATCACCAGATTCTGTTTTTTTTTTTATTAAAAAGGATACATATTAAAACGAAAATTTTAAAATATAGCTTTTATTAAAAATCATCTTTATAAACATACTCATATGGAAAAATTACAAGGCACTTTCTCCTAGAATAAAATGGCACAACTTTTAGTGCTTTGATAACAAAAAAATAAGTAATAACAGTTTTCAAGGTCCAAACATTCATATATATAAAAAATACGTACAAATGAGATTTATCGGAGATTTTGTTCTAATATTCGAATTAATAAAATCTTAATGATTCAACTTAATGGTTTTGTAAGGAATAGCAACGCTAGTGACATCTACCAAAAAATAATAAAAGTAATATATATTGAAGCTAAATAAATAATTTTCTGTTTGTTCTTGTAGTGGGTACCATCCTTGTTTATATATAATGATATTATATATAAACAAGGGTACAATCTATCTAAATAAACAGTTTTCTCATTGTTTTTGTAGTTGGTACAATTTAATGGATATCATGTTTAATACTAGTTTCAAATATATGGGATTAACACTTTTTTATATTCCTATTGTTTTGGTCGATGTTATAAGGTTACAATAATATAAAATATTCTTAATTACATCAAAATATTCGTATTGTACAAAAATTATTATAAATTTATCACAGATAGTTTGGGCAAGAATATTTAGGATATTGGCATCACTTTTCCCCTCAATAACTCACCCTAATAGTTAAATTAATACGATATATATATATACAAAAAAAAAGTATACAAGAAAATTCTATAAACAAAAATACTTTTTGTATTTATTTCCGTCAATATGGAAGTAGTTTGATTTCTGTTACGATTTTTCTTGTATTCTTTGACATAATGAAAATTTATGCGAAAGTTATGTGCACAAATTCTGCCATATCCATGGCACTAGAGTTATTGTCAATAGTTTTGACTTTAGAGTTCGTATATAATCTAATTAAGTAGCATAAAACAGTTTTTCCACAGCCTCGCCTCCAAGTTGAAAGTACAAAAGGCCATACGACTCAAAACAAAATCAACATCAAAAACTGATACAATTTTCAAAATTTAGTCATATATTTAAAAAAATTTCAACTTCTTAGTTGAAAATAACATTTTTAAAATCTGTATATAAGGTTGGTTAAAAATATAAACATTCTAGATCCATTTTTGACATCTTCCATTGCTAGTGGCGAAAATTTAAGATTCCTGCACTGCTAGCTAGAATGAGAAATAATTAGTTTCGGCCCACTGTAGCAAAGCGTATACGCAGAAATGTTAGGCTTTTGGCATCTTAATCGACGATGGCTAGCTAGCGATGGTCTCGTGTATCAGTTTGTGATCTATTTGAAGTGTCACTTTATCTTTGTCAAGTTCGTGCATGTAGGGCTGAGGTAGTAACCGTGAGACAGCTGGAACACTGAGACATGATAGTTTTGTCAAAAGGTATCTGTATTTGGATGATACAAACCATTGAATAGTAATCCTACCAACCAACAGAGGGCTCTCAATACATCAGATGCAATTTAGTTGATAAAGTAAAAAAGAAGTAAAATATGATCAGTTTAGTGTGTGACAAAGGAAATTTATCAGCCCTCTAGGAATTTGTATTTTTCCTGGTTAATAACCAATTCAAACGAGGTAAATCTACTAGAAGTGATTATTAGTGTCATGGTAGCACATGACTAGTTTTTAGCTCGTAAATTCAAGATTTAATATTTTGTGAAAAGTATTTATAAAAAATGTGCTTCAGGAACACTGAGACTAGTCATAATTGAAACAGTGAGACGTGTCTCAGTGTTCCTTAGGCATGTCTTAGTGTTACTTATTGCATAGCGGCATTACAGACCAGGTACAATTTTTATTACAGACAATGATAATGCCAATAAAGAGTATAACAGACAGGGTAGTGGGGCGATTTAGCGACACAGCAATGAGATAAGCTGTTCTGTTAGTCCAACAAGGCATGAAACGATCCTGATGTTAGAATGTGTCCAAACTATACAGTCAATCAGTCTTTCACTTCAGAACAAGAGAATGAAATTTGTGATTATATTATGACGTGTGCAAAAATGTTTTATGGACTCTCTCGAGATGACACCCGTCGGTTAGTGTATGAATGCGCAATCCGAAATAAAATAAATATTCCTGAGAAATGGCATGCGTGCCAATCAACATCCCTTGCCTGGGTAAAGGGTTTTCAAAAAAGACACCCCATCTTAGAGCTTAGAACCCCAGAAGGGTTTTTATCAAGAGCCACTGGATTTAATGCATTTAATATAGAGTCTTTTTTTAATAAACTAGAAGAAGTCTTACAGCGTCATCCTGCATTTGGAGATGGAACCAGAATTTTCAATTTAGATGAAACCGGGACGAAAAAGGTTATTGCTTGTAAAGGTGTTCGGCAAGTCAGTAAGGCAACCAGTGCCGAAAGTGGAACTCTTGTAACAATCCATCTCTGCTAATAATGGATAACCATGTTAGCCATCTATCCATAGAGGCCATAGACATTTGCAAAGAAAACGGGTGACTATATTAACTATACCACCACATTGTACAAATAAGTTGCAACCCCTGGGTGTTGGGATTCTGAAGCCATTCCAGACATTTTACAGCTCGACGATCGATAGCTGGATGATGAGCCATCCAGGACAAACTTTTAGCATTTATAATGTTGCATCATGCGTGTGCATTGCTTATCCTCGAGCGATGACTCCGGTAAACATTCCCAATGCGTTTAGGAAATGCGGGATATTTCCTTTAGATAGACATATTTTCAATGTGGAATACTGTATGTCTTGTTCAGTAACTGATAGAGAATATACCCCATCTCCTCCAATGCCGACTTTGTCTTTCCCAGTTTCTTCATTATCGACACTGGCCTCTCCAGGTACTTCCACATCGACGAATATCCACGGAAATAGTTCTGAGACTATGACAAATGACACTTCTGAGCCCGAAAATTTTTAGAGGTTTCCCGAAAGCTAAACCAAGAACAACCACTCAAACAACAAAACGGCGCAAAGGAAAAACCATGATAGCAACTGACACTCCTGAACGCGAGGAATTACTAAGAAGCAAACAGAAGAAAATCAAACCAGAAAAAGGAAGAGTGAAGAAAAATATATTAAAAATGAAATAAGAAGTGGTGTCAATGAAATGAACCTTGCAAAAAATGCCAGAGAAGAAATGAAGAAGAAAGTGAATCAGAAGATGATAGTTTTGATATAGAATTGCCAGACTCAAGTGGTGGTGAGGATTATGTAAACGAAGATGAAGAAATAAATGTGAACATGGGATTAGAACGAATGCCAGTTCCAGAACAATATGTTTTAGTGGAGTTTGAAAGTAAAGGAAAGTCTATTTACTATGTAGGAGAAGTTTTGTCTACAGCAGGTGATGATGCTGAAATAAAATTCCTCCGAAAAAGTACAAAATGTTATGGAACTTCCATGAAACCTGATGTTGAAGACATATCACTTGTTCAGAAAAATAACATTAAAATGATAAGCTTCATGGGAAGTCTAAGCGTCAACAAAACCTCTTGAAATTTGAAATAACATCGAATCCTTAGACATTCGTTAAATGTCTCAATATTCAGTTTTTTTGTCGGAACAGTGAGACTCTAGCCAATTAAAAAGACGTTAAAGAACCAGAATGTGTTTCTATATTTTCATATTTTCTAAATGAATATATGTTCTACTATAAAAGAGAGTAAGTTTACTTGTTTATAGAGTTTTACATTTTAATTTTTTTAGTACAAATTCTGGTGTAAACATTTTGTGTCTCACTGTTACTACCTCTTCCCTAGGTAACGATCACCACATCCTACCCATGTATCTTTTTTTCACTTTTATTCTAAGAGCAAATCCAATGGAATCTTAGTTTGGCAATTTAAAACATTTAGGAGAAATGGGCATTTCCCTATCAGTTTTTAATGTGTACAAAGTTGCTTTAAATGTGTCAGTGTAGACTAAAGTATTACTTTTCAGGTCGACATGTTGGATACGATAAATCAGTTCAACAATCTTTGCTTGACAAAAATTACCCTAACGGACATATTATTTGAGTTCAGACAAAGCACAGCTCAACCATATTCTTGTCCTAGCCACAAATCTTTCCAACGTTCTCCAGAATCATTCTGTTCATCTATAGCTGTTAGTTTGACTAAGGCTCTCAAGAATCTTCACCGTAGTGCCTGACACTGACTGGTCAAAATATTTCTAGGCATCGCAAATTTATTTATAGTTCCTAAATTGAGCCAGGACGTCCCGAAATTGGGCTACTGTAGGCCCCAATACATTAAACATCAATTTAAAAAAAAACCAGTTGCGAAGAAAGTGTCAAATTTAAAGACTACTTCAGAAGAAAGTGCTGACAACGACGTTGAAAGCTTATTTTGTATGGATATTGCTCAGAAGATAAATTTCTCAGATTTGATTCTATTCATCTATTCTATCTATTTGTTTGCGTTGAACATTTGTTTATGCCAAAACTTCGTCGTTTTTTCAGAAATACGTGAAGTAGTGCCTTAAGAGATGTAATTTTAAGGGTTATTTACGATTTTTTTCTATCATGATTATCAGTTAAGAAAAAATGTTACTATTTTGAACCACCTTGAATTTAACTAAAATGTATCTTTGTTATTGACTTCGTCTTAATATACGTTTTGTACATTTGTTTGTACATTAAAAAAACCAATAAAATCCCCGAATATTTTTTAAACAATAGCGCCGTTAATATTTTTCTGCAAAGGTTGTAATTCCCTTTGCAGCCTATCGAAATCATTGTAGTACTCATGATCGGATTCTTCTTCTATACTTTTCTGAGGTAAATACATTTGAGGAGGTTTAAATCCGGATGGTTCTCCGAAAGTACCGGAAGAAGCATTAACAAATTCCGAAACGGTAGGAAGTCCCACCGTCTGACTAGGAGTATCGCTGTTCATCAAATATTCAGGATTATCGATGTTGTTTTTATAAAAATCTTGGTAATTAGTATAAGAAGTCGAAGGATCAGGAGACTTGGAGTCGATTAAATCAACATAGGTTGTGTTTCCTTGACCTTGTTGAGGAGAAGGCATCAAATAATCGTCTTCGTCTACGGGAAGATCTAGTTTCAATGTGCCGACTTTAGCTTGGGATCTAGCTACAGAATCGTACTCGTCTGAACCGATGTCGTCCCTCATTTTCATCAAACTGCCACAGTATTTGATACTAGATGCATCAGATTGAGTAGGAACTGATGAATCGAATCCATGGGATTGAGCATATCTCAACAACTTCTGATTCAGATGATTTTGATTTTGGGATGAGCTACTATCGGAAAGTGAAGCATGTATGGGAGCTCTGGATTTGGGCTGTAGGTGGCTGTCGTTTTCTAAGGTACTATGCGATGACTCCATGACGGAAGCTAGGCTTCGAACAATTTCTCTGTCATTCTGTAAAAGGAATTTGACTGTAAAATTGTACTTCATGCTATTTAAATATAATCAATCACCAACAAAATAATATGCTCAATAATAAATTTGTTATTTTAAATTTGATTCAACTACTTTTTGTCATATAGAAGCAATGGAAAACATTAAAAAAATCACAATGGCACGAGAGTAATAGGACAGGATTATTTCAAGTAACAACTTTGCATCATTGGTAAATTTGTGAAATGTCTTAAATAAATGTTTTCATGTACGTTTTAAAAAAAAGTGCTGAGTATAAAAATTGTAAAACGTGTTAAGGTCTATAAAACATTTTTTGCGTCAAATCAGAAACAAAGGAAATAGAGCGGCCAGATTACAAAAGGTCATGGCAAATGGGGGAACTATCCACACAATGTCGCTGAAAAAGTCAGACGGATCATACACGGAAGGTGAAGAGGAACGATCGATTCTTCTTCTTAGAACCCACTTTCCAAGTAGTGAAACAGCAACAAGCGCTGAAATAGCAATGAATCACACCAAAAAATCCCGCAAGGAAGATTGGGACATTGCTAAGAAAAGATTTACCAGACAACGGTAGAAATGGGCAATAAGTACCTTTCAACTATATAAATCACCAGGAGTGGATGGAATATTTCCAGCACTCCTGCAGCAAGCGATAGATGGGATTCTTCCTCACATGCTGATGATTACAAGAAGCAGTCTAGCAGTGGGTCTAATACCTAGAAAATGGAGAAGGGCAAGGGTAACCTTCATACCAAAAACAGGGAAAAATGATGGAACTGATCCCCCATTTTTTAGACCCATCCGCCTAACACCGATTCTACTCAAAACGATGGAGAAAGTGGTGGACATAAGAACATGGAGAAAATACTACTTAATAAATGTCAGCATGCCTACAGAGCGGCTCGATCAGCTGAGACGGCTCTGTATCAGCTGACTGAATTAATTCAGAGAACTCTGAACAGCAAAGAAATTGCAATATGCGCATTCCTGGATATATCTGGGGCCTTTGACAACACAACTCATGTGTCTGTCAAAGAAGCATTAAAAAGGCGAGAAATAAAAGAAACCATTGTAAAATGGATGTATGAGTTGTTGACGACGAGGATAGCTGAGACACAGGTGGGGAATCAATACCTTAAGGGGGAGTGATATCTCCCCTTCTATGGAGCCTCGTAGTAGTAAATGACATGCTATACAGGCTAACAGAGCTTGGTTTCGAATATATGGGCAATGCTGATAACATAGTTCTAATAGTCATAGGCAAGTTCGAGAGCACCTTGTGTGATTTATTACAAAAGGACCTGAGAATTATTGAGCAATGGTGCTTGTCGGTGGGGCTAAACATTTACCCAAATGAGATTATAGTAATTCCATTTACGCGGTAAAGAATACCACCAACAGCCATGAAACCCCTATCCTTAAACGGGGAAATCATAGAATGGAAATCAGAAATTAAATATCTAGGGATAATCCTAGACAATAAGCTTCTGTGGAATAATCATGTTGAAATGACTGCTAGTAAAGCAATAAAAGCTTTGACAGCGTGCAGAAATCTAGCTGGTAAGAGTTGGGGCTGTAACCCAAAAAAACTGCGTTGGATGTACGCAATGATTGTGAGACGAGCAATTACGTATGGGGCAATAGTTTGGCATACAAAAGCAAGTCAGTAAAGCAAGAGGAAAACCCTCGACAAAGTTCAAAGGCTTGCCTGTGTGTGCATTACTGCAGCTATGAGAACGTGTCCAATTAGGGTACTTGAGAACATTACAGATCTCACACTTCTACATCTGGTGATAGAAACATCTGCCCAATAAGCAATTCTTAGAATATCTAAGGAAAGTTCAGGCAATGAGAGTATTAAAAATCATGGCGCCTGGTCCTTTCTAATAAAATACATCTCATCAGCGAATCTTCTTAGTGACGAAATGATCAAGGAATTAAGTATCGAAAAGAATTTCACTGCGATGCTAAATAAGAGGAGAGACTGAGGCTCCTTCCCGAGCGTCTTTCAGGCAGAAATACTTGCGATCGAAAGATGCGTGGAAATGAACCTAGAAAGAAACTATCAGTAATGTGACATATCGATCCATTCTGATAGTCAAGCAGCAAAGAGTTTCGGAAGAAAGAGGAACCCGAAAGAGAAGCACTCTGGCGGTGCCTTCTCGGGATGGAGCATTCCAAATCTCTAGTAACTTTCTGAGCTTTAGAGTTGATTGCTCGACGGCGTTTATTAACAAAAACATTACTTTGCTTATTTACTTTACTACAGTAGTAATGAAGAAACCAGATTCGGTTAATCTCGCATCGAAATCTTTACATTTTTTTTCTTTATTTTCACTTCTTTTTGGTCTTTTATTAATTTTCTTCTCTTTCGGTTCATTATCTTATGTTGAAATCTTTATATTTACAGTTTGTTCTTCGTTGCTTTGTGAATCACTTTCTAGTTCTTCGGGTCTTTGTGAATCACTTTCTTGTTCTTCGTTGCTTTGTGAATCACTTTCTTGTTCTTCGATGCTTTGTGAACCACTTTCTTCTTGTTCTTCGTTGCATTGTGAATCACTTTCTTATTTCTCTTTTTGTTCTTCGATGCTTTCTGTGATACACTTTCTTATTTCTCTTCTTGTACTTCGTTACTTTGTAAATCACTTTCTTGTTTCTCTTCTTCCGGTCTATCATCGTCGGCCAAAGTTTCCAGGTCTCCAAAGTTCTCTTTAATTTCATCGCTTGACGAATCACTCGTGTATGATCCAGATTAATCGCTAAAGCTCGCTGATAACCCAGACTTTTTTTCTTTAGTTATAACTAGCACCAGCAACTAGCTCAGTGATAACTTGACTATTTTTACCAACATTTTCTTCAAATGCATTGTCAGGTAATGTGTGAGAATACATGACATTAAGCAAAGTATGTAGATCAAATCATATGTTTATTGAGAGTGAAGTTTCAAATAAAACTAATATTTATAATAACCCAATTGTGTTGACTATTGTGTCAAATCATCCTATTATGTCAAATAACGCTACTGTGACAAATAATGTTGTACCTAGTACTCCTGTGTCAAATAATAACACAAGTCCTTATATAAAAGAAGTACCAAGTCCTATAATCGAATCAAAAGGTTCTCGTGATGATTCAAAAAGTATGACTAAAAAATGAAATAAATGTTAAGGACATAGTATTCCGAAAACTTCTAAAAATGTTTCCAGATCAGGTCGTGTTGTCAAAGTAACTAGTAAATTAGACTTGTAAACTTTTTGATTACTTGTAGTCATATTTAGAAGGGGAAGAAAATGCTATGTATTTTGAACGCATCCCTGTATTATGAACATACCCTTAGGTTAGGTTGGTAGCCACTGATATGATGTAATATTTTAGAGCAAATAATATTTGTATTTTTTATAATAAATCTGTGTTTAGTACATGAATAATTGTGTATTAATTCCTTGTCGAATACACAGCTCTCTTGATAACAAAATAGGAAATTACAAGGTAGAATGAATGACATTCCACATGTAGTTTTAAAGTTATATAGTTAAAATATACACCGTGTGCCAGATTTCATATTAATTTACCTACAATATGGAAAAAAAATTTTCAATTCAATTTAAAATAAATTTATTAATGAACCGACTTCGTCAATTTTTTTCAGTGGGTGATGAGTGTGTATACCTTATATAACAGTTTTATATTTTATCATTTGTTTTTTTTAATCGTATATTGATTTAGCAGTGAAAGTTCCTTCAATTTATTCATTTACAATTTTTCAATAACCATGACTAAATGAATTTTTTGTTTTCCAGTAATTTTTTTCTTTTTTAAAAACTACCAAAGCACAAAACCACTAATACATCTTAACAATATTTACCTGTGGGTTAGGGAAATTCGTCAGTCTCATGAATATATCTCCGGGAATAGCCAAATATCTGCCAGGATCTTGTGCCATCTTGGAAAAATCGTCTTCCAATTCTTTGAAGCAAGGTCTACTTTCGGCGTCCAACATCCAACATTTGATTAGTATCATATAAACTTCGATGCTGGCTATTTCAGGTTGAGGTAGCCTTTCTCCTTTCTCTAATAATTCAGGTACATCTCTAGCGGGAACGTTGTCGTAAGGACGATCACCGAACGTGAGTAATTCCCATACTGTAACACCAAATGCCCACACGTCCGATTTATGTGTGAATATACGATGTTGTATACATTCTAATGCTAACCATTTGATGGGCATTTTGCCACCGGCGGCTTTGTACTCTTCTTCGTTTATATCTAATAGTTTGGCAAGACCAAAATCGGTTATCTTAACTAATCCGGGAGATTGAAGTAAAACGTTTCTAGCTGCCAAGTCTCTATGTACCAAACGTTTTTCTTCCAAGTACGCCATACCCCTGGCTATTTGCGTAGACCAATTCAGGAACGTTTTGGAACCTATTCTGTCTTTATTATTCCTTACAAAATCTAGTAAACAGCCGAGATACATCAACTGAGTAATAAGCATCATTTGAGAAGTCATACAAACGCCCAACAGTTGAAGTAGATTTGGATGATCGACAGTAGCCATGATGTAAGCTTCGTCTAAGAAATCTTTGCTTGTATTAGCACCGGTATCTTCTCTTAATACTTTAATAGCGACTGGAATTTTTGCAGAGTTATGACCTTCACCTTCTAAATTCCACACGCCTTGGTATACTTTACCAAAAGCGCCGCATCCCAAGATGTTGGATTTTCTCAATTCCGTTTCTTTGATGATCCTCAATTTCGCTACGTTTGGCATTACGTTCGTTGGTCTCAAAGGTTCGTTGTCTTCTAAGCCGGTCAAAGCTAAAGTCATCTTCATAGCGTTTTCTTTCAGTTTTTCTTTCCTTTGACAATAATAGAAGAAACCAGCCAAAAGTACCAAAATACAAACACCTACTATCACTCCGACGATGATGATGATCATTTCCGATGTGTTATTCGCTGAAGATAATAAAGAGCTAGAAGCTATGTTTGAGCAGTAGGCGTTAGTATCCATCGGATAAACCTTGTGGGGATAATCTGGTGGACACGTGGATACACAGGTGAATTTTGTACTGTTCAAATCGATATTGCCGTCGACGTAAAGTTTGGTACTTTGACATTGGATACAATTTTCAGGACCTGGACCAGTACAACCTCGGCATTCTTTATCGCAAGATATACATTCGTTGCTCGAAACGTCGGGGTAATAATCCGGTGTACATTCGTCTTCGCATTGCTCGCCTTTCTTGAAATGGGTGCATTCTTGACAGATTGACTTGTGGAAACCATACTGCGTACATTTCTTGCATCTAAAAAAGATATTTAAATTATGAGATACTGTATTTTTTTATGTTTTATTTACGATAAAAAGACGATGATGTTACAAAACAGAATATTGTCATGTTGCCAAACTGTAGTTTTTTCCTTTACTTAACGAAAACTAGAAAAGTCAATCTGATGTTAGATTGACAGTTCTTCTTTCTCATTGTTCCGTGCTTCGTAGGGCGTAAGTCAAAAATATTTATTGAAAAATAAAAGGCTTGTATGATAGGCTTGATTAATTTAATATAAATATTTATTCATTAAAAACTATGGATAAGATACAAGAAACAGTAACCAATCATTTTATATTCGAATTAACATTTAATTATTTTACATAGAAGAGGGTTGAATGACGAGCTGTATGTCCCTATACCTTATTCTATGCTCTATAGAACCATCTTCAAGGGCACTGCAAGGGTTTACGCTAAAAGGAATCATCTTCATGCAAATTTAAATATTGTTTCTTTGTACAATATCTATTATATTTATTATAATAAAAATAGAATGGAAAAGAAAAATATAGATACACAAAATAAAATTTTGTTACAAGATATAAAAATAAAAAATCTCCCATTTTATCAGTATTATTTATGTACAGATACTGTGGTAGTTCTTTTAATTTGTGTATTATAAAATAACTGTACCTAATTAATTTAATAATAGTTATTAGTGATTCTGAAAAGGTGGAAATAAAGCAAATTGGCTAAAAATATACAAAAAATAAAACACAAGATTTCCACTACTCCACTATAAAATCATCACTATCTTCATCGTCACTGTAAAAATTAATAATAAGTGGAGGCACTCCTGTCTATCAAATACTACTTCTCCATCCCACTCATCTTGTATAATTTTTTCAGTTTGCTCTACTGTCTTTGACCAAATATCAGGAGTCACTTTTTCTAAAGACTTTTTCAATACACCTATTGCTTGTTCTGTTGAAGAACCATCAGTTCCCACATGATCTCTATAAAAAATTTTAACTATGCTCCAAATATGTTCAATACGGTGGTCGAAGCACTTTGTGACCATATTTTTCAGATAATATGTCAGCTTCATATATTGTTGCTGGTTTATTCCTACAAAAATGCATATATTTAAACAAAATAAGTTATCTAAGTATTACCATAATATATTGAAAAATGTTTATATGAACTTACCGTTGTACTAAATTCAATAATTGGCTTTTGAGGAAAGTATTTTCAAAAGGAATATCATTTTGTATCAACCAGTTCTGTATATCAGCCTTTTTGGTAGTTGTTGTTGGTACTTTATTGATCACTATACTGTGATAACTTGCATTATCCATTACAATTGTGGCAGGTTCGTCCAAGTTCACTAAAAGCTGGTATTCAAACCAATGCAAAACATTTTCTCGGTTCATTTCACCGTGGTAATCACAATCTTGTTTTTTTGAAGAAAAAACCAGCCCTGCTCGAGGAATAAATCCAGCAGAAGAACCATAATGCAATACTATATACCTACAATAAGGAAATAACAAATTACTACTAGGTTTCCTAGATAAACTGCATAGCTCAAAACAACTATTATTACTTATATAGATTTAAATAAAATAGTGTGACTAGTAAATATTTGAAAAAGTCTTAAAATGGCAGGAATGTTAGTACATCATAATTTAATTGCTAAATTTTATTATTCAATTACCCTGGACCACCAATTTTGGTTTTTTTCACGCTTCTATGATTAGAATCTCGCCAAGAACGTCCAATAGTACCGTCTTTAAATATCCAGGACTTACACAAAAACACAAATTGATAAAAAACTTCCCTTTTTATCTTGACATATTCATGTAGAAAATGTACACGTTTTAATGCAATATGTGGCAACTCCATTAAACCACGACGAGGATCATCTTTTTGGTATTTGAATCCAATATTTTTCACTATCTTCCAGAGTGATGTTAAACAACCATCAAAGAGTTCACGCTCCTGGAGTTTGTCTCTTAAAGTTTTCAAGGTTATGTGTTCCTCTGAAAAAATATTGTGTTAGTTAATTGTGAATAAAATAAAACAGTAAATTCAATACACTCACTGTTTCCATACATTTCGTATATAACATTTCGGAAAGCATTTTGATCCAAGTTATCAATTTCAACAGTAGGTTTTATGCGTTGTCTCTTTTTAGGTGGGCTTTTAGGCTGTTCACCTCTATTATGCTTGTCGGCAATACGGTTACCAGAGGTAACGCTAAGTTGTAAAGCTTCTGCAACTCTCTACAATATAATTACTTCAATTTATGGAAGAATAATATATTATCAAGTTTAACCTTCCAGTAGTCGCGCGTATCAGAGATATACATACAGATCCTTTTTTCGCATATATCTCGAACACCTACTTAGCGGTGGGGATGTGCTCTCGTCTACCTACCTGCTCGAGGGAAGTTTTGAGGTTAGTATTGGTGCAAACTTTGTAGAGTGAACAGTTTGTAAAAAAAGTGCCACTTGTATTTGAGAGATAGACTGCGATCATTCATGTAAGTTTTGCTGATTTGCTTGTATATTTATTTAATTTATCTAAGCGCAGTCCTTTTTGTTTCAAGTAGACCATCTGTTAATGTTTTATACTTAGCTACTAAAAAACATTCTTGCCTGTTCAAAATTATTGTCCTAACTATTAAGGATTTTTATTGTTTTTGCTGTAAATTAAGGCTTCCAAGAGAATGTATAGCTTCAATAATGACGCAGACGTATTAGACCTCCAACGACTCCTTCTTGAAGACGATGATTATGACGCAGTTGAAGGCGTCTTAGAAGAAGATTATGATACTGACTGTTCCGGAGCCATAGAAAAAAGAAAAGAGGATTCAGATAATGAACAAGACGATACGGATGCAAGTATATCATCAGATGATGAAGATGAAAATTGTTATGTTGCTGTCAGAAAAAAGAACGGTAAAATGGTTGACAAATATTTATGGAAAAAACACCCTATAACAGAAAAAGAAGATTAGAGAAGCAAAATATACTTGCACGTCTTCCAGGAGTTATTGGCAACGCTCGCAAAGTTACAGGATGCTTTGAAGCGTGGAAGTGTCTATTCCATGACCGTATTCTAAACCTCATAGTCACTTACAGGAATCAGCATATAATAAGTGTACAACCCAATTTCAGCAGAGACAAAGACGCACGTATTACTGATATGATCGAAATCCATGCATTTATAGGCCTATTTTACTTGGCTGGACTTTATAAAGGCAGCCGATTGAACTTAGAAGAGCTGTGGGACGCAACAGGAAACGGCGTTGAAATATTCAGATTGACGATGAGCTTAATTCGTTTTAGATTCCTGATGCGCTATATCAGGTTCGATAACCGACAGTCTAGAGATGAGGGAAAAAAATGGATCGGTTAGCTGCCGAACGAGAAATATTTGAGATGTTTGTTGAAAACAGTAAAACATCTTATTCACTAGGAGCGAATGTAACAATCGATGAAAAGCTGGAAGCGTTTCGAGGCAGGTGTAACTTTATTCAAAATATACCATCAAAACCGGCCAAGTACGGTATTAAGATCTTTGCGCTGGTTGATGATAAAACATATTACACCAGTAATATGGAAATTTATGCTAGAACACAACCAGATGGCCCCTAATCTATCAGCAACAAAAGCGTTGATGTTGTAAAAAGGATGATCTTACCCATACATAACACTGGACGTAACGTCACTATGGACAAGTGGTTCAGCGATGTTTCATTACTCCAAGATTTAGCTATAAACCATAAGATGTCCATGGTAGGAACATTAAAAAGAAACAAGTGGCAAATTCCAACACCGTTGAAAGTTTTGAAAGAACGTCCTGTAAAATCAAGTATGTTTGGTTTCAGAAAAGAAGGAACAATAGTGTCCTACGTTCCCAAAAAAAACCAACATGTTGTTCTAATTTCTAGTTTACACTTTGAAGACAAAATTGACGATACTACTGGGGATCATATGAAACCCGAAATAATTACTTTCATAACGAAACCAAAGGAGGTGTCGACGTTGTGGATAAATTATGTTCCTCTTACAGTGTTGCCAGGAATACAAGACGTTGACCGATGGTTGTATTTTTTTCGATGCTTAATGTGGGAGGAATAAACTCCCAAGTTATTCATATAGGGAACGGAAATGAAAAAAAAAGTCGGCGGCATTTTTTGCGAAAACTTGGTAACGAACTAATCAAACCACACCTCCAAAGACGTAGTACCTCCAACACTGGTCTACCTCGCGAGCTATCAACCAGACTCAAATAAGTAGTCGGACAAGAAGAAGAAAAAGTGCAGCAACCAAATGATCAAAACAATGAGCAAAAACGTAAACGTTGTGTGCCATGCCAGCGAGAAAAACGCACCAGGTTAACAAAATTCCAATGCTCCTCCTGCCAAAGACATCTTTGTCTCCAACACTCTAGTGTCGTTTGTCTAGACAATTGTGAATTGCTTACCAAGAAAAGAAGACTAGAAGATTAAGATATGTGGATAAATGGCTCACAATACGCAACTTATGCAAATAACAGCAAATCATTTCATTTTTTATATATTTTAAGAATTATTGATTTATGTAATCATCTTTTTAATGAAAATACATATGTTAACGAATTTAATCATTACTCACTATTATTTACTAGCACACAAAATTCACCGTTTTAAAAATTGGAATTGTATTTCAATAATAAAAGTTATGTATCCTTCGGATACATCCGCGACCATTTTTGTTGAGCAGCACCCCGCGACTACTGTGGGTTAATTAACCTAACCTAACATTAAAAACATTTAATCATTTACATTTAAATATGTAACAATAATATTAATAATAATAAATACAAATAGCGAATACTATTACTTACGTTTCTTACAGCAGTAAGCGGGAGAAGCGGTTCCCATTTCGGCATTCTCGTTCAAAATAGCTCAACAAAGATGTTACCATCTCTTGACATTTTCTGTTTAGTTGCTTCGACACAAACTAAATAATTAGTTATGAAGATAACTCTTTTTTTTTATTCTTAAACAAGCAATGAATTTAAAAGCACCAAAAAAACTTGTAAATATTAGACGATGATCGAATGTCAATAAACGTCAAAACTAACTGGGGAATTTTACCAGTTGATTTGACAACGTCTTGAAGTTTTGCCAACCCGTTAGCTGTAAATTGCCCTGGCTATTGAGAATAAATTGTATTCACGGCTGGTAAATTAATATTTATTCTGATAAATAGGAAAGTAACTAAAAATGATATCATCTTCTTTTTATCGTAACTACTATAACTATGCTAGAGCACAGTTAAATGCTGACGGTGGTACAGTACTAGTATTACCAATTGAAGTGAGATACAGCAGTGATTTTATTAACTAAATGACTCACCTAGGATGACATTTTCTACAGACAGCCGTAGTATTAGGATTGGAACCTTCCAAGCTGTGCGGTCCGATATATTCAAAATAATATCCATCAGGGCAAGTATCCTTTCTATTCAAACAAACGTAATTATTCTCTTTGATAATGGCAAGTTCGCAAGCATCGCATCCGCCCTTTCCAAGAACATTCGAAGGACCAGTACAACTTTCTACGCAGTTTTGGTGGCACTGTTGACAAAATCCGTGTTCTTCATATTTGTTGAGCATACATTTTGAAACGCAGAAGTTGCCATCTCGTAAATGTTTGCAAGACGTGCAGTTATCGGCTCCGGGTCCATGGCAAGAAGATCCACATTGTTCGTGGCATGGTTTGCATTCGTTGATACTGGCTTTATATAACCTATAACAAAAAATAAGCCGTTTAAAATATGACAAAAATTATTGAAAAGGTACTTCCTAATGTAGTAGATTAAAAAAAAATGATCTTGGTAGGCAGCTTAATGGAAATTACCTAGGAATTCTGGAACTAGTATCAAAATTTAATCGTATTCTTCAGCAACATTTGACGAAGTTTGCTGAAAAAAGTACCAGTAAAGTGTCCTAGTGCTTCTCAAAAGTCCCCTCACCCTCTTTTATTTTGAACGGTGATACTAAGACTGATGAAACTTGGAGTGTAGTAAGCACAAATATGGCAAGAGAATTCAAAAACGCCCTATATATATATATATATATATATATATATATAAAATTTAAATCAAATATAATTTGAATCAAATATAAAAAGTCTAAAAGAAAAACGACCTAGCTTCGGTTATCAGAGGCAGTAAAACTTATTCAAACAATTATGAAAAATCAACAAATTAATCCACGCATAAATGTCGAACACCAAAACACCGTTGTTTTGAATATAATGAAAATACAGACGAATTATGCAATTAGCATAGAGAAATATCGTACCATCAGCACTGCTGCATTCAAGGTTTTATTACCATTTGCGACTTTGTACTTGTGCGAAACAGGTTTTTCTACAGTTGCAGTAATTAATAACAAGTACAGGTCAAACATAGACTTAGAAAAAGAAATAAGAGTGGCAATTTCTAAACTGGAGCCCCGGTTTCATAAGCCATGCTCAGAAAAGCAAGCACACCCCTCACATTAACCAGCCAGTTACATAAATATGTATCTCTTTTTATTTGTGTGCTTATGTTTTGATTTCGTTCTTATTTTCTAATAAAAATTATAAATGTTCAAATAATGTTTTTCTGATAAACCTGTAACTAGGCTAGAAGTGAAATTGGTAAGTATATTTGGAGACTGGGTTGATGGGCGTCGCAAAAAAATAGCAAAGTCCCAAGGGCGTCACAGTACGAATAAGTTTGGGAAGCCCTGCTTTAGGTAATAAATGAACGTATCGATTTATAGATGGGTTGTTATAAAAACCATTCCTTTCTTTTATGTACAAAAAAATGAAAGAGGCAATGAGTATACATTATTTGGGAAATAGGGGGGCCCCCAAATCTTGATTAACCCCAGATATTATATATCTTGATTTATATACTTATACCTAGATTTCTAAACAGGATGAATGACACTATAAAAAATTGAAGATTTTTATTGAATTACATAAGCTTTCAAAATATAAAATTTCTATTTCTGTAGTTTTTTCTATAGTATTAGTAATAGCAAAGGCGTGTGACCCCATGAAGGTGAGTGATCAATTTTTTATGTGATTGGAGGGGTTTTAGACAATGCTGATTCCGAATCCGTTCATAACTCAGCCCTACCAATCACCGTTAGTCCACTGAAGCTTGACATGAACGGAATTGAATTAGATTACCTTGTTGCTATCGATTGAATTGTGTACAAAATATTGTGATTTCTACTAGAATATGATTAAATTGTTTGGTCACTAGTTTTTTTCTAGAACCGACAATATGCATTTGTTATTCGATATTTGCCTGTCACGTTCCTTACACACAGAAAATTAACAAAATGGATGAATACTCTCCGTGGCCGAATGCTCACTCCTTTTCCCAACTGCACTTATAACAGTATAATTAAAGTATGGGAGTAGAAAAAATGCATTACTTACCCTGATTTAACATTACAGTTCTGCAAACAGGTATGACCTAGCCTATAGTTCAAACACGAGAGACATTGATTAGGTCCTGGACTCCAGCATCCATCGTCACTACATTGTGAGTCGCAAAATAGTCCTTTTTTTCTACAGCTCTCGTTGTCACTATTATTCGATAACATCAAGTGGCTTTCGTTGCTTTTCTGTAACGATTTCCAGTTGATACCTTCGGCGAGACATAAGTATTGGTTTTCGAGTATGGCGACGGTTCCCATTTTAATAGTTTTCAACGAACTGAGTTCCAATGATTCCAAAGATGTTTTAACTATGTATAGAGATGTAGAGTATTCGTATAAAGTTCTACCGCCGATTTCTTCTAAATTACGGAAGCACGAAAGATTCTTAAAATCTGGATGGTAAGCTTGAATATTCAAATACCCCGTTATTTGTTTTAACGAACTGAACACTTCTAAGGCACTCGGATGCATCGGAGGATACCTTTCACCGAAAGTGAAATTATCGTAAACGTGTTGGTAACCGTTCAAGGAAGTCTGAAGGATATTGATGTTTCCTTCGAGGACGGTACAGTTCCGAAACGAGTTAATGTTACCGTAATGTATGGTACCATCGCTGGTACAAGGTTTAGGACACGGTCCTTCACAAGGCACGCACTCCCCGTTCTTAGCGTGTTTATTCGCCGGACAATTCCTCACGCACGCTCCGTTGTCTTTCAATAAATGTTCCGGGCACTTTTTCACGCACGTCGCGCCGTAAGCGTATTTTCCGGCTGGATTAGGTTCCCAGGAGTATGTACTGGGATTATAAAGCTGCATAGACGGACATTCTTGAGTACAATTACCGTCGTCGTAAAAATTTACGCAAGCTATACAATCTGATTGAGTTGGACCGGTACATCCTCCAGCGCAGAAAAGGTGACAACATTCTCTGGGTTTTGTACCGTAGCACCTACCGCCCGCGCATTGTGGACTACAGAAAACTTTAGAGAATTGTTGACAATTCTTCTTCCCTTCACCCCAACATCCGTCTTCACATTCGCGATCGCAAGCGGGACATTGTCTTTCGGGAGAAGTAAAATTGTAAACGTAAGAGAAGTTTCCGGCTGAAATGATCTCTTTCCAGTTGATGGTTTTTATGTGGCAAAGATTGTAGTTATTCAAAAATCCTACATCTCCTCTTAATACATCTCTCAAAGCCGGCAGTTCTAAGCTCATCATCTTCGACATCGTTACTATCAGGGTAAACTCTTCGTTAGCGATGTTCATCAAAAATACATTTCTTCCTCTTATAATTTGTAAATTTGGCAGTACCACTTTTTTTACGTCAACGTGTGAAATCAAAACATATCCTGTTACTTCTCTTATCGACTGTAGGAAACTGAGATCTTGATTGGGTTCTTGTAGCCAAGTTAACTCAAGATTACCGTCAACGTATGTGCAATTTGTGTATCGGTCTCTCAAATTCCTGTAGTGTCTATCCCGATTAGATGGTACGGATAATCGGCCATTCGTACCAATACAAACTGAAACAAAAAGAAAACAGTCAGATTTTACAAATATTGTAATTTGAGTACGTTACAGAAGATCAAGAGACTATTTTAAAGTTATAGTTTTCGAAGATTTAATATCTTTTGATATATTGTTTCGAAAAAGATAAATCTAATTGTTCAATAAATGATCGTCCTTACACCTTGATAGGAAGCAGTTGCCAACAATGTTTTTTTAAGTCGATACTCTCGGTCTTCCTTGGTTGGACATGAAGGCAAGTCAAGGAGGATGTGTAAGACCTGTTGAAAACAAAAAGTTTGCTGGCTCTCCAAAACAAATATGCTGGCAAGATTATTTAAGCTCTGACATGAAGTAATCACTATTAGATTTGTAATAGGAAAATAGCATTCACAAATAAAACAACTAATTAAAGTTAATATAAGTAGAGAGCTGTTTTATTGATTATTATGATACGATCTTAATATTTGTTTATTCATTTATGCTTTGATCAACAGTTTTCCAATACTTTTTGCAATACTTTTGGTATACTCATTATTGTATACGATATTCAAAAATTTTGATTTACCCGGTGTATATATATCAAATTTGGCATGATTTAGTTTCAGATGACATTTACACATAATATCATAAATAATAGACAAGTCATGTCATGAACTATTCTAAATTAAGAGCAGATGTCACTGTAGACATTTTATCGTAATAAAAGAAAACAAACCTCATTTTAGATAGAAATTTTATAAAGCAACCAAGACAAATCAGAAAACAAATTTAATTTAAAAAAAAAGAAAGGTGTAACCCAAAAGAGAATGTTTTTTGTTGATTGATTACATCTTCCCAACGGTGAACATCTAAAAATTTAAAGAGTTCTCCGAACACATTTGAAAAGTTGTATATAGTATTTAAAAGTATTAATTGTCATTCGGTACCCAAAAATTATAAATTCAGTGCGTGTTGTAAAAACATTCGTAATCCGGAAAGTTGTGATCCTGAATTATGAATAATATTTAGAACTGTTACAGACTGCTGTGCCCAAATCCAGAATATTGGTGAGTCTGTACCAAAGCATTACCAGCGTAAATAATGCATTATTTCTACGAGACACATCAGGCCCTTACATATTAAATAAAGATGCATCGAAAATAATTGTATATATAAATTTTGAATTCCAAATAAAAAAGGAAAAGGCAATTTAAGCATTCATAATAAATAATCATAATTGGACAGACTAAATTGAACAAAATTAGGACTGTGTTTGACATTTGAAAATTCAATTGACAATTCGAAAAGTATTCGAACACTTCGATAAATTTATAGACTTTCATAAATAGATATTAGGTATTCTAGTTCCTAATTTACTTAATTTTAATTTTTAGATAAGCTATTGCAATTGTTAAAAAGCAAAACTAAAGTTGATTTTGTAATTTTTTAGTTTGACACATACACATAATTGAATTGAACTTACAGTAAAAGGTAATTTTGTGAAAGATTTTGAGTTATTTTGTAAAATAAATTTACTTAATTCAATTATAAGAAATCTCAATTTGACAGTGACATTTTTTTGGTAAGATATATTATTAAATATAGTAAATGTCACAACGTAATCAAATGATTGTATTCAGTTACATGAAACAATTGGGTAAATAATCAAGAAAAAATAAAAATTAACATTTAATTTTTAACAATACTTAAAAATTATGAAGGTGGATAAAAGGAAATAAATTTCACTATAATAATTATTGTTAATCCAATAATTAATAATAAAAACGTTAATTTTAATTTGTAAAAACCATGAGATAAGGAAATTAATAAAAAGGGTATCAAGAGTAGTGCGCGACATCTTTCATTCAAATTCTTAACTAAAAGAATGTTCATCTAGAATGATATTAATAAAAATTAGGGTATGAAAAATAAATAGGAGGGAATTGGGAATTTTTGAATGAGGGACGACAAATAATTATACTGTTAAAGTTAAAAATATTAAAAAATTAAAATACATTAAAGAAAGAACCTTATACTGAGAAGGGTACCTTTGAAATTGTTAAACCAGGTAAAATTTATTGCAATTTATAATAAGGAAAATTTTGAATGATGTATGAATTATCCTAATATAAAAATCAAGTTAAAATATTGGTAAATTATAATATTACCAAAACTGCCATCTACGGATGTTAGTAAAACTTTGCGCCATGTACACGTCTCAAGTTACTCTAGAAAGAATAAAATTTCTATTTAATAAACAATTAAATTACCTAATCAAATTTAAATCACAAAAATTTTTGAAATCACGTAAAATACCATGTCGTATATTAAATTTATCCACCTTTTTCTATTTTCAATTGATACTTACAAAGAAACATTCTTCCAAATAATTCTCAATTTATTGACTGAAATTTATTCAGATAAAATTTTTATATATACATAGTTATTTCCCAACTAATTTTAAGCTGATCTGAAAAATCATTTGGCAATAAAAAAATTTATAAGACTTGGCCCAATTTTTGCTGCCTTATACCAAAAATTTTATTTCCGAGTTGTCGAAATTTTAAAATTTTGTACATATTAGGTACGTTTCCAAAGATGTAAATAATACATTTCAAAAGCATACACAACTGTTTACGAAATGTTGCTTGCTTTTCGTGGCCGCTGTTCTTTCAGAATGTACATACCAAATTACGGGCATGTCCGAACTCTGCCACAAAATAAAATTTTACCTGACTTGTATCAATTTGAGGATTACTGAAATGTTCGAACTGTGCCGCAACCATTTAGTTTAATCCTATTAGAGTCATTAGGGTTTATAATAGATAAAATCGGAGGCCCATAAAATTATGTATATTTCTGAAAGGTTCCAAAGATTTCTTGTATTAAATATTTTGAAGAAATCTTGATTGTTTTGATCGATATTTAGGGGATTAGGGGAAGGATGTTGATGCACTTACACTATATAAGAGTTATAGTTGTATTCAGTGACTTCATATCGATCTACAGAAGTTAAGAGTGTAGTACACATAGCAAACAGTGACCAAAATGGAGAACAAAGCATCTACAATGTATAGTGAAAGAGGAAATAAATTAATAGTGTTGAACAGTTATAAATTTTCGAAAGCTAATACTAGCAAATGTAGAAACATTAGATGGAAGTGCTGTAACGCAAAATGTCCAGTTAGAGTGTACTCCCACGTTTCTGACGAAGAAACAATCACAGAAGTCAGAGGAAAACACAATCATACTATGGAAACGAACCTATCAAGGAAAGCAGTGAGTAACAGCATTAAAAGGAAAACGACTGAAGATCCCACTGAGAAACCCTCCAAACTAATTCGGCAAGAATTGGTGTCAAATAATTTCGCGGAGGATATCAAAACACCGAAGATATTGACCGAATAAGGAAAAATATTCACGCGGCGAGAAGAAAAATTTTACCCCTATTGCCTAAAAATCAGGAAGAAGTATTTAATAGTGTTCGTGAATTACAATTACGAACGAACCGAGAAGAGGAATTTCTATTAACAGCAGACCAGGTATTTAAAATTATTGTGTTCTCCTGTTTTTCCAACCTTAATTTTTTATGTAATTCGGATTGTATTTTGATGGATGGGACTTTTAAATACTGTTCAACTTTTTTTTACCAAATGTTTACCATTCATGGTTTTAAAAACGGCTATTACGTACCTCTTGTTTTTTGTTTGCTGCCGGACAAATCAAGTCAAACATATTCAAATTTGTTTTTAATTTTAAGACAAAAATGTAAAGAAGTAGGCTTAAATTTTCAACCTAAAGAAGTCGTAGTAGATTTTGAACTAAGCATTCATAACGCTATATATGAATGTTTTGGCAGAGATCAAATTCTTTTTGGTTGTAAATTTCATCTCTGTCAAGCTTGGTTTCGTAAGATTCAGGAGTTTCATTTGGTACAAGAGTACAGACAGAAAGGTTCTGTAATTGGCGAATACTTAAAAGTACATTTCGGTATCTTAGTCCTGAGGAAGTTGTAGAATTTTTTTATAATGAACTACATTTTTTGCTCCCGAATGACGAAAGAGTTATAGAATTCCGAAATTATGTCAATAATATTACATCGTTTACCGGGTAGGAAAAGCTTAACATTCCTGGACGACTGTGAAGATTGCTAAGTCGAGGCGCAAGCCGAGACTTAGCAACACAGAGTCCAGGAATGTGGCTTTTCCTACGAGGTAAACATACTATTTTTCCGCAAATCGTTTAAAATTCGACAGATATTGATTGATTTTAAAAAAAACGCGATAATTCTATTCCCAAATAAATGGTGCTTTGAAATTCCTAATAAAATTACTTGGGTTAGTATGGAAACGTATTGAGGTTGAATTGTCAAACTTGACGCTTATAAATTTAATTGCTGGTGTTCTCGAAAGTAAAATGATAAGTGATGATGAAATTTCCATTCCTGGGACTCCTCCAGAGCTGGTTGAGGCAGTGAATACTGCTTCCTTAGAATTATTGCCAAAGAAATCAAGAGAAAAGTACGAAAATGCATACAGACGTTTTATGGATTATCGCATGAGTAAAAATACGAGTTCTTTCTCAGAAAATGTTGTAATGGCATACTTCCTAGACCTTTGTTTAAAGATGAAGAATGAAATCTTCAACATTATGGGCCAAATATTCAATGCTGAAGTCAACCCTTGCACTTAAACACAATGTAGATATATCTACATACTCAAAACTTCGTTCTTTATTGAAACGGCAAGCTCAAGGTTATAGGGCAAAGAAATCTAAGATTTTAACGAAGGAAGAAATTGAAAAATTTATCCAGGAAGCTGCAGATAAAGAAAATTTAATGATTAAGGTAATTTACAAGGTTTTAATTTCTATTTAGATTATACCATTATTTATTTTTTAGGTGGCTGTAATATTTGGTATTTCTGGGGCCTGTAGAATGGATGAGTTAGTCCGAATGACTATACACGATATAGAAGACTTAGAATCTAAGCTTTTAATCAGCATACCTGATTCGAAAACCAACAAACCAAGATCATTTGTAATTAATCAGATCTACTTGAATGTTTATCGAAAGTATGTTTCGTTAATACCAGAAAATATGAACAGTGACCGATTTTTCTTTAAATATCAAAGCGGAAAGGGTTGTAGACAAGTGGTAGGAATTCATCAATTTAGAAAAATGCTCAAAATAGTTGCTATTTATTTGAACTTGGTAAATCCGACAGAATATACTGGTCACTGCTTTCGTCGGTCTTCTGCAACAATATTGGTTGACTCTGGTGCCGACATAACTAGTTTAAAGAGGCATGGCGGATGGAAGTCATCAAACGTTGCTGAAGGATATATCGAAGAATCGCTTAACAATAAGGTTGAGGTGGCAAATAAAATTTTCACAGTACAAAATATTCAACAAAATGACCCTACCACCCTGCATGTTGTCCAAAATGTTTCTCATAGTTCTAAGAGTGTTCCTCCAATGTTCAATAATTGTACTAACTGTCAAATTACTGTAAATATAACAAATTGATCTTAAAAACGTATTCAGCAATGACTTGATGTTTTCAAAATATAAATTAATTCCTTATAAGCAATGTGTTTTCAATCATTTATGTAGAACACTAACAACTGTACGGAAATATCATTTCCTTACAGTAAGGAAATGACATTTCCTTACAGTAAGGAAGTCCTGACTTTTTCTTCAAGAAATTTTGACAGGAATGTCAAAATTTCCTAGCGATTTGCGGAAAAACATATATAACGCAAAATTAGATATTTCCACCACTTATTTGGGCAAATAATGCATCCTTTTTTAAGAGAACAACGAATTCTTGTGAGAGTTTTCATTCGCATTTCGGTGCTTCTTTTTACAGAGCACATCCAAACATTGTTCAATTTACTAGTGTGTTATTGGATTTACAAACGGAGGTATACGCGAAAATTCGTTCGGCAAACCAAAGCCAGAAAAAAACCAAAAAAACTATTAATGTTAAAATTAATTTCATTAATGATCATTTGGATCAATATAGGAAAAATGTTATTTCTCGCTTTATGTTTGTGAAAACGGTTGCATGTAAAAATCTTCCACACGTTTAATTTTTTGTTTTTTTTATATGTTTATGTATATTGAATATATTTTATTGTAATGTAGATGTAATTTTTTAGAAGTGGCAAATATACGTTGAAAATAATGTATGTTATTAATATTTTCTTATATTGAATTTGAGTACCTAAAGTTCAAGGTAAATTGTTAAATCGGATTAGGCTATTAGACCCCTACTGGTTTGGTAGTTAATCTCCAAAATTTTAAACACTGGCAGAGTTCGAACAACCCTTAATGACTACCTGCATTTTGTGGCAGAGTTCGGATACTCCGCAAATTACCCGACCAAACACAGAATAAAGTTATATTCTTCAGTTGACGCAAGATCATTTTACACAGTTAATTTGGAAGTATATGCAGGGAGACAACCCCAAGGACCCTTTCATCAAAGTAATGCCGCTGCAGACGTCGTAATAAGAATTACGAAACTAATCCATCGATCAGGCAGAGATGTAACAGTTGATAATTGGTTCAATTCAATTCCTTTGGCTCAACTACTACTAGATGAATATAACTTGACTTACGTAGAAATAAAACACAGATTCCCAGAGAAATGTTGACTCGCTTTCAGAAAAGATATGATATTAGTAGCATATAAAGTTAAGCCAAGCAGAAAAATTCCTTTACTACGCTACATCTCGACGATGAAATAGATACTTCCACAGGGGACGCTAATAAACCCGCATTGGTTACTTCATATAATGTAACGAATGCATGGGTAGACTGTGTTGGCCAATAGTCGTCTCTAAATAATGTTTCCCGAAACACGAAAAGGTGGCCGATGACTATTTTTATGGATTACTCAATGTTAGTGCAATCAATGCGCACACGATATTCAAAAATAATAATACTTACAATTCGAACCAAAGAGTCTCAAAAACACTAAGAAGAAAATATTTGAATAAAGTAGGGATGGCTTTGATCTTAGAACAACTAAAAAGGCGGGCACATGGTCAGCAAATTTCTAGAGATACAAGACTAAAAGCTGGAACGTATGGTGGTATAAGTGTAGTGCAAGCAGCAGTTCTCAATCCCAATTGAAGTTATCGAGGATGCGCTTTTTGTCAAAATCGAAAAATCCGTTACTCCTGTTATCTATACAAAAAAATTATTTATATGGAACACTCCAAGCTGTCCTGAATGCGTAAGAAAGTAAATTTTTGTTTCACTGGTAGTTTTATCTTAAGTTAGCTTAGTTTTAGTGGTTATTGTTTGTATTTATTGCCGTAATGACTTTTTTTAAGTTTTTTTTTAATTTTCTCATGAAATCGACTTGTTTTGTTCTTAGAAGCTTGAATTTATTGTAATTAAAAATGTTTAGATTGAAAAATTACCAATTATTGGTTACGTGTATACCATACCCTACCCGTCCCGTTGTGTTTCATATTTCACCCGTTCGCTCCAGGGTTAACGAAGAGTATTTGTGCTGCGCGCGTAAGTTAACGATTCCACAAAAGGTTTAATACTTCATGTTTGACAGTTTATGTCACTGTTTTTGTATTATGGTTATATGCAATGTTTTTAGAGTGACAATCATCTAATCTTTTCTTTTTCAATAACAATTACTGTTAATTAGTCCTAGTCTAGTTGCATTATCTTACCATTTATGTGAAAATGATCTAGATGTAGATCTGACAGGTTTTCAAAAAACAGATAAAAAGAACTTTCGACTTGGTATTGTAACTTGAAATGGTAAAGAATCTGAAGAACACCAATTGAGGACAACGTCCCACGTCCTGCCCACTGTACAATAACGTTTATTAAATTGTTATACACCTCCATTTTAAGTTTGTTGCAATAATTTAGGTGTTGAGGTTATATCATACGTCACCGAAATCGATTTTTGCCGGTTGTAGTAATTATTTAGTGGGCAGCAAACGAATAATAATTAGTTTGTATACACATTTATTTTAGCTAAATTAGAATTTGAAAATATCAATTTCTTAAATAAATTAATTTACAGGAACTTTCTATTTAGGGAAAAAAATTAAAAACAGAATTTATGGATCATATATATGAGTTTCTGGTAGACGTAAATTAGAGTACGACCTCTTTAAATTTTTTCAAAACAAATGGTGGTACTGTTATGGCTAGATTCGAAAGAATGGCGCAGATATCTGAAATTTAGTCACGGACTCGTGTTACGTTTGCTTTTAACTCGTTCGCCCACATTATAATTCAGAAGTCTCAATGTTAAGAAACCAACGGCGTATATAAAATAGGTTCAATTGATTCGTTTATTAGATTGAATTATTGAATAACCCGTTTAATTTATTAGAAAACAAAATTTAAAAATATAAGTAAACGTAATATTGATAAAATTATTGGAGACTGGAAAGACCCTATCATGATTTTTTTCTACCCCAATTATAGAATTTATAAACTCCGACGTAGTTTTTGATTGTGGAATAGCTTCATTCTAATACTAGGGTAAGAATATTCATTCTCGTCCTTGGTATGGAATGAATACTTGTGACGCCCTGAAAATGTGACGGTTCATTTGACAGAAAGAGATAACGGGCGTGTTCCGTTTTCCACAACAGCTGCACTACGCAGAGTAGAAGTGCAAAAATATCAAAATGCATGAAAATCCTCTAAAATGAACGTAAAATTACTCATATGGTCGTTGAGTATTGATTGTTAAAACCAGAAACATACGTGTATTTTGTGACACTTTTTAAGAAGAATAGTATATTACACACCGAGGTGGGAAGTGATTAATTTCTGTCGTGAGATAAGTTAGTTATTAACCGAGACGCAAAGCGTCGAGGTTAGCTATGATCTCGAGACAGGAATGAAACTTCCTACCGAGGTTCGTATACTATTTTATTTACAACCATCATATTTCGATCAAAATTAATAAATCTCTGTTTCCTAAAATATTACATTTAACGACAAATTACCAAGAACGCGGTTTCTCAGAATAATCAAGTAGATATATTGTTACCGTGACTACGGGGTATACAATTGTCACCAATATGAGTAAATGTCAGATAAAGTCAATAAATGTCAGATAAAGTTGGATATCCCACCAGAAGTACGACAATAGCTAATTTTCTCCAAAAAATTGCTACTTTTTTGAATTTAGAGAACTGGAAAGGCTTCACAGGACACGCACTCAGAAGAACCGCCGCTACGTTACTTGCCAACAGTGGTGCAAGTGTACTCCAATTAAAAAGCCTAGGAGGATGGAAATCTAGTACTGTGGCAGAAGGTTATGTTGATGGCTCAATAGAGAATAAAACGAAAGCTGCCACTATGCTGTCCCAATGTGCCATGTCTTATGTAGCTATTGCAAGTAGTTCACAAACCTCAGTCATTCAACATGAAATTAATTTGTCGCCCAAAGAGACAACTGTTGGAGGGTCCAGCGCTGGTACAGACCTAAGTATTTCAATAAAGGCGGATTCCCATCTAAGCAGCATCGAGCGGCGCGGCGCAGAGCAGAGCAGCGCAGCACGAAGCAGTATTTTCTGGCACCAATTCCCACCTAAGCAGCACGAGACAGTATACACAGTACAGCGCAGCACAGAATTTTCAGTTTTTGTTATTTTGTTCTGGTCGTCAAGATGTCTTCATCTTCATCAGACGATTTTATGTTTCTTGCAGTTGCTGTATGTCATGAATTGAAAAAGAAAAAGAAAACTAAACGAAAATATTGGGTCCATGACATATTTCGTGCAAGATTGAATGAGGGTGAATTCCATACACTTTTCGCGCGTCTCCAGCAAGATGAACAGAAGTTCTATAAGTACTATCGAATGTCCCCACAAAAATTTAATGAACTATTCGATCTTTTGCGCATTCCTTTAACGAAACAAAATACTAAATTTCGGCAGAGCATCAGTCCACAAGAGAGGCTAACTGTTTTTCTAAGGTAAGCAAATGATTGATTTAATTAGTCCAAATATTTATTTTTAATTGATATGAAAACACAATTTTTTATTTAACGCAACAAAATAAACTGATTTTATGTTTGATAATATGATTGTAAAAATAAACACCAGTGAACAAAACAGTCCTAAGGAAACACATAGAAAAAATAAACTAAAACACATATCTCTTCACAAAAAAATGGGCAAGATTAGTGAAGTGTCTATGAGTGAGGTAATTGAGTTGCGAATTGTGAATAGTATGTCGAAGTTTCCCCGAAGAATGTAGACGATTCATCTTGTATAGAGCTTTGTTGTTGCATTGGCGGTCGAGTTTGTACAGATGGTGGATTCTGCATAGGTGACTGTATTTGCATTGGTGGCTGAAGTGGAAATGTCTCATGAATTTGGGAGGGTGTCTGAGTGTGACCCAGAATTTGACACTCACTAGAAGTTTGTGTTATCAAAGAGGAGGACTTTGAAAACATTTGCAATTCGTATGAATTTACTATTTGAAATACTTTACTTTTCACGGTAGCTTGCCATAGTGGGGGAAATGTAGCCGTTGTTTTGCCCATATTAATAAAAAAATCTATTAGTGGGCTATTTTCATTTCCTGATGGTTTTACAAGATCTTTGGTCTGCTTTTCTAAACGACTACGTTTTTTGTCATCAACATATTCTTTTAATATTTCCGGTATTGACTCATCATTTCTGACTGCAGCTTTCAATGTCTTACAACGCTGGACACTTTTGACATTTGTAACACGAGATGATGGTCTTGATGGAGTCTCTACGCTTGAAGAACAAGATGGTGTGTTTGGCTGTGACACAAAAGACGGAATATCTAAACTATTTTCGGCATCATAATCTTCACACAATATGTCTCCTCTTTGGCTTTGTGTATTATTTTCTACTCGAGTATCAACTTCATCGTCGTCACTAATATCTTCTTGCTGTATTTGGCTAACATTTGAATGAGTTCTAAAATAAATAAATCACTGGTTAATAAGTTCATAATGATAGCATATGAAAATATTTTCATACTCTCTGCCTTTAATATGAAGCTGAAGAAAAGCCATGGCATCCCAGTATTTCCATTTCTTGTTGCCTTTAGCAGCTTGTCCACTTTTTGTGTGGTTGTTTTTTGCTGCTCTCTGAAAAGCGTCTCTTAAAGTTTTCCATCTCTGCTTACAAACCTCGGCTACAAAAAATGTGTAATAGTATTTAACCAGTTGTAAAAAAATATATTTTTATATAGAATACATTATTAAGTATGGTGTTCTTTTTCAGGTTTTTGGCAACAGGGGTAGACTACCAGACACTTTCTTTTAACTTTAGAATAGGACACTCCACAATACACAAGATTATAAATCATACCGCCAATGTTATTTGGGAGACTCTAGGACATATTGTAATGCCACAACCCACAACAGAGTTACTTCGGTATTGTGCAAACAAATTTGAAAGTACTTGGAATTTTCCTAATTGTGTGGCTGCGATAGATGGCAAGCATGTTACTATACAAGCACCTCCCAGAAGTGGATCCTTGTATTTCAACTATAGGAAATCATTCTCAGTAGTGTTATTGGCGATGGTAGACGCAGAATACAGGTTCATTGCCGTGGATGTTGGAGCATACGGTAAAAATAGCGATGGTGGGATATTTACTGCTTCGAATATGGGAAAAAGTCTTAAAAATGGAACATTTGGAATGCCTAAGGATCGACCAGTTACTGTAAATGGCGAACCTTTACCACATGTAATAGTGGGAGACGAAGCGTTCCCTTGTAAAACTTATTTAATGAGACCTTACTCAGGACGCGGATTGTCACAAGATAAAAGAATTTTCAATTATCGTCTCTCCAGAGCTCGTAGAGTCTCCGAAAATGCCTTTGGGATTCTTTGTCAAAAGTTTAGAATATTCTTAAATAAAATACAGATTCACCCAAAAAATGCAGATAAAATAATTTTATCTAGTCTTTGTTTGCATAACTTTCTTAGAAATGACAATGTCTTCTTGACCGTACTAGAGCAAGAGAGAACAGACAATGAAGCACCAGTTTTTACAAGTATATCGAACATTGGTGGAAAATGCTCCAATGAAGCACTCAAAATACGAGATGCATTTAAGGGATATTTTAACTCTGATTCAGGGGCAGTTTCTTGGCAAGAAGATGCAATTAATATAGGAAATACTTAAACTAACTGTAAAGTTATTTTATAATTGTATGGTAATAAATAAAGTAAATTACCCGTTACTTATTAGTTTTCAAAATAGTGCCTGTAAATGTCATTACTAATTATATCTTAACTAGGACCCATCGTAACTATGAGTACATTGTATTAAATGGATAGTAACAGCAATAACAATTTATTATAAATTAAATAATTAAAATAAATACAATAAATTAACACTTACCCTTTTCATTAAGTTTGTTACCAATTTCAGTCCAAATTATTTCTCTCCTATGTTGGTTACTATAATTTTTATGAGCCATGTCATATAGCTCACTATATTCAGCTACAAGAACGATAAGTTTATCAATTTTTTCTCCGTCCATAGTTAACAATCACTTCAAAACAAACAAGTTGGAACAACTTGCTGCCTGCGCGCGAATCTTCCAATTCCCACTTGTCCGTCAACAAGCAGAGCGGCGAGTTTACGAGCGACATTCTGCATGCCAATGCTTCGCGGGAAATTAAAATTTTGCAGCGCCGCGCTGATCTGTTCGGCGCTGCAACGCTCTGCTTAGGTGAAAACGACCCCATTGAATTATACGTATCCAATTGTAAGCAGCATTTTGCTGCTCTGCTCTGCTCTGCGCCGCGCCGCTCGATGCTGCTTAGATGGGAATCCGCCTTAAACGCTTACAATAATTCAAATTTAACGATTAATATCAATAAGTAGTTTGTTGTATTTTAGTTCATTGTTGTTTTTTATTGTTTGCCATTAAATAGGTATTATAAAATTTGTAAAAAAATATGTTATTTTTTTAAATATATAAAATATTTATCTAGAATAGATGAAATGAGGGCGGGAAATGAGAGCGGTTAGTGAGGGCGGGAAGTGAGGGCGGAAAGTAGAGGTGTGTAATGTGACACTTCCCAACCTTCAATGACGTTAGTAGTGACAGCATTACATATATGGTTGTGAATAAAATAGAAAACGCTATATAGTAACAATTGTCAGCTGTCAAAAATGTCGATTTTCTAAGTTGTTTCCTTTCTGCCTGTAATTCTTCATTTCCACCACTTTCATCAGAATCTGGTTGTTCTTGCACATTTTCATTATCATCTCGCTCATGTTCTGATTCCTCTAATTCTGACTCGCTATCATGTTCGCTGAACTCACTCTCTCTAGATAAATAGTCACTAATATGTGCGTTTAAAGCCTCTTGTTCAAGTTCAAACTGCGTAAGGGTTCTATTACGGTTCATTTTCTAACTCAAAAACAGTATAGTATGCTGGGTCAGTTTTGACCCGGTTGCTTGATTTACTGCCAAACGACCACCTGCACTCACAAAGGTAAGATGCCTAGTGATAGTCCGCCACAAACTAGGAGAATTCGTAGCGGGCCAGTGCCGTCCGCCAATTGTAACATTTCTTAAATTATCACACAAAATTTCGTTAGGTCAAGATTGACCCACCATACCAGTTGAGGGTTAAGACTAGTTGTGGAAAAATTTCTCAATAATCAGAAAAGCTTGAGAGAGACGGCTGCTTTAAAAAAGGTAACAAAATCCAAGTTAGGCCTGTACGTAAAAAAAGCAAAGCAAATGGGCTTAGAAAATATGATTTTTAATCCTAATTTCAAAATTCGACAAGTTTTCACAGATGAAATGGAAAAAGCACTGGAAAAATATTTATTGCAGTGCCAAAATAGTATATTAAGTACCAAAAAGGTTACTTTAGTTACGAAGTTTTACTTGTGAAAGGAGTGACTAAAGACGTTTTTAACACTATACTTTTCCTTCGCCCGCAGGAAGGAAAAAATTATATTATATTTTAATTATATACATAACATCGCGGATGATGACTGACGGCTGACTGATAAATCAAATGACACAGAACAACAAAATTATCACGGTACATGAAATTTAACATACAAAAGATAAACGAGATGTTACTTTTCGCGTTTCAAACAGTAGTGTTCAAAGAGTCGTTTTGTGCATGTCAAACCCGTTTTCAAAATGTGGTTTCAGTAAAGGAAGTAGAAAAAATGTTTCATGGGGTCGCCACAAAAAGCCAGGCAATTAGCTTATCAATATGCTGAACATAACTGCTTAAAATATCCTGAGTCATGGAAAGAGAAACATCAAGCTGGTGAGGATTGGTTTTCTAGTTTCATGAAGCGACATTCCAATTTATCCATAAGAAAACCGGAAGCAACTTCTTTCGCCAGAGTAACAGCTTTCAACGGAACGACAGTTAATTTGGAAAATATTAAAATGAGAAAAAAACGTCAAGCAGCGGATATCTTTAACCCCGCGTAACGACAGTACCTGCAGTTGAAAAGGTTATTGGACAGAAAGGAGAAAAGCAAGTCAGCTAATAAATATGGTGTAGTTATTTAATATTTTTCACCTACCGACTGTTCTCATTTCAGGTGGGTCAGGTCACATCAAGCGGGAGAGGAAAATTAATAACACAATTTGCTATAATTTGTGCCAATGGAAATGCCTTACCTCCAGTTTTTGTGTTTCCACGAGTGAGATTTGATGAGAAGCGGATGATGTCATGAAGAACTTCAAGATCCTTAGGACTAGTCTACAAGTCGGGCTGAATGACGTCAGGTTTTTTGAAGAAAATGTGAGGTGTGGAATCGACCATCTTGTCCTCATTATCATGGACAATCATGATTCGCACATTAGCGAAGAGGGTATAAATTATTGTCGGGAAAACGGCATTACGATTCTTACGCTTCCACCTCACACATCAAACCATCTCCAACCATTGGATCGATGTGTGTGTGGACCATTTAAAAAATATTTCAGCAAAGCAGTTAACGCTGCTGCAAAGCCTAGGACAGAGCAGCAACTCATGAAAATGTAAAATCGGGTTTTTTAAAATGTGGTATATCACCATTCGATAGGAACATTTTTCATGACAACGATTTTCTGTGGTCTTCAGCCTCAGATCGTCCAATACCTCTTTCCGCGCCCCTTATAGAAGCAGAAGAAATGTTAGGTTAGACTGAAATCACTTCAGTTTCTTCCACTGAAACAATCTCGGTGGATACTTTCTACTCTACTCCCTTAACGTCAACGACTCCTAGTCTGGATTCTTCATTTCTCCAGAACAAATATGTCAATTTCCTAAAGCTAAACCAAGAAAGGAAAGTAAAAAAAGAGGTCGGAAGCGAGGAAAATCTATGATTGTGACAGATACTCTTTGAAGCGTTGGAAGGAAAATAAAAGAATCGTAACGAAAAGAAAGTCAAAGCAATAAAGAAGATAGTTTTTGAGGAATCATCTGATGGAGAAATTGGAGACTTTATCACAAAATATTCTTCATCAGAATGGGAAGAAACTGAAGATGATGATGATGTTCGTGCAAATTTAGAAGCTGCTGTTGAAGGTGACTTTATAGGGGAAGTTTTCAATGAACTATGCGGCTTGAGTTGAACAAAAATACAGGATGGTTTTGAAGTGAAGTTCTTTGAAAGACTAATTCCCACCAATCGGTTTCGAGAGACATTAGAAGAATCTTCTTTCGTAATTTTCCAGCAAGTTATTTTGATTTTGCCAAAGGCAATAGAAAACACCCGCACAAGATTTAAAAACATGTTTTATTATAATACAGATCTCTCTGCATTATCTCTACAATAAGTTTTTCAATACTATTTGGAACATAAATTACGTTTTAGTTTATATAATTACACGATATTAAGTGGTTGTTGTAGTTTTTTTTTTAAATTTTAACTACATGTCCACTGTATCCCCCGAATACGTCCTATGTAACCCCGTACTCGGAGACAATTTGGACAGAGGAGGTAGGTCTACTTTGGTGATAATTTGAAGAAACGGTTTAACTTAGGCAATCACAAAAACTGAATCTAAAAGCTGAATAATAGCTTTTAACATCAACCTATGAACGGGCGTCATTAATTACTAAATAAAAAATGTACAGCATTTAATTCAAAAATTGTCCAATACATCCTCGGTCTCCCCTACAACAGAGTGTACGACATTAAGGTTTCTGGCTACAGGAGACTCTTATGTACGTCTTTTCCATGCGTTTAGGAGAAACTTGTAACGTTTTGTGGGAAATATTGTCATAAATTTATTTAAAAAAATCAACACAAGAAGAACTGTTAAAAATTGCTAATGATTTTTATCAATTATGACAGTTGTCCTAGGAGCAATAGACGGTAAACATGTCTGAATTCGAGCTTCAGTAAACTCATGATCTCAGTTCTATCAAAACAAGTTGACAAAAACACAATAACCTACACTACAACAAAACAGAAAACTAACCTTTAAATGTCAAATTTATTAATTTTATAAATTTTTTGTTGACCATGTAAAGCTGCTTGCACTAATTTAAATTGGAAGTGAGCGTGATCTAAATATAATAAATTTCAGAATAAACGACAATACATGTCATTTGTCAAGCTCAAAATTTTCACTTCCAATTCAAATTAGAAGTGAATGTAAACGTACCTTAAGGAGTTAGCATTTCAATATATGCTGTTTTGTTTTTTATTTGATATTCGTAGAAAAAGTATTGTCTAAAACACGGGTGGTATTCAAAATTCTACACTCGTAGAATCGTTTCCCTCGTCTACGGTTCGGGAAACAAATCTTTCTACTCGTGTAGAATTTTGTTTATTCTACGCTTGATATTAATATACTTTTTACACATAGTTATTGTTTTGTTTTTTAAAAAAAAATCTTTTACTTATTTGATATGTATGTACTGATCTGGGAGAAGAATCTTATTTGTGTTGAGTCCGATTCTGTTTCTTTATCTCGGTATTATAGACGCATTTACCTGTTTTTAATTTAAGTACAGGTATGGAAGGTTGTCGGACACTCTTCAGGGGGTGAGCGGTGTTTCAAAGTAGCTGAGACTATTCCCGTTATATCTTCTTGGCGCCGATACATTTTTACAATAACAGTGACGTACAAACGCCAATAAATACGAGACGAAAGTCATAAAAATTCAAACAATTTCCCTTTTAAGTGTTTATGAAAGTACTAAGCAAAAAAAGCCATTAGTTCGTCAGGTATTTAATACTCAGTATACCAACTCATCAATATTTTTTTCGAAACGAAACATTCCTCTTGTGATGTAGATATTATCGATATACATATTGACTAACGCTCGATTCATTTAATACAAAAGAAATCAATCAGCGGCATAGTGCAAGTCACCGTTCAATTTCGGCTTCATTTTCTTCCTCGGTCATCAATATACGTTACTTCTTTTGATGCAAGTGAGATTGTAACAGAAAATGTTTTTATTACAAAGCGTATAGTTAAGAAGCGTTGGTAGATTTGTAAGAAAATCACTTACATAGGAGTCAGTTTGAAGAGATTTTATTGCCCGCACTAAAGTGAAAAGCTTGTTAAAGCTATCAAACTTGGGAAGAATTTGGAAATAAAATGAAATAAAACTACCTAGGAAACCAAAAATTATTATATGGTACAGTAAGGACGAAAGAAACCGCCTAGACTGAAACATCAACTAGATGAAGAAGGAAATATGTTGACCATGGAAAAAGAAATAAGAAACAGTTGGACGAAACAACAACTAATATTATTAATATGTTTATAGTTTCTCAAAACTTCAAGTATGTCAAGTAACTCTCCTGTTTATACCGAACAGTGAGGATTTAGGTTGATTGCATAACTGTTATAATCTTATGAACATTTAGGAATAGGGTCATAGTAGGTATTTTTATTTTAATATGTGGTCTTTGGTAATGTGTTTGGGTTGATTTGTTAATAATAAGTTGACTGCCGGTATTTGAAGTATCCAAGGAAGAGTTTCATGACATAATGGTGAAGATATTTAAAATGGATCAATATTGAAATCTGGTCGTTTTAACCTATTATAACCTGGTAAGAATTTTTTCTGGGTGTCTGGGATTGTATTTGTACCATGATCTATTGTTAAAAAAGGATTGTTGCTTTTTTGAGGCGAAACTCTAGATGTATCGCATAAAGATAAATATAGACGTCTTAGATAGAAAGGTGATTGTGATGTAATAACTTGAAAACTACTAACATGACTTGTTGTAAAGGTTCCTGAAACTATTCTTAGGGAACTGGTCTTTATAACATCCAATTTGTGTAGAAAAGTGCTGCTGGCTGAGTTGTAGTAAATGCTTCACTCGTCAAGTTTACTTCTAACTGACAAGCCAACATTAAAGTGAGTTTTTGTTGACAAAAAGTTAACCCCGTTGAAATGGACCAGTTTTCTAATTTGTTGAGGTAATTTTTCAAAATATTTTTGGATAAATCTAAGTCTTTACTTTTTGTGTAAATTAGTAGATAATCTACGCAAAGACTCGCCTTCACTAGTAAATGGAATTGTTTTGCTAAACTGTTTATTGCAATTAAAAATAGAGTTGGGCTTAATATTGCTCCTTGTGGAATTACGTTTTGGATTATCTTCTTACTTGATAGTTTGCCATTTATTCTGAGTTGTATTAAGACATTTTTTTATAAATGTCAACATTTTGCCTTGTATATCTAGTTCCCCCAGAATGTTTATTATGTGGTATCTCCAAGTTGTGTGAAAGGCTTTGTTTATGTCAAAAAAAATTGCGACGAGGTGTTGGTTATACATAAAAGCCTCATGGATTTCCGTTTTTGATCTACATTTTCTATAACCACTTTGTATTGAGCTCAAATAATTTAGTTCCTCCAAATCCCTATTGAGTAGGTTGTTTCAGGTTTTTCAAAGTATCTTACACATACTACATGTCACTGTTGGTAGATTGCGAACCCCAGGCAATATTGTGACAAAGTATAATTTTTGGAGCAGAAATTGATTCAATTTTGTTTTGTTTGAAGTTCATTAAGTGACTGTGACTTACCGAATTCACATTTTTGTTGTTGGTTATTTGGTCGATTTACAACTTTACATAATACTTTTAAACCACTACTAGCTCAATAGTTAACTCACTTTGATCTAGCAAGTGAATTGCTTCCAGATTAATTTCAGATCGTTCTTTGTGCTCCAAATTTGTCATCCTTAATTTTTTACTACGTGTCTTCTAAAATCACTCTAATTTAGGTTTTCACCGAAGATGTTTCTTAAATTGTATTATTGAACCAGTTCATTTTACAATGAGTGAAATTCCAATCGTATGTTGTATAAACGGAGTTACGTGATCTAATTTTAAAGTAATTGTATCCGACCGAAACAAGTCACAATCTTTTTTCTTTTGTTTTATTCTGGTTTTTTTTTCGAATATTAACATATAGATGTAGCGTCCGATTACTACAGAATGGACATGTCTGTTCATTCTTCCGAAAAATCACGAAATTTGATGACATGACATTTTCGTTTTCGTAATTTTTGTCTGCATAAATTAAGCTATGGATTTTCACACATTTCGGTTTTATTATCGTCAAGTACAAGCTTGGATGAAAAATTAATTACTAAATTTAGTATAAAATACGTTAACTCGTTCTTTATTTAGGTGTCTTAAATGGGTACGTTATATTTAAAATGCTACAATATATGAATATATAAATAAATTTTGCAGAAAAAAACAAATAAGACATTGATTCACAATGACAGTATACAATTTAAAAACTAATAAAAAAAATTATTAAACTTAAAGGTGGGATTTTGTGTCATCTTGTTCATAGAAGAGAACATATGCTTCTCCACTGACTAAAGATTTCCACGATATTAATAGCACTCTAGAATCGTAATATTCGTGCCACTGTCCCGTGTAGGGATGTCGGCAGAATGCTGTGTAGTGACCATTATAAGTGGTTCCACAGTGATTAGATATAGCGTAGAGGTTGTACATATAAGGTGCCACATTATCAGCCGCGTAATGGTTCATATCAAGCCCTTCTATTGGCAAATCTATTGAATCATCAAGTTTCCCACTAAAACTTTCTGTTTGCGAAAAGCGCTTCAGGTAAATAACCACTATTTTCGGAAATATATGAATTGAGAATGATTTAATGCATCGTCTTCGTTCCTTACATTTCGAACAAGTTGGTTTCTCATCACCGTCGAGTGTTTCTTCTCTTGTAAACGAATCTAAACATTGTGAAAGTCGTAATTGACCTGTTCTTTGTGGTATCGGAAGGGATAAATCCCAAAAAGGATCGTAGGTAACTGAACAGTGACCACAGTGTGTGGCACTTGATTGTTGATTTTAATTGATCGACAAAGTTATCCATAATCTTGGAGTTGTCCATTCTCGCATATCTCAACCAAAATTCTTGTGCTTTCTCGATATCACTAAATTTGTCATCAATTTCTGTTAATATGGGCTTTGGTTTTTCATATACCTTGTTGACATCTTCGTGAAGTCCTGCTAATAGGTAACGAAGAAACTCATGTGCATCATGTTGAGTGTATCCCATGAATCTTGAAGTAAATCGCTGAATCTTACTTTTCAATGATACTATATTAACCACTCTGTCAGAACCGTCTTCAGACCAAAGCTCTTGAATAACTTCAGCAAATGCTTTAATTAGTGTTCCTAGTGTTCCATGCTAGATATGTTTATGTTAATATCTCTTATGTATGCGTCTTTCTTTAGATATTCTAATAGCCACCTTGTGTTTGATAGGCATTGGATAATACTATTCATGAAACATGTGTTACCAATATTTTTGAGGCCTTTGAGACCCAAAGAATCTTGGAGAATACCCTTTATGGATCTGAATGTGGAAATATTGTTAAAAGCTCTTTCGCAACTACTATCATTGTACGAATAATCTCGGATTCTATGATTTTCTTTCTCACTTGATCGACGTGATAAGGAATTTGAATTGATGATGTTTGCTACTGAATTGGATGTAGATATTACGGATTCGAAAAGTGTTTTGGTTAGAGATAATCTATTGCGTATAGGAATCGCATCATGCTCTAGCATAGTCATCTTCTTCAGTATTCCTATGAATGGGACATCATCTGGCTGGTGGTTATCTGTATTTTTTAGTACACTGAGGCCCAAAAGCTTGTTGGGGGCATAATTTATTAAATTGTCAACGCATGTATTATCAGAAGGCACACATTCTGAAGAAGAGAGTGAAGATGTTAAATAAGAATGTCTAAAAAGGAAAGATCACATGTTTTAGGGTCTGTAATGTGAGAAAGTTTGAAAGTTGTAGAAGAATTACGTTTCTTATGATAAGGTTTCATAAAAAGTTCTTCTAGAGGCTTAGAACGGGGAAACGTACCGAGAAGAGATGTAGCGTTTCCTCTTTGAATTGCAATACTTATTTGTTGTATAAAGAACAAAGTTTCTCTTGAATCATTGGTTTCTACTGATATTTTTTTACCGATTTCTTTAATCAATTTTGAAGCTTCATGACCGAAAACACCAGAGGTTTCAATTGCTACAGGAATAAAAATGTAAATGTTCTACAAATTTTTGTATTTATTGATTTTAAAAGTTTCGCCTTGTAAAGCTGCAGCGTCTGCGGAAGTAGATGTGGATCGGACATGGGACGGAGCCCAAGTGTCAGTGCAAGTGAAATCCCATATAACTGGTCTGCCGCGTTGCCATGGAATGAGGGTCATACCATCTGGACGTTTACCGTCGTCGCGGCAAGTACCTAACGGTTCCAGCGAACAGGGAATCTTTGCAGATGCCATGCCTCGTTTGATTAAGTCATTTACTGCAGAATGACGTGAAAAACGGCCGGAACTTGATTTGCAGCTTAGGCCGTGTCTACCACATTCATCAACATCAGCTCCGCAACGACAGCGATGTTTTACACAAATTTGACAACCTAAACGGAGACCAATAGAAATACGGAAACATTCGTTATCTAAAAGCGTACCTAATGGGGCCGACGGTAAAGCGTTCAACCATGCTCCTGATTCCTTTGAAAATGCTGCATTCAAACGAGCCTTGTCTGGTAAATTGATAGCAGATCTTTTTCATTGTTCAATAAAGGAATATCCCAGGATTTTTGAAAGAATTTATAATCATCGGGTACAATTTTGTTAGACTTTAATGACCAAATATTTTCTGCCTCCATTAATAAAGGGTCTTGTGTGTGGAAAAATATAGGCAGAATGTAATTAATGAAATTTTTTGAACTATTTAATGATGACAAAAAAGTAGGAAGAGCTACTGAAACGATTGAGCGAATTACTAAACCACCATATGAAACAGGTAGTGAAGCTTGTTTCCAAGAAAGGTCCTCTAATTTTATGTTAATTAATGATTCTAATGAATGACGAATGGCATTGTCAAAATTGATTAGGATATCATTATGTAACCAGGTCAAACTATATTTTGAAATATATGTTAATTTTGGAATTAATAGGTAATTCTTGAGAAGGTAATAAGCAATATGTGTCGGTAACCAGGATAAACGAGATGACATTTTTTTGAAAAAGGTTAGTTTTTCATTGAAAGCTGATAGAAAGGATTCGTTTAATAAAGGGGCACCTAATAGAAATAAATTTTGTCTGTTGGTAATTGTTATGCCTGGTGCTACAGAATTAAATTTATCAATGGTTAGATTATTTGGTGATTCTAAGAAAAATAACTCGCATTTGCTGAAATTGAGTTCAAGACCAATATCCTTGGAATTGTTTATTATACAGACAAGAGACTTGAACACGGAATTAGTATTACCACCTAAAGACCATTCTGTGTCAATATTGTTAATAAGTTTGTGTATCGATATGTAAAAGAGGAGAGGTGCCAAAGGGTCCCCTTTTGGACGCCTCTATCCGAATAAATGATGTTTTCGCCAAATAAAAGATATGAAGGGAATCAATAACATTGATTGATGAAAGGAAAAGTTTCAGGTAGAATATCTGCTACAAGTTTTAATAAATGATCGCGATGAATTGTATTGAAAGCATTTTTAAAATCAATTTTCAGAAAAGCTTTATTATTAACGTCTGGATGATTAGAGACGTAACAAAGCACATTCAGTCACTAGCACTAGCAATTGCTAAAAGTTTGGTTTTTTCGATTGAAGACCTAAACTATGCGTTTTTTGAAAAAATAGTCTCTATACATTTTCTTAAAGCACAAAAATTGCTACAATATGAAATAAGAGTTAGCTCGGTAGGTTAAATACTAACCGAGATACAGCCATTCAAATTTTACAATTTTTTTCCCAAAAAGAGAAATTTCAGTATTTGGTCAAATTTCGACCACGATTCGGTCAAAATACTCATTTTTCTGGTAAAATCGTAAAAGAAGAAGTTGTAGCAAATATAATTAGCTTCAATTTAAGCCTAGAATGATTTCTGCAGACCATTTAGTTTACTAACAAATCTTAAAAATCCACAAAACGGGAAAATTCCATTTTTTGTAAATTTTCTCTTTTTAGTTTTCACAATGGTTTCAGGATAGTTTAAAAAAAAATCATGTACAACCCCAAGAAATGTGTATTTAATCTATTAATATTGTATATATAATATTCATAAGAGCTCTCATTGCAGAGCAGTCTTATGAGATACTTTAAACCAAAAAGTAAATAACACCAAAACTGGTCTTCAAGGAAGAAATAGTTCAATTTGGTTAGCAAAAAAAAACATAATGTAAATAATTTGGCCAGCATTCAAATATCTTATTAAAAGAATCAGGTAGCAGCCCTAGTTCCGCAAATAATTTCAAATATAAATTAATTCGTTAATGGCCAGCTTATAATAATTAGTTTGCAGAAAAAAACGTGAATTTGATCGGTATTCATAGATTAGGTTAGGTTAGATTTGCTGCTCTCATATGCTGTACAAAATTAGTGTTTGCGAACTCTGAGTACTAATGCAGCTTACATAGTTAACATGCCGTCCAGACTGACATAAATTGCTCATTGATTTGGAAATGTTTGCTAACCATGAGTTGCTGGTCAATTAGATATTTTTTTTGGCAGACTACATTTCATCTGTACTCACAAAAATAACCTTTAAATAACACCCCTCCTTGCTTGTCCTCTATTTCATTTGTTCTTATCCATTTTCTACTACAATACGGCAACTATTATTGTACCACTCTTTTCCTTGATCTCTATCCATTTTGCCTATGTTTTTCCATTATTTGTATGGATTTTTGTACAGTTTCCTATTGTGTGTTAACGTTGTCTTCCTTTTTCACTATTTTGTTTAGTAATTCTTGTAGGTGTGTTTTATACTCTTTTCTTATTTTCTCTTCGCTTAGCTTTGCTATGTTCCATTACATAATGATGTACAACATATTTTACCGTCTAGATTAACATAAATTTCTGATTGATTTATAAATGTTTGCTAACCATGCGGTTCATTTAGATATTTCTTTTGACAAATTACATTTATTTACTCACAAAAATACCCCTTTCTTTTTGTACGTTTCGAAAGTGTTTGCTTTTTAGTACGATGGCCTTATACTTACACAACACAAAAATAACTTCACCCAGTATCTTAACGTAATAGCTACACTATTAAAATTCAAACAAAAAAGACACTATAACATTATATTTTATGAAATTTACTCAGTGGAATCTATTCATATTACTTTTTTAAATGAAACTATTGTATTATATTTTATAATTTTTATGTTCCCTTATATTCTAAAAAAGGACGTTTGTCCTATGTACTTCTAGATTCTCATTATATTTTTTGAGAAATAGTGACGGGTATTTAGAGAATATCAATGTATATATACATAAAAATACTTTTTAGAAACCGACTTAATTCCTTTACAATTCTGAAGAGTACAAGGCAAGAAAGCCTTACAAAAGAGGAATTCTAAAAGCGCAACACAAGTGATGTGGAAGAAAAGATTTCAGAGATTGCAAAGTATTAGAAGCAGGTAAAATGTTGCTTCATATATACGACAAACAGGAAGATAGAATATTAAAGATGCGAACGGATATCCTGTAAAATAAATTATAATATTTGGGTCAATCATTTCTCCTTCATCTATTATTACCTTTTATTGATTGTCGGAATTTATAAAACGGATGCTGTTTAGTAGATAATTTAAAACGATTCAATTGATATCACGATATTATTTTAATTATTCGCATTAGAAATTAATATTTTGCTGAACAGTTCGATACTGAGTATTTCTAGATCAAACAACTAGAGAATAAATAATTTTTTACATATAACTCATACTGTGGAGGCAGAATAAGCCCTATACGCTCAATAAATTGTGTAATTCTCCTTTTGAATAGATATCGAAAGAGATGAAGCAAGTTGTTTTGTGGACGTTTTAATAACAAATGTTGTTTTATTTTATTTCTTATCCCTTTCAATTCTGCGGGGATATATATATATATATATATATATATATATATATATATATATTGACTGTCTCGACCCTTACTTCGTGGAATATGCTCATACTAGTGTTTTTAAATGAAACTCAAGGTCTCTAGTTAATTCCACAATATAATACAAGTTATTGAAGATTCTAAAAAATTGACAATTGTTTCGATAAATCAATATCATCGTCAGAATGACAGAAGTTACATTTCATTTTATACCTACCTGATGTTTAGTAGTTATTTTTGGCTAGACCAAGAAGTAACCTAACTTGTGATTGGCTTAATATATCTTTATAGAGAAAAGAAGAAGATGTGATATTACAAATATTGAAGCTTAGATATTATTAGCCCTATGGTGATATCCTGAATATCATTTTTCCAATTGAGATCGGTATAACTGTGCAATGATATAGAAAACCAGGAAAACTATATCTGCTGATCTTTACAATTATCACTTAAGAAGACAGTTTATTAGTGGAGAATTCCCTAGATTTAACTGTTCATTGACAACTTCATATTGTGGGTTTCTTAAATGTCTTCTAATTTCCAGATCTTCAAGGAAATCCAGTTCTTGTTTCTTTTCACAAATATGCAGTACTTCTAGTTCTGTGTTAGGTGTCAATGAATGATTGGTGTCAAGTAGATGTTTTGCGTAGAGGAAAAAGTGGCATTACAACTAATATATCCTAAACAAGCTGATGAAATTAAAACTTATAAAACCATCACATATGCAGGAAATATTTCTAATAATATTTCAAAGATAATATCTTCAGCAACGAATACAACAATTTCTTTTAAAACAGAAAGTAACGTTAGTACAAAATTGTTAAATGTAAAAACAAAAATACCACTATTAAAGAAGTCAGGTATATATAAACTCAAATGTCCAGAATGTAATGCTGTCTATTTGGGTCACACCCTTAGGAATTTTGAAATACGATACAGTGAGCACATACGAGCATACAGATTAAAACAACCAGATAAACCCCACTACGCAAAACATCTACTTGACACCAATCATTCATTGACACCTAACACAGAACTAGAAGTACTGCATATTTGTGAAAAGAAACAAGAACTGGATTTCCTTGAAGAACTGGAAATCAGAAGACATTTAAGAAACCCACAATATGAAGTTGTCAAGGAACAGTTAAATCTAGGGAATTCTCCACTAATAAACTGTCTTTTTAAGTGATAATTGTAAAGATCAGCAGATATAGTTTTCCTGGTTTTCTATATCATTACACAGTTATACTGATCTTAATTGGAAAAATGATATCCAGGATATCACCATAGGGCTAATAATATCTAAGCTTCAATATTTGTAATATCACATCTTCTTCTTTTTTCTATAAACATATATTAAGCCAATCACAAGTTAGGTTACTTCTTGGTCTAGCCAAAAATAACTACTAAACATCAGGTAGGTATAAAATGAAATGTAACTTCTGTCATTCTGACGATGATATTGATTTATCGAAACAATTGTCAATTTTTTAGAATTTTCAATAACTTGTATTATATTGTGGAATTAACTAGAGACCTTGAGTTTCATTTAAAAACACTAATATATATATATATATATATATATATATATATATATATATATATATGAAGCAAAATGGTATTCTTGACGGTAGATAAATCAAAAATCTCTCAATATCTTAGGGATTCCGTCGTAAGTAGGGCTGAATAAAACTCTTATTTACTACCCAACGTTTCGAAAAATTTTCTTTTCTTTTTCAAGCCTGAAATATGGACATGTTGGTACATTTCATTAATTAACAATTTTTTATACTTACGTGTAAAGTGAGTTAATAAATATTAAAATAGTTCATACTCGGAACAACAACAAAAAATATATTTTATGTATAGATAATTTTTAAGTACTAATTCAAAAGAATCTTTTTGATTTGAAGGAACATTATATGTCACAGTTGGAGTGACAGTTTTTTGATTGAGACATAACCTAGTTGATGTGTTTAACTTTATGACTTAAGAGACAGTCTTCATTATTAGTAGTATGACTTGTCACTTAATCATGATCCTATGAACAAAGGAAGTCCTATATATCATATATTCTCCCTTGTCAACGAGCGAAAGTTGTAAGGTATAATACTCTCACTAATTACCCCACTCAATCTCACGATAACAAGAGTGAATGTAGTATATACACAACAACTCCGTTATAACTCATTAGTTATATAGATGTTTATATTTATAAGTTAGAAATATCTACAATTTGATTGTTCTTATGTTGTTGGTTAAATGAAAGAAGATACGCATAAGTGTGATTAACATGGTTGCTTTCTCTCTTTTTATTCAGTGACTTTTCATCTAAGGCAGTCTCAAACATTTCTAGGCAGGATATCTCAACGAATATTTTAAACGTTTTTAAGCATGAAAATCAAATCAAACTAACTTATAAGTATAGATTCACAATTAATAATATTTTAACGAAAACAAAATATAAGGATGAGGTATTGAAAAAATCTAATGTAGTATATAAGATCTCTTGTAACAATTGTGACAAAGTGTATTATGGACAGACATCTAGAGTATTAAAAGACAGGGTGACCCAACATAAAAGTGACATAAAACTTAATAAACAATCATGCGCTTTGGCTGAACATAGCATAGAAACTGGGCATCATCCAAATTTTAATAACATCATGGTTATACATTCGGAATCCCACTATCACAAAAGATCCTGCCTAGAAATGTTTGAGACTGCCTTAGATGAAAAGTCACTGAATAAAAAGAGAGAAAGCAACCATGTTAATCACACTTATGCGTATCTTCTTTCATTTAACCAACAACATAAGAACAATCAAATTGTAGATATTTCTAACTTATAAATATAAACATCTATATAACTAATGAGTTATAACGGAGTTGTTGTGTATATACTACATTCACTCTTGTTATCGTGAGATTGAGTGGGGTAATTAGTGAGAGTATTATACCTTACAACTTTCGCTCGTTGACAAGGGAGAATATATGATATATAGGACTTCCTTTGTTCATAGGATCATGATTAAGTGACAAGTCATGCTACTAATAATGAAGACTGTCTCTTAAGTCATAAAGTTGAACACATCAACTAGGTTATGTCTCAATCAAAAAACTGTCACTCCAACTGTGACATATAATGTTCCTTCAAATCAAAAAGATTCTTTTGAATTAGTACTTAGAAATTATCTATACATAAAATATATTTTTTGTTGTTGTTCCGAGTATGAACTATTTTAATATTTATTAACTCACTTTACACGTAAGTATAAAAAATTGTTAATTAATGAAATGTACCAACATGTCCATATTTCAGCCTTGAAAAAGAAAATAAAATTTTTCGAAACGTTGGGTAGTAAATAAGAGTTTCATTCAGCCCTACTTACGACGGAATCCCTAAGATATTGAGAGATTTTTGATTATATATATATATATATATATATATATATATATATATATATATATATATATATATCGTAAGCAAGGTTTAAAAATTACTGTAAATGAAATTCGCTATTAAAAAAGCATTGGGATGGGATGATATTTTATAGTTTACTTTATTAACAATTACGCTACAATAATTTCAATCAATGCTCCGAAATTTGACAATATTTTAAAGCGTTGTAAACAAGCAAATGATTTATTATTGAAATCCATTTGTTGTTCTAAGATTGTTTTCCTGCATTTTTATTTTCGAGAGCTTACGTAGATGCAGAGGTAAATTTGCATTAAAAAAAAGCATTTACGATTTCAGTTGAATTGACAAAAAACAAAAGAACCATAAACAGTGTAAATAACGAAATTTAAGTCATGTTTAAATTTGCTCAAATATTATCATACGTATTTTATATTTCAACTGAAATTTCCATGTAACCGTTTTTGTTGTATTTACCCAAGCATCTCTCAATTTCAGAGATTTATATTTGTTTATCTGATTGTAAAATGTAGCACTTATCTTATATCAACATAATCATGAGATTTACTGGTGCTGCTTTACAGACTAAAAAAATCTGTGTTTTTAGACATTTTAACGGTTTCTATTACCAAGTAAATATTACACTATTTTTTACTCATATATTAGATGCATTGCTTGTATTTATTCTATCATATTCAGTATTACTTGAGACGTAGATTTCCAATTCCCTGTCATCTTCATTTTAATCTTTTATATTCCGGTTTCCTTTGCTCGCAATATTTAGTAGACTGTGTTCCTCCATTTTGTCTGCACGCATCTCATTGAAATTAAATATAAACCACATGGGGAGTCCAAAAATTGACATTTTGTAAGTTTTCCCTTAAACCCCCATTAAAAGTACCAAGAAAAATATAGCATTCTTTGGATTAACGATCTAAGTCCAACATGTGTCCTATGAAAGCGTTTGCATTTCTTTTAGCATTTTAGTAAACAATTAGTTGTTCGCAAATCATGGTCCCATGTGTTTTTTGTTAGTTTTTGAAAAAAGTTGTGACAATGAGGCAAAATTGCATTCACAAAATCATATTATACGATTGGAAAAAGAAAATAAGTTACATAATCTTGAAGCAGCTACCTTTTAGAATAGAAAGCGATTTGCTACAGTTAAGTCAAAATGAGTCAGTAGAAACTATAACTATGAATTTTCGAAAATATCTTCCTTATCCCAATATTACTACAAATGATGTATATTAAAAGGGACAGATGACCTTTGTTAGTTCTAATATTCATCATTTGTCAACCAATGAAGCCGTTTTTTATACATATCTTGAGAGCATTGCATAGAAAGGAGTGTCAATTTATTACATTCTGTATTATAAATTTTGCAACTTTTAAATTGATTTTTCTCAATACTATTAGAGTAGGTCGGTACGGAATGTTTTTATGGGATTTTATGTCCATAATTTTGCACCTATATCACAAAAACTAATGAAGATATTCTGAAGCCAGTAATACCACAAGAAATTGAAACCATTCTCTACAAAATGTATTTCTTAAATTTGAGGTATGTTTGTTGAAAGTGCAAATACAAGCTAAAGAATGATACGATTTACTAAGTACTACTAAAAAGAATATCGTCGATTTTGTGCCACTTTCAACTAATACCAAATATAAAGTTATCTGTCTCGACCCTTACTTCGTGGAATCTACTCATATTAGTGTTTCAAATGAAACTCACTGTTTCTAGCTAATTCCACAATATAATGAAAAAATTTGAAAATTCTAAAAAACTGACAATTGTTTCGATAACTAAATATCATCGTCAGAATGATAGAAGTTACATTTCATTTGATGCCTACCTGATGTTTAGTAGTTATTTTTGGCTAGACCAAGAAGTGACCTAACTTGTGATTGACTTAATATATGTTAATAGAAAAAAGAAGGAGATGTGATATTACAAATATTGAAGCTTACATATTATTAGCCCTATGGTGATAACCTGGATATCATCTTTCCAATTAAGATCAGTATAACTGTGCAATGATATAGAAAACCAGGAAAACTATATCTGCTGATCTTTACAATTATCATTTAAGAAGACAGTTTATTAGTGGAGAATTCCCTAGATTTATCTGTTCATTGACGACTTCATATTGTGCGTTTCTTAAATGTCTTCTAATTTCCAATTCTTCAAGGAAATCTAGTTCTTGTTTCTTATCATCATAGGGCTAATAATATCTAAGCTTCAATATTTGTAATATCACATCTTCTTCTTTTTTCTATCAACATTTATTAAGTCAATCACAAGTTAGGTCACTTCTTGGCCCAGCCAAACATCAGGTAGACATCAAATGAAATGTCATTCTGACGATGATATTTAGTTATCGAAACAATTGTCAATTTTTTAGAATTTTCAACATTTTTCATTATATTGTGGAATTAGCTAGAAACAGTGAGTTTCATTTAAAACACTAACAAAATATAAATGTTACGTTTTTATTTCAATTATTGAAACTCCGATCAAAAAATTGTTGTTAATAAGAACAGCAGAGATGCAGAAATATTTGGAATGTAATATTTACTCGGCGAAAGTATATTTACGACGTCCATCAAGAAGCAACCGCAAGCTAACAGCAGGCAAATTCATAAATTATATAACACCAAATCAACGTCTGCGAAATTGCTTTTTCGAAACTTATTACCCCGTATCAATTCGAAACCCAGTTTTTCAACTGTTTTTCTGGGGAAACCCAAGTCGAAAGATCATAGGAATCAAATTGATATATTAGGGACATCCAGAGAAAACATACAGATAATGCTAGGAGCAAGGACCCGTGAGAACAAACCGGAAAGAAGAGAGAGTTAAAGAATCGCCAGTCAATACAGGGTGTCCCAGACTAATTTATCCAGGATAAATCTCTAAAACGAATAGAAATTTTCGAATGGGACAAAAACTGATCGCTTCCATTTCTAATACACTTTTATATGGCGTAAAAAAATCATCCCCTAAATGATCATCCCTTAGTTACAATCCCCAACTTTAAATTTTTTAATAGCACCCTGTACATTTTTTCATAATTTTAGATGTGTTCTTCCATCGTCTATTCAACAAATTTTTCAAAAATAAAAAAATAAAATCGTTTCGTAAGTAATCAAGAAAATATCAGTTTATTTTTTATTTTAGTTACATTAATCCAAAAAGTCTTAAAGCTTAAAGGAACTGTAATAATACATGTAATAAAAATTAAATGAAAAAAATAAATAAAAATAACAATCAATTAATTAATATTATTTACATTAGATTTTCGAATTGTAGTCCACCTGCTGCAACACACATATCGAATAGTGTCAGAAGATTTCTGGTATGTAGGTTAATCGTTCTCGATTTGTAATTTTTTAATTTTTCACATCTTCACAAAAATGTATCCATTGAAGAAAAAACTTCAATTACAAAAATGTTCCTATTATACTATTATACGTGCCTCCACGAACTCCGTTTTGTGAATTTTTTGGTATTTAATTTTTTAAAACACTATCTTTTGTCTTTCAAAATTTTGGCTTCGTAGAGGAATACATTATTATCTTTCAAATGCGTGTGCAAAAATTCACAACAAAATAACTTATCATAAAGTCACAATATTTGAAAAACTTTTGCGATTATTTTACGTTTCGGACATCGCCCTTAATCCTGGTTGCCACGAAGCGACCTGTCAGATCAACAATTATTATTATTAACGTTTTGAATAAAAGTATTAGACCAGTAATAATCATACGGGTTGTAATTGTGTATAGCATTTCAATATGCCATATTCATTTTCGCCTGAAGAATACGTTGATATGATACTGATGGAGAATGCCTGAAAAATAAGAGAGTTTCTCGACAATTATATCAAAAAAGGTTTCCAAATCGAAACATTCCAAGTGGAGAAACATTTAAGAATTTGGAATCCTCACTTAGACAGGGACATTTTCCGGATAATAAACGAGCTACAATTGAACGCAGAGTAAGATGTGATCAAAATCTTACTAATGTAATAGCATATTTACATTTTAATCCCAATGTGTCTATTAGAACCATCGTCAATGAAAGTGGTATTTCAAGAAGTTCAGTTCATAGAATTTCAAAAGATTTTAATTACCATCCTTTTAAACTGCACTTAGTACAAGGATTACAACCTGTCGATTACCAAAGACGTCTTGATTTTATTGCAAGAATGATGTTAAAAAATAATGATGATCCACTTTTTTTATCAAAAATATTGTGGAGCGATGAGGCTAGATTTCACAATATTGGTGTAGTCAACCGTCACAATTGGTCTCCCGTGAACCCACATTGGATGATGGACACAAGATATCAAAATATTTGGGGTATAAATGTGTGGTGCGGTTTATTTAATGGCCGTGTTATAGGTCATTACTTTTTTAACGGCACTCTAACAGGTGTTCGATATCTAGATTTCCTAGAAAACGTACTTCCCGATTTGCTAGAAGATACTCTCATAATGAACGTCAAGAAATGTGGTGGCAACAAGACGGAGCTCCTCCAAACAATGCGAGAATCGTTAGCGAGTACCTACAAAACCGTTTCGATAACCACTGGATAGCAAACAACTCTCCAGAAATTATGTGGGCAGCACGTTCACCTGATTTGTCACCTCCTGTCTTTTTCTTTTGGGGAGTGATAAAATATATTGCTTATCAATCAAAACCGCAAAATGTAGACGAATTAAAAGAAAAGAAAACGTAAGACAAGCAATTCGACAAATTACTCCTGCAATTATTCCAGCCACATGTACAAGAAATCTTCTAGCACGATTCGAAATGTGTGTTGCAGAAAGTGGACTACAATTCGAACATCTAATGTAAATAATACTAATTAGTTAGTTGTTATTTCTATTTACTTTTAAAGTTCTTTTAAGCTTTAAGGCTTTTTTGATTAATTTAACAAAAATAAAAAATAAACTGATATGTTCTTGATTACTTACGAACCGATTTTATTTTTTTTATTTTTGAAAAATTTGTTGAATAGACGATGGAAAAAAATGTTCAGGGTGCTATTAAAAAATTTAAAGTTAGGGGTTGTAACTAAGGGATGAATATTTAGGGATGATTTTTTCCCGCCATATTAAAGTGTATTAGAAATGGAATAGATCAGTTTTTGTCTCATTCGAAAATCTCTATTCGTTTAAGAGATATAGCCTGGATAAATTAGTCTGGGACACCCTGTATATATATATATATATATATATATATATATATATATTTATATCATATATATATTTTAATTTTTTAATCCACTGTTAACAGGGAACCGAAAACTGAAATAAAGACCTAGTCTAACAGCAGACCGAACCCTCGAAATTATTTTATAACAGGCGGGGTTGGTAAATTGCGCACATCGGTCAGTTTGTAGCCAGGTATACCCAAAATGTTTCTTTTTCATAGGTAAATTGCGCACAAGTGACCCTGAAGAGAGTCTAGGTAAATGGTATACAACTTTCTACCGATTCCACGAATTTTAAAAGTTATGTCAGGTTAGGTTAGATAGTTTACAAGAAGTGTTCTTTTCATCAACTTTTATTCGTTGATTATATCAGAAAGAAAAAGTTTTGAGGTATACCAGACTAAGGATACAGTTTGACCGCTGTGCGCAATTTACCTATACAGAGACTCAATCCCCTGGCTGCAACTACCTGACGAACCCTTCCCAATCTTGGGAAACTTCATGACCACTGTGCGCAATTTACCTATGCCCATGACAGGTTGTCTCGGCCCTACGCTTGTGTAGAGTAAAATGAATACCTGCGATAACTTGAAATATTCTTGGTACACGCCAAATAGTGTCCTTAGATGTTATTTTATAGGATCTTTCGACTCGCCTTAAAATGTGACTTCCTCTGTGTTCTTCCAATACTTATATGTCGATTTCATTTTCTTCTTCGATTTTTCCATCTAAACATATTAGATATCTTATTTATTTCCCGATCTCGTATCCACTGAACTCAGCTTATAGAGGCGTACGGTAAATAGTAAACGATTGATTACCGATAGTTTCGGCTCCCATTATTTAAATTTATGAGTTAATTCAAATTGTTTGACCCTTGCTGGGTAACTAACGTGTACATTTGTTTAATTGAGACAGTTCTCTCACTACTGATATTAATATTTTTGTTAACTGTTCTAGGTTCCTGACATTAGTTCTGGTCTTCATTTTACTTACTTGTAACATGATTTTCATGGTAGATATACAGGGCGTCCCAAGATTTTTACAAGTTGTAACGAATAGGTTTATTTGAAAATTGGGTAATATTTTTGGGACCTACAGTAATTTCATCCGAGGTATACTGGTTATCTGTGACGTCATCATAGAAGCAGGGCCGTCATCGCAATGAAAAAAATTCAATGGAGGGGGGATCAAACTTATCTCAAATAAAAAAGCTTTTTATTTCAAATTCAACGATCTATCACTGGGAGGGTACTCAAGTAGATAACTATACCAAATTTTCAGTTCAATGTTTAGATGTATACGGGCTTGATTATAGATCTTTTGTGGGATCGTTGATTAATTTTGGTCATCACCTCGTATTAGGAATAAGATTATTTGTCGAAGAGAAGGTATTATTATTGAAAATTTGTTTAATATCCTAGTATTATTGAACAAATAAAGCGTAAAATAACCAGGTGTGTCAATATAACGATGAAGATATCGGTATAGGTAACTAATATTTGTTTTTCTCAGAAATTTATCAGTAAATAAGATGAAACCGATCTTAAAGTTAATATACATTCTATAAAATTCCTTGTAAAATACACGTATTCGAAAAGTAATTTTTCTTTTAAATATAATCAACGTAAATAATGACGTAATTAACATATGGTAGAAAAGACTAATGACATTAATACCTACATTGTTTCCTATATAATTGATACTTAAAAACTCTAACGATGGTTATCAAACGTACTTATTTAATAATTTTTGTTTAAACAATATCTTACTTAACGCAAGTTGTTAGTGTTAAAATATGCACTTCGTTTCTATGTTTCACATTCAAGTTTTTTGTGTAGGCAAAATAGAAAAGAATATGGCACCTACATCATTGTTCCACAATACTTCTACCTACTGTAAATCAGAAAACGACTCGAGTCATGATTGTTTGGACTGTGAGAGAAGCAAATATTAAAATCTTTCGTCCTAAATATGTTGTTTTCTAATTATACAGTTAATAGTGAATTGAATTAGTTATAATAAATGTAAGTCAAATCATAAAGGCACGGGTTAACATTATTTATACTGATTTTCAAAATGCTTTCGACAAAGTGAATCACAACATATTACGGGAAAAAATTAGAAGTTATGGAAGCTTACATTTATTTAAGTCTTACCTACAAAACATACCATACAAGGTCAACGCTCTGGAAAAAATAACAAAATTCAGGAGTACCTCAGGGGTCCAGCTTGGGTACACCATTATTCTTAATTTTCATAAATGACTTATCGCAGTTAAGATACTCTGAATGTTTACTGATGACTTTAAATTTTAGAAAATAATTGAGAATGAAGATAATTGCCTTCACATCTAGAACGATATAGACTCAGCACTCGAATAGTCAGATGAAAACGACTTTCCATTCAAAAAATTGAAATGTGTTGTATTATCCTGTACATAGACAAGGGCTTCACTAGCATATGAATACACTATTGAAAATGATAAACTACAGAAGGTAAAAAATACGGTTTTAGATCAGCAAATATAGTTTTGCACAGATATACTGATTTTAAACGCGTAAAAGATATCCAGGATATCCCAATAGGGCTAATAATATGTAAGCTTTAATATTTGTAACATCATAACTTCTTCTTTTTTATATTGATATATATTAATTCAATCACAAGGTAGGTCACTTCTTGGTCTAGCCAAAAAAATTATTGAAATCAGGTAGGCATCAAATGAAATGTAGCTTCTGTCATTCTGACGATGATATCAGTAATATCAAAGCAATTGCCACTTATTTAGAAACAGTTAATTTCATTTGAAAAATCACTATTGCGTATTATTGCGCATTATACTGGGTGTCTCTTTATATTCTGACTGTTTTTAAGAGCTTAAATCTTCGAAATGGTTCTAGATAATAAGATGCGGTATTCACAGTTGGCCTACTTCCGGTTTACCCGCTACGAAAGTGGCGTATTTTTAAAATACAGTAGATGTAATTTTTTAAATGTGACACCCTATATATTTAGCAATTTCTTAAAAGACGCATATTTTTACTTTATAACGGTACCTTAAAGTTTAAAATCGGTGCACAGTTCACTTCTCAATTGTATAGTCGACGTAAGAGATATAGTGCGAACTTTAAGGTTTCGGCTTATCCTTTGACTTAAATACCGTCATAGTCCAGTCAATATTATAATTTAAAATGCTTATTTGACGATATATTCATTTAATATTATAACTTCAACAGACTCTTAATCGTTAACACGTATTTAATAATTTTATAATTATTAAATACATTTATTGATTGTCTAACGATTATTTTTAACCCGCAATTATGGAGCGCCATCCTACTTTTGGAGATATTTAGCGTTAATGAATAGAACAAAATGCATTCTTTTAAACAATATTAACCTATTTAAATTCAAAAACATCTTGAACATAAGACCAAACAATTAACACTACCTTATATCTCGTTTTATTAACAAGAATTAGAAATATAATTTTCAAATAACTTATTATTTTTCCCATCTTTTACTGAACTATAAGTATATTTTGAGATAGCGATTTTTTCGAATGCAGGAGGTGTTCACTAGAGATGAGCAGCACTCACTCTTTAGATGGTAGGCTGACATCAAGAAAGAGTGTAGTGTTTTTCTGAGGAATTTCGGTAAGTACATATTAATTATATAGCAATATTTTTTGTTGAAAGGTGAATATTTACAATGTGGCGTCCTTGGTAAATATCGAGTTCGGTCCAAAATATTGTGTGTAACAACGAAAATTTAAATAATTCTGATCAGAGTGAAAACAGGATTCGACGTCATTTACATTTGGGAACACAGAAGGTATGTTTCAATGTGTATAAGAATCTACGGGAGAAGTTTGGTTTCGATAAAGAAACAGAATTAATGCACGCAGTATCTATACGTAAAGTAGCCAAGAATGGGCCTTACGAACGCAAGAAGTGATGTGATAAGGGATCGATCAAACATTTAGATGTGTCTGTAATAAAATTATTAAAAACCACCATACATGACTGTTACAAAAGTACCAACGATTGAAATAATAAGAAATAAATTGACATATGTCGGCCGTAATGTAAATGTCTGTAAGAAAACTATTGAAAACTTAATTTAAAATTTGGGATTCAAATTCAAAACGATTGAAAAACGTCAAACCATGGAAAGCAGAAGAATACTGCATATGCGCGTCATACATACTTGGAACAAGTAATTAAGTATAGAGACCTGGCCAATTGTCAATTTGGACGAAACTTGGTATGATACACACGACATGGTTAAGAAAGGATGGGCTGATGGGTTAAAAATATGTATGCCAACAATGCTTGCAAACAAATAATCCAGACTTATTATTGTGTATTGCGGTAAAAATGAAGGATGGGTTGCAAATACCTTAAAAATATGGAAGATTGCAACGTTGACTAGCATAAGAACATGGTTTGAATTCACATTGATCCCAAACTTAGAGCCAAATAGTGTTGTAGTTTTTGACAATGCTTCTTATCATTCCTGACAGCTCAATAAAATACCAAATAAAAACTACAAGAAGACCGCAATTTTTCTCAAAAGAAATAGAAAATGGTAGTTTTGCCAAATATAGTGTTTCTTTAGATTTGGGGAAATTTTAATTCGCTTTACGGAAGCAATGGACGTTTTGCGGTATCACTGAAGGAACTTTTTACGCCGATTTATCTTAGGATGTCAGAAAAGTATGAAAGTCGCTATAAAGAAACAATGAATATTTTGCGACGTTGCTGAATAAAAATTATACGCAGATTTAGGGAGAAATCATGACACAATAAGGAAAATAATGAATTTGTTCTACAGACTAAAGGAAAAATTGGTAATGTTGCCATACGCAAATTCTCTCAAAAGTTAGGAAATTCGATGATTCGCTAAAAATAGAAACTAGTGGTATTGCAAAATTTAATTTTTGCTTGGATTTGAGGAAATTTTTAGTCGCTATACAAAAACAGTGGAAGTTTTGCGGTGTTACTGAACAACATTTTTACGCAGACTTAGGGAAAAATCGTGATACAAAGGGGGAAATGATTAATATACTATAGATCATCAAGGGGAATTGCGGTATTGCCAAACGTATTTTTTCTTAAGATATAAGGAAATTTTAAAATACGCTATAAAGAAACAATAGAGATTTTTCGATGTTGCTGAACGAAATTTTGACGCAGATTTAGGGAAAAATGATGATACAATGGGAAAAATGATCAATCAAGGGGGATTGTGGTGTTGCCAAACTTAATTTTTCTTAAAATATGAGGAAATTTTGTAAGTAGCTATGAAGGAACAATGGATATTTTACGATGCCGCTGAACGAAATTTTTACGCGATTTAAAGAAAAGTCATGATACGATGAGAAAAATAATTAACTTGTTCTAGAGAATTAAGGAAAATGGCGATGTTGCCAAACGCAATTTCTCTCAAAAGTAAGGATATTTGATAATTTGCTAAAAATAGAAGAGGATAGGATTATCAAATATAATGTTTAGATTTGGGGAAATTCTAAGTCGCTATACAGAAACAACGGACGTTCTGCGATGTAACTGAACGAAAATTTTGCACAGATTTAGTGAAAATAGAATATCAAGGGGGATTACGGTGTTGCCAATCGTAATTTTTCTTAAGTTAGGAGGAAATTTTGAAAGTTGCTATAAAGTAACAATGGATTTTTTGCGATGTTGCTGAACGACCTTTTTACGCAGTGTTGCGGCAAAAATGGTCTTTCGAATTATTTTTAGTTGAAATACGCCAAGGTGTTCAAGCCGGCTCTGTGTTAGATTTATGGTCACATCTTCTTTGTCGAAACTGCGATAATTAATATTAATCGAACGGCAAAAGCAAATGAACCATACCGCAAAGAAAAACGCGAATATTTTCTGCAATTATTTTTATGGGTGCATCCCGATCAAGTTTTGGACAGTTAGAGACATCAGGTGGGTCAGTTTGGGCATATAATCAGTTTATTATTATAATTTTTGACCCCAACGCCATACGCAGATTTAGAGAAAATCGTACACTGGTGTAGTGCCTGAATCCGACTCTGTTATAAACTAGATCCAAAAGATAAAATTTTGGCGATGCGCAGTGATTTCTCCGAACTGTTCATCATTATTTTTTTGTGAATATTCTTATCTAGACTTTTCTAATGAGGTCTATTGTTTTTGTGAGCCGCAATCTAGAAATATCTATAAAAAAAGACACTTAATGTATAAGAGTAAATAGTCTAAGTAAATAATCAGTTGAGAAGTGTTTATATAAATTACTGTAAGTGAATATACTGTGTATCTGATATAAATTAGTGAATAATCTAGTGAATAAATAAATTAAGTAAGTAAATCTACCGTATGTATGAATTTATCCCACCCGTCGTAATAAAAACGTTTAAATAAATACGAAAAACATTACAATACTGTGAGGAGAATGATTAACTTGTTATACAAAATCAAGGAGGATTGCGAGCTGCTAAACGTGAGTTTTTCCCATATTTGGGGAAATTTGATAATTTTTTATACAGAAACATTTATATACATGCCTCTTCTTTTTTTACGTAATATTTGTTAGATTTTGGTATTGGAACTATGCAGATTGGAAAGCTTGCAATGTTGAATATTGTAACCTTACCTTGTTACCAAGGATTTTTCACCATGATAGTTCCATAAATAAATGGTATGAACCACGTGCCATCGGCCATTTTCCATACTTACGATTTGCTAAAATTGACACTCGGCTTCACAGCTCAAAAAGTATCAGACAAGAGATTCGAAATTCGAATGACAAAGTTTGACCTTAACGTTCCTTTTGACACCTCGGATCAGTGTTACCACTGACAATCAAATGAAATCCCCAACATAAAACTATAAAATACTCGTAGATTAGTTAAATTACATGAAAAAGATTGATAAAAATATTTCTCTTGACACTCATTTCATTATTTAAATCCCATTATTGGAGGATATGTTTGAATAATTTTAAAATCCGAAGTTAATTCACTTATGCAACCAGAAGTGTGTAGAAAGTTGCATACTCAATGGGTAAATTAACCGAATTATAATAGTGTTTTTAAATGAATTTCACGGTATCTAGTTAATTCCACAGTATAATAAAAGTTATTGAAAATTCTATTGAATTGTTTCGATAAACCAATATCATCGTCAGAATGACAGAAGTTACATTTCATTTTATGCCTACCTGATATTTAGTATTTATTTTTGGCTAGAACAAGAAGTAACCTAACTTGTGATTGGCTTAATATATGTTTATAGAAAAAAGAAGAATATGTGATATTACAAATATTGAAGCTTAGATATTATTAGCCCTATGGTAATATCCTGGATATCATTTTTCCTATTAAGATCAGTATAACTGTGCAATGATATAGAAAACCAGGAAAACTATATCTGCTAATCTTTAAAATTATCACTTAAGAAGACAGTTTATTAGTGGAGAACTCCCCAGATTTAACTGTTCATTGACAACTTCATATTGTGGGTTTCTTAAATGTCTTATAATTTCCAGTTCTTCAAGGAAATCCAGTTCTTGTTTCTTTTCACAAATATGCAGCACTTCTAGTTCTGTGTTAGGTGTCAATGAATGATTGGTGTCAAGTAGATGTTTTGCGTAGTGGGATTTATCTGGTTGTTTTAATCTGTATGCTCGTAAGTGCTCACTGTATCGTATTTCAAAATTCCTAAGGATCTGACCCAAATAGACAGCATTACATTCTGGACATTTGAGTTTATATATACCTGACTTCTTTAATAGTGGTATTTTTGTTTTTACATTTAACAATTTTGTACTAACGTTACTTTCTGTTTTAAAAGAAATTGTTGTATTCGTTGCTGAAGATATTATCTTTGAAATATTATTAGAAATATGTCCTGCATATGTGATGGTTTTATAAGTTTTAATTTCATCAGCTTGTTCAGGATATATTAGTTGTAATGCCACTTTTTCTTCTTTTTTACTAATTAGCTTATTTATCATATCCAATGGATAACCGTTAGATGTTGCTATTTGTCTAATTGTATTAATCTCTCTATCAAAATTAGATTTGTTCATGGGAACTGAAAAAGCTCTATGTATCATTGAATTATATGCTGCTAGTCTGTGTGACATAGGGTGGTTAGAATTGAATGAAATTGTCACATCAGTCTGTGTTGGTTTTCGGTAAATTGAATAATCAAGTACATTATTAACTCTTTGAATTTTTAAATCAAGAAAATTGAGTGAGCTATTTTCTTCAATTTCTAATGTAAATTTAAATTTCGGGTGTAAATTATTGATGTGGTTGAAAAATACATCTAATTGTCATTCACTACACATAAAACAAGCTAATATGTCATCTACATATCAATATCAAAATAAAATATTTTTCAAAATATTACTTTCAAAGATCTTTCTTTCTAAATTGTCCATGAAAATGTTTGCTAAAATAGGTGATATAGGGCTTCCCATTGGTAAACCTTCATTTTGAATATATATTTTATTGTCAAAAGTGAAATAATTCTGATTAATGCATACATCAAATAAATTAAGTATATCTGATATTATTCCTGGATTAATATTTTTATCTTCTAGTGATTTTCTTACAAGTATTAGACATTCTTCAGGAGGAATTTTAGTAAACATATTAGTTACATCGAACGAAATGAGCTTAAAGTTATCTTGCAAGTGGATTGCTTTCAACTTTTTGATTAGTTCTATTGAATTTCTAATTGAGTACTGAGATTTATATCCGTAAGTATTGAGTATATTGTTAAGCTTCTTTGCCAATATATTATTAGGAGCATTAATATAAGAGACTACAGGTCTAATTGGTTTCGTTAATTTATGTAATTTAACTGTTCCATATAATTGTGGACAATGAGGATTCTTATGTATGATAGACCTCTTTTCGTAATCATTTAAAAGATAATTTGAATTATTAACAATATCCCTTACATTATTAGAAAACTTTTTTGTTGGGTCTGCTTTAAGAACTTTTACATCGCTGGATTCTATAAAGTTATACACTTTGGAATTGTAATTTTCAGTCGTCAAAATGACAGTTGTGTTCCCTTTATCAGATTTTGTAACTGTTAGGTTATTATCCTCTATCTTCTTTTTTATTGCATTTAAAACTGTAATGTCATTTTTTGTTTGACGTTTAACTTTTGAAGGTTCAATATTTTTGATTAAATTGGCCATTTTTAATTTCTCATGAAGAAAATTATTTGAATTAGATTTTAAAGCTATTTCTGACTCTGTAGCCATAATTTGTTTAATATTATTCGTAAATTTTAGTGGTATGCTGTACTTTAAACCTTTATTTAAAAATTCTATTTCACTATCTGTAAAATTAGTGTCTGAAAGGTTTTCAAATCGTGGTGCAAAGTGTGTTGGTATGTAGGTACTTACAGTTTCATGATGTTTTGAGTATTGTATTTTATGTTGTGTGTGTTCAAGATTCTGTAGCTTCTTTTCTTGTTTCTTAAATTACATATGCTTCATCGTGCTGAAATTTTCTCTAGTTTTGTCATCCAAATAGTCAAATTCTACTGGATGTAATCGGAATGTGAGTTCTGAATGTACAACTTGTATGTAGTTGTCTAAGGAGTCTCTAACTTTGAACCATTTCTTACATTCTGATTTTATCCAAACTCGTTGAGCACATTTCATAGCTTTTCGTGCTTGTGGTGTTTTAGTGTGACATTTTATATCCACATAATTTGGTATTACCTTTTCCTAAGGCATTCTTGGTTAAACCAAATGTTTTGTGATGCTTTGTAACGTTTTTGTAATAACTTCTGGTACAGTCGGGTCAAATCTTCTCTCAAAGATTTTTTAATGAAATTAACTGTCTTGACCCTTACTTCGTGGAGTATGCTCATATTATTGTTTTTAAATGAAGCTCACGGTCTCTAGTTAATTCCACAATATAATAAAAGTTATTCAAAATTCTAAAAAATTGACAATTGTTTCGATAAATCAATATCATCGTCAGAATGACAGAAGTAACATTTCATTTTATGCCTACATCCCAGTGAGTGTAGTATAATACAAAAGCATTGTATTTTTATCATGCTACAATATATCTTCCCAAATATTAATAAATTCATTGGTAATTTGTACACAATGAAACGGAAATAATTGACCACAATTATAGGTACATATTGCAATATTGTTTGTAGTTTATATAAACATTATATTTGTCAACACTTAATGATAAATTAATGAACGTTTAATCACAGTAGGCAAAACCAATTTACCAATTCTTGCATTTCAAGGTTAAAGTCTCTTGTTAGAAACATGACCTCTTTTGAATAAATCTGCAAATGATTCAATTTTAATATGCAGACATTTACGTTAACTTTATGATCATAAACGTTTAGGAAAAAATTTAAAATATATGAATAAAATACTGACAAGACATACATATTAATAAAACAACTTTACATAATAGAATATCTTGAAGTTTTTTTGTTTAATAACAATTTATAGTATATTTTGTGAAATATTTTCTTTGTGAAAAGGGAAAACATCTATTTTCTCAATATCTGACTAATTTTTATATTCGCCCATATTGCCTAAATCAATTTTTTGTTGAGAAACCATCAAATTGGTAGTAAAGCTTTCAACCACCAGCTTAGTTTTTATGATAATATACGTAAAATGTTTGAATTGTGGTACCGAGCACGCACATTGGTACTTTAGTCGAGAAAGAAATATCTTAAGAAGAATTATGTCTTCTATAAGTTCTCAGCAGCACGCAACTTAGACTTTTCAATGCTGATTAACGATGTGCTCGGACTTTAAGCGGCCACTTTTTGTTTTGTTATTGACCAAGCCTGTGTGTTTGGAACAGAGGTGGTCCGTCAAGGTTGAAAACTCATAAAAATATAAATTGAAAAACTCTTTTTAGGAACAATTATTTGAATTTAATTTAAAATAATTATTTAACCTCTGATATAATTACTTTTACTTTATAATAATTTTTTTTCGTCGGCATTCCATCCATTATACGATTGGTTATCAAGCACATATATCGAGTACCAGCATAATAAAAACCAATTTAAAAATTAATAACCAACATAACGAAAAAATCGGACCAACAATCAAACCATGACAAACACTTTTAAATATAATTACAATTTAATCGTTTTTTTATCAACCTAAAAGATGCGATCTTATTATTGAATATATAATTCTTTTATCCATAAAATAAACTAGTTTTGAAATAAGTTCAAGGTTTATTGTTATTCGAGCAGATTTTTCTATACATTTAATTAGTTAGTCGGAATGTGTCTAAGAGTCACGTTGAAAATGCTAGCGATTCAGTAATTGACATTCATACGAAAGAAAAAGCCTAAACCTAAGCCCACTTAGTAAAGCTACATATCGTATTTTTGAAAAATTGTAATAGTATATTGAGTACCTTCTTCTTCTTCTTCCTCTTTTCTAAATCCTTTTGCCCTTTCAGGCGTCGGATGTGGATTTCGTGATCTGTACCCATTTCTTTCATGCCTTTCTGTCTCTTGCTAGATTTTACATTTCTGCTATGGTCTTTCCTCTTCCTAAACCTATCTCTTGTATTCGGTCTAACCATTTCCTTCTAGGCCTACCCCTTTGTTTTTTGATCGGTTTTCCAATCTCCATTATTTTCCTAGTTAATCTATTTGGTTCCATTCTTATCATATGATCATACCAGCTAAGTTGTCTCTTTTTTATTTTACCAGTTATCGATTCCTGTTTAGTTGTCTCTCTAATGACGTCATGTCTAATCCTATCCCATTTAATTTTCCCTGCAATTCTTCTTTGATGCTTCATTTCTATGGCAATTATTTTAGTTTCGTCCTTTTTTCGCACAGTACAATTTTCACTTGCGTATATGATTATAGGAACTGTTATCATATTATGAATTTTCATTTTTCCTTCTAAGTCTCTATCTTCATGTCCAAGAATTGTTTTATTAAGAGAGTAGTATATTTTTGTTGATTTATTTGCTCTGTTTGTTATTTCTGCATCTATTTTTCCATCTTCTGTTACTATACTTCCTAAATATTCAAATGTTACTCTTTCTATAGTCAGGTTTTTGCATTTAATATCTCTATTATTTTGATTACCTGGTTGTTTTTCATTTATTATCATCACTTTTGTTTTATTTATGTTCACCTCCATATTCATGTTCTCTACTTCTTTAGTCCAAATATTCACTAGTTTTTGCATTTTGTTCCTTGTATTCGCCACTAAAACCACATCATCTGCATATAATAGACTACTCATTATTATCGGTTCTAAATTTCTGTGTCCAACTTATACTATTCAGTTGCTCATATTTTTCTTTGATTCGTTTCACATTCTTATCCATGATTATCATAAACAATAGTGGGCTTAAACTGTCTTTTTGTTTTATTGCCTTACACATTTTGAATTCTCCAGACCTTCGGCCTGCAAATCTGTACCTTGGTTCTAACTGTCTCGTATACACTTTTAATTATATTTATTAAGGTGGGTGGTACTTCAATTTCCTCCAGATTTCTTCATACATACATTTCTTCTCCCTGTTCTATTTTTCTTTCGATTATATTCCTTAGTATATAGATATTATCATTTGTTTGTCTTTCAGGTCTAATAGTTCCCTGTTCTTCTCCTAATTTTGGTGCTACATATTCTCTTAATCTTTTTTCTATTATTTTTGTGTACACTTTATAGCTAGTTTGGGCCAAACATATTGCTCTGTAATTCTCACATTGTGTCTGTTGTCCCTTTTCATAGATGGGTACTATTAAGTTATTTTCCCATTCCCTTGGAATTTTTTACCCATGCTTCTTTGCATACATTCCATATCCATACTTTTCCTCTTCCTCCTAACGATTTAATCATCTCTGGCGCTATCCCATCTTCTCCGTTAGCCTTGCCTATTTTGATTTTTTGTATTACTTGATCTATCTCTTCTTTATGGATTCCTTGTAGTTGGCCGATTTCCTCTTCGGCTGTTGTTATATTCTCTTCCGGTCAAATTAAAACTAACTATATAATCCACATAATTCAATTATTGTAACTCTTTAACATACTTATCCACACAATTGTTTACATTATGAGATTTATTTTAATCCCACGTTTAGCAGTGACTAATTTTCATAATTTTTCTGGACGTTTTCCACGAACGATTGCCTTCGAAACAAAAGGTTTCTTTTGAAAAGTAGACGTTTTTGTTCAAAATTAATAACTATGGTTCGTATAATCGCATGGGGAAACACACGCAAGACCGGCTTCAGGTACGACTTTTAATATTCTTAACCTAAACGAGAAAAAAAATGTCTAATAACTACAATTTCGTAGAAAATATCGTTAGTTTGTACCTTAATTGCAACTTAATCACTTGAGAGGAGTTTTTTAAAGTCTAAAATGGCTTGGAATTGCCAAAATTAGCAATAAAAAGAAACTAGGATGGTATCATATAAAGCAGGCGCTCTTTTCGTGATGTTTCGAAGTAAGAAATTAAAAAGAATCTTCTTACATGAATAAAAATAACACCGAAGAATAATTTACTTAAGAATAAATAAAAACAGTCGAAAAGAAGAGGAATTTGGCTGAATAAATTTAGACGGTTAGATAAAAACTATTAGAAAACGAAGTTACCAGTCTATAATTCAATCCAAAAAAACTTTTCCTATCTTGACATTTCTTCAATCAAAACTCCTTTGCTTGCTGCAACTCTCAAGCTTAAAGTAGAGAGATAAATAGAAAGAAAAGGAACGTAAAAACGAGAAAGAATTAGAATTGCAATTATTATAAAGAAAGATGGAACAAAACAAATTTAGGACGGATTCTGTGAGCAGGCATGAACAATTAAAACAACTTCCCGTTAAAAGAACAACTTGAATTTAGTTTATTAAAAAAGCGAATATAAAAATATCATTATTTCAATACATTCTTACATTGACAATTGGCATAACCTATAACCTATTGAAGTTGGCCACATATTTGCTGGCCTAAATACAACAACAGCAACATTTGCCTTACATATATCTTAATTGCCTTTATACATGTTTATCAACAGATTCTACGAAAACTTGAATAAAAAACAGATCACGAAATTATTGACAAAGAATAGCAGAAATTGAAAATGAATATAATCAATTCATGTGTTGATATTCTAATTGAAACCAAAATGGAGAAATATTAAGTACGGTGAACTACATTAAAGTCAAAATACTCAAAAATACAAACAACTATGAAAGAAAATTGAAAGAAAATTTGACATGTGAATTGAAAAGATTATTTGTACAATTTTACAAATTTATTTCGAATTTGGATTGTTCTGTGAACTGGAGGCGGTCCTGTTTCTCCAATACTATATAAGTTTTGTGTAAAGTTTGTGCATTTGTTTTCACAGTAAGTTGACACAACTCTTATTCGTTTTACGTAAAAGATACGGTGTACATGCATTATTCATTTACATATATATTTTAATAATATGTATGTGACTTGTAATTTATTTAAAAATTGCAACTAAGTAACAGCGTAAAACACAGAAAGTAGGTACATCATTTTTCTTGTAAATGCGAGTTAAAAAGAATATGCATTTTGAATAGTTGGAAAGAAAAAGAAACATTAGTGAAGTGAAAAGCAAGACATTCGACAGCAAGAAGGTATTAGGCAAAGAAAAATAGAAAAAAACTTATATACATATGTTCTATCTGTGTATGCTATTGTTCTAAAATATTGCGAACCAAAACGGATAAACCATCAAGTTTACCAATTATTATTATTTCCTTCTGAATACTGTCTTCAAAAGTATTTGTAGTTATTAAATATATTTAAAACACCTTGTATTGATTGATAAAAGCTATTTTGATTTGAACAAATAATGTGTTTCTATAAAAAATTGTCATTTAAATAATTGATATGGTACAAAGTCGAAAAACATTTGACTTGCGCCTTTCTCTTCTTGTTCAAAATTGGTCCGAAGTGGGTCAACCGGTTCTACACATTGCCATTTCTTGGTAGATTGCGAGTTAAGTAACAATCGGAATTTTACTGCTAATGAGAACCAATTTGCAATAGAAATTATTCTATTGCTATTCAAGGAAAATCAGGTGATAAACAATATCAAATATTTTCAGAAATGTATCTATTCAAAGGTGAGATCGTTTTCATAAAAATTTAAAATGATATGGAAGATTTTTAAATGTAATAATAACACTGAAAAAACTAAATAATGGTCTGAAATATACGTGCGCTAAAAACTGAACTGGTGCTTCATCAAGTCGAAAAAAAAAAACGCAAAATATGAGAGTAGAAAACTCTAGAAATAAATAAGTATAATATGTTAATGTAAACAAGAAATGCAGAGTTAGTATATATTTTAATATATATAGAAATGTTCAAAAAAAAGCTGTTGGCTTATTATTAAAAATTATTAAATATTAAGTAGTTCAAGTAATTGTTTCAAAAGTATTGTAATTTTAAATATACTGTAAAAATAAAGTTTTTAAAAATAATTCTCGGTGTTAGAAAGTTATAATTGGCGCAGTCAGTAGGATTCGTGGGGTCGTGAAAAACTTTGTCGAATCGTTCGAATAAAAAACTCACGATTTGGTGTTTCAACATCGAGCGCGGATTCCTGAAGAATCTACTAACCAAGAAAGAAGAAACCTTTCCATACCTATTTTTAAAAGAGTAGGAGAGATGTGTTATGAAATTTTAAATATACTTGCGGCCAATTTATTTTATGAATCGATTAGAAAATTTATTGGAAACATTTAATACATTGAATATTAAAGATAATAATAAATTTGAGAATTCATTTTCATCGGAAAATATAAACAAAATGGCTACTGCTACTCCAAAAACCGTAAATTGGGAGATATTTAAATAAAAATTGCAATATATTAAACCATATGACGGTGACAGTAACACGTTGAATACATTTATAACCAAATGGGAAATATTAATAGAAACGTATGCCATATATAATGACATAGAAATAAACAACCATGTATTGGATTATATACAAGTAAAACTGGTAGGAGAAGCTGAATCCATGGTAGGAAACAGAATGGAACTGAATATATGGCCAAAAATCAAGAAAGTCTTAAAATATTGTTATACAGAGAATTAGTAACGACTTTAGTCTTACTGAAAATGATAAAAGATGCGACGTAAATCATTATGATAAGACGGCACTTAACACCTTTATTGCAGGATGTACCGGTGTCCTCAAAAATAACATGCATCTGAAAAAGCCCAACTATTTAGAAGACGCGATGTCCTATGTTGAAGAATTTGAGAATTTTGAAAGGTTATACGGTCATAAATGAGCCGAGATCCTTCAAAAATTCCACCAAACAATAATTCATATAACTATAAGAATAATTAAAATCAGAAATTTAATTATCCAAATTATCTTAAAAATAATTATTACCAACATAACAATAATTTTCAACAACGACAACATTTTCCAAACCCACCAATGGAAACAAAGCCACAACCACAACAACCTCGACATTATCCGACTAATATTGCACAAGTATTTGGTCCAAAACGAAATGTTTTTAGACCTCACCAAATACCTGTACACAGGTTACCTAGGCCGGAACCCATGTCAACAATGACTAGAAATTTTACAGATTCTCCAAAAAGAAATAATAATTTTATTAATAGAAATAATAATAACAATACTAGTAACAATAATAATAATAGATGCCGAAATACTGATAATCATTACTTCCAAAATTATAATCAAAAGCCAAACTTCATATCGGAAGAATTATATAATAATAATTATGACGAAATGGAAGAAATAGAAGAAACAGTAGAATTGGCAGATGATTTTGAAAATTCCGTTCATACAAAAGAAAATGATGATAAAGAATAATAAATCCTCAGAAAAGAAATCCGAGATAGTAAAAATAAATATTATCTCAAATAACCCGCTACCATAATTAAAATATTTACCAGAAAATGAAGCAAATAGAAAAAATTTAATAAATGAAACATATTTAGGTAAATCTAATCCTGTGATTAATTCTTTATTGGGTATAAAACCAAATTGCGATTTTAATGCAAATGATATAGTCCAGTAACTGATTTGTCAGTTATTTAATATTGCAAATGTTATAGAACATAATGAAATTGACAATAATGAAAATTATATCAATTAAATGTATATATCTGATATTCAATCACCAAATAAAAATTTTGTATTGGACGAAACCGATTAAGAAATAGTTCGTTAGTTCCTTGGAAAAATCCAATCATGGAAATAAAAATAAATACAAGAAACGTGGATAAGGAGATAATAAAAGCAAATAAAAATATACAGATTATGGAAGAAGTAAGTCAAATGAATGGAAAAGATACTAAAAATAATGAAAACTTAAACAACAAGAGTAATAGGAAAATTGAAGAAAGGAACGAGAAAATGAATGAAAATATAAAGAAGAATGGAAATAAGAAAATTGTTGATAGAAATAAGAAAATAGAAGAAATTAACGAGAAAACTAATGAAAATATGAAGAAGAATAGAAAAAAGAAAATAGTAGAAGGTAACAAGAAAATAAGTGGATACAGAAAAAGGAATAAAAATAAGAAAATTGTTGACAGAAATAGGAAGATAGAAGAAAGTAACAAGAGCGTAAACAATAGGAATGCAGGAAGCAATGAAAAAGTAAACAAGAAGATTCAAAATCGTAAAGATAAAATAAGAGGACAATCCAACATTTAAGGATTGCAAGATTTCATTAGAAAAAATTGGGACTTTGCATTAAGGTGGTTCTCAATGCAAGTAATTAAATGGTTTGAAATATATGGACAATTTATGTACATATGTAATTAGAATAGATAATAGAAACTAGTAATATGATAACAATCATAAAAATTCAAACAACGATTATTTAGTTCATAACAGTAGAACTACACATAAATAATAATAAATTAATTGAACATGAAATTGATGTAATAATAATTTTCAAAGAAATAATATCAAATATTCAATTCTTTCGTTCGATGATTTTATTAATTCTGTTTGCATGTAAATTGAGATCTTTTGAAATAATTAAAGGATCTGGATTACATTTAGTTAAAAAATCACCTTTGGTTTAAATGATACTCATTTGATTTAAATAATCTTCTGTAGATTTAAATGAATCCTTTTGATCTGGATGATCATTTGGTACTATCTCATTATATACAAAATCACAAGAAATTCTCCAAGTTATTATATGAAAAAAAATTCGATATAAAAATACTCATGTTAAAGAAAAAAATATTAATAGAATAAATGAAAACAGAATTGATTCAGCGACTTATTTAAACCAAGAAATAGCATATATACAAACGAAATTCAGATATAAAAAATTACCAAAATATAAGAGAGCACAAATTAGTAAAGACTCAGGCGTAGTTTTAGAAACTAATAAAGGAAATGATGACAATAATATGGTTAGGAAACCTAGAATTAATTCTAACAAATTGTTACAGCGAAGTGAAACTGATGATAGTGGTTCCTGGTTCTTGATTCCGGGTGTAGAACAGAAGACATACAAGTTACTAAATTGAATAACTTATTACCAATTACTCTAGAATTATGTAGGCTTAATTTATACTAAACATACTTTCATATATTATATAAATTTAAAAAGAGCTAGTAAGCAAATAGAAACTGTTAAACAATATTTTTATAAGTTAAGAAATAGTTTAGTAGAAGCTAATGCGACAAACCCTTTTTCCTACCATACTAACTTTAAATAATTTTATCATCTTTTACAGCACGATTTCACAGATTAATCTGGATTGTCAAAGTTTTATCACGTTAATTGATAACATCGACAATTCCATCACATTTTCCAAATTGAATTCTATTCATAGCTTAGTGATTTAAAATCAATCTATAAAGAAGATCAAATTTAATAATATTTTTACATATTATCTCTTTTTGGGTTCCCAAGTAACTTTTTCCAAATCCAAAATAATTTTTGCTGCCCATGTACCCATCCTGAAATCCAAAACTCTCGAATTTCACCACTTATAACCCATTATCCAAAACCAAAAAATATTTATCCCATTACAACCGTACTTGGCAAAAACTCCAGAAGAAATCATTTCAATAAAAGAAGGGTGTCCGATGTTAGGAGAAAAATATTACGGTCAGCAAGAGATGAGACAACTGTACTATGGAATTAACGAATAAAAAATTAATGGTTCTTAGAGAAAGAAAAAACACAAAAGCTTTAAAATCTGTTTATATAATGTATACGGGTGTTAACTGCCTCTCCAAGTTGTCAGGAGAGTGTTGCAGGAAGAAGTGGTTTTCAGTTTTATCTGTTAATTGTGCTGCAGGCTACTCAACTGCGGGGAGTGGATGGGTAAAGACCACCTCTAATTGTACTTCTCTGGAATCATAGTTTTAAGTTCTCTTGAAAACTTCAATTAGCACAAAATTTTAAAGTGAAAAAAGGAAGGTGAATTACATATATAGGAAAATTCCAAAATATCATAAAAATAGCCAAACACGAAACTTTAGATTAATGTTTGACAACATAAATTGTCCAATTCGTTCTCATTATCAGAGTCTCCTTCATCTGAACATAGGAAGGACTTGGATTCACTGTGTTCCTAAAGTGAAGTTACAAAATCTTCCACTTCATCTTTTATATATTCTTTCTGCGTATATTCTTTTTCGCTTTTTTCAGCTTGATCACACATTTTTTACCATTGTTCCTTCCCAATTTGGTTAAATTTGTCTTTGGTCAATTTCAGCACGTCATCAAGTGCCCATATTTTTTCAATAGAATTGAGATAAAGATGATATAGTGGTATAAGTCGTTGTCCTTTGGACACAGGTGACTTTGGACAATTATTTGTTACATCATCCCATGTCATTGATTCATATGTGAACTATGAATATATGTTTAATCGTACTATAAAATCTCCTGCCCTTCTTATTTAATTTTCTTAAATATTCGTCTTTTCTTCAGTTTTTTTTAACGGAATCCCATGTTTCGCACCAATTTTTAAATAAATCGATTTTCCCTGTGAAATTAATCCCTTCCTCCTTCTAAACTTCTTCAAATACAGCTTTTATCGTTGGTCTTCATCTGTGGATAGCTGCATATAAATAAAATATACTCCTACAAACTCATCTATTGATCGTCTTGGGGTACATGGTTTGATAATATTTTATCTCAGTGACTTGAACTTTTCACCACTTTTATTAAATAAGATCCTTCAATTATTCTTCTTACGATGCTCAGCCCAACACCAGTGGCTACTGCTACTCTTTCTTGTAACTGATTTAGGAAGAGTTTAAGTTTATCTTGTTCCTTTCGATCTTTCATGACGTTATATACGTTGTAAATTATTTCAAGACTTTGGCTGTGAACCACTGGTTTAGAATTGCTCATGATTGCAGATTCTTCGTTAGAAAAAAAATTCTAATTATATAGGAAAGAAAAAATAGACCGTTATCACACCTCAATATGGGTTTGCACTACTAAAGTTTTCTTCATGCCGAATAACTGAAACAAGATTATAGTCATCAAATAAGATTTATATGTTTTATATTAAAATACAGGCAGGTATTTTATTTAACAAAACTATTCATATCATCTTTAATTTGAATAACCGAATTTTGAAAATAATAATAATTTTATATTTTCCATGTATTATCAATCCTTTTTAATCCATAAGTAAAACCATCATAATTGAATTAAAAACTGCATCTAAAAACAAATAAATCCTTCCGGATAAACATCTTAATAGAACGTTCAAAGTTACTTTAAAAGTGACAATCCCCAACAAAATTATTTTTGTAAAAAGGCAACCCAATTTTTGCTAATTTTATACAATTTAAGTAAACATATAAATAAAAATGCGAGGATACTATACTTCAAATCACATCACACACACTATAGTTTTTAGTGTATTTAGATTGACATTCTGATCAATATTCCCTTAAATTATTATTAATATACACTTAAAAATATTTTTTTTTGTAATTGAAGCTATACATTCTACATAAAACTTTTTTTATTATTAATAATAATATCATCGCTATTTTCACGGTACTTCGGTAAAATTTTGATAAACTTCGTTCTACACTTATCAATTTGTAGAAGTTTGTCCCATCCCATATGTACGGCTGTTCAATTTTAATACTTTATGCTATATTTCTGATAAAAATTTGCAAATGCCGTATACTAATTTATGACCTTGAAAGAGTATAAAAATGTCATGAAAATTTTTATCAGCTGTATAAAGTCTTTCAGTTAAAAATGTGCGGCATTGTCTTTTTTCTATTTTCCAACATTTGAACAAATAATATCAGCCATAACATTTGTAACATAACATAATTATTATTCCATAGTATACTTTTAAAAAATTGTAAATTATCCAATTTTTTTATTATTCTTTTTATTTTGTACCATTTTTTATGAACGGCTATGGTTTAGTTTTATAGTTTTGGGTTATATTTTACCAAAAAAGGGATTGCCCTACAGGAAATAATGACCTTAACGAAAAAAATCAATATTTTATTTAATAAATCAGAAAATTGTTTATAAATATTTCTAAGAACCATAATTTTTAGACGGCATAGTTGCTACAAGTTTTTTTATACATTAAATTTACGTTCGGAATTGATGCCATACATTTTTAAATAACCTTAAAGAATAGAGGTTGGAATCAAGGGTTGCACCCCTATCCCAGTCGATATGTACGGCGATCCCAAAAAATCGAAGTATGCGACAACCCGAATCGTTGTATATGAATGCCGTACTGTATCAAATTGCCGAAAATGGGGTGGACATTTTCGGAAAATCCAAAATTTTATCTGCGCCTGGTACCAATACTTTTATACGGCATTAGGTCGTAGGCCATTACTTTTGTATTATCTATCTAAATTCCGACTGCCGTACAAATATGTTTGACCAAAAAGTCCCCCCCCCCCCTTCAACTCAATGTTTACCTTACCTGTGTACTCACCTGAACCGCTAAGAAGTGACGGCATAGGTTCTAAATTGTTTTTTATATATACTAGTATTGATTTATATGTGATTCATGGTGGGTCAAATGACCCCTCAACTGAGCTTGTAGTCTAATACTTGTTCCGTACGATAACGTTTACTAGATTTTTGTAACGCAAGCAAAAATATATATTATATATAATAATCACTTTCACCAAAAACACCTCGCAAATATTTCTTTTAAACTGTTTTTAAGTATTCTTGTTTCGGTTATTGTTGTATAAGCAGTGAATAAAAATCAGTAATTCAACGTCCTTTCACTCGCTGCATTTGCAAACTTAACTTTCTCCTATTTATTGCAAATCGAAGGAACTTTGTCTCTTCTAAAGATAGATGAATAATATTCACGCGGAAAGTATCCTATATTGAAAACTATAATACCTCATATATTGTATCGCAAAAATTTGTAATATAAACACAAGGTAATAAAGAAGTAAACTGTCAGGAGAAAATAATAAATTTATTTATCTGCAACTATCATATAATCTATGGATCACTATGAGAATATTGACACGTAATGACAGTTCTTACTCTTGTCAATTTTTTTTTGACTCTATAGTATTTTATTTATATTTGAACGGATACAATGTATATATAAATATATTTTGCAGAAAAAAAAAACAAATAAGACATTGATTCACAATGAAAATATACAATTTAAAAACTAATAAAAAAAATTATTAAACTTAAAGGTTGGATTTTGTGTCATCTTGTTCATAGAAGAGAACATATGCTTCTCCACTGACTAAAGATTTCCACGATATTAATCGCACTCTTGAATCGTTATATTCGTGCCACTGTCCCGTGTAGGGATGTCGGCAAAATGCTGTGTAGTGACCATTATAAGTGGTTCCACAGTGATTAGATACAGCGTAGAGGTTGTACATACAAGGTGCCACATTATCAGCCGAGTAATGGTTCATATCAAGCCCTTCTATTGGAAAATCTATTGAATCATTAAGTTTTGCACTAAAACTTTCTGTTTGCGAAAAGCGCTTCAGGTGAATAACCAGTGTCTTCGGAAATTTATGAATAGAGAATGATTTAATGCATCGTCTTCGTTCCTTACATTTCGAACAAGCTGGTTTCTCATCACCGTCGAGTGTTGCTTCTCTTGTAAACGAATCTAAACATTATGAAAGTCGTAATTGACCTGTTCTTTGTGGTATCGGAAGGGATAAATCCCAAAAAGGATCGTAGGTAACTGAACAGTGACCACAGTGTGTGCACTTGATTGTTGATTTTAATTGACCGACAAAGTTATCCATAATCTTGGAGTTGTCCATTCTCACATATCTTAACCAAAATTCTTGTGCTTTCTCGATATCACTAAATTTGTCATCAATTTCAGTTAATATGGGCTTTGGTTTTTCATATACCTTGTTGACATCTTCGTGAAGTCCTGCTAATAGGTAACGAAGAAACTCATGTGCATCATGTTGAGTGTATCCCATGAACCTTGAAGTAAATCGCTGAATCTTACTTTTCAATGATACTGTATTAACCACTCTGTCTGAACCGTCTTCAGACCAAAGTTCTTGAATAACTTCAGCAAACGCTTTAATTAGTGTTCCTTTCATGCTAGATATGTTTATGTTGATATCTCTTATGTATGCGTCTTTCTTTAGATATTCTAATAGCCACCGTGTGTTTGATAGGCATTGGATAATACTATTCATGAAACACGTGTCACCAATATTTTTGAGACCTTTGAGACCCAAAGAATCTTGGGGAATACCCTTTATGGATCTGAATGTGGAAATATTGTTAAAAGCCATTTCGCAACTACTATCATTGTACGAATAATCTCGGATTCTATTATTGTCTTTCTCACTTGATCGGCGTGATAAGGAATTTGAACTGATGATGTTTGCTACGGAATTGGATGTAGATATTACGGATTTGAAAACTGTTTTGGTTAGAGATAATCTATTGCGTATAGGAATCGCATCATTCTCTAGCATAGTCATCTTCTTCAGTATTCCTATGAATGGGACATCATCTGGCTGGTGGTTATCTGTATTTTTTAGTATACTGAGGCCCAAAAGCTTGTTGGGGGCATAATTTATTAAATTGTCAACGCATGTATTATCAGAAGGTACACATTCTGAAGAAGAGAATGAAGATGTTAAATAAGAATGTCGGAAAATGGAAAGATCACATGTTTTAGGGTCTGTAATGTGAGAAAGTTTGAAAGTTGTAGAAGAATTACGTTTTTTATGATTAGGTTTCATAAAAAGTTCTTCTAGAGGCTTAGAACGGGGAAACGTACCGAGAAAAGATGAAGCGTTTCCTCTTTGAATTGCAATACTTATTTGTTGTATAAAGAACAAAGTTGCTCTCGAATCATTAGTTTCTATTGATATTTTTTCACCGACTTCTTTATGAATTTTAAAGCTTCATGACCGAAAACACCAGAGGTTTCAATTGCTACAGGAATAAAAATGTAAATGTTCTCCAAATTTTTGTATTTATTGATTTTGAAAGTTTCGCCTTGTAAAGCTGCACCACCTGCGGAAGTAGATGTGGATCGGACATGGGACGGAGCCCAAGTGTCAGTGCAAGTGAAATCCCATATAACTGGCCTGCCGCGTTGCCATGGAATGAGGGTCATACCATCTGGATGTTTACCGTCGTCGCGGCAAGTACCTAACGGTTCCAACGGACAGGGAATCCTTGCAGATGCCATGCCTCGTTTGATTAGGTCATTTACTTCAGAATGACGTAAAAACGGCCGGCACTTAATTTGCAGCTTAGGCCGTGTCTACCATATTCATCAACATCAGCTCCGCAACGACAGCGATGTTTTACACAAATTTGACAACCTAAACGGAGACCAATAGAAATACGGAAACTTTCGTCATCTAAAAGCGTACCTGATGGGGCCGACGGTAAAGCGTTCAACCATGCTCCTGATTCCTTTGAAAATGCTGCATTCAAACGAGCCTTGTAGGTAAATTGATAGCTTTCTAAAGCAGATTTTCTTTTTCAATGTTCAATAAAGGAATATCCCAGGATTTTTGAAAGGATTTATAATCATCGGGTACAACTTTGTTAGACTTTAATGACCAAATATTTTCTGCCTCCATTAATAAAGGGTCTTGTGGGTGGAAAAATATAGGCAGAATGTAATCAATGAAATTTTTTGAACTATTTAGTGATGACAAAAAAGAAGGAAGAGCTACTGAAACGATTGAGCGAATTCCTAAACCACCATTTGAAACAGGTAGTGAAGCTTGTCTCCAAGAAAGGTCCTCTAATTTAATGTTAATTAATGACTCTAATGAATGACGAATGGCATTGTCAAAATTCATTAGGATATCATTGTGTAACCAGGTCGGACTACATCTTAAGATATATGTTAATTTTGGAATTAATAGGCAATTCTTGAGAAGGTAATAAGCAATATGTGTCGGTAACCAGGATAAACGAGATGACATTTTTTTGAAAAAGTTTATTTTTTCATTGAAAGCTGATAGAAATGATTCGTTTAATAAAGGAGCACCTAATAGAAATAAATTTTGTCTGTTGGTAATTGTTATGCCTGGTGCTACAGAATTAAATTTATCAATGGTTAGATTATTTGGTGATTCTAAGAAAAATAACTCGCATTTGCTGAAATTGAGTTCAAGACCAATATCCGTGGAATTGTTTATTATATAGACAAGAGACTTGAACACGGAATTAGTATCACCACCTAAAGAACCATCATCAAGGTACCAATCATTGAATTCTGTGTCAATGTTGTGTATCGATATGCAAAAAAGGAGAGGTGCCAAAGGGTCCCCTTGTTGGACGCCTCTTTCCGAATGAATTATGTTTTCCCCAAATAAAAGATAAGAAGGGAATCGATAACATTGATTGATGAAAGGAAAAATTTCAGGTAGAATATCTGCTACAAGTTTTAATAAATGATCGCGATGAATTGTATTGAAAGCATTTTTAAAATCTATTTTCAGAAAAACTTTATTATTAACGTCTGGATGATTAGAGACGTAACGTCTTGCTGCATGTGCAAATGCTTCACAACCACCTTTCGACCCGAAACCAAATTGTAATGGACGAAGTAAATATCCTAATTTCTCTCTGATGTTTGAACAAATTATTTTCGCTACTGAACGACGATAAACTGTACCAATAGCAATTGGTCTGATACCTCCTGCTTTTTTAGTTGAAGCTAATAGTGACGCTCCGAATAAAATAGGACGAATATTGATGTTCACTGTGTCATTTAAAATAAAATTACATAATTTACACAAAGATGATAAGAGATTTTTTCCTGAAGGGCCAGCACTGTAACTTATTAAATCTTGTAGATGTGAAAAATTGAATAATATTGACATCACAGCTGTGAAAAAACTAGAAAGGGTGAAAATCATCCGCAGTTGCCGAAGCCATCGACGACAATATGAATAACAAGTTAGAACGAGGAAGAAAAATTGTGGAAGCAATTAACAAGAATAACTGTTCCATACAAAGTGTTAACAATATTTATTACAAGTACAACTACCACAGGAAGTACTACTTATAATATGACGGATAAAGAAAATTATAATTATCATGTTGACAAAAATTAATAATAAATGGTTAAATTTATTAGCGTTTTAAATGAAACTCACGGTTTCTAGTTAATTCCACAATATAATAAAAGTTATTGAAAATTCTAAAAAAGTGGCAATTGTTTCGATAAATCAATATCATCGTCAGAATGACAGAAGTTACATTTCATTTGATGCCTACCTGATGTTTAGTAGTTATTTTTAGCTAGACCAAGAAGTAACCTAACTTGTGATTGGCTTAATATATGTTTATAGAAAAAAGAAGAAGATGTGATATTACAAATATTGAAGCTTAGATATTATTAGCCCTATGGTGATATCCTGGATATCATTTTTCAATTAAGATCAGTATAACTGTGCAATGATATAGAAAACCAGGAATACTATATCTGCTGATCTTTACAATTATCACTTAAGAAGACAGTTTATTAGTGGAGAACTCCCTAGATTGATTTGTTCATTGACAACTTCATATTGTGGGTTTCTTAAATGTCTTCTAATTTCCAATTCTTCAAGGAAATCCAGTTCTTCTTTCTTTTCACAAATATGCAGCACTTCTAGTTTTGTGTTAGGTGTCAATGAATGATTGGTGGCAAGTAGATGTTTTGCGTAGTTGGATTTATCTGGTTGCTTTAATCTGTATGCTCGTAAGTGTTCACTGTATAGGATTTCAAAATTCCGAAGGGTCTGACCCAAATAGACAGCATTACATTCTTGTCAAATCTATTAATTAATTTCATTCGTTTAAATTTATATTGTTTTTTTTCTGATAGTTGTAGATAAAGTATAGTATTCTATTCGCGAGTAATGGCTATTACTCGCTAATTGAATAATATACTATTATTTATCAAATAAATTCGGAAACAAAAAAGAAAATGGAATACTTCCAACATTGTACTGTTTCATGGGTGCCTTTCTCTTGCGATGTGGTCCATTACTCGTAGCACAAGTCGTACATTTCTTACGCCAGTCCTTCACATCATCGGAGCAGTTCATCCAATAAAACCTCTCACGAATTCACCTCTGTGAATGTGGCAGAATCAAATAAAACCTATTACGACTTTTAGTACTCATTTTGTACTAATTTGTACCACAAAAAATAATTTTGTACCTTTACCCAATAATGAAAAAAACATGCATGGCGCTGCTAGCTTCATGTTAACCTAGAAAGCCCCAATTCAAAATAATTTGAAAAAAATGGAAATTAATACAGGAAATTGAAGAACTGAATTTGTACTAATTTGTACCACATAAAAAATTAACGTCAACCCCCTCAAACAACCCCTGTTGCGATACATTGAATAGCAAGTCCATACTTCTCCGATCTTTTCAATATTTCTTGAAAAACGAAATATTAGAGTCGACTTCATTAAAACTGAATTTGTTATAATTTGTACCACAAAAAAAATAACGTTAACCCCCTCAAACAACCCTTGTTGCGATAAATTGAATAGCAAGCCCATACTTCTTCGATATTTTCAAACGAAATATAGTCGATTCTATTAGTACTAAATTTGTACCATGAAGAATATTCCAAAATATTGAAGTCAACCCACTTAAACAACCCCTTCTTATATAAATTGAATAGCAAGCCCATTATCCTCCAAACATTTCAAAATTTCTTGAAAACCGAAATATAAAAATCACTTCATTGGAACTTAATTTGTACCACAAAAAAATATTAACGTCAACCCCCTCAAACAACCCCTGTTGCGATAAATTGAATAGCAAGCCGATTCTTCTCAGATCTTTCCAATAATTCCTGAAAAACGAAATATGAAAGTCGATTCTGGTATAATTTTAAATGTTTCTTTAACCAGTTTTTTCTTTTCTCAAGATCCTTATATTCAATCAAAACACTGGCTCTCAAACACATTGTTGTATAATGTCCTATTGATTGTGTAGTCCTTGTCAATAGAGGTTTTTTATATGTGACAATTCCAAGTAACTTATACATTTTATTATTGCTAGCGCCCCCCCCCCCTATTTCAAGTAAATATATGTATATTTTAAGACTAATTTGTAACACAAAAATTTGAATTTTTACTTCCGTTTTTCTGTAAAACCGCTATTTAATGTGGGGGTGCTAGTTTGAACTCAAGCTAGCACCCCCCCCCCTTTACAGAATCAAACTTTAATAGCCATTCATTCAAACTTTGAATTTGGGACCAATTTGTACCCAAAAAATAGAATTTTTACCCACCCAGTTTTCCCTGTAAAAGGCTTTTATAAAAACAAATAACAGCATGGCTTCAAACTTTGAATTTGGGACTAATTTGTACCCAAATACGTTTTTTTATTATTATATTATTTTGTATATAAAATATAATAAATTAGACCATGTGTTGTATTAATTTCCAAGTGAATTGTTAAAAAAATTGAAAGTGTCAAAAGTAAGTAAATAATGTCCAAACAGTTTTGCCTGAAAAATGCTTTTTAATGTAGTGTCTTCACCTCACAGCAGTCGTCCTGATGTAAGTTCAAAATGGACCAAAATCTAGATAAACTGTTAAATGATGTGTTTCAAGAAACCTTGTCACCTACCTACTTGCCAGTCATTTTTGTTTTGCCTCTAATAATAAAGATATTGTTAAAATTACAGTTAGAAATCCATATTTTTTGTTATGGCTACATACTCTTATTTTCAATGAGGTCTTTTGGGGTAATCGCGGCAATTCTTTGACGAGACATAAAAATTAAGTTTTCTTTTCCTTCTGCAGGTGCCTTATAAGGTGCAAATAGTTCTAGGCATTTAGAAGAATGACATTATACTCTGGTGTTATCACTTTTTTTGACTACTCGGGGGCTTTGTAAAGATTGAAAAACCTTTTTTTGTTACACTGTAGCAAAAACAGATAGGAATCAGTGTGATGATTTTTTTGTTTTTGAGATGAGAGGTATCTGACTTCTGGCTCCTGTTGACCTTTTGCTGATAGATGCCTTTATTTAATAATTCTTAATAATTTTTATAGTTGTTGGAAAAATTTTAGCATGGATTTTTTGGAGTAATCAAGCAGTGCACCAAACGCCAAAAGGGCTAATTTTAATTTTTGGTCTAAATCTGTGTATAAAATATTTTCTGGTACAAATTCAGTTTTAATGGAATCTACTTTTATATTTCGTTTTTCAAGAAATTAAAGATCGGTGGATAATGGGCTTGCTATGAAACTTATTGAAGCAGGGGTTGTTTAAATTGCTTAACTTTAATATTTTGAAATATTTTTTGTGGTACAAATTAGTAGAAATTCAGTTTTAATAGAGTCGACTTTTATATTTCGTTTTTAAAGAAATTTTTAAAAGTTCGGAGGATAATGTGCTTGCTATTCAATTTATCAAAGCAGGGGTTGCTTAAGTGAGTTTATTTTAATATTTTGGAATATTTTTCATGGTACAAATTAGTACACATTGAGTACTAATAGAATCTACTTTAATATTTCATTATTCAGAAAATATTGGAAAGATCGGAGAAGAATGGGCTTACTATTCAATTTATAGATCAGGGGTTGTTTGAATGGGTTGATTGATTGATTTTTTGTGGTACACATTAGTACAAATTCAGTTCTTCAATTTCCTGTATAAATTTTCATTTTTTTCAAATTATTTTGAATTTGGGCTTTCTAGGTTAACATGAAGCTAGCAGCGCCATGTTTTTTTCTTTAATGGGTAAAGGTACAAAATTATTTTTTATGGTACAAATTAGTACAAAATGAGTACTAAGAATCGTAATAGGTTTGATTTGATTCTGCCGAAATGGTTCTGCCAGCTTCACAGAGATCACGGATTCTCTGGAGGGTTTTCTTCACTCCCAGATGACCTCCCGATGGACTGTCGTGTAACTGCTTTAGTACTTCAGCTACTCTTATTCTCGGGATAACTAGCTGTCTCCTGATCTCGGAACCATAATCGTTTTCAAGGACTCTTTTCAACAGCCCTTCATCCAGGACAAGGGAGTCCCACTGAGCCCAATACGCCTTGAGTTTCGGTGAAAATCTTGATACTTCTTGCCAGGTAGGTCGCCGATTTTCTTTCTTCCATTGCCGAATCTTCTTTCTCTGTCTATTATAATAATATCTAATTCATGTTTAATTCCATTGAAAACAATAATCAAAATAGAACGATTTAGTTAAATACCTGTTTACTATTTTATTAAAAAACAATTACTGCGAACAAATTTATTACACAATCGCAATTCCATATTATGTAAACAAAATAAAGAGAGCGAAAAACTAGAACGCAATTTAGATTTATTATATAAGTTTTTTTCAAGTAACAACAACCGTAAAATTTGAGACTGAAGCACGAAGAAACGCGTTTAAGATCATGACATCTTTGTAAACAGCCCAGCAAGAGGTTTCATAGATAAAAAGTTGCATATTTTGCAAAACATAAATTATTATCAAATTAAACTAGATTAGATGTAATATACTTTCAAAATGACTGATGTCGTGGTTTTTACTTTTCCGCGAAACGTGATTAAAATTTGCTTCTAATATAGAATAAAACCTCTACATACTATATAAATCTAGGAGCGTAACTTGAAAAAATAGGTCAAAAATCGTATAGAAGGGGATGTGTTTTTACCGAGAGGGTAACAATCGAGGAGATTTTGTGCTTCTAAGGGGAGGAGATTAGCGGAGATCTAAGTCAATTCGAGTATCATTTTTACTTGCGCAAAATGTCTTAGGTTAATTTCTACCCATGCGCAGCGAAACTTCATGAATATCTTAAACATATGGACACATCCCCAGAAGGATACAGCTAGAAGCGGCATCATCGTTACCGATTTTTCGTTATATCTCCAGATTAATATTCAACTATCTCGTAAAAGTAACAAGTATGATGAATCGCTCAAAAAATGTTCTACCTATATATTCATTATTGGTGGTCGCTTACTATATGAGACCCTATACCATGATTTACGTTGAGCCTTACCTTCAATATCCACCTTCCAAAGAGAAATTTCTTCGAAGGGAAATTACCAAATGAAATATGGCTTAGCTAAGATGGTATTCGGATTAAAGGAAGAGTCCAGTATTGCTCATCAACAAACACGAATGTAGGATTCGTTTTACCATTGAAATACAATGGATATCCAAATAACAAGGCTTTTCAAGTTAATATGGTTTTACATTAATTTTGTTAATTGTCTCTTGAATGTTTCTCTCTGGAAAATCACTACACAACTTAAAAACTAAAAAATGCTAAAAGAAAATGATGATAAGAAACGTACAGCAACCGATCGTTCGCCAAAGCATGGAGGAGGCAAGAGAAGAAGTCAAAAAACTAATAGCTAAAGAAAATACGATATATACAATTGAAGATAATGCAATGAAATGGATAATGAGTGAGGGTAAAAATAAGAAAAGTGAACGCAAAAGTTTAGTGAGAATGGCAACAATGCTGACAATGGGAAAGATGGAGGAAATTGCAAGATGTTGGAATATAAAATAGACATATTGGCACTTCAAGAAATACGCTGGAAAGGTGAAGGACAAATAAACAAAGGAGAATATATATTGTTTGTGGATGGGAAGACAGTTGAGGAAAGAACGGCACAGGATTTATGAAAAGCAAAAGAATAAGAAATAATATACTAGATTACACAGTTATAAGCGGTAGAATATCAAAATTAAGATTAAAAAAACGCATGGCAAATATTGCAATAATTAATAGTTATGCACACACGGAAGAAGCAAAAGATGAAGACAAAGATCAATTTTACGAGAAATTGGTAAAGGTATGTGGGGAAACCGCAAGACATAATACAGTAATAATTATTGAAGATATGAATGCGAAAATAGGAAAAGAAGACTACTTTAATAATGTTGCAAGGAAGTACACTATACATGAAATATCTAACGATAATGGACGGCGTCTATGTAATTTAGCTGAAGAGCTCAACATGTATATTAGCAGCACTAGTTTCAAGCATAAGAAAGAATATAAAATTACATGGATTATACCTGGGACTACTACGGGGAACCAGATAGATTATGCTCTAATAGCAAAAATAAGATCAAATATGATACAGGATGTAAGATCATACAGAGGAACAAGTGTTGATACTGAAATTAACTGTCTCGACCCTAACTTCGTGGAATCTACTCATATTAGTGTTTTAAATGAAACTCACTGTTTCTAGCTAATTCCAAAATAAAATAAAAATTGTTGAAAATTCTAAAAAATTTACAATTGTTTCGATAAATCGATATCATCGTCAGAATGACAGAAGTTACATTTTGTAACTTCTGTCATTCTGACGATGATATTGATTTATCGAAACAATTGTCAATTTTTTAGAATTTTGAACAATTTTTATTATATTGTGGAATTAGCTAGAAAGAGTGAGCTTCATTTCAAACACTAGTGTTGATACTGATCATCAATTAGTAATTGTCAAAATGCAAATGAGAATTGTAAATATAGTAGATAGGACAATAAAATGTAGGAGATGAAACGTGTAGAAATTGAAAAGAAGTAAAAATGAATGTGGGAAAGAAGTAAAGAAGCAACTTCAAAAAAGCGAAGAACAAGATAATATCGATGAGCAATGGAAGGAAATAAAAAGAAGTATAATAACGGCAGCAGAGGAAGTGGTTGGTACAAAAGATGCAAGACAGAATAATGAATGGTTTGATCAGGAATGTAAAATAAAAATAAAAAAGCCAGACTAAAATGGTTGCGAACTAAGCAACAAAATTTTTATGATGAATACAGAAAAATCAGAAAAGAAAGAACAAAGCTGATAAAAACAAAAAGAATAAAATGGTTAAATGAAAGCATGGACATATTAGAGAATGATAATCAAAATAATATAAAATTATATCAATATATAAAGAAACAGCAGAAAACCAACTACAATAAATATCAAAGAAAAAGAGTGGAGTCAATATTTCAAGAATTTATTAACGGAAGAAGATGAGAAGTATGAAGAAGATGATATGACTGATAATGATACAGGGATAGAATACGAAGAAAAACCGACCGAAGAGGACGGTAACGACATAATTAATAAATTGAAACACAACAAAGCAGGAGGGAAAGACGAAATAATAAATGAGCTGATAAAATATGGAGGAGATGACCTTAGACAAGAAAATCATGGAAAGAATATGGAAATCAGAAACAATGCCGAAAGAATGGTCTACTGGTATGATTATACCAATAATGAAGAATGTAAATCGTAGTATTTGTAGCAATTATAGAGGAATTAGTTTACTCAACACCGTATATAAAATACTAACAACGATAATAAATGGAAGGCTAAAAAAGGTAGTGGAATCAAAAATAAGGGAGTATCAAGAAGGTTTTCGGAAAGGAAAATCAACAGTAAATGCAATACATACTATAAATCAAGTAAATGAAAAATGTTATGAACACAATGTTGGAGTCCAAATGCTATTTATTGATTTCAAGTAAGCTTTCGACAGCCTGAAATAAAGGATATGGAACAACTGAATGTACCACAAAAGATCATACGGTTGGTGGAAATGGCGATGAAGTATTCTAGAGCAAGAGTGATGACAAGGGAAGGTCTATCGGGAGAATTTGAAATAAATGCTGGAGTAAGGCAAGGAAATGGGATGTCAGCGGTATTGTTTAACATAGCAGTGGATGGCATAATTAAGACTTGTAATATCAATGGAAGCATAATTATTCAATAAAAACAAATAATGCCATTTCCAAAACAACTTTACAAACAACACACTACATCGCAACCTATCACAAACAGTTCAAAACCAATTACACAATACATACAAATTGAATACTAAAAACTCAGCTAATATTTTCAAATCTATAATACCATTCAATACGAGGTCTGGCTATTAAATAACGAGACTAGTCACGAAAAAGAGTTTTATTATAAAAATTATTCTACATTCAAATGCCCCTCTTCAATATACTCCCCCTCCCTTCGCCACACACCTTTCCATACGTTTTTTTCCATTGTTCGAAGCAGTGTTGGAAGTCTTCTTTGGTGAGCGCCTTTAGGAGCTCTGCCGTTTTTGGCTTTACCGCTTCCATCGACTCAAATCGAGTCCCTTTCAAAGCAGATTTTATCTTCGGGAACAAAAAAAGTCGCACGGTACCAAAACTGGTGAGTACGGCGGGTGTTCGAGCACTGGAGTGCGCTTACTGGCCAAATACTGCTTCACAGATGGCGCCTTTTGAGTTTTGAGTTTGAGAACCACTGCCCTATATAAACCGGAGTTTCTCAAAAATTAGTACAGTACAATCATCTTTTGCTGCATTCCCTATTCACTCATGATTTACCATCCTCCCCAGAACTCCTAACAGCCACGTATGCGGACGGTACATGTTTTGTTTCATCGGCAATAATACCAGACACAGTACTACAAAACATTCAATCACATTTAAATACACACATTAACCCTTACTTGTGAGAAAACCTTATCATCAATGTGTCCAAGACAAAATACTTGTTATTCAGGAAGATAGAAAGGAAAACTCATTGCAAACGCTGCTGTATATCGATGGGCAAAATATCACTTCTAGTACCACTTTAAAATACTTAGGCTACACCGTACAAGGCGATACCAACGCTATCGCTCACATCCCTAAACTGGTACAAAAAGCTAAAATTGCAATGAACATAGTATACCCTATTACTACTCTGCCACAAAACAAGTGTCTTCGTATGGCAATTAAACAATTTTGTTATTCAAAACTCCCAAAAACCTCATGGTTGTATGAACAAGATGATATACCTACTATCAAGGACTTCATAACAAATATGTCCATAAATTTTTACAGTCATTAGGTGCGTTCTTTTTGACTGAGATTTCATATCATTTAAGGTGATCTGAGATAAAGTGATGTGAGTAAGCACCAAAAAGAACGACATCTCAATTGAAGCGCGCGATCTGTCGAAGCATACGTGAATAAGAAACAAAACATATAAACATAACCTATCTCGATATAGTCGATATCTCTGATAACCACGCTTGATTTTCTTATTTTTAGTTTCAAATAGTTCTTTGAGTTAAGATTTGTATTATGGCTAATATTCCAACATTATTAGTTGTTACCTTCCTTCGCCCTCTGTGCATCTTCAAGGGATATATTCAAACTATACGACAGATTCGTATCAGCATCTAATAATGTTATTGTATCCAAAATTTGTAACAAAAGAAAAACAGATTATTTATGTTTATATGTCAATGGTCAAAACCATGGATAACCTTGGTTAAAACTACAAATAACCCAAGCGAATCAAATATTTCTTCATCCCATCCTCTTTATTTCCGACTCAATTCCAACTGATACCCCCTTACAACACATTCAGCATCGGTAAAGGGGGAGGAAATATCTCAGCTCACTTAGAAGTGAGTAAAACAAAAAGAACGCTCACATTACTGATGTAAGCTGAGATTATCTGAGATCTCAGTCAAAAAGAACGCACCTATTGTCTCCCCAAAAATCTTCGCTATAAAATCAAAACAGCTAATTGCGCAGAAGATACCCGTTATAATGGTTGTAGGCTTCTGCATGGTTAGCTATTGGCATAAGTTGTTATTTAGGGGCTAACTCAGTTTATCCTAATTCAAAACACACATCATCGAGTCATATTTTTAAACTAGGGACAAAGTAACTTTTATCGATGAGAATAATTGGATAATGCCCAAAACAAGGAGCCAAGTGGATCAAAAATTACCTGATCATCGGCTGTTTTGTTTTCTTATTCTTAGATTCGCATGTAAATAAGGATTGTAAAAATGATTGTACGTTTTAAATCTAACAGAAACCAGTCTAGCTGTGACTTATAGCATATGAAAATACTAATTTTATAACAAAATCCTCATTTTTATATGTGAAGAATACACTAATGAATCGGTTATTATAATCGAATTGTCCATATTATACTATCTTCCAGAAGTCCTACTTGCCTAAATGGCATTCCAAAATGTGTTCCTATCTCCCGGTCTATCTTCTCTATGTATTATTCTTGTAATATAAATGCCATCTCAATTTTTTGCAACAAACTATTCACCATTTCCACGGCAGATGTACTAGGTAATTGTGAATGTTATTTTAATAAACTGAAATTTTGTTTAAAAAACAGTTTTTCGGTCACTTATTTCAATCAAAACATCGTTTAATTGGTTGAGTAGACTTAGTACAGGCATTCGGGAATCAAAATCAACAATGAAGTTTTGCATATTCACGAATTGTTTAATAAATTTGAAGTATTTAATTTCCCAGATAAAGAAGAAGAATTCGTACTTAATGAAAGTTGCAATTTCAATAATATATATACCATTGCATTTCAGACTACCTCATGGTGCCTTTAAAAAGTCTGTGTTTTTTTATAACAATTATAGCAAAAAATCAAAATTAAGAAATGCTTTTATTTTCACACACAGCCTGTAGAAGAGATCGAACAAATATATAATATACCTACATCAAATTTGAAAGGTTATACATGGTATGAAAGAGAAGATTTTCCACTTTATATTTGCAATAAATTCCACGAATATACAGGTATAATTACAAAAATAAATGACCAACTGTCAATAAAATGGATATTAAAAACCTATCAAATTTGAATATTACACACACATTATTTTGAAACTTGCTTCTCTTATACCAAAATCACTGTAGCATAAAATAAAATTTCAAAAATAAATCTCTAGTACCATAACTTGATATAAAAAAATAAAATAATTTGATCATATATAATGATTTTAACTACAAAATTTCGATTCGTTGAATTTCCAAACTTACTCTTTTCCTTATTCAAAGAATTTGTTTCCTTTTCGGCAACAGGTCCTCTAGAAAGCATATGCTGTTGAATGGCATGCGAAGTGTTCGCCTGTCCTTTATTCCTGTGTTTTCCACACTCTATACCGTCAATCACAACCACAATTACGAAAAGGGTAAAGCACAATTTAAATATCCCCATATTTCGATCCGGGGGATACATTTTGACAGAGGACATCTCGACGTAAGGTCACATGACTCGCGATGTTGTCCGGAAAGCATCGTCCGTCGTACTGATTGTTGTAGGTGAAGTTTCTTCCATCGTTCTGTAAAACAAACCTTAGCTTAGTTTCTTGGTTTACCTGAGCGGTACCAGTACCGCAGCGCCGTTGCCAAATTTAATAATACCACAACCCAAACAAACATTAAATATTGTTGAGACGCAGAATTTATGTTTTATTTGAATAAATTGAGAATATAATGTAATGTTAAAATAAAAAACCGTAGGAATGATGGAACATAAACGGTGTTAATGATTAAAACTAACTTTCACGTTCTTATACAATCCGAAGGCTCTATAGTGGTAACAAACCAAAATTTCTCAAAAAATGTGTTTCATCAAGTACCATAGCATCCGTTATGCCTGTTCTAGCGAGCTCAAAACCAATACGGTTTTTTTATGAGACGCCTTGAACAGTATCCAATCAAAAAATTGGTCCCTTTCATAAACTCCAGAGGCTGTATCGTACTAACAAACCGAATTTTTTTCAAAAATTACCAAAAATGTGGTATTTCAGGTACCATAGCACCCGTTGTACTGGCTTTGGTTAGCTGAAAATTGATAGGATCCATATATGATATGTCCTGAACAATATCCAATTATAAATTTGGTCACTTATATACAATCCAGAGGCTGTATGGTGCTAACAATTTTCTCCAAAAATGTTGTATACAAAAACGGAGAATATAAAACATTCCATGAACACATTATTGGATACTAAAATGGACATAGGTATCAGAAATAGATAATGGACCAACAAGTGATACGTTAAGTAGTAAAAGAAAATTAACTCAAACGGTATGGATAAATACCATTTACTTGTTTAAAAATATTTAGGATTGTTCTCCTCGAATTCTTCTAGCCAGTTGGATATCCTTGGGAAAGTCACGCATTCAGCATGAATAGCGTATATATTGGTGTCTTCAAATAGACCCACTTAGTAAGCTTCGCTAGTTTCCTGGAGAGCCATAATGGCTGAACTTTCAAAACATAAATTTGTTTTGAAATTTCATGAATTAATCGTTGAAATGTTAATTTTCTGATAAGCAATTCGGTACTATTTTGATAACGTCTTATTCCACGAAGAGCAACAGTGCAACATGGCCTATAACGATACGATGAGGTTTTTTACATAGTAAGTAGCTGGCGCACTTTTACCAGTAGCTTTCATTGCTAATTGTTTACGAGGTGCTTTTACTCCAGTTGAGTTTCTAACGGTTTGTTTGGTACGAGCCATTTTCTACAGTAAAACTCAAAGGACGCGCTCACGCATAAACGAAAATAATACGTACAACTAAAAACCAGATTGAGAGAGAGAGAGAGAAGTTCGAAAGTAGATTTTTGTTAGAATTGGGTTTTTGTTTTCAAAGAATATTACAGTTTGAACCTGATATAGGATTAATTTCTTCTGCAGGTGATTAGTGCCAATGATCCCACAGAACGAAAGAAAAATATTAGAGCCCAAGAAACGCGTGAAAAAACAATAAAAAAAATTCGCAAAGAAAAGAAAACTCACCAACAGCTAAAACAAAAGATCAGAAGCAAAACAAAGTGAATTAATAACCCAAACTAACAGAAGCTGAAGAATAGATAAAGAAGATGAAGGAAGATTATTTCAATCTAATTTCCCAAAATTGATTTCTTTATCAATAAATCTTCAGTCACGTTACTCTTTTCATAATTGTTTTATGTCTTAATGTGTGAAATTTTATTCAATCAATTTTTGGCTCAAATTTTCTCTTTCCTAGCAAATTTATCTGACGTAGTTCTTAGTATCATCGATCTATATGCTACTTTTTATAGCTATACAAAGTTTTATTCATATATTAGCAGTACTTATTTAAATATTCTGGTATCCGATAATTTGGGTATTTTTCATACATTTTGGCAACGGCGCTTAGTTTCTTAGTTTACCTGACGGGTACTGGTACAGGTGGGTAATAAAATGTTCATTTCGACGAAGCGGCAAAGCGGGAGATGGTTGATGTGTTGGGCTAGAAACTTAAACATGCATTATTGGTTGTGTTAGGCAAGTGTGGTACAAGAGATGGAGGCGATTATGGGCATGTTTAATTTGATGCGGTTTGGGGGTTAAGAAATTGATGATGTTAACTATAATTCATCTATGTTTTGTATTTAATTAATAGGTATCGTAATCGGATGTATATATTTTGAAATATAATTATAATAATAAACATTTTTGGTAAAAAAATTAATATTTTTTTAAATCCTGCTAGATGGCGTAAAAGATAGAAATCTTTGAAAACTCTTGAAAAGAGGAAAAGTAAGCTGTATGAACCTACAATTTCTACTACAAATATAAAAGTTACCTACATCGTTTGTAGTAAATCTGAGGCTAAAATGAGATTTTTTTAACGGTTTATTCGATTATTTCAAGTTTCCAGGGACTAATATTCTTAATACAAAATTTAAAATTGTACTACAATATTACTACAAACGATTTTAGATGTATTAAAGTAGTTTTCGTATTTATCCGATGAAGTGATAATAATTTAATTTGACGATTCTATTTTTCGGGTATTACAGTTTCTACTACAAATATAAAAATGTTTCTACAATACCTACAGTACTACAGTTTGTAGTAAATGCGAGGTTAAAATGAGATTTTTTTATTAAGTCGGGTTCCAGGTTAATACATTTGGAAAAGTGTACACAAAAATTTATAAAAACACACAATTTGCATTTGGTATGATGATTACCTTACTAGATTTTATGGGGATCAAGACCGAACTATAGAGGCAGCATTTCTGTCGAAAGTAGACAGCCCTGGTGTTGAATAAGAAAAACATTGTGATGTAAACAGTCTAATAAATAACATACAAAATGCAAAAAATGAATAGATCTTTTTATTTCCTTTGCCAAAAAAAATTGTTGATATGTAAGATGGGTGTAGGGGATTATCTGATTTTTGATTATTGACAAAATAAGCACTGCAAATTCTAGTATTTTTATTTGGTTCCCAAACTTTCCGATGTTTTCTGAAATGTAATCAAAAAACTTTGAGCGATTCGTTTTGTACAAATATTTACTTTCTTTCTCTTAATAGTATTTGATTATTTAAACTTATCATATGATATTAAAGTCAGCAAACACATAACTAGTGTTTTATTTTATATAATCAATGAAATCGTGCAGAGAACATCATTTTATATTCTCAATAATAATCTTTTATTTATGGAAAAAAATTTGGAACTTTTCAAATAGCTGCCAATTGTAGTATAATACTGATTATACACAAAATAATAGTTAATAAAAATTTTAATTAGAACATTTTACTTGCATATGGTTTTTTACTGCATTTATCCATTTTTGACGTTTTAAGGTTATCAACGCAGTGTTTAATAAACTTTCCGGGAAACCTATAAAATTTCAACTCTGTAGTATTTTTATACGGCATATTTGAATTGCCATGAATACAGAAAGATACTTTTGATGAAGATATCACAAACATTTATTATCAGTTTAAAAAAATGAACATTTGAAAACGCTGATTATACAAAACTAATAGTGTTTACATCACTTTGTTTGTGTTTTTTTCACGGCAGATGACATAAGTGTCATCTTTCTCGGTCCCTATTAAGCAAAAAGAACTTGACATATATATGACATGAGTTCATACTAATGTCATTTGAATATCATCGATAATAAAACAATATTGAATCCGAAAATACAGAGAGTGATTTCACTATAATTTTCCTCCTGTATCATTTCGAGACATAATCCTTCAAATATCTGGGTCTACGGCGAATTTTATCAGGTTTCCCTTCAGCTGAAGCTCTTTTTTCAGCTAGATACTAGTCATTTCATTATAATTCATAGAGCTTTAGATTGAGCAAGATCTAATTATCAGACTCGATTCTTCTGAAACATTCTCAATCTCAGAATGCATTTCTGGACTCCAGATTGGGATATCAGGTCTTACTTCTGTCTCCTGTTGAAAAGTCTCATCAAGAATTTTAAGATCTCCATAAAGATCCAACTGTTTTATGGACACGATAGTTTCTCTACCATTAGATAATCTTACTAATGCATATTCAGGGCTTGGTTCGATTAGTTCTGCCTTCATTTAATAAAGTAATACCAGTAAATTCCACAAGGCGAGGGTCGAAATAGTAAATAACACACCTGCGACTCCTCAATCAGGGAATAACCCCTGAAGAGGCCAGGAAGCAGGTTATTCAGCGCCCAACCCCTCCGAAGGAATCACCAATGGGAAAAATAAAGCTGAAATGAGGTCCAGAGCATATTACTCCTCCGTAGCGACCTCTTAGTAAAAAAACAAAAACAGCTGCAACGGTAACCGGGCCAGCCACTGGTTACGCAGCAGCTGTTAAAACAGAGAAGGCTTTCAGGGTGGGAATAATGCCCAAAGATTATCCTGGGGTCATCCTCTTCATCCTGGAAGACACTCAGGTGGAAGAGCTGTGCCAGAGCAAGGAGAAGGGGATCCACTTCTCAGGTATCCATTTCCACTGTGAAATGATACTGGTGGACTGTGGGTCCCAAGAATCGGCAGACTAGTTCATGAGGTCAGCGCCGAAATTGAATTCTTGGGAAGGACTCTAATTGGTGGGTCGAATTGGAGACGACATCCCAAAGCCAGTCACCATGACGGTGTTCTTCCCAAGAAGCTACGACATGAAATTGGAGGAGATCCTCTAACTTGTCGAGGTTCAGAACTCCAACCTCACTACTGGGCTTGTAAGATCCTGAACTCTAAAAAAAGGGCAATCCTCACGATTGGGATCGATCACCAATCTGGGGAGGCTCTGATGGCAGGGGCACTAACCCCACAATGTCGCTGAAAAAACCAGACGGATCATATACGGAAGGTGAAGAGGAACGATCGATTCTTCTTCTTAGAACCCACTTTCCAGGTATTGAACCAGCAAGAAGCATTGAAATAGCAATGAATTACACCAAAAAATATCACAAGGAAGATTGGGACAATGCTAAGGAAATACTTATCAGACAACGGTTGGAATGGTCAATAAGTACCTTCCAACCATATGAATCACCAGGATTGGATGGAATATTTTCAGCACTCCTGCAGCAAAGGATAGAGGAGATTCTTCCTCACCTGATGATGATTACCAGAAGCAGTCTAGCAGTGGGTCCAATACCTAGAAAATGGAGAAGGGCAGGAGTAACCTGCATACCAAAAATAGGGAAAAAATATGAGACTGATCCCCAATCTTTTCGACCCATCTGCCTAACATCATTTCTACTCAAAACGATGGAGAAAGTAGTTCATAACTACATAAGAGCAGACAACATGGATAATATACCACTTCATAAATGTCAACATGCCTGCAGAGTGGGTCGATCAATTCAGACGGCTCTATATCAACTGATCGAAGTCATCCAGAAAACTCAGAATAACAAAGAAATCGCAATGTGCGCATTCCTGGATATATCAGGGGCCTTTGCCAACACAACTCATGTGTCTGTCAAAGAAGCACTAAAAAGGCAAGAAGTCAATGAAACCATTGTAAAATGGTATGAGTTGTTCACGACGAGGATAGCTGAGACACAGGTGGGGAATTAAACCACTCACGGGACAACTAAAGGGGGAGTGATATATCCCCTTCTATGAAGCCTCGTAGTCGATGAGTTGCTCCACAGGCTAACAGAACTTTGCTTCGAATGTTTGGGCTATGCTGATAACATAGTTTTCATAGTCAGAGGCAAGTTCGAGCAATGGTGCATGTCAGTGGAGTTAAACATTAGCCCAAATAAGACCATAGTAATTCCATTTACTTGGAAAAGAACACCATGAAGCCCCTATCTTTAAACGGGAAAATCATAGAATTGAAATCAGAAGTTAAATATCCAGGGACAACTCTAGACAGTAAGCTTCTGTGGAATAAGCATGTTGGAATAACTGCTAGTAAAGCAATAAGAGCTTTGATGGCGTGCAGATATCTAACTGGTAAGAGTTGGGCCTATAACCCAAAAATACTGCGATAGATGTACGCCATGATTGTGAGACTAGCAATTACGTATGGGGCAATAATTGGGCATACAAAAGCAAGTCAGTTCAGCACGAGGAAGACCCTCGACAAAGTTCGAAGGCTTTAATTTAAAGAAATCAGGTATATATAAACTCAAATGTCCAGAATGTAATGCTGTCTATTTGGGTCAGACCCTTAAAAATTTTGAAATCCGATACAGTGAAAACTTACGAGCATACAGATTAAAACAACCAGATAAATCCCACTACGCCAAAACATCTACTTGACACCAATCATTCATTGACACCTAACACAGAACTAGAAGTGCTGCATATTTGTGAAAAGAAACAGGAACTGGATTTCCTTGAAGAATTGGAAATTAGAAGACATTTAAGAGGCCCGCAATATGAAGTTGTCAAAGAACAGATAAATCTAGGGAGTTCTCCACTAATAAACTGTCTTCTTAAGTGATAATTGTAAAGATCAGCAGATATAGTTTTCCTGGTTTTCTATATCATTGCACAGTTATACTGATCTTAATTGGAACAATGATATCCAGGATATCACCATAGGGCTAATAATATCAAAGCTTCAATATTTGTTATATCACATCTTCTTCTTTTTCTATTAATATATATTGAGTCAATCACAAGTTAGGTCACTTCTTGGTCTAGCCAAAAATAACTACTAAACATCAGGTAGGCATCAAATGAAATGTCACTTCTGTCATTCTGACGATGATATTGATTTATCGAAACAATTGTCAATTTTTTAGAATTTTCAATATTTTTCATTATATTGTGGAATGAGCTAGAAACAGTGAGTTTTATTTAAAACACAAACTCTTCCACATTATCTTTCTTAAAAATTGACACTATTAGTGCCTTCTGTCAGTTTATTGGAAGCGTTTCATCTTCTATAACTTTCTTTAAAATATGAAGCAGCGTCTCCTTTTTGTCCCATATTTTTTATTATTTCTGAAGTTATTTGTCATATCTGGATGCTTTTCCATTCTTCATTTCTGCGATTGCGTGTTTTATCTCTTTTTTACTAATTTTTATTTCTATATCTTCCGCAATGCCAATTTGTACTTTTTCTTCTGTATATTCTGAATCAGTATTGAATTCTTTCCATCTTGATTGCTATTTTTTAACAAAATATATCTTGTGTTTCTGTTCCCATAATAATGTTTTGTAGAAAGCTTTTTTATTTGCTTTAGACACTTCTTTTATTTTTTCTCCAGATTTTTGCCATTTTTCGTTTTTATTATATGCACGTAATTTTAAAAATATTTCATCTATGTTAGTAGTAAATTCAAATTTTTGCGGGTTTGTTTCGTCACCCACAGTTGATGTCTTTTAAAGATTTCTATGATTAGCCCCACTTTCGTCTCCTTTTCAGCGCGTGTTATAGCGAACGTTCGTCTTCACAACGTTGCCGATTGCTCGTAAGCGAGAATCTGACTTTTTATATTAAAAATTGGAATATACGGAAAACTCTTTTAACAACAATTTTAAGAGAAAAAGTAATTCTCCATAAAAAATTCTTCATGTTCTAAATTTGAATATATAATCGTCAAATATCGAAATTTTCCCACTACATACGAGGTTTGTTAGAAAATATGAATTTTATCAAATGTAAAATACCTTAATTTTTGAAAATATTAAATAATGTTGAAAGTAATTCATCAGAGATCTTATTTATGTTGATAAACTTGACGTCAAATTAAATGAAATAAATGAAACTGTAAATTTTCGAAATTGTTGACGTTGAAGACGCTGTTCGAGTGCAGATACTACTTGTGTAAAAAATATATTTCGTCTACTCAGAAAGACCCCGAAGGATGCAACCTAATATCCTGTTATTTATTAGATACAGGGAAAACCAAAATGCTATGAGAGAGAATTCATTGAATGCCTTTAAATTTATTTTAGTATTCAATTTGAACCAATATAAGTATTTCTACTTATAAACTTCTCACAGTGGCAACATGTGTTTCGCTTAACCGCTTGTGCTTTTAACAACTCGTGCTTTATTCTTCAAGATATTCATGTCGGGATCATGATTGAAACGATGCGGCAAAAAATGTTTTGATCTCATGTTAAAGGTCTTTGTCAGTGAAGATTGTGGAATCATTATATAGAGAAGAGAGATCATAAAGTCAAGAGGTCTTTAAGAATACATTCTATTGTCAAAGTTGGCCACAAACCGAGGGTTTTATTATATGCAGGTATATTTATGTAATATTAGAAACAAGGTAAAGTGTGTGTATTTATACAGAAACCTTTTTACGATGATATTTCTTCTCCGTTTTATTTTTGTTCTGTTTATCCGCATCCTCCACGAATCCACGAAAAGTGTAAATGTGCGAAATCTGATCTAAATCCTATTTTCATAAATTTTTCGCAGTTTTACATCCGAAATAATTTTTTTCTCGAACAATTGACAATTTTTTTGGAATTCTCGTAACAAAAAACTCCCCAATGCAAAATTTAATCGAAACGTAATCAAAAGAGATAAAAAGCTCAAAGTTGCATATTGTCCAAACTATCCCCTTAGGTGGGGGGCACGGCACAAGGCTAATTTGGACAATTACATATCTTACTTTTTCAGTCCCATACTTTTTTGGAGAGAAAAAATAATTTGAAATATAGTTTAAGCCACAAAGAAAATGTATTATTTGTTTATCAATTAGGTATACTAAAATGCAAAACACTTCTATTAACATAAATTGTAGACTATAGAGCTTCTACTGTCAGTTGTAAAGTTGGAGCCAGTTTCTGTAGAGCTTGAACCAGGGATTAATGCATGTATGTCGTCTAATTGGATGCTGGGTACAGAGTTATCTTCACTATCCCCCGGGAGGGGATGATATGACAGTGTAGAGGATAAAAAGTCCTTATCTCGGAATATGTTCCTGTCGAAGGGAACGATCCCCGCAACTCTAACCATACTTTACATTTTCTGGGGTCACTACACGATCCCAAGCAGAGCAGCACAGTTTCGGGAGTGCGTCTATGCTTATTGTTACATTTGGGTTCCCAACCAGAACGAAATAACAACCAATAATCAAACTTTAGAGTTAAGTTTACAAAAACGTTGCAAGAAATTGTGACAAATGAGTAATTGTTACTAACTATCTAGAATCTAAAGTAAAGTAAAAGTAAAGGCTAAAGTTTGGTCGTGCATACGTTTTTGCTACTTGAATTATGACTTTGAAGTTAATACAACTTCTAAGTAAATTTATACAGTATGGTAAACTACCATTCTCCATCACATTATACCTTTATATAGTCATCATAGTTTGAAGTAAGTATTTAGGTAAATTTTACGGGTTCCTTAACAGTATTTATGACCTCAAAGTTTACACATTTGCAGTTAAATTCTACGTAGCTTAGTAGATTATTTGTCTTTGAAATTTACTTTGCCGTCAAGTTTACGAGTATTACACACATTCCATTACTGGAAAGTTAACAAAACCGTGTGAAATTACTTCAAGATCATTGTTATGTTAAAGTTAATTAATTACATGATCGCCATAATGGCGTCGTGTCAAAACATTTCGTCATCCTTCAACTTTTACTAGAAACTTAAAATAATTAGAGGATAATGAAAATGTCCATGTAAAACACTGGTGGGAAGAATGCTGAATTTGACAATGTTATAGTGGCTACTAAAAGTTCCACTATGAAGGAGTTGGATGAAAGTGAGAATAATTACGTATATACTAAATATGTCAGGGAAGAAAGTGATGAAAAAGACTTGAGAGAAGAAGAGAATTTTGAAAGAAATTTATCTCGAGAAATTGAATACCGCGAAAAGTTACAAAAGTGGTGTCTTATATTTAAAATTACACCCCTTCCTCTCTCTAGTCAATATAACTTTAGAAAATTGCATTTTTAATGTTTTTTCCGCTTTTTACTAAGAAGTTAATAACGAAAAACTGAAACGAAACGTATTCAATACGTAATAAAATTATAGGTTATATAGATATCAATAATAGCCAAGATGTAGATGGTTGTGGCTCCAAATCCGACTTTCGGTTCAGAAAGAGGCATCAAATGTAAAAATTAAATCTGTAGATTTATATTAAGTAGTAAATTGTTGGGGTGGAAGAAGTGAAGGTAGAGATAATAATACCAGCCCAAATGTCAACCTCACCAGCGCGTGGTCCACCCTGCTAGATAATCAACGAGGCTCTGACGACCGAACGATAGCCGAGATAAGCAATCCCTCACTTACTGGCTAACAGCTTCGCGTGGAGGAGCTAGTAAGTGGCAGGGCACTCTTTTGTCCTGTAGTTGAGAAATTGGCTCCTGAAGGCGGCCTAATCAGAAAAAGATCAACGGCATAAGGATGTGGTAGGCAAATGGGATCCCAACACATTAAAGACTCAGAGTTTTCCCTAGTATATGGTCAAGACAAAATTTAAAATGTCCGGATATAGTCCCTCATTCGGATCTCCGGAAAGGAATATTTTAATTAATAGTAAGAAAGGTAAAGTTGGATACCGTGATATTTGGTACATGGAAAGCTGCAAAACACATTTCAAGAGATGAAACGACCTAAAGTGCAGATTTTAGGCATTAGTGGCATGAGATGGCCGCGTACGGGAGCTAATGGCAACGGGGAGGAAAATTCTGTATATCACTCTGGAGCAGCAAACAACATTTTCCAACATGGAGTTGGATTTTTCCTGCACAAACAAATTGCAACTTGTGTTACCAACTTTGTGCCAATATCAGAGAGGATAGCTCTTCTACAAATTATTGCAAGGCCCGTGATTGTTATGTTGACAGAGACGGAAGAACAGGAAAACGATGGGGATGTAGAAAAAGACCTTAAGATGATTCAAGAAAGTGTACATAAAGTACTTAAGGCCTAACAAACAGATGAAGAAATCTTGGATGACGGATGAGATCTTACAACTGATGGAAAAGAGGAGATTGTATAAAAATAATAAAAGAGAATACATGAATATACAAAAAGAAATAAGGGCGAAAATAAGAACAACCAAACAATAAGAGAAATTGGAAAAATGTATGGAAATCGAAGAATGTCAGGCTGAATGTGATAACTTTAATATGCACATGACGGTAAAGGAAATGGCGGGAACAGTGAAGAGAAGAACAGTTAATGTACTTAAGGACAACCAAGGCCGAGTTATAGTAGAGAGGTCGGAAATTAAGCAAACCTGGGAAGAATACATTAAACAACTGTATGATGACGTGAGAAGGGTGCCACCCAATATCGAAGAAACGGATGGTCCCCCAATCTTAGAGGTAGAAGTGCAGGCAGCCTTGAAAAATGCAAAAGATTAAAAGGCCTTGGGCCCAGGCGGGATTCATCCTGAAATATTAAAGCTGATCGAAGGGAAGAATCTAAAGTGGCTTACAAAAGTGTTCAATGTGATCTATGACACGGACGTCATACACACTGAAAGGCTGAGGTCTGAATTCATTACTCTCCCCAAGAAGCCTAATGCTAGGAAATGTAGCGAGTTTCGAACAATAAGCTGAAGATTATTCACAATAGGATATTTAAACTGTGTGAGGAATAGATGTCTGAGAATCAATTCGGCTTTAGAAGTGCTGTATGCTAATATATGATAAATAATTCTCATGATCAATCTCCCCTCGCTGAACAATTTCACCCCCCCCCCCCCAGTATAAACAGCTATAACTTCGAAAGTACTTAACGTAGAGCAGCGTGGTTGGGATTGATCATCTATGGTCTAGCCTGCTTGCAGCCTGTGCAATATAGTGTGTGTGAACAATCTCACCCCAAGACGTGTATGAGATTGTTCACAACTTTATTTCTGTATCATTTTCATATTTCAAAGTTGATGTTCGTGATATTTTAGAATTCCATTCCTATCAACATCTACTAGATATCCACATCTTCTTTGGACTATTTTTTCTAATAACGAGCGCAGAATATAATAAACTAACTTATTTTTGATCAATTCCACCCCAAATGACGGTATTTTACGTTTTTCCATTACCATTAAATTAAATTCGGAAATTTTTTCTCGCTCATGAATAGTTTTTAGACAATTATCCTAATTCTTCATAATAAAGGTTAATATTGGCAGCATAACATTTTGTAGACTGTATCGGCAGTAGAAAATGTAACAGTAAATTGTATAATATACACTGTATAAACATAACCATAGCTATGATGAATATAACGACAGTTGTTCCTGTAATTATACCATAACTTTAAAGTTTCAATGGTGTTCCGAGAGCATTTCAACATATTTCCAAGGTATTATTTTTCTTAACAAAAACAATGAGATGCCTCAAAGAACGCCTGTGTAGTTGCAATTCTCGCTGGCATTGTTGCAGATAGTTTGACATGTTTACACGTATGGTGGAGAATTTATAATAACCGGTAAATTGGAATACTCGTTTTAAAATGGACTTCTACAAGAACATTTCGAAATAGAAGAATTTAACTGTTATTATTAGCACCGACGATATCGTCTAGGTAATTTTTTATATTATTATTGAAAAATCTGTATAAAATTATTAATGTTCCAACAAATTAATTGGAAAATCAATTTGTTAATAGTTGAAGTTGAAATTCTAAATTTTAGCACTGACATAAAATTTAAATTGTATTAAACTTTATAATAAAAAAAGTCAATTATTATCAAAATGTCGAAATCCACTTTCGTTAATGGACTGTCTTTATCTTTTCTTTAATGGTTTAAATTGACATACGTGGGGGACATAATCTTTGACGACGGATAATAAATTTGTTATTGTTTGGTTTTACTCGTGACATGATAATGGAACCACTTAAACTGAGTTTTTTTTGGAAACACAGCCGCAAATAGTATTTTATACAATGAGCATGTTGTAGGATTCAAAACGAGCCGAAGGCGAGTTTCATGTATAACATGCGAGTGTATAATAATAATAATATATGTTTATTTCACAACAAAACAGAAATATACAAACGACAAAATTTAACTAACATTTTGATGTAGAAACAAACAATTAATCACTGAAGCTAAGGGTAACAAGGTTACCAACTACTTGTGTGTGATATAATAAATAGGTACAGTAAAATTGAATGATAAAGTTACAATTAAGTAAATATTATTTTCAATATTGACAGTGTCAGTATAATTATAATGATCAATTCGTTATAGTATTGACAAATTTAGTAATATTGACAAGTTCAGTAGATATAGTGAGTCGGGTAGGTAGATATAATTCTCAACATATACATACTCATATACAGTGCTATTCAAAAGTCCCCACCCCCCCTCGTATCTTTTGAACGGCTACACTTACATTAATAAAATTTGGAGGGTGAAAATAAAGTGTTGTAATATTCTCTACGAATGGTAACAGGTGACGTCACAGTGCCACTCTGGCCAATAATTTTAAATAGGACCTTATGGCAAGTGATATCTCGTTTGGAAGGCATTGACATTGGCTACATAGCCATATTAATTTTGTTTGGGTTTAAATTAAGTTTGACGGATAAATTAAATAAATACCAAAATTATTATTTCACATTTAAATATTAAAGATTTTTCAGTCCGCCTCTGGTTAGTTGTCAAAAAAATTGACGTTTTTAATTTAATAGTATTTGTTGCTTTACAAAGTTTCTCTAAATAGCTTAAATCTTTAATTTTATTATTGTTTAACGAGATGTTTAAGAGTTTACATAGGCAAAATGGTACGTACTCAAGCCGACAAAGTAGCAGCTATCTTAATAATTGGTGAATCTAGGAAGAATCTCCATGAAGCGGAACGTTTATTTAATGAGAGATACCGAGATCGCCATATCACGAGAACTTTTTGAGGGAGCTTCTTCACAACACTTTATTTTCACCCTCCAAATTTTAATAATGTAAATGTAGCCGTTCCAAAGATACGAGGGGGGGAGGGGACTTTTGAATAGCACTGTATACGCACACACATACATGCACATATTTTTCTTTTCATATCTTGTTTACCATATTTTGGAAAAAGTCCCTATTTTTTGATAATATAAATTTTTTTATCTCACATTTAAAGTTCTCATACCTTTTAATGTTTTGTAGTTCTACATGTACTCGGCTTAGAATTTTTAGGCCCAAGTAATCAAAGCAGTGTTGTCCAATAGTTTTTTCTCTTTTAAGTAAGTTGTATGTGTTCCATTTATGTCTAGTATCATGAGTGTGTTCAAGACGTTTTAATATATGTTCATTCCGTTTTAGGTAGAGCAGTATTTTAAGGCAGTATAATTGCCTTAAATCCATAACTTGGCTCATCACCTGGCAACCTGATACTCTTTTGGTAAATAATTCGTAATATCCACCTTTGTAGTACGTTTACATTTTCAATGTGGCAATCATATATTCCACCCCAACCAGAGATGTCATAGCTCAGCTGTGACTGCACTAACGAAAATTATTAATAGCTACATTACATTAAAGTTTCATACACAATTTTTTCTACCTCTGCCAGTAAAAGAAATATTCATATTAATAATAAAATATCAACAAATATATCAGTAAAAGGACTTCATAATTGTTCTTTTTGATTAATAATTATGTTTTGCACAGTACAATTACTACTACAGAATTTGTTTAAGTTTAAGTCCACTGAAGTTAATAGTGGGGCAAATATTGTAATAGCAGATTTCAGTTGTTGCCAAACATCTTCGATTGAATTAAATATACAATGGAAGTCTTAAATCTGTATGCCCTAGTTTTTTGCAAAATTATCATAGAGGAATCCCTTTGGAGTTTTAAACTTAATAAACCTATTTAACTGCCTTTTGGTGTAATCTTTGTGAAAATGAGGGTAATTATCATAAAAATTAACTGTCTCGACCCTTACTCCGTGGAATCTACTCATAAAGATTATAATTAAAAAATATATAACTTTATAGAATATAGCGATGGAAAAGTTCTTAGAGCAGACCCAACAAAAAAGTTTTCTAATAATGTAAGGGATATTGTTAATAATTCAAATAACCTTTTAAGTGATTACGAAAAGAGGTCCATCATAAATAAGAATCCTCATTCTCCACAATTATATGGAACCGTTAAATTACATAAAATAACGAAACCAATTAGACCTGTAGTTTCTTATGTTAATAATACTCACAATATATTGGCAAATAGACTTAACCATATACTTAATAGTTACGGATAGACATCTAAATACTCAATTAGAAATTCAATAGAACTAATCAAAAAATTGAAAGCATTCAAATTACAAGATAACTATAAGCTTATTTCATTTGACGTTACTAATATGTTCACTAAAATTCCTCCGAAAGAATGTCTAATACTTGTAAGAAAATTACTAGAAGATAAAAACATTAATCCTGGATTAATATCAGATATACTTAATTTATTTGATGTATGTATTAATTAGAATTATTTCACTTTTGACAATGGGATATATATTCAAAATGAAGGTATACTAATGAGAAGCCCTATATCACCAATTTTGGCAAACATTTTTATGAACAGTTTAGAAAGAAAAATCTTTGAAAGTAATATTCCATAAATATTTTATTTTGGTATAGAAACGTAGATGACATATTAGCTTGTTTTATAGGGAGTGAATGACAATTGATATATTTCTCAACTACATCAATAATTTACACCTAAAAATTAAATTTACTTTAGAAGTTGAAGAAAATAGCTCAATCAATTTTCTTGATTTAAACATTCAAAGAGTTAATAATGTACTTGGTTATTCAATTTACCGAAAACTAACACACACTGATGTGACTATTCCATATAGTTCCAATCACCCCATGTCACACAAACTAGCGGCATATAATTCAATGATACATAGAGCATTTTCAGTTCCTATGAACAAATGAAATTTTGATAGAGAAATTAATACAATTAAACAAATCAACATCCAACGGTTAGACATTATATATGATAAATAAACTAATTAATAAAAAAGAGGAAAAGGCGACATTATAACTAACACTTTTTGAACAAGCTAAAGAACTGATGAAAGAAAAACTTATAAAACCATCACTTATGCAGGAAATATTTCTAATAATTTCTCAAAGAAAATATCTTTAGCAACAAATACAACAATTTCTTTTAAAACAGAAAGTGACGTGCGTATAAATTTGTTAAGTGTAAAAACAAAAATATCACCATCAAAGAAGTCTATTATACAGGGTTTTCATTCCAGGACTTCCCACCCCAATTTTCTCGAAATGTGTGTATTTAAAAAAAGCTTAGATATTATTAGCCCTATGGTGATATCCTGGATATCATTTTTTCAATTAAGATCAGTATAACTGTGCAATGATATAGAAAACCAGGAAAACTATATCTGCTGATCTTTACAATTATCACTTCAGAAGACAGTCTAATAGTGGAGAACTCCCTAGATTTATCTGTTCATTGACGACTCATATTGTGGGTTTTTAAAGTGTCTTCTTATCACAAATATGTAGTACTTCTAGTTCTGTGTTAGGTGTCAATGAATGATTGGTGTCAAGTAGATGTTTCGCGTAATGGGACTTATCTGGTTGTTTCAATCTGTATGCTCGTAAGTGTTCACTGTATCGGATTTCAAAATTTCTAAGGGTCTGACCCAAATAGACAGCATTACATTCTGGACATTTGAGTTTATATATACCTGATTTCTTTAATGGTGGAATTTTTAATGTCCAGAATGTAATGCTGTCTATTTGGGTCAGACCCTTAGACATTTTGAAATCAGATACAGTCAACAATTATGAGTATACAGATTAAAACAACCAGATACATTTCGGTTAACTATGAGGTTGCGGTAAGAAAATTGAAACCAAAGAAATCGGCTGGTATTGACAATCTACCCCCTTATATTATAAAAGGTTGCCAAGAGTTCCTTCAGAAACATCTATTACATATGTTCAACTTAAATGTTAAACAATCAACCTATCCCGATCAATGGAAATTAGCAACTTACACTCCTATACACAAAACGGGAAATAAAAAAGACATAGAAAATTACAGAAGCGTGTCCATACTTTGTGTTCCTTCCAAATAGTTTTAACATATTATTTACAATAAAATTTACAACCACATTAAAAACATATTAGTTGATGAACAGCATGGTTTTGTGATTGGAAAATCAATAAATACAAACTTGTTACTAATCACGGAAGTAACGTCTAGTATTCTTCATGAAAAATAACAATTAGATACCATTTATACGGATTTCTCGACAGCATTTTACCGCGTTAACCACGATATTTTAATTAGAAAAATAAATGATATGGGCATTGCAGGAAATTTGCTTCGATTGTTAAAAAGCTATCTACAGAACAGGCAGTTTGTTGTAATATATGATGGAATTGTTTCGGACCGAAAAAATTCCAACTCAGGAGTACCGCAAGGTTCTAATCTGGGACCTTTGCTCTTCTTAATTTTTATCAACGATTTTCCTACTTGTGCTGAATTTTCAGAGCGTTTAATCTTTGCGGACGACTTCAAATTGTATAAAAAAGTTCAAACGGTGAGCGATTGTGTGATGCTACAGAGAGATATAGATAACGTTCATTCATGGAGTGTTGATAATAAACTAATGTTTGCTTACAACTAAATTGTAATGAATGTAAATGTGGTGTAATGTCAATTACTCGGAGAAGAGACCCTATTATCTTCAATTATATAATGAATAAACAAAATTTAAAACGAGTAGAGGAAACGAAAGACCTAGGGGTCACGTATGATTATCAGTTATTATTTGCTTCACATATTAGATTTACTGTTCAGAACGCCAATCGTATATTAGGCTTTGTTTTAAGACATACTGCTTTATTTCACAATTTGAAGACAACTATTCTACTATATAAAACATTAGTCAGGCCAAAACTAGATTTTGCTTGTGTAATTTGGAATCAACAATCACAAATATATTTAGATTCAATAGAAAAAATTCAAAATAAACTGCTACGTCATTTGTATCATAAAAAATATCATAAATGGCCAGACTAAAATTGTGTAAGAACGCAAATGTTACGGGAAGAATTTGCAATCCTCTCACTAAGTACGACACGCAAAAATGCAATGATCAACTTGATATCTAAAGTGATGAAAAACAAAATAAATGGTAGCACACTTTTATATTATTTACCGATTCATGTCCCTCCTAAGCGCACGAGAAACTCCGTAATGTTTAGTATACAAAATTCTGCTGGTTTTCCACTTCAGTCTACTTGTCGATTGGCGCACACTATTAATGCATTGGACTGGTCTCTCTACCTTTAGGACAGTTGAAAACATTGATTGTATCATATTTTAGAACGTTTGAGTTTTAAATATGTCTATGATTAAAACACAAACATGAATAGCTTCTGATAAGAATTTAAATATTTCATAATAGACAAATTTGAATTCTACCATTTAAAGTATCTCTCCTCTGCAGTTAGAATAAAATAAGGTATTCCCTTGAATCACATGTAAAAATATTTTTTTTATAATATACTACCCATGTAATAAGGTTATTAAGCCTGTTTGGATGTTTATTCAATAAATAAATAAATAAATGTCTATCTGCATTTATAATTGCATAATTTAAGTACTGAAATAGAAAACAATATTAAATATTCGTTTTTAAGGTCCAATATAGAGCGAATGATAAATACAGATTACAAAAAACATTTTTTTCATTCCATTTTTCGAAATTTTTCCCTTATAGACGTACATTTTTTCCGGTTGAAATAGCGTAATTCTTCTGCTACAGTTAATTATGCAAAGTACGGCGCCATCTTACCGAGAAACGTACTTCATGTTATTGTTACATCCCATCCATATTAATCGAATAAAAAGAGTCGATCGTGTTTACTAATTTGTAGATGCTAGTACTATGTCGATATAAGCATTAGTACGACTTGTTTTACCTTATTTGGTCGGACTCTACCTTCAAGGTCGAAGTTATCTCAAGTGTTTCTTAATTCAGAATTTACCGCTAGAAAATGTATCGATTAAAATTTTTAATTGCAAAAAGTGAGTAGAGAAATTATCGGATTTGTAAATGATATCTTCAGGAAAAAATGGAAACGTAATTTGGGTAAATACTAGTCAATTAAATTATAGCAACACAAATTGAACTATAGTCACAAAGAGAAAAATTTTGATTACCAATTTTTTTATTAGATCCCTATTACTAGTCATAGCTTTATTTTTTGTGCCTTTCATTTTCTATTTGGACTAATCAATAATTATTCTTCAGGTTGTTCTTGAATACTTTGCAAAAATGTGATTATCATTTTCATGCTGAATTCAAATCTAAGTCCTCCTTTGTATTACATTCAATGTTTCAAGTATAAAAACCGGTTGAAATAATGAATTCGTTTTTGATCTCGTAAATTATGAGCACGTATGGTGTGTATACAATTGAAGATCGTATTTTGTAACCGACAGTTACATGATTAGTCGTTTATTTACGATTTCAGTAAATTAACTTCCACCTATTCAAAACTCGAATTTTATGGTCTATTGTAAAGTCAAGTAATAATATCGAAGTATATTATATCTAGAATACTAGAATAAACATCGAATTTATAGGCCAGTCTCATTTAAATGAAGCTTGAAACTTTTTATCGATAACTTGTATTTATCAAATAATATTTTCGTTATATGTTTATTTATATTTCTTCTTCGTTATTTCCCCATCTTACAATAGCTTACTTACAAGCTAGCTAGCGAATTGCGTATTTTAAACGAAGACTTTAGGTATTGTTCTACTGCTGTATTCTGATTGTATCAGTTTTGTACATTTCTTCCTTGGACTAAACTCTTCTACGCCGTAACATTATTAATAGAGAAGAATGGAATGTTTGCTTTAAGGCGTTAGACGTGATACAACAATATATTCAAACGAAGCCGAATGTTCAAAAGCAGTACGGGCGCAATATACACGAATTACCGATCCAGACGATGATGCAAGGACGTCAATCTTCACGGGTTCGAAGGCGAGAAAAAGGGAGTATGATGAATCATATATCAGTTTCGGATTTGTTGATTCCAACGATTCACTTATCAGCATGTTATGTAGTAAACTGCTTCCTAATAGTTCCATGGCACCGACATTTGGAAACTATACACCCCGAGTCTAAAGACAAGAATAAAGAATTTTTTGTACGTAACAAAGAACAATTATTGCAAAGTCAAAAAACTATGATGCTTGTAACCCAAACTATCAATAAAAAGGACAAGGAGGCATCATATTTAGTTAGCTATCGCATTGCACAAACAGGTGAAGCACACACTAGGTTTGTTCTCACATGAGTCACAAACAATCAGAAACAGTTAGGATTCTTCGCAATCCATTTCTCCACGTTCATACAGAAATTTGTTTTAAAATAGCTGGACGATGTTCACACATATTTGACTGTTGGTTTTCCAACTGTCCAACGTCCAACTGTTTTCAAACAATCAGAAACTTACGTATGAACGCGGAGAAATGGATTGCGCAGAATTCCGACTGTTTCTGATTGTTTGTGACTCGTGTGAGAACAAACCTACTATCGCTGAGAATTTAATAAAGCCATGTGTGTTAGACATAATGAAATGTATGCTTGATGAAAAATCTGCAAAGCCTATTTCTACTGCGCCGCTATCAAACCAGGGTTCGTAAATATCAAAATATCAGATATTAAGGATATATATCGGATATACGAGTATATCAAGAAAATGGATATAAATAAACTTTTTTGATATTCTCAAACTTTTTAAATAGAAACACATGTAGATTTAAAATTAAATGTTTAATATAATATCAAAAATCAAAATACATTATAATAAAGCAAAACAACAACTTTTTTTAGGTTATATTTTTATTTAATGAATTATTTGAACCAATAAAGCTTAAATCATCAAAACAAATCCTCAATCATCAGCAAATGTCCTCGTGAAAAAGAACTAAATACACTAAATTCGTATGGATAAAAAAAGTAAAAATACAAGAACTTTAGTTAATGTAATAATGTAACCAGTGGCACATCACCTTCTACTTCAGAATCTGTATCTGAAACAGCACTAACAGCAGATCCAATACTAAAGGTTGCATCAGATCCAGATGCTTTTGTTGTCTCTGTTTCCCAGGCAAAGTCCAGATTGACGGCTTTTTCTGTAGTATTCTGGTTAAAGTGCCTAAACAAAAACGTTAGTTTGATAACTTTTTCATTCCCCAGCTTATTCCTTAGTTTGCTATGAACGAATCCAAAAGTAGAAAAAATCTGTTCAAGGCCTGCTGCTGCTATCAAATGCTTGCTGCACATATCCCGAAATCCTTCTTGGAGCTTGGCCCAGTCAAAGTACTTTTCTGGCTCAATCAAACTTACAGACTTCCACCATGTCATTGCAGGTGTCGTTTTAAAATTATTCCCAAACATATAGGAAGGAAAAGGCTTTGAGCTCGTACTTAAAGCCATTACTATAGGAATAAACTTGTCATTTATGTTATGTGAGTATTCAAATGCTAATTGCTTTTCTGCATTACTTAATTGATGTCCTCGAAATCTGTGATCCAATAAATTGGCTAAATAATGTGCTGGTGTTAAAGCCATTTCCTTTCGCTTCTTAAACTGTTTTAAAATATTTTCAGGCTGCCCCTTATAATCCCCACCTAACTTCCTCCATATTTCAACTGCTACTGCTATTGTCGAACCATCTCGTCGCATTCTATCCAGCGCAACTGCAATAGGTTTCATTCGAAGCAAGAAATCTCTTGCGTTGCTTGTGATGTTTATGTCATTGACAATTCTGTTAATATTATTGTCAACTGATTCTTTGTTATCTTGACAGACCTGAACTAATATACCCCGGTTTTCCAGATAGCATTCTATCGCATCAGTTGCAGTGTTCCAACGTACTTCTTGTGGAATAGCTAACCTTTTTCTATTGGCTTCCTTATACCAGGCTGCTGGAAGATGTGTATTTCTAAAATATTTTATAACCTTAATTATATGCTCCATTAGTTCTGGAATCTGTATATCGCAAGCTAGCAAATGTAGAATGTGAGCCGAACATCCATACTGAATAATATTTATTCCTGGGACGATCTCTAGCAATCTTCTTATTTTTGATACATTTGCTGCATTATCAGTGACTAAACTTGTCACCTAAGCATCAAATAACTTTTCAGTTTCAGTTATTGCCTCAATTGCTATATCTTTTAAATAGACAGCAGTATGTGGGATAGCCAGTTTCTATTAAAAAAGAATCTCCATCCGCTGTCATAACGGAGCAGCAAATAATTGGTTCATTATGAACATTCGACCACCCATCTAAGGAGGACATTGACAAATTCGTACCTTTTAGAATTCCTTTGGTTTCCTCAAAAACGGTCTGATGTACTTGATCCAATAACTCGCCAGCTATTCTTTGACTTGTAGGAGGCTTACATCCAGGTCTTAGAGTATTACACATTTTGTGGGAATGGGAACTGTCCGCATGGGACATGTGACGTAAAAATATGTTGCTATTTTTAAATCAATTTCTTTTAAATACTGCGGAGATGTTGCTATTACTGAGTTGTCTTTAATAATATTTATCTTGCTAGATGATGGTTTGTATTTTTTATTAAGTATATATCACGAATTTTGATATTTATTGAAGTGAAAATGATTTATATCATGATATATATCACTTGATATATATCAGCGAACACTGTATCAAACGATACTGTTCCACGGCGAATTCATGTTCTGGCAAGCTACGTCAAAGAAGAACTAGTTACACGTCTACAAAAAACACTATTCGACTTGCAAATGGAAGAGTTGACTTTTCAAATCATATATGAAATCATTTATCTTACATGTTGAGAGGTCTACTGTTCACTCCCTGATTGAGAGAGATATTTTAAATGTGTAGATTTAAGATGTAACCAAAAAAAATGAGATATAAACGTTGGAAGCAATAAAGGAATACTGAATTAGACAAAAGAGTGTAATGCATCTAGCAGCAAATTGAAATAGGGATAAAATGTATTTGAAACGTGAATTAAAGAAGAGAACGCTCGCGCGCAATCTATACAGGTCTTAAGCGAGTTGTAGTATAATATGTTTGTTCAATACCTGTTGTGATTTGTATTATTGTATCTGCTTCACCAGTTTTGTCGTAATAATTTTCTTGTTATACATACTGTTTATTGTCTTTGCTCTATATTCATATATTCTGATACGTAATTCAATTCTTAAATATTTTTAGTAGATGCAGTTTTTTTTATACCACAAACAAGTATGTACCTATACTTCCTATATCTTATATGTGTATTGTTAATATTATGTATATTTTTTCCAGAATAAAATTATTATTATGTCGCTGGTCTGGCTATCTTGCTGGTTATCGTGAGATGACCATATGATACCGTTACTTGTAAAATGTTTTTAAATGTATCGTTGAAGTTCATTTTATTTTAGTTTATTTTAATATGTGATGTGGCACTCGCTGAAATATAACCCACAGGTATGTCATTGTTTCACGTTGAATACACTAGGATATTAAGAACCAATTCTCTTCTAGTGTTTTAATAAATCTAAATGAAATATATATATATATATATATATATATAAATATATATTATATATATATATATATATAAATATATATTATATATATATATATATATATATATATATATATATATAATTTGTAGAAAGATATTTGCCAACTTATTTGTAATGGATATATATATATATATATATATTAATACATATACTCTATCTAAATTCTAAAGAAAACATTGAAATAAAGAAAAATGTACATATTTGGATGTAATACTAGTGATATACAATGTATTATAAATAATTTAAAAGATTCAATATGCAAATAAAATTTGACATTACAATTTCGAATGACAATAATGCAGAAGATACTTAATGATACATAGATTTTATAAAGATTTTAAAAAAAGAATACAGATGTCGCTGGTAGCAAAATTACAATTAGAAGAAAAGAATGAAAATCTCTCTTTGTTATATGAAAACATAAATTTGTATTTTTTTTTAAAAAAGGAATTCTTTGGTAACCAAAGGAGAAGAGAATTGATTATGGAAAAAGTTTAGTGAGTTGATTTTGAACCCCTCTCGAGAGAACATCTAATATGAGTTCTCTCAAATTTGCTGAATAATATAATAGTAATTGATATATTAAAATAGCATCAGATTATAATAATTAGCATGATAAGATCAGTGCGTGAATAATTCCTTAAATAATTATATTGAAATAGTGTTAGTGATTTTTCCGGGTTCTAAATTATAAATTTAGAAAAGTGGTTCCGGCGATTCTAAAAGACGTGCTTAGAATCAGAACGAGTGATCCTGATACCTAGTTGGTGAGTCCAGTCCAGATTTTATAAATTATTTTTCAAGAATTAACAGGCCTTTAAATAAAATTAAGATAGATGCATCTATATCACATTTTTGAATACTGACAAAATTAACGTTAAAGATATATAAAATTTCACCTGAAGAGAAGAGAAAATTTTTTTTGAATAGACAATTTTATCGCATATAGTTATTTGACATTTATACACGTCAAGTGTAATTTTCGACGATTTGAACGTTTAGAATAAGTAGTTAATTAGGTTGTTCTTCTAGTATATAGGTTTTTTTTTTAATTTTAAGGTTCGTAGAAAGTACGATTATTGTTCTTTATTATATTTTGGGAATAATAATTCATTTTCACTTGTTATCTGATGGTATATAATATATAATTTTTGATTCCAACTCACTTTGGTATTAATTCAACTCCTATTTCATTGAATTTGAAAATTTTTGGATCCTATAAAACTTTTGATATAATCAGTGACATTTAGTTAATTTTCAGTGACAGAAAAATTGTAGATGTCATAAGATAATTTAATGGTCTTAGAATATATTGAACAAGCAGTCACTGTAGATTTGCAATAGTATAATTGACAAGTTTGGAATATTCTTTGGAAATTTATAAATTTGAAATTTTAAATTATTAATTTTTTTAATCTTTGATCCCTCCCTGAGGTAAGAGCGAGTAAGTCGATTTTGTAGTAATTTATCTTTCAGAATATAAAATTTCATATTCATCTGAGCCGGGCATAATAATTTGACAATTCCTGTCAAAATTTCAAATAGGTTATATTCAGTGATAAAGGTGTTTTCACATTAGTGTAGTTACTACCACGATTGTAACAACAGCATCTAATAATCAAATTTCAAATAAAATCATATAATACATAATTATAAAAACAGTAGGACATTAAAAATACTATAATTTGGCGGCCCAACGTGTGGCGAATTAAGAATTTTTCTTGATAATTAGGTTGACGTTAACATTATAATAATATATATATATATATATATATATATATATATATATATATAATTCTAAATTAATTATTTGCCAACTAAATAATCAGGATTATTTTTTGTGGGTTTGTGGCAATGATACCAAGTGTACTCTTTTAAATATTTATTCTACGAGCTTTCGAATACAATCGTATTCATTTTCAAGTACTAAAAATTATAATATATATATTTCTGCTAAAAAATCACAAAAATTAATAAAAATTTCTGACATCCTTCCATCAAAAATTCTATAATTTCGTGATTATGTTAATTATATTCTTTACGCCATTCGATAGGAAAACTCAATAATTACCGATCATTATTTTCATTAAATCATAAAAATGATTCCTGCATCATAAATTTCTGTGACATCGAATCTAGATAGGACTAAAGATCTAAAGATAAGTTCATCTTTCGAGGAATTTAAAAAGTTTTCCACTTGGATTCATAATACGTCTACGAGACATAAATCATCGGAGTGGTCTCTCGAAAATAAGTCACCACCAGGTGAGAGGGTCCATCGGTTTCTTCCACCTTTTCGAGCTTTAGAAAATTTACCTTCAGTTTTTAGATGTGACTTGTGTATGGGAGATAATTATTTTCGAATTTTTAACACAAAAGAAATAAGTTTTTCAAGTAGCAGATGGTTTTTGAATGCAATTTTTGTGGGTAAACAATGTTACATCTTTGTATCCAGTTGATAGATTACAAGATTTCTCTGTGAATGGATTTTGAAATTAGTGAATAAATATATAGACAGATAACATGCGTCTACTTTGATTTTAACGATAATCTACTGAAGAAAAAGGAAAATTGTTATAGAAAGAAACTTTTGTCCAAAATATGTGTGGATACAATTGAATTTTGTACAAATACCATGAAAATAAATACATTTCATGTCGTTTGCCTATATACTTATTAAACATGTTTTCAGTATAAACAAGGACAGAACATCTTCATTTATCATCATATGTAATGTAAAATTGCCTCACAAAAACTCATATTTATGTATACATTTATTTTTTATCTTCATTTATATAATAAATCCAGCTAATAATTTTATTTTTGAGATATTGAAATAAAATAATTCTAGTTGGATAACTAAAAGGTTATGTCCACAAATTTTAATAAAGAGGAAGATGATAGTAGTTTATTTTCAAGATTATCAGAAAACTTAAGCAGAAATTTACAAACCAACATCGTGTCGGGTGTGGGTGTGCGGGAGCATTGTGAAATTAATTTTTTCCAAACCCAACAGTATTGTCGTTCTTTTTAATACCGAGATTTAAAAAATATCCAGAATTCTCTAAATATAAGAATAATTAATGTCTGTATGTATATATATATATATATATATATATATATATATATATATATCATTTTTCTATTGCATACAAATTAGAATAACCATAATTTAGGACCAATTTTAAATAAATGGAAAAGCAATTTTCAAGTCGTTCATGGAAACTATTAATATTTCGACTGCTATTAGGTATTATGAATAATGATCTCAGTGTTATCAACTTCATCTTGTACCCTAAAGGAAATATCGGATTTCACTATCATTAAAACCGAAAACCGTTTAAAAGTTTTTAAATCATAAATTACTATGATACAAAATAAATTCCTTGTTCGAAACACGTCCCCGGTGTCTTCAAATTATTATAAGGTATGTTAAAACACCATTTTCAGCTAACGTCTTCAACCAACAATTAAAAAGTATTTCAAAAATCACCGCCCTCTTCAGAAATTTTTCAAGTATTGTTCCCTTTGTTTCCTTTCACGGTTGTTATCTAAGATGAATAGAGGTCTTTTTATGTACCCAGCGGGTACGAAAAGACTTCCAAAATGGGTACAAAGAGATGGGAATTGTTTTGTAAAGAGAGATTACCTGGTTTTTGGATAAAATTTAATTGAACTAACTATTGTGGCTATATTTTGCTGAAATCTAGAATATTTACCTGCCTGTGTAAAATATATTTATTCTTTTAAAATATTTTTTGTTTCAAATTATTGATTACGAGATAAAAACCCGAGATCCAAGAACGACATTAATCAGCCCTCAACTTGGGATTTTTGTTTCAAGAAAAGGTTTGACGTTCTTGACAGGCGGAATGTTCCGATGATGACCCCCATAGTGAGCTTCACCAAATCGGGAAAGAGCTTTTAAATATATTAGACCCCGACTGTTATTTTTTTAATAATAACCCCACGATAATAATTAAAAGAAAGATTTAACTAAATTTTTAAAAATCATATAATGGCATCTAAAATGGTTTCGATATTAACAAAGAGAGGTACTAATGAAATTTTTTGGGATATTGACATTCAGATCTCAAATGTTTCAAATTCTACAAAAAAATTTATCAATAGCAAACAAAGCTCGACTGTTAAGTGGCCATTTCATATTGGTAATAAATTGTGGTCTTACGAAGTTAAAGTATAATGATTTTCAATATTATATTCTAATCATATATCGGAAATTGTTATGTAGTGAGATATTAGTCATTTTATTAGAACCGATTATTAGAAACGTATTCTAATACCCACAACATAGTAGTAACCTTGAGGATAGGCGTACGTGTGTTAGAAAAAATATATAATCGTTTTAATATAATTTTAAGACACGATCAAATCAGATACTGTAATTGTCGCGAGCTAGAGCACGCACGCAGTTTGTGTAAGCGTCCTATGACCATCAGGAACCTCTTAAATACAAAGCACCCACGAAGAGCTCACGGTACAACAAAGGTAGGACCATGCAGGAAGAAGATGACGATGTCAAACTTGACCAGATCGTCAACTTGTTGAAAGGTATGGCAGACAAGAAGCCGAATAAGATAAAATGCCAGAAGTGTGACGCTAGAGCACGTACGCAGTCCGTCTAAGCGCCCCAAGACTCCTGTTACCCAAGAATTCCAGTCACAGGGGAAATCAGACAGGGGTGAACATCCAGCTGATGTGAATCACCGAAAAGCCAACTCTTTGACTAGACGGCCATGCCCTGTATACTATTCACAATGCAACAAGTCGAAATCTAAGGAAGTTGCAGTTTCAAGAATTACAGTACTCAATGAAGAATGGTCACCCACCAGGATCAGAGATCAGTAGAATGATCCTCACCTGAAGATAATCCGGCAATGGAAGGAAAAAAATCGGCGACCTACATGGCAAGAAGTGTCAAGATTTTCACCGACACTGAAGGCATATTGGGCTCAGTGGGACTCCCTTGTCCTGGAAGAAGGGCTGTTGTAAAGAGTCCTTGAAAACGATGATGCTTCCGAGAACAGGAGACAGCTGGTTATCCCGAGAGCGAGAGTATCTGAGGTACTGAAGAAGTTACACAACTCCATCGGGAGGTCATCTGGGACTGAAGAAAACCCTTCAGCGAGTCCGTGAAAGGTTTTATTGGATCAACAGCTCCGACGATGTGAAGGACTGGTGTAAGAAATGTACTACTTGTGCTACGCGTAATGGACCACATCGCAAGAGAAAGGCACCTATGAAACAGTATAACGTTGGAAGCCCTTTCGAAAGGATTGCTTTAGATATCGCTGGACCATTTCCAATGACAGAAAATGGTGGTAAATACATCCTGGTTGTAATGGATTATTTCACAAAGTGCGTGGAAATTTACGCTATTCTGAACTAAGAGGCCACAACTGTCGCGGATGTATTGGTGAAAGAATTTATCAGCCGATATGGAGTGCCCTTGGAAGTCCACAGTGACCAGGGAAGAAATTTCGAAAGCCATCTATTCCAGGAAATTTGCAACAAGCTGGGAAAGAAGAAACCCAGGACAACAGCATTACATCCACAGTCAGATAGAATGGTCGAGAGAATGAACAGGACTATTGGAAAATACCTGTCCAAAGTAGCTTTCAGCCATCAGAGAGATTGGGACCAGTATCTTTCCATATCGATCTGCCGTCACGGGTGAAACAACTGCGAAAATCCTGTTTGGACGTGAAATGAGGCTTCCTTGTGACCTGGAATTTGGCTGTCGGCGTGAAGAAGATCCAGCAGGAGGAGACTACGTGATCCAATTGAGAAGAAGGCTGGACGATATTCATGAATTACAAATTTTCAAGTTGCCAGCGACAGAATGAAAAGTCGGTACGACACGCAGGCCACAGAAGGCGGTTTTAAAGAAGGGGACAAAGCATGGTTACACAACCCGATGAGGAGAAAAGGTTTTTCTCCAAAATTACAAAAATCCTGGGAAGGTGGTCCATACTTAATAAAGAAAAGGATAAATGATGTTATATATCGCATAAACAAGATCCCCAACGGAAAACAAAAAATAGTTCACCAAAACCGACTAGTGCCATTCGAAGGAAACCATGACCTAGAGAAAGGAGTAAACCATATTCGAGATGTGTCTGACCCTACCTTCGATGAATTTATGGGCGCGTATGGAGGTACCGGGAAAGCTAGATATGGAGTCACTTCAGAACAACGACAAGATTTGTTCACTCTCCCGGAAGAATATTCACTGGCATACAACATCCCCGCCCGTCTCAAGAACGCACGAGGGTTGGCATCCGTCTTTCGAAAGAAGTTCGGCAATTAGAAAAACTTTAAGACCAGATTCCAGCCCCAGGCAAGACACTGAAACTAAACATAATTCGCGGTACGTCTTCTACGTGGTAAATAAAAATTAATTTCAAGATCGATCTACCTACCGCGATGTGTGGGAAGCACTTCGAAACCTACGAGACCTTGTGTTAGAATTCAGCGTGAAGAAACTGGCTATGCCTGAGATAGCGAGTAACCAGTTGGATTGGCGAGTTATCAGGAACATGGTAGAGATTATGTTTCGAGATACCGGTGTCCAGATATTAATTTGCAGCTACAACCCCCGTTATCAGTATCCGATGAAGACGGTGCCCTGTTATTTTCATAAGATCGGAAAGTGTAGAAATGGAGCCAGTTGTTGATTCAAACATCCAGTCTCGGCTACACAAAAGTTCCAGGAGGAACTGCCATTTAAGGAGGGGGTAATGTTACGAAACAGCACACTGGTATAGTCCCGTTCGGTTTCTCAAAGCACTAGAAACCAGAAAGCGGTCATCTCTAGCTGTTGTAGACCTGTCTCGACCTGAACCAGGTCTTGGAGTGAGCATACCGGTCTCTTCGTACCGTTGCACACTCGAGAGACGTACACCAACGTTTCTGGCAGTTTCGCGCTGAAACGACCATCTTCTAAAGCCGCCACAATTCATGCCAAAACAAAAGATTTTAGCTCATTGCAATGTACTGACAACGACAACACTAAACAAACATAAAACTCTTTTAAATGAAACTTACTGTTTCTAGATAATTCCATAATATATTGAAATAATATTAAATTTTCTAAGAAATTTGACAATTGTTTCGATATTAAATATCATCGTCAGACTGACAAAAGTTATGATTCATTAGATGCCTACCTGATGTTTAATAATTATTTTTGACTAGCCCAACTTGTGATTGACTTAATATATGTTAATAAAAAAAAAGAAGTATATTATGACGAATATTAAAGCTTAGATATTATTAGCCCTACTGGATATCTTTTTTCTCAATTAAGATCAGTATAACTGTGCAATGATATAAAATACCTTAAAAAAATTGTAGTAACTACGTCTATTTAATGGAAAGACTGAAATTGGTGGAAATCGAGATAGGAGTGTTCATACTATTATAAAAAACATACAGCAACTTCCCTTCAATAATGAAAACCGTTTTATAAATCATCAAAGCTGAACGTTTTTTTTAAATTCCGATTCCATAGGGATTGAAAATCCCCAAAAAAATGACATTTGTCATTTGTTCGTAAAAAAATATTTCGGTTAGAAAATTAAGAGAAACTTTTGAAAATAGGATTTTCCGGAATACTGTACAACTGCACATCAGATTTTGCTCGCTTATGAGCTTGGCCTCTGTTTTCACGATTTGAAACTACACATAAAATTACATAAAAAAAATCGGTCGCGTTTTTGACTTATCGTGTTGACAGACCGACAGACATACCATCAAACATTTTTCACAATCCAACTTCACCACCTTGTTTTTTTTTATTATCAATATGTTATTAAAAAATTTACATCAGATCTTAATATTTTGAGGCCAAGAATCTTCCATTTCACTTTGGAAAATTACTTACGGACCATCCTGTATATCTTTAAACACAATCTCGTTTTGAAGGTTGAAATCGCGATACTGAATGAAGCTTCTAAGAAATCGTTATATAGAAATAGGTTAAGAAAAGACGGTTAGAAGTTATGTAACAACCAATACATTTTTTTTTCAATATACAGGGTGTTCCGCATAAGAAGCGACACAGAGCAGATGCGTATAGGGGAGCTCAAAATATGACCATTTGAGTCAATTTACCTCTATACCAAGTTGCATCCCTGAGGAGTTATAGGCCCTCAAAGTAGAGCCAAAAATTTCGAAAAATTTAGTTTCTTTCCAAGCCTTCAACTTAATTACACCAAATTTGGTACACTGTATGAAACTGTTGAAGGCATTAAGTAATGGTAAGTAGAAGTCGATCGAACTATTCTGGGGGGTTAATTAGGGGTGACTAACCTTAAAATTTTACATTTATTATGTGTCAATTTTATTTTCATACCATGGGTAATTTAATTCTATTTTTTTTACACTTGTAATTTTGCATTTTCAATGGAAAGTCGAGTAACTAAGGACATGTTTTCAACAATGTTATTTAAAAAGTTACAAAAAAGTAAAGAGTTGGCTATAAATTTATACATCATATTTGACAATTTGCAATTCAGTTCTTGTAGTAAGTAAATTGTTATAATCTTTTATTAACTGAGTGGAAAATTCTCATTTAGCGAACAAGTGGATATGTAAAGTTTTTGTGAACGAAACTGTAGAAGAATATCGGGGGAGGTTTCCTAATCGCGTGTTTCCTCACAGAGATACATTTTCTAATGTAGAGAGACGGACCTGTAAAACAGGAAAGTTTTATAGTTTCAATCAAGAACGGACTGTTCAAATGAGTGTGCGAGATGAAGAACTCATTTTGGATATCATTGGCGATCAACGGCATATTAGCACTAGAACTTTATCTAGATAGAGTGGCATATCAAGATCATCATCTATACCGAACTTGTAGACGTAATTTACTCCATCCATATCATGCCCAAATAGTGCAAGAGTTAGTTCAGCTAGTGAATTTCTGTTGATTTATTTTACGTCAGGATATTCACTTTAAAAAGAAAATTCTTTTTACTGATGAGGCTTGCTTTACTCGTAGGGATATTACAAATATGCGTAACTATCATGAGTGTTCAGATGAAAACTCTCAAGTAATAACTCCTCGACATTTCCAACATGAGTTTAAGATTAATGTTTGGGTCGGCCCATCGATCATCATTTGATTGGACCAGTTATTTTACCAAACTGGATAACTGGCAAAACTTATTTTGAGTTTCTCCAAAATACTCTTCCGGATTTATTTGACGATTTGCCATTACGATTGAGACTGGAACATTAGTTTATGCATGATGGAGCACCACCGCATTTTAGTGTCAATATGAGAGACCTTTTAAACCGCTAATATACAAATACGTGGATTGGACGAGGAAATAATTGTCCTCAAGATTAGCTTCCTCGCTCACCGGACCTCAATAAATGTGATTATTTTCTTTGGGAGGGGTTAAAGGAGCTCTTCTCCAGTTGATTTCCGAAAAGAATTGTGGAATCGCATTGCAGACAAATGCAATATAATAAAAAATGATCATCAGCTACTAAGAATAATTTTGTGTATAAGAGAAAATGGTGAACATTTTCAGCCATTTCTTTAAGTTAAAATGTTATTTCTACAATATTATTAATTTGTTTTTGCATTAAATTGTCCTTATTATTTATCTATTAATTTATTAAATCTGAAATAAAATTCATGATATGGATGGAGTAAATTACGTCTAATAGTTATTCGACTTTTCCTTGAAAATTACAAAGTTTTATGAAAAATTACAAAAGTAAAAAAAGTTTTAGAATAAAATTATTCATGGAATGAAAATAAAACTTTTCAAATCAACTGTCAGATAAAAAACTTCTGTGAAATTTTGAGGTTAGGTTCCCACTAATTTACCCCCAAAATGGTTCGATCGGCATCTACTTACCATTACTTAATGCCCTCAACAGTCTCATACAGTGTACCATAATTGGTATTTTTATGTTAAAGGGTTGCAAAGAAATTAATTTTTTTCGAAATTTTAGGCCCTATAACTCCTCAGGGATTCTTCTGCTCTGTGTCGGTTCTTTTGTGGTATGCCCTGTATAGACTAAAAACCCTTCAACTGCTAATATTAAAAACTATAAATTCTCATCACTATTAGAATAATTTATAATCAATTATATATACGGTAGCCATAAGATCCATCTTCGTTTATAAGTGACGTAGAATATTTTACTATTGTTCTTCATTTTTATTTATTATCATCTTACGTATTTGTTAATTTTTTTAAATCTTCTAAAGACATCGAACCACATACGATGCGTGGGAATAATTGCAACAAGACTACGAACTTTCCATTTCTGATTATGTATTGTTATTAACCTTGTATATATCATACAGAGTTTTCAGTATAAATGTTATAGAATGTTACAACAATATTTATGAATGGATAACTTTCATTCAGCAATACAGCACTTTGTGGACAAGATGGCTACGAAAATGATCAAATCAGGAAGGGCTCAGCCCGATGTACTTGAGATACAAGTTGCCCAAACTCTGTTTTAACTTGGAATGAATTCCATTTAAAAGCACATCTAAGGAAATTGCACATTATCAAAGCTAGAGACATTGAATTGAATAATTAAAAAGTGTTATTATTTCCGTCCATAATCCAAAATTGAAACAATTTCAGAAAATACCAACTAGATTAGTCAGAGAATTAGAAAAAGCATTCAGTGGCAAACATGTTTTTGTAGGTTACGTGTCTGACATATTCATTAAATGTTCTATGAAGTTTCTCACAACTTTTTATTGATTCATGATGATAAGCTGCGGGGGAGTTATGTTTAATATCTAACAATTCTCTTAATTTGTTCATAATTTAATTCTTGTATTATGTTCCTTGATCTGTTCTTATTTCCTTCATCCTTAAGTTGTTAAATATTCCTCTAGCTGTTGTTTGCGCTTCTTTGTCTTTTACTGGTATCCTAACTACGTACTTTGAAAATTCGCCCAGCATCGTAATAAAATAACAATTATCTCTATTATTTTTAACGAAAGGTCCTATTGTGTCTATGTACACAACATCGAATGGTTTTCTTTATTTGTAGTTTGGTTTCACTTTATTGATTTGACGTTCGTGGCAGTTTCTTAAATCTTTTTCCATCTAAAATTCGCTCGTAATTTCTTCAATAATCTATTATTTCCTACATGTCCTCCAAATATAGGATCGTTGTGATATCTCTCTAGGACCCTTCGTATTTGTTCTTTTTGCCCTATCATTTTTGGCACGTCGCAAATGTACCTATATTCGGTATGTTAGAACGTAAAATTCTTCCAAAACCAACAAGAAAAACTCATGCTGCTTATAAACAAAAAAGACCAAGATTCATTTTACAATAAACTTACTGGTAAAGAAGTAACTTTCGAATGCCTGGAATAGTATTTGTAAAATGTCAGTTTATTAAATAATTGAAATGTTTAGGGATAAAAATAATAAAAACGCATAATATTTGAACACATTTCAGTAAAATAATTATATTATTGTTAAAAAACTCTAAAAGGACCGTTTTATGCCATGCTTAGGGTAAAATTATCCTATTCATGGAGTAATATATTTCTTTTCTTCAGAAAAAGTGATAGAATAATTTTTAATTGCAAAAATCGCAAATTAACAGTTTCCTATAACACCCGCGCACAATAAATGAGGCCATTTTATGCATTTAATCCAAACCTCCTTCGTCTGCGATTTATTGAATAATTAGAAGCAAAATGTTCAGGCGACATGGTCTTTATCATTATCCTTTTTTTAATTCGCTTCTATTCACAGCTTTCTCAGCAATTTCTTTCGCTGTTTTCACTTTTTCCTTCACCAAAACGTAATTAGGAGTAAGTAGTTACATCATTATCATCAGCTACTTCTATTGTAGGCTTCTGTGTGTTGTTTCTCAACAATTTAACAATATATCAAATTTCTATTTTTCATTAAATTTTGATCTCCTGTGTTTGGAGAGATCTTTGATGGTTCCAAATTAACGGATAGTGAATAGTGTAGTGTTTAAATAAAGTAAATAAGTGAACACACCGAGTGTTTAAAGTTTATCCCACCCGTTTAAATAAATTAGAAAAACATTACAATATTTTTCACAGTGTATATATTAATATTAAACATATCAACTTTATATAAAAATTTATTCACATTGAACTATGACACTATTTAAAATCCAATGCCTCCTCTTTATTAGAAATTCAAATTTTCCTTTCAACATTATCATAAATTATTTATTGTCAACGGTTTGATTTTTGGGATATGGCGTCGAATGAAGGCACAACTCTCAAGTAATCATTATAAATTATTCCCATTATATTACCACTTTTATTAAAACTGAGAAATAAATTGAATAAAAATGTCATTAGAGAAAAAACTGATATGTAATGCAAAAAATATATAAAGCTGAGCTAAGAAGAAGAAGAATGAATGCAAAAACTAAAAGAAGACCATATAAAATAATAAAAATTAGAAACATAAATTGACGAGGAAGCTTTGTTTAAAAAGTGACAAATTACTTTAGAGTACACTTACTTAGAGGTGTTGGCGATGTATACAAAATAGGACTCCCTTTGTATAGAATGAGAATTATAGGTTTTATATAAGAAGAAAAAGCAACTAATTATTCGTTAAAAAAAGATAATTAACAGCTTAGCTTCATCGAGAAAATATTACCTACATTCCCAATACAATATTATAACAATACCGTTGCAAAATGTTTTCGCCGATGAGATAGAATGACTCATGATAATATGAAATGTACTAGTTGAATAGAACATAATAACTTACTATAGACCAGTGCAAAATGATAATAATTATAATAGTGTTTTTAAATGAAACTCACGGTCTCTACTTAATTCCACAATATAATAAAAGTTATTGAAAATTCTAAAAAATTGACAATTGTTTCAATAAATCAATATATCGTTAGAATGACAGAAGTTACATTTCATTTCATGCCTACCTGATGTTTAATAGTTTTTTTGGCTAGACCAAGAAGTAACCTGACTTGTGATTGGCTTAATATATGTTTATAGAAAAAAGAAGAAGATGTGATATTACAAATATTGAAGCTTAGATATTATTAGCCCTATGGTGATATCCTGGATATCATTTTTCCAATTAAGATCAGTATAACTGTGCAATGATATAGGAAACCAGGAAAACTATATCTGCTGATCTTTCCAATTATCACTTAAGAAGACAGTTTATTAGTGGAGAACTCCCTAGATTTAACTGTTCATTGACAACTTCATATTGTGGGTTTCTTAAATGTCTTCTAATTTCCAGTTCATCAAGGAAATTCAGTTCTTGTTTCTTTTCACAAATATGCAGCACTTCTAGTTCTGTGTTAGGTGTCAATGAATGATTGGTGTCAAGTAGATGTTTTGCGTAGTGGGATTTATCTGGTTGTTTTAATCTGTATGCTCGTAAGTGCTCACTGTATCGTTTTTCAAAATTCCTAAGGGTCTGACCCAAATAGACAGCATTACATTCTGGACATTTGAGTTTATATATACTTGACTTCTTTAATAGTGGTATTTTTGTTTTTACATTTAACAATTTTGTACTAACGTTACTTTCTGTTTTAAAAGAAATTGTTGTATTCGTTGTTGAAGATATTATCTTTGAAATATTAATAGAAATATTTCCTGCATATGTGATGGTTTTATATGTTTTAATTTCATCAGCTTGTTTAGGATATATTAGTTGTAATGCCACTTTTTCTTCTTTTTTACTAATTAGCTTATTTATCATATCTAATGGATAACCGTTAGATGTTGCTATTTGTCTAATTGTATTAATCTCTCTATCAAAATTACATTTGTTCATAGGAACTGAAAAAGCTCTATGTATCATTGAATTATATGCTGCTAGTCTGTGTGACATAGGGTGGTTAGAATTGAATGGAATTGTCACATCAGTCTGTGTTGGTTTTCGGTAAATTGACTAATCAAGTACATTATTAACTCTTTGAATTTTTAAATCAAGAAAAGTGATTGAGCTATTTTCTTCTATTTCTAATGTAAATTTAATTTTCGAGTGTAAATTATTGATGTGGTTGAAAAATACATCTAATTGTCGTTCACTACCCATAAAACAAGCTAATATGTCATCTACATATCTATACCAAAATAAAATATTTTTGAAATATTACTTTCAAAGATTTTTCTTTCTAAATTGTTCATAAAAATGTTTGCAAAAATAGGTGATATAAGGCTTCCCATTGGTAAACCTTCATTTTGAATATATATCTTATTGTCAAAAGTGAAATAATTATGATTAATGCATACATCAAATAAATTAAGTATATCAGATATTATTCCTGGATTAATATTTTTATCTTCTAGTAATTTTATTACAAGTATTAGACATTCTTCAGGAGGAATTTTTGTAAACATATTAGTTACATCGAACGAAATGAGTTTATAGTTATCTTGCAGGTGGATTGCTTTCAACTTTTTGATTAGTTCTATTGAATTTCTAATTGAGTACTGAGATTCATATCCGTAAGTATTGAGTATATTGTTGAGCTTCTTTGCCAATATATTATTAGGAGCATTAACATAAGAGACTACAGGTCCAATTGGGTTCGTTATTTTATGTAATTTAACTGTTCCATATAATTGTGGACAATGAGGATCCTTATGTATGATAGACCTCTTTTCGTAATCATTTAAAAGATAATTTGAATTATTAACAATATCCCTTACATTATTAGAAAACTTTTTTGTTGGGTCCGCTTTAAAAACTTTTACATCGCTCGATTCTATAAAGTTATATACTTTGGAAATGTAATTTTCAGTCGTCAAAATGACAGTTGTGTTTCCCTTATCAGATTTTGTAACTGTTAGGTTATTATCCTCTATCTTCTTTTTTATTGCATTTAAAACTGTAATGTCATTTTTTGTTTGACGTTTAACTTTTGAAGGTTCATTATTTTCGATTATTTTAATTGGCAATTTTTAATTTCTTATAAAGAAAATTATTTGAATTAGATTTTAAAGCTATTTCTGACTCTGTAGCTATAATTTGTTTAATATTATTCGTAAATTTTGGTGGTATGCTGTACTTTAAATTTTTATTTAAAAATACATACATACCAACACACTTTGCACCACGATTTGAAAACCTTTCAGACACTAATTTTACAGATAGTGAAATAGAATCGCCTTATTAATTATTAGCTTATTATATCTAATGTATACTGTATATCCTTTATCCCTAGCTTCCTCCAATTTGGATATTAATGATCTTCTTTCCTCTTGAATTTTCTTTGGGTAATCTTCATTTATCCATATTCCTGTGTAGATTTTAGTATTTTCGTTCTGGTGCTTTCTTTAGTTAATTTTACCAATACTGGCCTCTTCGCATCTTTAGAATAGTTCCCAAGTCTTTTTATTTCATCTATATCCACGTTTTTGTTGATAGACATTCCTATTTTATGTATAATTTTATATATTTTATCTTCTGTTTCAGATTCCTTTTCATTTTCCTCATCGCTAATGCCCATTACCACAATATTTTTCTTCCTGATTTCCCTCTCCAACTTTTCTATCCTTTCTTCTTGCTTCATAATGTGTTCTTTCAATTTTGAATTTTCATCTTTTATTTGTTTCATTTCCAATACAAAAAAATCTATTTCCCCATTCATATGTTGTGCTGTTTCGTTTTCTGTTAAGATATCATCGTCTTCTTTCTGCGAATGTTGTATCCTCTTTATTAGTTTTTAATCCTGTTAGATCCAATTTTTTCGTTGGAATCATGATATTTTATTATCATGAACTTTTCTGTTTAATATCATTAGTATTTCTATTTGATAAGAAAATAGGTTAAATTAAAACAATGGTTCTTTTTCATAAGCGTTTGAATTCCCGGTCTATTCCGCAATAAAATAACTCCTTTGGAATGTAAGACATACGCCATATACTTGTACGACTAGTTCTTCGACTCTTTTATCTTTGTTTCTTAGAAAAGGTGAGACCAACTGAATAGTACCTACTCGTGATGATACTCGATACGAGAGGCTGTGGATTCTAAACGTAAATTGATATCAAAGAGAAGATAAAGTAAGTTGATGAACTGAAGACAACCGAAAAATATATAAATTTACCGTTATTTTGTAATTTGAATAATTTAAATTCTTGCGTGTTGTTCAATAAGACAAGCGGAAAAGAAAAGTTAGCATATTGGTTTGAAAATATAGAATTTGCCATGCATATTGTTTTCCAACTGAAATAAATGTATTTAGTATGTTATTTGACTTGTTCTAGTTACCTGATTTCTTTATAAATGTTCTCACAATTATTCTAGTCTAATTAATTTCATACTTTTGTTTATTAACTAGATTAATCCAAATTTAATCTGATTTTTATACGGAATATCTAGTTTTAGAGTTATCTTAATTAAAAGTACTTATTTATAGTTTCAAAATAATGAATTAATATAATTATGTGTAAATAGATTAAAATAAAATTAAAAACTTGATGTTGACAATTATGTAAGAAGTATTTATAGTTTTTATTAATGAAGTGACATTTCATTTTAAATATAACATTTTTTCGAAAAATTGCAATATTTCTAAAACTAATTGATACTTTTCACAATAAAAAATGGTGTTTTATTCAGGAACTACGTTTCCACCAATTTTTGAAAAAATCGATATATTTTTATGTAAGAAAAAAAATCAAAAAACCAAAAAATTGGTTTTGATTTTTTCTCAGAAGTTTTGGGGTTAAATAAAGAAATCAACTAATCTAAATTGTAGCTTTTTCAATTCCCTACAACTTTTGCATACCATATTTTTCGGTAAGGAGTTTTGTTTTGACGCAATTAAAACTTGAACATCCAAAAACGGGACAATTTGATCCCCCTACTCCATTATTTCCAATCTGAATATATTAGGGCTATTTTTCATTATTAAGTACAATTTCGCCATCCAAAATCGTTCATATTTTTAACAATTACGTTTATTTATCTCTAACCTTTTCACTGACATTCTTCTAATGCAATAGTTGATAATTATTTGAATTAAAAATAGATTTGAATAAAATATATTCTTTTGACCACCCTTACTACCTCCTCATTCTCTATTATTTGCACACAAATATTTGTACACAAAATCATAAATAAAAGTTCCAATTTCGTCAACAACATTTTTCTTTCACTCATCCAACGGCTTTAACCTCTGTCGCGGGATGGTTGCTTCCGTAATTCACTTTGTGGTTTTACAAATTGGTAATGGGGAGGAGCCGGTTTTTATATACTTGGGATAATTGGACGTAAATAGTTCGATAAATTATGATTGGATCGGATGTTAATTAAATTATGTTTTATGTCAATTAGGGAGGAATATATGAGGTGGGAAAGAAGCATCTAAACTTTAATCTTGTTAAAAATATTGAATTGTTTTTTAATTTAACATTACTATAATGTAAATTGCGACATTGTAATTTTTATCTACGGATTGATAACAGGTAAAAGTTGTTCTAGTTCTGTATTCTTCACAGATCGGAGTTTGGCATCTGTGGCATTTATGTTGGGTTAATCTATGCTTTCTAACAGCGCAGGAACATCTTGGTTTACTTCTGCTAAAGTTATTAACCGTGAACATGACTGTTTATTCTAATTTATTAACTTCACTAAGGAAAAACTGTAGTAACTTTTAGAAAAATGCTTTTATCAAAAAATCGTTGTTAACATCAATCAATCATAATTCAATCTGACATTTTTTTATATTATTTTATAATCAATCTATCTAAGTAGAGCTTAGAGTATATCAACAAAGTAACTATAATGTAAAAGCTTCAACACCTTCCCTCATTAAGTACTTTTGATATTCACTAGTCCAATATTTCTGTTCTATATCAATACATCCTTCAGTTACCAATTCTCTGACAAGGAAATGCCTGATTTCAATATGTTTCGTTGTTTGGTGATATTCTGGGTCCTTTGCTAACTTTATAGCAGCTTCATTATCAAATGATAGTGTTGGAACATTTTTTAAACCTATAATTTCCTGATAAAGTCTTTTTAATCATATCAGTTCTCTGGTCCTTCACTTGCAGCAACTATTTCTGCTCCTGTTGTTGAAAGTGCTCTTGATGACTGTCTTTGACTAAGCCAGGAGATTGCACCTCCAGCATATTTACAAATAACACCTGTAATTGATCTTCTGGTTGTAGGATCTCCTCCATAGTCAGCATCGCTAAATCCTTAAAGATGTTTCAATTTGTTACCAGACTTATAGATAATTCCAATATCGATAGTATTTTTGAGATATCTTAAAATACGTTTCACACGAATCCAATCACCATAAGATGGATTTTCTAATGTTCTTGAGGCAACTCCTGCTGAATACGCAATATCTGGTCTTGTTCCTACCATAAGATACATTAGAGCTCCAACTGCTGCCTATAAGGGAAACTTTCTTCTACTTTTCCAGTTTCTTTCCCTGATTGGTCACTTTTAATAATTGGTGTAGTCATAGCCTTACAATTTTGCATTCCAAAATGTTCCAAGATTCTTCTTGTATAAGCTGCCTGACTCACTGTTAAAGAACCCAAAAAATAGGTAGCTGGTTTTGCAGTAATTTTAAACTTTTTTTCCAAATAATTCATAAATTCATTTTCCAGAATTTCGTTACTCGTTGCTAAAAGTCCATCGCCAACATAAAGTGCCAATAGAATCATATCATGTTCTTGTTTCTTGATAAACAAGCATGGATCTGCCTTAAAATTTACGAATCTTTTAATCCAGCATCTCGGAGCTTGCTTAAGTCCATACAAGCTACGTTTGAGACAGCAAACTTTACTAGTACCATTTTGATACCCCTCCGGTTGCTTCATATATACTTCTTCCTCCAGATATCCATAAAGAAATGCAGTTGAGATATCAAATTGGCTTAAATTCATTTTCTCACTAGCAGCTATACTAAACAAAGCTTTTATTGTTCCAGATTCAGCAACAGGACTAAAAGTTTCTTCATTGGATTCACCATATATTTGTGAAAATCCCTTGACTACCAATCTAGCTTTGAATTTATCTATAGAGCCATCCGGTTTTAATTTTGTAAACCCATTTACACGAAATTGCTTTCCTGCTGGGCGGTAAATCTTGTAGAATCCATGTTTAATTTTCTTTCAAAAATGCTATTCCTTTATTCATGGCTTCCAGCCACATGTCTTTGTAATTACTATCAATAGCTTCTTGGTAAGTCTGTCTACAAGTGTCGTATATACCTCCATTACAAAATCTTCAAACTTCTTAGGTAATTTTATTTCTCTATGTTTTTTAATACATTCTCTACTAATTTTGGCTCTTCTTCAAATCTATCTTCTAAATTTTCTTCGTTTATTTATTGATTTTCTGGTAGAATATCGTTTTTAGATCTATTCTAACTCCTTTTATCTTCAATTTCAGTACTTTTCTTATCTTCAGCGGGTGAAAGTTCAGTCCATCTAATTAAAGGCGGTTCCTCGAAGATAGTATCTCTGGATCTTATGAGTTGTTTTTCTTTACACCATCATCATTATCGTAACCGCTTTTTTGTCCATTTTCTGTCGACATTGTTTGGGAATATGTACGTAACAGGTACACCCTATAACTCTCAAATGCTTGATGTTAGGTATTTTCGCTGTCCAAACTTCATAGGGGTATTTTTCATTTACACCAGATATAACTGTTTTATTCAAAATATATGCAGCAGTATTTATCATCTCAGCCCATAAAATTTGCAGTAAATTGTTTCTTGCATACATGATTGATCTTGCAGTTTCAACAATAGTTCGATAATCTATTTCTAAACACCCAATTTGCTCTGGTGTAGATGGCATGACCAATCTATGCTCAATTCCATTCTTTTGTAAAATTTGTCGGAAAATGCTGCTGGTAAATTCACCTCCATTGTCTGAAAGTAGCTCTTTCATTACGTGTCCCGCTATTTTCAATTCATTCAACAGGATTTTTAGTTTTTCTTTCATAAAATAAACATATGTGAATTTACTAAAATCGTCCTTGAAAAGTACAAAATAGCGATTTCCCGAGTTTGATGTTTTGAGAGGAACTTTTATATCTAAAACTTTTTCAATGATAGATTTCATGTGTCTTTTATTTTGATGTCCAAACCTTTCATGGTATAACTGCAACAAACTACTATCCGAAACCATATTCACATCCATCATTGTTTTTCCAGGGATAACATTTTGAATAGCTAGTTTGTTCAAACTTCCGCATCGATGTCTATGGCCTATCAACTTGATTTCTCCATCAATTACTAGAGTATATTCTTCTACTCTCGAATGAGATTCACTATGTGGATTTTTCTCTTGTGCAGCTAATACTGAAAAAAGATTTTTCTTTATACCAGGAATATACCACACATTAGCTAATTCAATAAAATACTTTTTACTATATACAAAAGCTTCTATTATTATTGAACCTTTGCCAATAGCTTCAATGGATACTCCATTTGCGGTTGTTACTGTGTATGTTTTGTTGAAGTGCTCAAATGTCTGGAAAAGATCATTTCTATTGCAGATATGATTAGTTACTCCATTATCTACAAACGAACTGTTATGATCACAGTCTACATTTAAAATTTCTTCATAAAGGGCTAATAGTGTTACATTTGCATTTCTCTTTTCAGATTTATTACTATTATTGTTAACTGTATGCTTTGGAGGTCTTCTATCATCTTTCCACTTGACACATTGACGAACTTTATGACCCACTTTCTTGCAATAGTGACATACTCTATATTTCTTCTTTTCGAAATTACGACTGTCTGAATTTTTTTCTGTATTTAAAATCTCTTCATTTCTATTCTCCGTTTTATTAGATAATGCTTTTTCATAGGCACATAGCTGGTTGGTAAGATTGTCTATTGTTCTATCTGATTTCGACATTAGCATCTAGCTAGATTTGAATGAAAAATATTCTTCTGGCAGTATATCAAGTATCTTACATATTACCAGTACTTCAGGTAAATCACAAGAACAATTATTCATAAGAACTAACTTGTCTTTGGTGATTTCTTGTTGAAGTTCTTGCCAAAGGTTTTTCAGCTTTAAAGTATGTGTTGCAATGTCATCACCTGCTTGTCGTTTATAACTGAAAAACTCAGTATATAACTCATATGTTTTATCTTCAGTTTTCTCATCAAATAATCTGTGAAGTTCTAACCAAACATTGGGTCCGGGAGACACGAATTTTTGACTGATTTTGCGAAAAATCAATAGTACTCACCTATTTTGAAGATTATCCGTCGAAAAATTTGCGGGTTATACACAATTTACAGAGAAAAATCCAAAAAAAGATTTATTTTTGCCACTTAAACCATCACTTTTGGATTGAATATTTTATACAAAAAACAGTTTAAATGTATCGCACTGTACAGGAAAGTGATCGACAATATATATTCTCACAAATTATAATAAAATTTCAGTTAGTTTGCTGATAGTATTATTTAAATTAACACTTTTATAAATATATGTAATTGTAAGACAACAAATTTGTATGTGAATAATTTTAATGACAGAATTGACAGATACCTTTTCGTGAAACGTAATGCGTAACCAAAACCATAAATCTAAATATGAAGTATCTAACATTTTCTTTTCATCATTCAGTGCGAATGAGAACATTTTAAATTTGTTAGGTCATTATAAAAAATAAAATTGTTTGAACCATTTAATTATAAATCAATATCACGTTTGGTTCTCTTCATTTTATACTTTATAATATACCAATATACCATGAAACCCAAACTTGAACATTTATATCAGTAGGGGTGCGTTCACAAACCAACGTCTTGAGTGTAAGAGTTATACTTAGGTACAAAGTGACCGTTCATAAAACATTTAACATATATCTCACACTCTGTAACACAGCGTTCATAAACGCACCACGGGAATCGCCGAAAGTGTACTCTTAGTTACCCGCTCAAGATCGAGGAAATTATTACCCTGACATGCGTAATTCGTATTACACAAATGTTCTTGTTTATAGAGGTTAATGCGTCAGTAATTGTTATTCTGTGGGTTGAGGTTAGCTATAAGTTTCCATCAGCAGAATATTTTCAAATTAAATTGGTAATAATGTTAAAGGTTGAAACACTCCACAATCCCTGTTTTCCGCAACCAACGTAAAATAATTTCAATGTCAAAATAAGATTTGGACAGTGTCGACCTACAAATAGGTAGGGCGCGCTCTAATCGCTCAAGTTGGTTTCTCCCTAGGTTTCTACCCGGCGTTTGACTGACATGTTACCCTGTCAGAGTTCTCTCCTCACCCCGCCAATATATTATGAATGCAGTCTAGCGTATATACACAGATATGCAACCAACAAAACAGAATATGATACTTTGTAGCATGGTTGCCAGCTGTAATTGACTACTTGAGAATCATGGTATTTTTTACATTATTATTAAGATGCGAAATCAAATATTATTCAAGAAGGGGAAGGGAATATAATCATTGGATTCACCCTTCCCCTTCTTGAATAACCTAATAGGCATTACAAAGTATTGGATATTTTTAAAGAAGGGGAAGGGCGAATACTTTGTAATGCCTATTAGGTTATTCAAGAAGGGGAAGGGTGAATCCAATGATTATATTCCCTTCCCCTTCTTGAATAACCTGATGTGCGCGTTACAAAGTATTGGATATTTTTCATGAAGGGGAAGGATGAATAAAATGATTATATTTCATTGTCCTTCTTCAAATACTCAATATAAATATATCATCATATATAAATGTGTTTATAATTTCATTTATTTTCTTGAGTTTAGGTTAAATTCATTCAATGAAGATATATTTTAATCAAATATTTGATTTCGCATCTTGATAATAAAATACCATGATTCTCAAGTAGTCGATTACAGCTGGCAACCATACTAGCAAGTATCTTATTTTGTTTTGTTGGTTGCATATCTGTATATATACGCTAGACTGCTAGAGTGCATTCATAATATATTGGCGGGGTGAGGAAAGAACTCTGACAGGGTAACATGTCAGTCAAACGCCGGGTAGAAACCTAGACAGAAACCAACTTGAACGATTAGAGCGCGCCCTACCTATTTGTAGGTCGACACTGTCCAAATTTGATTTAGACATCGAAATTATTTTACGTTGGTTGCGTAAAACAGGAATTGTCGAGTGTTTTAACCTTTAACATTATTACCAATGGAATTTGAAAATATTATGCTGATGGAAACTTATAGCTAACCTCAACGCATTAACCTCTATAAACAATAACATTTGTGTAATACGAATTACGCATGTCAGGGTAATAATTTACTCGATCTCGAGTGGGTAACTAAGAGTACACTTACGGCGATTCCCGTGGTGCGTTTATGAGCGCTGTGTTACAGAGTGTGAGATATATATTAAATGTTTTATGAACGGTCACTTTGTACCTAAGTATAACTCTTACACTCAAGACGTTGGTTTGTGAACGCACCCCTACTGATATAAATGTTCAAGTTTTGGTTTCATGGTATATTATAAAGTATAAAATGAAGAGAACCAAACGTGATATACATTTAAAATTAAATGGTTCAAACAATTTTATATTTTATAATGACCTAACAAATTTAAAATATTCTCATTCGCATTGAATGATGAAAGAAAAATGTTGGAGAATACATATTTAGATTTATGGTTTTGGTTATGCATTACGTTTCACGGAAAGGTATCTGTCAATTCTGTCATTAAAACTATTCACATACAAATTTGTTGTCTTACAATTATATATATTTATAAAAGTGGTAATTTAAATAATATTATCCGCAAACTAACTGAAATTTTATTATAATTTGTGAGAATATGTATTGTTGATCACTTTCCTGTACAGTGCGATACATTTAAACTGTTTTTTGTATAAAATATTCAATCCAAAAATGATGGTTTACGTGACGAAAAAAAATCTGTTTTTGGATTTTTCTCTGTAAATTGTGTATAACCCGCAAATTTTTTGACGGATAATCTTCAAAATAGGTGAGTACTATTGATTTTTCGCAAAATCAGTCAAAAATTCGTGTCTCCCTATAGTTCACCGGAGCCCCAAACATTTCTTGCTGTAGTAAATCTCATCACTTTTTGAAGAGTTTCTTCAGTCATATTAGTTGTGAGTACCAGTAATGCACTAGTATCTGCTTTAATAAAATACTCAACCTTCTTATCATACTCCATTCGTTCTTCTGTAGATGCTGTAGAAGATACAGGAACTGGTCTGAGCAATTTACCTTCTATAACATCAGTTGCACCTGGTACTCCTCGTAGTAGAACACACAACTTATATTTCCATGTATTCCAATTTACTTTACCGTTCAGGAAGCCTATTTGAAGTTTCATCGTTTCCATTTTTTGTCCTTCAAGAATGTTCTTTACAACAGGAACAAAAAAATTCAAATAAATTATTTCTAACAGTTGCGCATTTCTGGGCCCATAACCTGTTAAAGTTATTAACCGTGAACCTGACTGTTTATTTTTATTTATTAACTTTACTAAGGAAAAACTGTAGTAACTTTTAGAAAAATGCTTTTATCAAAAAATCGTTTTTGACATCAATCAATCATCTATCAATCTAATATTATTTTATAATCCAACTATCTAAGTAGAGCTTAGAGTATATCAACAAAGTAACTATTATGTAAAAGCTTCAACAACTTCCCAAATTTTTAGAAGATTTCAAGTTATCATTTGGTTCTACATTTGCAGTAGTCTGAATTTTTTGAAGTTGTAATTGTAGTTCGTTGTCGTACAAGACGAAGTGTACGTTCCTTTGGCAATAAGTTAATATATTTTCTCATACTACCCTAACTACTAATAGGAAGAACAACGTTGGATAAATTGGTCAAACACTGATTTTATTTGTACCGGATAGTCAATCTTAAATTTTTCCGATCTTGTATCCATATTATCCTTAAAAGTACATATGTAATCACTCTCGATGTTAGATTTTTCCTAACACAAGCCACTAACAAGCATCAACTGTGGTTAAGGAATTGTACAGAAGTCATTCCTAAAAGTATAACATTAATATGAATACTGTATACCAACAGCTCTTAAAACAATAGGTCAAAAAGGTTACTCCTACTTGGCACCTAAATTATTCGGGCAACTACCACAGAGAATTATCGATGAAACTTCTTTTAAACGCTTCAAAACCCAACTAGTAACATTTGTTAAAGAAACAGACAAAACAAAAATACACAAAATGATAGAATGCTGAATAATAAAAAAAAATAAAAAAAAAAAATAAAAAAAAAACAGAGAAGAGTAAACTCATATACGAAATGTATGTCGGAAATACAATCATGTAAAAATGGATTTATATTGTTTTTAACTGCATTTTTTGTTTTTTAAAAATTTTTTTTTAAATTTTGACACACTTGCCTATATTCACCACATACAAGTATGTACAATACTTCTGTGGATGTCTAGATGTTTATTCAATTTTATTTTATCACTGTATTTGTAAATTTATGAATAAACGTTATTATTATTATTATTAATATGAAAAGAGGTAAAACAAGTCTATAGTGCAACTAAAATTGTTCAATTTTATCTAATAGATATTAATATTTTAGATAATTTCAAAAAAATTTAATTAGTTTCTTTCAATAATGAAGTTTTCTTAGTATTCTATACGTTATTAAAAATCTAAATCCTAACATGAAATTTCAATATTAAATTTTTTGCATAGGCATTCAGCAAATACGAGTACTATGTATAATAGATTAACAGTACTAATCAAAATTCAATGTACCTAACTTTAAAGGTAGACACTAAAATTGTCAACCCACTTCAAAACGTCCACACCTGTGACATTTTTTTCTTCTCGAAACAAACACACCAGTCATTCGATGTCGTATATCCCTCCCTACTATATTTTGGACTGTAATCAACCGTATTACAAAAAAAAAACTAGTTTTCGTCTTTGTCTTAATTGTTAAAAACATGTTTATGTCTCTGTTTAAATATGAGAACTTAGGCACGTGGATATGTCAAGCCACCTTTAATAAGTAGTGTCGTTTGGTTCATTACTGTCAAATTCTAATACGTTTACTAAGGTCAAGGACTATTATAAGTTGAATTATGGAATATATTCTCATTTTTCAATTCTTCAAAGTATTCTTGAATAAAATTAAATTGCAAATCGTTTTATAGTTGTAGTACGAATACAATTGGTACAGGAGTTCTGTGTAACAATGTTAAATTTACCAATGGTCCTAATTTTTTTAACCAAATCCTTTTTTCTGAAGAGGCTACTCTCCATTTACATGGCACATTGGATGGTGGACACACATACGCAGTATCCACAAAAGATCAATAATAATACGATGTATGGGCCTTATTATATAGATGTTTATTAAGAAATACTCCACTCAATTTAGACATCTAAGGTTACAATAACTCCCATAGAGCCAAATATTTAAAATACTAATTATAAAATAATTGTGAGTAGTCCCCATGAATCCTCCTATTGCAAAAAATTTTATCATGCTAAAAGTTTACTAAAATGGGATTGTTGTATTTTTCTCATAAGGCAAAAAAAATATTTCAGGCAAAAATTGTAGATCATCTAATTCTCCATAAAAAATGTCTACATTTTTTTTTCGTAAGAATCGTCATTTTCGTAATACGTATATGAATGTACTTTTATATACATTATTCATCCGTTATATACATACAAATACGAGTCCGTGTGACTTATACATAGAAATTATAAGATTCTTAGATAATAAATGAATGTAGAAAACCTGGTCCCTAATGCATGTATGCTATGAATATTGTGACGAATTGGAAGATCTCGCTAATGTTAGAATGGATACAACAGATCAGCATGTTGATGCAAGTGAATTCTCGAGTGAAGAAAGATTCTCAAGATATTCAAACCCTTGTAGAATAGATTTCTTCAGAGGAGCCTTTTCTAGAAGTCAATATATATTTGAACGAAAATATCAGCTTACATTAACAATGATCTGATATTTATTTGGTTAAAAGATCAGGCTGTTCCACGTTCACCGGAAGTAAAGATTATACACCCACTGGATGGCCATGATAGCCATTGTAATTCCGCAGAAATGCTTGAATAACGCTGTTAATCTTTTTTGCTTACTTGGTCATACCACACAGTTTCTTCAACCCTTAGACAAGTGTTTCATCAAAAGTCTCAAAGCATAGTTTAATAATGCTTCTAATACATTTATAAAAGCAAATCCTACTAGGAAAATTTCACGTTTACAATTTGAACAACTATTGTCAGAGGCGTGGTCGAGAGCAACGACGGTTGAGAATGCCGCGTGGGCTTTCAAGTCAACAGGAATCTGTCCTTTTAATAATATGGCTATACCAGACTATGCCTACCTTTTCTCTGAAGGAAGGATTAGGTAGCGTAGTCTAAATTCATATATCTAAACCTAGATCTAAACCAGTGGTTCCCAACCTTTTCTGGACCACCGCCCCCTATAGAAGAGAACAAAAGAAATGCAATACAATGAGAAATACAAAATTAATAATAAAGAAAAAATCAATGAGACGGTTGAGGCTGGTTGAGTGTTATCAGTTTGTTAATATCGGGTTCCAATTTCGTTAACATCAATCGCAGATCGCCACGTTCAGTGATGTGTAGTCTGTTCCTCTTCTTTGACAGCAAATCAGTTACTGCACTGAATGCACGCTCAGCCATATAGGACGAAGGAAATGCAATTAACAACTTCTGTACTATTGTTCACAATCCAGGATAGAGAACTGGTATTGGTTTTTGAAGCCAGAACTCTTGATATCCACGTTTGAATTTTACTTCCAGTTCTAATAGCTCCTCTTCCAAATTTGATTAGCCTTCAGTATCTGTGTTTGCGAAAGGATCTATAAACCAACTTGGTATTTCCATGTTTAAAATATCTTGCAAACGCTCTGTAAAATCAACATGAAGAACTTACTTACGTCAGACGTATCCTTGAATACGCCGGTCCAGTCTGGTACCCGGACTTGACTCGTGATAGAACGTTGCTGGAAAGTGTACAGCGGAAGGCTACCAGAGTTGCTTTTGGACCTGTAAGAGCCTCATATGAAGAAAGATTATCCATGGCAAATCTTACCACGTTTGAGATTGAGTTTTCACCCTAAATACGGACACGAGACTTCGAGGACACCAGTTCAAGTTAAAAAATGAAAATTTGGCGGTTAAATCGAGACACAACTTTTAACCAAACAGAATTTTCAATGTTTGGAATGATTTGGACAGTGAAATTGTCTCAGCAACAAGTGTCAACATATTCAAAAATAGACTAGATCAGTGTTACTTATTTAATAACTTTTAGAGCTTAATCGTAATTTCTTCTTCCTCTCATTTGTTTGTTCACTAGTAGTATGTATTTCTTTTGAAATGTATTTTTTTGTGCATAATAGGAGCCAGCTCCTCTGCCCTCATTTATTTGTAATAATAATAATAATAATACTAATAATGTTATAGTCCAGTCATTTTTCAATTTTTTCATGCATCTTGCTAAATTGTACTAATTGTTAGAAACAACTCATTTGTTGAGGAAATTTCAGTATCTGCCATTTTTTTTAGTTAGTCACCTATTATAGGACAATAAAACACGTCGGTAAGTTTAGATAACTGTTTTCTTTCCTATTTACTTGCTACGTTTAGGCCGAGCAGAAACCTGGCTGGCGCCCATTTTATTTGTTAGCATCCCGGATATCTCGTAGCAGAAAACTGCAGTTTTTGAAGGAGTTAATTTGTTTATCCTACACTAGATGGTCCTACTAGACATACATTCCAGAAACAAATCACGTTTCTTACTAATTGTTTCAGTTTCGTTCGGCTGTTTTTTGTGTTAGACTTCAGTAAAAGAGCAAAAATGGACTTTAGATTTGAGTAAGTACCGTAGTACTTTTAATTTTTATTATCAGTGGTTGTTATTATTACAAAATAAGGGTAAAATGGTAGTACTTTTTTGTTATGTTTATTTATTTGATATGTAGTTTTTTATAGAAATCTGGTGTTACGAAAGGGGCGTTCGAGTATTAAAATCTAAATATTTGTTATTTTCATTGCAGACGTGGTTTTTCATTGATAAAGACATAGATATGGTATATGACGTTTCCACGGTACCTATCTATTTTACCCCCTGATCCTCAAATTGATACGGATAGAAATTCTGCAGAAGATAATTTGAGTTGAAGACAACTATTAGGATCTGCTGAAATAGACGCCGGTGAGTTCCAGCAGGATGTAAATTTCAGTTAAGGAGATTTGGAAAATATTGAAATAGAAGAAAACAGGAGAAAACAAAAAAATATGGATTGATAAAGATTTTGACTCTAAAGAAAGGTATTACGTAGTTGAAAGATATCGCTCCCTACAATACTTGGGTATTATATAGAAGTTCATCTGAAGATATAAAAGATATGTCCAATTTGGATTTCCGACGCGAATTTGCCCTATCCTATATAACCCAATATCAAAATCCATATAACACCGCCCTACAAAATTTAAAAAAACATTTTGTTGCCAAGTTTTTTTGAACAAATTTAGGGTAATTCAGGTCAGCTGAATTCAAAAATATAAGCAGTTTTTCCAAATTGGCTCTAGTTTTTGAGGTAAAGGATACATAATTTTTTAAGGAATTTAGCTATAACATATGCTTTTTATTTTTTAAGAATAATTTACGAACAAGAAATTTACGCAGAAACGAGAGTTCGACCCTGTTTAGTGAACGTGCCACGTGCCGACTGCTCATCACGTGATGTTGTCTTGTGTCTATTGATTTTAACTGTCAGTTCAGCGTAAGCAGTTGTTCTACTAAGACTTAGCGTCGCGGTTATTGTGCTTTTCTCACGTATTTTATGTATTTAGTTCTTATTGCCTACCTAGTGAAGTTATTTAAATTTAATAGACGTCAAGTGGAAGCTAGGAGTACATGTGACGAATATTTGTACCTATATTTTTAACTAAAGTTACTCTTTTTTCAGAGGAATGAATTCTTCACGCAGAAGCTGTTTGAACAGCCCTGATGTCTTCTGCTACATTTGTTGCGAAGATACTGTAGCGAAACGAAGAAAAAATATCACAGATAGATTTTGTTTGACAAGCTTATCAAGCTTATTTCGGCGTACAGCTTGGAGACCAAGACAAGTCCTGGGCTCCCCATATAGTGTGCAAAACGTGTGTCAAATGTTTACGACAGTGGTCAAACGAAAAAAGAAAAAGTTTGAAATTTGGTGTGCCCATGGTGTAGAGAGAACCTAAAAACCACCACGATGATTGTTATTTTCGTTTAGTTAATGTGAAAGGTTCTAACAAATACAATAAAGGCAAATAGGATTATCCTGATTTAGAATCAGCACGAAGACCTGTGCCACATAGCGGAGAGATTCCCGTACCAGTATATACAGCACTGCCAGATGTTCTAAAGACAGAAGAAGAAGAAGGAATTAAGGACCCGTACACTAGCAGTGGAAGTGAATATGAGCAGGAAATACAATCAACACCACAGCAGTTCTCTCAAGAAGAACTGAATGACCTGATACGGGATCTCGGTCTATCAAAGCAAGCATCTGAACTTCTGGCATCCAGATTTAAAGAAAAAAAACTGTCCACAACCAGATATAAAAAAACCATTTATAGAATACGAGAGGTGAAGCTTGTTCCTTACTTTAGCCAAGATGAAGATCTTATTTATTGCAACAACATTCCCGGATTTTTTCGTCAAATGGGAATACAATTTGTTCCAGGTGATTGGCGACTATTCATAGACAGTTTCAGTAGAAGCTTAAAGTGTGTTTTGCTACACAATGGCAACCGATATGCGTCAATTCCTATCGCTCACTCAACAAAACTAAAGGAAGAATATCAAAACAGCAAGTTGGTATTACAGAAACTATCCTATGAAGAACATCAGTTTTCCATTTGTGTTGATATAAAAATGGTCAACTTCTTGCTTGGGCAGCAAGGTGGGTACACAAAATACCCTTGTTTTATCGCTTGTGGGATAGTAGGGCGAAGCAAGATAATTGGAATATGGTTAATTGGCCAATAAGACGAAATATGACTGTAGGAACAGCAAATGTCATAAACGAACCATTGGTTTACCGTGAAAAAATCATTCTCCCACCGCTCCACATCAAGTTGGGACTAATGAAACAATTTGTTAAGGGTTTGAGTAAAGATTGCGAGTGCTTCAAATACATTTGTAGATCGTTTCCTAGGCTAAGTATGGAAAAGCTAAACGCGGGTATGTTTGATGGCCCTCAAATTCGCAAACTTATTAAGGACTCTAATTTTACAAATCACATGACGACACTTGAAGCTGCTGCTTGGTGTAGCTTTGTTATGGTAGTTGAAAATTTCTTGGGTAATCACAAAGCGGACAATTACGAGGAATTAGTGCAACAGATGTTATTAAACTTTAAAAACTTGGGTACTAATATGGGTATTAAAGTACACTTTCTCCACATCCACTTGCATAAATTTCTTGACAATCTGGGCAATTTCAGTGAGGAACAAGGGGAACGGTTCCACCAGATATAAAGGAGATGGAGGTATCAGGGCAGATGGGATCATCATATGATGGCAGACTATTGTGATGTGATGTACCTGACGGTCCTCATAAAAGAAAATTCTACAAAAAGAGCTTCTTTCCTACGAATTAGATGTAATTTTTTAAATTAAATTATTTCTTTGCCGTTATACCTTATCAATAAATGAATTTTATTATTTTTTCGTTTCTCTTTTTTTGAAACCACTTCAATATTTTTTACTAAAAGTTGCTTATAAGGGCCAATGGTCTATTAAATTGATATTTTTCTCTATTTTATCATATCTTGATAATATATCTCTAGAATTAGATCCAATTCACCTAAATGGACTTTAAATTCGTGATCAGCACAACGGAATTATCTTGAAATCGCCCAAATATTGTTGACAATAAAATTAGTGTTGATCAGTGTAATCGTTCAGAAAAAGCATCCACCAGTCAATTTAGTGTTACTATGAACAAAGTTTCGGATCAAATTAGATATGATCATGCTGATCATATTGTTGTTCCTGTGACCAACAATAAAAGGAGAAGATGTGCTGGAAAATGCTGTAGTTCAGTTTGAAGAACTGTAATATTGGTTTTTGTGTCGAATCCTTTTATATTTTACATAACAATGAGTTATACGTTTCGTGATAAAATACATTTTTATATAACCCGAATACTTTACTTCACTTTTGCTCTAGGTTACCATATGGTCACAGTAGATAACATCTGAATTATAATTTCAAATATCAAAGTTTATATCAGGATAGGTGTTTTAAAATCTCCCTAAACATAATAACTACCTTTTTTGAGATTAAAAAACATTTAAATTCGGGTAGAAGTGGGTTCATTGTTATATACCAACTGATGTTTTTCTAACACCGTTTCTTGCATCTATAAAGCCAGTCCTTTGAAACATTTTACAACTTGAATAAAATACATAATTTACCATTCTAACGCACAATAAGTATAACTACTTTTATATAATTTTGTTTAGAATAGATCCTATAGTTCAATACTTATCATACCATAAAGAAGTGTGGGATGTAGGGGACTGTAGGAGCTGCAACTCTTTTTTTGAACCACAAGAGAAATTACCATGCATCGCCTACTTGTTGTATTGCGTCACAAACGATTTTATGGGTTTGTGTTCTGTTAGATTCGTTTAACGGTTCATTTTCAGTTCTATTGTGGAATCCGTAATGAGAAAATCAAGTTTCGATTTGCATATATTTGTTAAATATTAATTTTGGGACTTGTTTGCATTTCTAATCATGTTTACATAACCTTAACTCACTTTCCGGCAAAAAAATCATGTTTTCGTTTAGATTTGCAACACTCAAATAATATTAAATTAAATAATACTAGACAACTATCATAGGCGTCATTGTTGACGAGTCCAATATAACTAGAAATAAGCTAAAATTTGTTGTTTTGACATCCTAACCGAGAAGATAGAGAATAGATTGCAAGAAAACAACCTGGATGTCCTACTTAACCACTTGAGTAAAGTTCTAGGTAAAACTGATGTGGACACAGTCTACCAGTGGAGTAACTAGGATGAAGTTCTAGTGGGGGGAGGGGGGTAATCTACTGAATTAACTACCGGTCTGGCTACCGAAATTTTTTTCAAATTTTAGGCCCCTACAGTTGCAGTTCAGCTTTGTTTCTCTTATAAAATTGCAGCATACAGTTTCTAGCTTTTAGTACATTTCAATCAAGTAGGTTTGCTGTGATTATGAATAAATTTTTTTTCATTCATTTTTAGGGTTCGGGTGGTTTCTATCCCCCCCCTCCCGTAGTTACGCCACTGTAGTGTGCAGTATCTGTGTAAATATTACAATGTAGCTGTGGACTTCTTCTGTTTGTACATAAATCTTGATTTTTTTATGACTTCATTGGATTCAGTATTATGTTTACTTAATTTTACTTTTATCCTACACAAATGGGCTAAGCCAATGTTAATTAAAATGACGCATACTTTTCAGTTGTGTGTGAACGATAATTACTGTTTCTTATCGACTGACAGCACGCGAAAAGGTCACAGATGCTAGTCAGGTAGTAAAGCATAAGTGTCACAGTTCATCTAAGGAATTTATTTACTATTTAATTTTATACCCGATCTAATATATAAAGGTAATATAAATGTAAATTCTGTTAGTTAAAACAGCTAACTGACCTTCATACATTTGTAGAGTACATACAGTTAAAACAATAAATTATTTTTGAAATAATCTTGTAACGCAACTATTCTGACTGAATGTTTCATTATCTTGAGAATTTGAAGAAGGTCAATTCTTGGGAGACATATTAACAAACCATTTATCAATTCATTCTCCAGATAATTACTTTCTGATTTTCGAAATGTTGATAATAACATTTCCAAGAAACATTACAATGGAGTCCTACTAGGGATTGTCCCAATGACTACTTAGAAATTTTGCAGGTATATACGGTGAAACTTGGTCTCGCCCAAATTTGTATAATTTGTTTTGCTTAGAGTCGCTTATGTTCCATAAGTGTTAACTGTGTTGTGAAAAATGTCTTCAAGTTTTACCCCAATAAAGTGTAAGAGCGTGATTAGCTTACAAACGAAGACTGTAGTGTTAAATGTGCATGATGCTGTTGTACATCAAATGCCGGCTGCTACTGTTAGAAATATAGTTTCGGAGTTAGTGAATCTACTATTTACATGCGTCTAAGAGAGAGGAAAAATGGAAATATATCTCCACCTGAAAAGTCAACTGGAAGAAAACCATTTATCCTTGATGAACATATGCAAAATACAATAAGACGAGAAGTACCTGAATTATATTTTAAAAAAGAGATCCCAACCCTTGACAGAATTCTAAGAATGGTGAAGGAGAACGAGAATTTGCCTGACATAGGGCGACAAACTTTGTGGAAAATATTACACAAATTAAGATTTACTTGGGAGAAGCAAAGTCGCGAATCAGTGCTAATCGACAACGAAGAAATAATATGTTGGAGACGCCAGTATTTACGAGATATCCGAAAATATAGAGAGGAGGGAAGACAAATCTATTATCTAGATGAGACATGGCTCAATGCAGGACATTCAGTGAAAAAAATATGGCAGGACAAAAGTATTCAAACCAGTCGTCAAGCTTTCATAGAAGGTTTATCTACTGGACTGAAAACTCGTATCGGTAAAAGTCGCCGACTAATAATAACGCATATTGGATGCAATCAAGGGTTCGTTGAAGGTGGTTTAGTGGAGTTTAAGTCAACATCAACCAAAGACTATCATGAAGATATGACTGCAGATGTATTTTACACAAATGGTCAAACTAATTCCAGATAATGCTGTAATCGTTATGGACAATTCCACTTATCATTCGCGATTAACAGAAAATCTTCCAGCTACCTCTTGAAGAAAAGCTGATATTAGAAACTGGTTAATCGTAAAAGATACACCATTTGAAGATAATATGTTGAAAAAAGAGCTTTCAAACGTTGCTTCAGATCACAAGCTACAATTTAAAAAGTTTGTTATTGATGAAATAGCCAAGAATCGTGGGATAACAGTGCTTCGTTTGCCGCCATATCATTGTGAATTAAATGCGATGAGTTAATATGGGCCCAAATGAAAGGTTATGTAGCTAGACATAATAAAACATTTAAAATGAAAGATGTTCGTGAACTGATGAAGTACTCATTGACAACAATAACTGAAGAGAACTGGAGAGATACTGTGAATCATGTAATTAAAGAGGGTTTTAGATAACCTCATAGAACAACGTATAGAACCGATAGTGATCTCGCTCGACGAGTCTTCGGATGATTCTTGTATGGCCAGCGAAGAGGATGATACTATAGATTGAATTTTATATTTCCTATAAATGGTATGTTTACTTTACTTAATATACATTAATTCATTGTCAATAAATTTGAATTATGAGAATTAAACTATATTTTCTTTAATTAATTTAATTTAATAAAAATGAAAATGTAACTTGTTAATAGGCCTAAACAAATGAATTTCATTCCAACTGTAATGTTGACCGAATCTAATTAAATAAGCAAAATGAACTAATATCGTAATCTCCGCCACTGCCGTACTGTTTATCCTTTTGCTGGCATTGTTCAGTTTTATTACCATATTGTATTTTGAGCTGAAACAGGGATGTACAGATAACCAATACAGACACCTACTTGTTTTGCATTAGAATTTCAGTATTTACTTGTAAAATTCTTAGGATCACTCTGTAAGAGATAATTTTCTATTTGAATATTACTATATACATGTGGTTAGTTAATAATTTGTAAAATACTCTCAAAAACCTTCAAAATCTAACTAATTTAAAGCCAGTTTTCGATTCCCCTTATTTCGATTCCATTTTGTGATGGAGCTCACAGAAAACCAGAAGTACAACAAGCTAAATCTGTCGTCGAGGAAAAACAAGAGAAGAATAAATGAGGGTTTTAAAGCATTTTGAGATTTAGAAGTCATCTACGTAGGTTAATGTATGTTAATTATGTCTCTGTCTAGAAGATATTTACATGTCCCAGGCCATCAGGTAGATCTTACCAAAAAGGAAAGTTACACCCATGACAGCTATAGAATATTTTTTAACATTTTTAGAACCATTTTCTTTTCAATGGATTTCTTTCGTTTTATGAGACAATTTGTCAACAGTTTCATTTCTCCCAGCCTTTTTACACTTCTAGTAATACAAAATTAAGCCAAAGACAGAACGTCACTATAATTTTTTATTTGATAACTGTTTTGGTTGTTGTACTTCTTAGAAGTTCGCCTCCACAAATTCGAATTAGCTGGAGGGGAATTGTTTTTCAAAAATTCCCATAGAATTTCAATATCTAAAGCTTCTTTCACAAAATTGTTATCAAGAAACTTATTATTATCTAAAACGTTTCTCACAAAACATTTAATAGTATATTTATCTTCGCTTTAGCCTGGAGACCCAAATTCGACAAAATTTTTTCGAAACTATAGTGATAATGTATTCTATTAGTTACCTGATCTGATTGAGATACTTTTGAATTTGTTTGAAAAAAACTGAATATGTTTAGTAATACTACTTTATAAACTATTATTTGTGATAGTTTAAATAATTTATATCGAATGAGATTCCTACAGCAGCGGCCGACAAGTAAAGATCGATCAAGTAGATCATTTAAATAAATTCAGCAATTAAGTATTTATTATTAGTTTTTGTTCCGTGTTTCTTTGGATTATAATTAGCAGCCAATAAAAAGCTTTACCAGTGTATCTATTCAAGAAATAAGCAGTGGCGTAATATATTCGTTCGTTGGTAAGTGACTGTTACTCACCTACTTCCCCCGATAAACCGGGAATACCACTTTTAGTGTAGTCATTTTGGTATCCAGAATCACGCATAAAATGTCATTATCTACCCCATCTCACCAACCAACTACATCAACTCATAATAATTTTGTCAACTCTTCTTTTCTATTCATTCATCCAAATGCACCTAATGTCACTACCCCCTCAAATCCAAAATCGTACGTAGCGGCAACACTCACTAAACCCCCTCCTCCATCCTTTCTCAGAAGAGAATAAGGGATAATCATGCATTCAATTCTAAACACGGCTGTTTTCGAATACATCAAAGGTATTGGTAACATTGTGTCACCCAAAAATATAACTTTTGCCACTAGGATTTCAAATAATCGCATCTGCATATATCTTTCTTCTATCGCCATCGTAGATGATCACCTTAAATCAAATCCTATCGTGGTGATTAACTCTACTTCTGTCCCAATTAGAAGACTAATTACTCCTGCTAAACGAATCCCAATCTCCAATGTAAGTCGTCCATCGCTCATTCGGTAATTGAATCAGCTCTCAAAGAACTTGGAACTTGCCTCACCAGTTTCGTTCGTAAAATGTGGTGCCACCGATGATGAATATGCACATATCATGAGTTTTAGACGAATCTCCTACGTAATACTTGACAGTGACAATTTTAATATTCAAACATCTCTTCCAGTCTCATATGAAAATACGCAATATCGAATATTTATATCTATTGATAGACTAGAGTGTTTTATCTGCAAACAAACTGGACATACTGCCGATATCTGCTCAAATGCACCCAATGCCCCTGACATCCAACAACAGCTATCCAACTCTTCTACTAGCTGCTCCTCCAATCATAATCCACCTCTCTCTACTCCATCTTCACAACTCACACCCCAACCCATTAAAGATAAACCCACAATTGATTCTCAGATATCATCCGATATCCCTTTATATAACTCAGCCCATCAATCTGATCAAAAAAAGAATTCGCTCTAATGACAGTCACCTTGATTCTCCACTTGAACTTTCACCTGTTTCAACGCCCGTACCTGCACAAAAGACTAGTGAAATACAAACACCTAAATTTACAGCACCCCAAGATATTCCCAAATATGCCAGGAAAAAACCAAGACTTCCGTCCCTCAAGACAACAAATTAAGCCCTAATGCCCTAACAACCATTTATAATCTCTACGAAAATTCATCTGATTCTTTCTCGCTAGATGAAATACAACTTATTGCTTTGTTACAAAATTATTTGGGTCATAGTGATCCCTTGAAAGAAGCTTATAATTTCACTTCTGATATCACAGCTCTATGAAATGATCTATCACTCATATATTCAGAAATGAATGAAAGATCCTTAAAGAATCGTATTACTAGATTACAACTAAAGTTAAAATTTCAATATTACCCTGAAGGTTCATCAGATTGCAAAAGTCTCTCGTCGGATACCTCAGTAGATGACCTCACCAATTCATTCGATTCCTAACTGAAAAACTCCTTCCTCTCCTTTTCTCTAAAATATCTTCACCTTAGTCCAGTGGAACTGTGACGAATTATTTCCCCGCCTGAAGAGAATTCAACACCTAATCTCACAATCTTACCCTGACATCTTATGCCTACAGGAAACCATTTCTAAGCTTACTAATCAACCTCATCTAAGAAATGTTGAAGGGTACCATTTCATCCGTACCAGTTGCTCTAGAGCAAGTGGATAGACGTCAATACTAGTATCCAGTAACTTATATTCAACTCATCTTCCTATTAATACTAATCTTGAGGCCATTGCCGTAACTACTTGGTGCCCATATAAAACCACAATTTGTAGCATATTCATCCCTCCAGACCACCCTCTAAAAGAAGAAGAACTGGTAGACCTTATCTAACAGCTACCGTGTCCATATATCCTTGTAGGCAATTTTAATGCCCATAATACCATGTGGGGCTCCAATCAAACATTTGGAAAAGGCAAAACAGTAGAGAATGTACTTAATATATCCGGCTCATGCCTACTATCCTCTGGGACATTATCTGCAATTGATCTAAGTATATGCTATCCCAGATCAGCTCCTTCACTTACATGGTCTACTGATGATGACTTGCACGATGGCAACCATTTTCCTATCATTATTACCAATAATGCTAACAGTTGCAACTAAGTGGCTACTAGAAGTTTGAGGCGTTTTAAAAAAGCTAACAGGGAAGGATACACCTCCCAAACCGGAGCCCATATACCCTTAATCCCTATATATGACAGCATGGATTACTCATGCAATAATTTTTGCTGCACAAATCCACATTGGAAAGACAGTTATCTCGCAAAACCAAACAACTGTACCTTGGTGGAATACCTACTGTGAAAAAGCTGTTAGGCAATACAAAATAGCCCTTAAAAAATTCCGCAGAAACAGAACACAAGAAAACATAATCTTTCTGAAAAAATCCAAATTTATAATAAAACAGAGCAAAAAATCTTCATGGCAAAACTACGTATCATCTTTGACCAAAGATACAAATCCAAGTCAAGTATGGAAAAAATACGACAAATGAAAGGAAATAAAACGAATTCTAATATTGCTAGTCTAGTAAGCAATGGCTCAGTAACTACTGACCACTTACAAATTGCAAACAAAAATTTAAAAGCAAGAATAATTCTCTATCAACTTTATCTGCAAATACTCTCCAACCACTCCCCCTACCAACAACTATAACACGAGATGTCAATCATTTGAATACTTTCACCTATTTCGAACTAACAACTGCTCTCAATTCCTGCAAAAACACCGCTCCGTGTCCAGACGACCTTCCCTACATTTTTCTCAAAAAACTTACAACACCATGCCTCTATAAACTTCTTGAAATTTATAACGTGATCTGGACATCACATACTTTTCCTAAACAATCGCTCAACTCGATTATCCTGCCCATCAATAAACTCGACCATCCTTCAACATTACCTCAATCTTATAGACCCATCTCAATAACTTGCACCATGTGCAATCTTATGGAAAAAATGATAAATAAAAGACTCTTGTGGTTTCTAAATAAACATAAAATTATCTCTGAAGCCCAATCGGGCTTCAGACCTCACCGCTCTACCAATGATAACCTGGTGCTTCTTCAAACATATATAGCTGATGCAATGAATGATAAACACAACATGATCGCAGCCATTTTTGATATAGAGGGAGCTTTTGACACCATATCCAGAACAGCGATAATCAATACATTAAAACAATATAGCGTTGAAGGCAACGTTCTATCCTTCATTCAAAACTTTCTATCCACTCGAAAGTTCCAGGTATCCGTTAATGGTATCCTCACTTCTCCCCTCATTCAAAGAGACGATGCGCCTCAATGCTCCGTCCTTAGTCCTACTTTATTTATTCTTTCACTGAATAACCTTAGCTCAGACTTCCTGTCAAACACACCCTATATGCTAACGTTCTAGTATTATAATGCCCTGGAAAATTTACACCCACTATATGCTCATTGCTGCAAAATGCAGTAAATCTACTACACAGCAGAACGATGCTCCTAGGTTTAACTCTATGTCCTCAAAAATCTAAAATTTTCAAATTCAGCAGATTACCTCCATCTCAAACTCCTTGCATCCTAGTTAATGACTCCCCTCATCCTGTTGTTGAACAATGTAAAATACTAGGATTAATTTTTGACTCACGTCTCACTTGGAAACAGTATATTATGGATATTAAGGGTAAATATGCCTTCAATGACTAAATACCATTAAAAATCTTGCGCACCATAACTGGGGTGCTGATGAAAATACCCTCCTTGAAGTATACAAAGCCCTAATACGCTCCAAAATTGACTATGCTAGTTTCATTTATACATCTTCTATAGTCTATATAGAAAGGACAAGGAGTAATAAATCATTCATTTAAGTAGATTCCATAGTAACAAAATATATTTTAAGAGGGTATACCGTAAGGTACATTTTGTATTGAACGAATGAGTTGCAGCTATGCTAAAGAATATACGATTTAGGTCAGAGGTAACGGGATGTACTAATTTTAATAAAAAAAGTGATAGAGGTACATAAATTATAGTAAGTTTGATAAAGAAAGGCAACACAGTTTATTCCGGAGTATCCGAACTCTGCCACAAAATGCAGGTAGTCATCACGGGTTGTTCGAACTCTGCCAGTGTTTAAAATTTTGGAGATTAACTACCAAACCAGTAGGGGTCTAATAGCCTAATCCGATTTAACAATTTACCTTGAACTTTAGGTACTCAAATTCAATATAAGAAAATATTAATAACATACATATATTCTCAACGTATATTTGCCACTTCTAAAAAATTACATCTACATTACAATAAAATATATTCAATATACATAAACATATAAAAAAAACAAAAAATTGAACGTGTGGAAGATTTTTACATGCAACCGTTTTCACAAACATAAAGCGAGAAATAAAATTTTTCCTATATTGATCCAAATGATCATTAATGAAATTAATTTTAACATTAATAGTTTTTTTGGTTTTTTTCTGGCTTTGGTTTGCCGAACGAATTTTCGCGTGTACCTCCGTTTGTAAATCCAATAACACACTAGTAAATTGAACAATGTTTGGATGTGCTTTGTAAAAATAAGCACCGAAATGCGAATGAAAACTCTCACAAGAATTCGTTGTTCTCTTAAAAAAGGATGCATTATTTGCCCAAATAAGTGGAAATATCGAATTTTGCGTTATATATGTTTTATTGACATAATTTCGGAATTCTATAACTCTTTCGTCATTCGGAAGCAAAAAATGTAGTTCATTATAAAAAAATTCTACAACTTCCTCAGGACTAAGATACATAATACCGAAATGTACTTTTAAGTATTCGCCAATTACAGAACCTTTCTGTCTGTACTCTTGTACCAAATGAAACTGCTGAATTTTACGAAACCAAGCTTGACAGAGATGAAATTTACAACCAAAAAGAATTTGATCTCTGCCAAAACATTCATATATAGCGTTATGAATGCTTAGTTCAAAATCTACTACGACTTCTTTAGGTTGAAAATTTAAGCCTACTTCTTTACATTCTTGTCTTAAAATTAAAAACAAATTTGAATATGTTTGACTTGATTTGTCCGGCAGCAAACAAAAAACAAGAGGTACGTAATAGCCGTTTTTAAAACCATGAATGGTAAACATTTGGTAAAAAAAAGTTGAACAGTATTTAAAAGTCCCATCCATCAAAATACAATCCGAATTACATAAAAAATTAAGGTTGGAAAAACAGGAGAACACAATAATTTTAAATACCTGGTCTGCTGTTAATAGAAATTCCTCTTCTCGGTTCGTTCGTAATTGTAATTCACGAACACTATTAAATACTTCTTCCTGATTTTTAGGCAATAGTGTAAGTGCATCAACATCCTTCCCCTAATCCCCTAAATATCGATCAAAACAATCAAGATTTCTTCAAAATATTTAATTCAAGAAATCTTTGAAACCTTTCAGAAATATACATAATTCTATGGGCCTCCGGTTTTATCTATTATAAACCCTAATGACTCTAATAGGATTAAACTAAATGGTTGCGGCACAGTTCGAACATTTCAGTAAAGTCCATGGATTTTACTTACGAAAGGAAATTCCTACACTTGACAAAATTATGACATCAGTGCAAGAAGATACGGACTATCCAAAATTCTCCAGAATGGCATTATGCAAACTTTTGAAAGATGTGGGTTTCAGATATACAAAACATAATAGAAAATCTCTCTTGATAGATAAACCGGAAATAGTTTTTTGGAGAAGAGACTATTTAAGAAGCATTCGACATGCCAGAGAACAAAATTTGAAAATCTTCTACTTAGACGAAACATGGATAAATGCTGGATATACAGTTTCCAAATCTTGGCAAGATGAAAACATTAAAAGCGGAAGGCAGGCATTCGTGGAAGGTTTGTCGTTAGGTTTGCAGCCACCATCTGGAAAAGGAAAAAGACTTATCATTGTCCATGTTGGAAGTTCTGAAGGTTTTGTTGATGGTGGATTATTAACTTTTATTTCAAAACGCACGGGGGACTATCACGAAGATATGAATGGGGATGTCTTCGAGGAATGGTTTGTTCAAATGTTGGATCTGATTCCAAAAGGGGCTGTTATTGTTATGGACAACGCAAGTTACCATTCACGGTTACGAGAAGCATTGCCCACAAGTCGTTGGCGTAAAGCAGAGCTTTTGGAGTGGCTTATTTCGAAAAATATTAAGTTTCCAAAAGATCCACTAAGGAAAGAACTTTACAGAATTGCAAAAACGAACAAGAATAAATACAAAACCTACATTGTAGAAGAAATGGCTTCTTCTCGTGGTATATCAGTTCGTCGACTTCCCCCTTATCATGGTGAACTTAATCCCATAGAATTAATATGGGCTCAGGTAAAGGGAGAAGTTGGAAAAAAAATACTACTTTTAAAATAAACGATGTTGTGAAATTGTTTGAGAGTGCTGTAAGTCATGTGAGTAAGGAAAATTGGACAAACTGTATCGAGCATGTTATCAAAGTAGAGGCAAATATGTGGAAAATTGACAATATTTGTGATGATTTAATGGACCCTATTATTATTAATGTCAACAACGATTCTTCCTCTTCAGAGTCGGATATAGAATAAAATGTAAGTAATAAATGTATTCCAATAATTATTTCTTTTCATTTTTTATTATATTATAATTTAAAACGTATTTTTTTCCCAAAATACACACCACTGCATTGCGTTATTGCTTATCTGCTAATCCTTTAACAATGAATAAACCCTAAACTTTGCTACAACTGAAACAAATACGGGGTCGATCTACCTGGTTTTTAGATTTACGGAAGAAATGTAATTTAAAGTAAGAGATTTATCAAAAATTTCATGGTGCTCCCTGTAAAGGTTTTGCATACTTAATTAGGGGTTATTACTCCTCGTACTTTTTGTACATACTATAGCAAAACATATTTAAACCTACTAAACTCTGTGCATAACACCGCCATACGTTTGTGTCTAGGAGCCTTTCGCTCCAGCCCAGCAGAAAGTCTCTATATCGAAGCTGTTGAACCACCTCTCTGGCTGAGATGTCAACAGCTTCTCCTTACATATGCAGCATTAGCAGCATCGAACCCCTCAAACCCTACGCATGCTCTCCTTACTAATATCCCAAACAATCTACCCAATCAATCAAAATTAAAATCTATCCCACATCTTCTCTCGCCAATAATAAGCAACATCAACCTATCACATACACTTCCGTTTCCAACACCATCTTCCCCCCCCTGGCATAAACATATTCCTCGTTTAAATTCCTTCCTGAGTAATTATGACAAATATGACACCTCAAAGGACCTAATAATCCATAATTTCATGAAAATCATTCAAACAAACAATTATTATCCGGTACTATACACGGACGCTTCAAAAAACGAAACTGGTGTAGGCTGTTCTGTCACAACTACCTATAACCCCGTAAACTCATCTCGTATCCCCTCCCATTGCAGTGTCCACACTGGCGAACTATTCAGCATTCAATAGCCTCACTCCAACAAATAAGAATATTGCCATTTGTACATACTCTTTAGCTGCAATCCACTCCATACGCAACATATTCACTGACCATCCCCTCGTACAAAAGGTACATATCAAAATCTTTCCTTCCAGGGTGTAACAGTCACTATAATCTGGATACCTTCACACATCGGTATAACAAGTAATGAGCTCGCTGATAGCAGAAAAAATCTGTCATATCCACTACTGGATTTTCCAATATCCAGATCTACAGGATTTGAAATCGAAAATAAAGAGAATAACAGCAGGTGGCAATTACATTGGCACCAAAACCATACAAAACTCTACCAAATCGTACCGAGTCTTGATCGACCGACCTTATTTATTGACATAAACATAGTTCTTGTGGCCTGAACTGTATAACATGGATCTGGTTGACGAAGTACGTGCCTTATTCCATGCCGTGCATGAAACAATCAATTTACATCTATCATTTGGTCTCCAAGATCGTGTGATTTAAAGTTGTTCGATTCCTTTCTCTACAGTTCTTTCGAATCACAGACCTATATAAATAAGCCACAAACAATTTCTGAACTGGAGGTGGAGATCCAACGCGTCCTTAATGAGATAGAGCCACGTCTTTGTCAAAATGACATCGAAAATATCATAATTCATACTAATCATACTTAATCGAAACATGTCTACTTTACAATGCAATAAAAACATCATCACAGGCTCAAGAAAAATGCGTTATTTTGAAATTATATTGCGTAAGTATTACTTTTATTGGGAACCCTATAGATGCTTTAAAATCGACAAAATATTTAAGGTACCAAAATGATAATAATAATAATAATGTCTCATTACGAATTGACATAACTGGTTTATTTTCCTCTTCGTTAGTCTTGGTTTACGGCCATCTAAATAATAAACGTTACCATTGATTTCCATTGCAAAAGTTGATGATACATTATTGTAAGAAATATCGATTTTCAATGGGACATATCTCAAGTAAATTTGACATCTCGAAAAAGTGAAACAATTCTTACTAGTATATGACGTATTTAATACTTTTTTTTAATGATACGGACCACACATGTGTAAAGTTTATAACTACAAACAGGAATTTCTCTTAAGTTTGAAAAAATATGGTTAAAAATTAATGTAAGTGTTTTTAAAAACACTAATATGAGCATATTCCGCGAAGTAAGGGTCGAGACAGTCAATTTCATTAAAAATTAATGTATTTCAAAAGTGGACACTATTTTTCTTTTCTAGTTGCTCCTCTATCGGCGTTTCCCTCAATATGCCATTATTTTTGCTTACAGGTACTACCCCCATAAAAGATTCTTGATCTATTGAGATGTGATGACGGTACAATATATGAGACAAGGGAAAAAAGAAAGGATATCAAACATAAAAATGGAAACGAGGATAAAATCATTGAAAGATTGAGGGAGTACTTTAAAAAACTTTTAGAAAAGGCAGACGAAGACAAAAATAAGCATGATGTAAATACACAAACTAGACAAGAGATTTAATTAGATCCTAATGAAAAAATTAGAAAAAATGGAAGTCTAATAAGCTATAGACAAACTTAAACTACGGAAAGCACTGAGACATGACAAAATAACTGCAAACGTGCTAAATGCAATGCCAGAAACAGAGTTGTATCTGGAATGCACTATTCTTCGCTCTGGAAATAGATGAAGCAATTAAAGAGGCAAAGAAAATGTGAAAAATTAAAAAGGTACTATACGGATGACATTGTGATTATAGGTGAAAACAACAAAAATTTGAAAGGAAATCTGAAGATATTCAAGAAGGCGCTACAATACATTAATATAACGGTAAACAAACAAAAGCCTTGAAAATAGTGATGAAACGATAAAAACATACAATACATACAGAAGAAGAGGTACCCAAAGAAATTAAAACACAAGTTATTAAAAAAGTAGTAATACCGTGACTTACATATCCACTATCCCAACGAAAACTATAGTAGCTTATAAACTCATGGTTTTTAATTTATGATGGTAAAAAATTGGATTTGTATGTAGAATTTCCAAAGAAAAGCAACCTATTAAACACATTTAAATATATAGTAAGTCTAAACATAAAATTATTTTAAAAGAATAATATCGCAACTCAAGTTACTTCAGCTTTTATAATTACAAAGCTCTTACCATTTCCAAAGAGAAATATGGCATCTATTCGTTTTTGTAGTTGGCAAACATTCAAAGATTATAGTTTGCTGTTCAAAGTTACGATAGTTTTGTCAGTGATTGTTAGTTGTTATAACAATGATGTCGAACAGAACAAAGTACATGTTACAACTTATTGATAGTGACAAAGGCGACAGTGAATGTGAAAGGCAAAATGAAGTTATCGGTAAGTAGTTGCAGTAAGTTAACATACATTTTTAAGTAAAAACTACATTCTAACCTAAAAATTAGAATAAATTTTTCAAAATTGAATAAGACTTTTTTATAATTGGAACTATAGATTATTTTCATTTCAGATGTGATAAAGGATAATAAAACAATAAGTGATGACAATGATGTCGAAAAAATATACAGTAATCCAAATGAATTCGTTAGTTACGGAAACTATAAGCGATGGATCTGGCGACCTCCAATCTTTTGACAACGATGGCTGTGAATCCTCAGATTCTAATACCGATAGTTATAAGTATTCAGCGTACAGCTGTTGAACAACAGAAAATTTATTATCATTGTGTTTCTTCTCTAACCCATACTAATATTGAAGAGGACGAATTCGAGTTTTTACATTCCAATGCGGATCAAGAATATAGGCCTTTAAATGTAGAAGTAACTGATTCCAGTTCTTCAGATACTGGAGGCGCTTCTTCCATTGAAACCACAAAAAAACATCACCATTTGGTGCAATTAAATACTGACGATACATCTGCAGTTAGAAAAGGTAAAAAGACTACTAAAAGTAACCCAGGCTGAAAGCGTTCAAAAAACATGAATGAATGGAAACAGTGTTGACACCACCCAGTGTAAATAATCGATTGAAAGGGTGGCCCTTTCAAGGTGGGGGCTATGTTGAGACATTTTTGACAAGCCAACAAGTGTGCCGCTACGAGGTTTATTTGACAGCCGACGTCAAGAAAAGAGAAGAAATCAAAAAACGTCAATTCAAGTGACATACATATTTTGATTAATACGAGTATTTTTTGTAAGTTCATTATAATAAAGTTTAACCAAATGTGCTCAAAATATTGATTTTACAACATTCAGTTTAACTCAAAGGTTTATGACTTTTTTAGTTTAAATGCCAATACCAATAACAAAATGAATGAACTAGAAATCTTTTTATGAATCGTAACGTTCTATTTTATTATGTTCTTGCATATTCTTGGTATTCTAATAATAAATTCAGTCTCAAAACTGATAATTTATCTTCTAAACTGAAATACAGATCTGACAAACTTTGATGAACATGGAGAGCCCACCAAAGTTACTATTAAATAGCTAAGTATATGTATAACAATAGAACATCAATAATTTTTGTTTTCTATTAATTGGCGATCGATTTTGTAGAAGAGCCTTAAGGTTGGAATTTTTTTTGGCCACCCACAACGGGCGAGTAATTTGAAACGTGACTGGTGTAAAACAATTTTCAAATAATAAATTATTTAAATTTCGTGGCGTGAACCACAAACGTTTATGTTTATGCTCATATTAATCAACTGCGGAATGGAATATTTAATAATTTTTAATTTATCCTTCAAAATAAGGAATACGGTAATTTAGAGTACAAACAACAAACGTGCCTTTAGAATTTAACCAAATTTTATTTTGTCAGCGATAATAATGTACAGAAATATTAATAGTGTTAGCACTTACGTAGAAATTAAAAACTTTTCTAAGGCATACCGAGATAAATAATGTCATATTAACTTATATGTGGTTCAAAATTTTCCTTCTCCTTCTGCATTTTCTTAACAGGAGAACGCTTTTTTCATCCACAATTCACTTAGATTCCAATCTTCTCCTCTCAGATCCTCATCTACTATCACGTGTTCATCTTAGTCGTCGTCCCTTTCCCAGCGGATCCATTAGAAAAAAAATTGTGAAATGTTTAATAAAAAAGTTTTTCTTATGTCATGATCTTAACTAGACACATTTTATATTTAGATTTTGTTTGTCTGAGATAAGAATTAAAAAACAAACAATGTCACTCTACATTTTTTGATAATATTTTAACTTTTTATCAAAATCTAAAGTAGGTTATAAAAATTGATAAGACTATAAAAGTATAGTTTGAATTTAGGTGAACAAATTGTGTCAAAAACATCAAATAACAAATTGAATAAAGACATTATTTATATAAACGTTAAAAAAGTACTCTTTTAGAAGTAAATATATTAAAAATTTATAGATGTTCAAAAACCTTGAGATCATTACAGATCTCACACCTCTACATCTGGAGATAAAAAGATCTGCACAATTCTTAGAATATCTAAGAAAGGTTCAGGCAATGAGAGTATTGAAAATCAGGAAGCCTGGTCCTCTCTAACAAAATACATCTCATCAAAGAATCTTCCCAGTGACGAAATGATCAAGAAAGTAAGTATCGAAAAGAATTTCACTACGATGCTAAATAACAGGAGAGACTGGGAAAGGGAATACACCACCCAAACTCTCAAAGAAAACACCTTTAGATGGTATACAGATGGTTCAAAAACCACCACTGAGCAGGCGCTGGAGTATTTGGGCCTGGCACCAGATACTCATTATCGTTAGGTTTCATCCCGAGCGTCTTTCAGGCAGAAATACTTGCGAGCGAAAGATGCATGGAAATGAACCTAAAAATAAACTATCAGAAATGTGACATATCGATCCATTCTGATAGTCAAGCAGCTACCAAGGCATTAAGCTCACATGTCATTGACTCAAAGTGGGCATGGGAGTGCTGAAGAAAACTTGATGAGTTAGGCAAGAATAACAGGGTCTCTTTAGTCTGGGTTCCTGGCCACTCGGGAATCACAAGAAATGAAGAGGCCAATACACTTGCCAGGAAAGGAGCACATACGTCGTTTATTGACCCGGAGCCTTTCTGTGGTGTAGGAAAATGCTCCTATAAGAAGAGTTTCGGAAGAAAGAGACATCCGAAAGTGAAGCACTTTGGCAGTGTCTTCCCGTGCTGGAACATTCCAAAAAGTTCCTGCGGAACTTTGACAATACTAAATCCACAAAAATATTTGGATCTCAGTAAAAATAAGCTACATTTCCTTACGGGCTTTCTTATAGGACATTGCCGCCTTAGGAAGCACCTAATGAGAATAGGTTTAGAAGAAATTCACGAGTGTAGATTCTGTGGAGGATGAAACTCCGGATCACCCAGTTCTAAAATGCCTCGCCCTTGCAAGCCAATGCAAGAAATGCTTCGGACAAGAAATATGTAAGAGTGAGGATCTAGCCTCGTTGAAGCCGTCCCAAATAGTAGTGTTACGAAATAGCACACTAGTGTAGACCCTGAATCCGACTTTGTCTACGCCATGTATGAAAGTTAAAATTAAAGCGGATGTGCAGGGATTTCATAGAACTGTTTACGATTGTGACTATCTTATCTAGACGTTGTTTTTGTGACCAGTCTTATCTAGAAAATACTAGAGCCAATTGTTTTTGTATAAGCCGCAATCTAGAATTATCTAGTAAAAAGGCACTAATATATAAAGGACCGACCAGCGAGAATTAGTCAGTTTATAAAGTGATCTCGACAAATAAACAAGAATACACCGAAATAGCGAACACTGAAGGGTTGATATAAATTGATAATTAAGTTTGTGTGTATATAAATTAAAAGTAAGTGAATAGTTAAATGTATATAAATTAAGTGTTAGTGAGTAGTTCAGTGTTTAAATAAATTCGTGAGTAGCCATATCGTGTGTTTAAAATGTATCCCACCCGTAATAAAAACCTTTCAATAAATGAGAAAAACATTACATTGGTGTCAGAAGTGGGATAATATAAATAAAATGCTACGTAAAAATGGCCAAGAGACTATGTGATCTGAAAGTGACGGAATTAAGAGCAGAATTGGAAGATCGTGAGTTGGAAACGTCCGATAGGAAAGGTGAATTAGTAGAAAGACTTAAAGTCGCACGGGAAAATGACGGCTTCCACCTTAATCTCGTCAATTTCTGCTAATATTTCTGCTAACATGGACGAGAAGATATCTGCCATGGAAGAGAGCTTGGACGAGAAGATTTCTGCTATGAAGAACGACATTTCTGCTAATATTTCTGCTAACGTGGACGAGAAGATTTCTGCTATGAAGAACGATATTTCTGCCATAGAAGAGAAAATTTCAACGAATGTGAAAAACTATATTTCTGCTATGAAGAACGACATTTCCGCTAATATTGACGACAAGATTTCTGCTTTGAAGACTGATATATCTGCCGATATCTTATTAATGAAAAACGACATTGCCGCAGACGTTGAAAATGAAATTTCGTCTCTGAAATCGAGAATAAAATGTCAACGATGGATGAGAAAATCGAGAATAAGATAACAACGAAAGACGAGAAGATTGATAATAATATGACAACGATGGACGAGAAAATCAAGGAGTTAGAAAAAAAGATGACAGATATGAGAGCTCAAGACACGGCAGCGGACGAAAAGAAGACCGAGCAAACAAAACCTTGCAAGCCAGGAGCACACCCTAAATTAGAAGACATTAGAAGTTTTACCCGAGTCAAGGCCCCAACGTTCGATGAAAAATGTAGTGGACCAATTATGTGAAACAATTTGATGCAGGCGCTAGAGTGAATAATTGGTCCGATAGAGAGAAGGCAGTGAACTTAACTATCGCGCTTCGGGGAGATGCCTTAGATGTACTACAGACGATACCACTTGAAGAAACGGATAACTACGAGCGGCAGAAGAAGAGGTTGGACATGCGATATGGCCACGAACATCTAGAGCACTTGTACCAAATCCAGCTGAAGAACCGAAGGCAGAAACGTGACGAAGCGCTTCAAGGATATGAAGTGGACATTGCCCGACTAGTTCGATTTGCTTATCTGTCAGCACCAGAGAACATGATGGAATGTCTGGGCATCCAGGCCCTTATTGATAGCTTACGTGACTCCGATATGCAGAGGACGCTTCATTTAGCCCATCCGAAAACATTACATTGACTACTGCTCATGAATATGAAGCAGCCACGATGGCTTCCGGATACAACAAAGGTAGGACCATACAGGAAGAAGCTGACGATGACAGACTTGACCAGATTGTCAACTTGTTGAAAGGTATGATAGACAAGAAGCCGAAGAAAATCAGGTGCTGTAATTGTGGTGAGCTAGAGCACGTACACGTCTGTCTAAGCGCCCCAAGACTCCTGTAACCCAAGAACTTCAGTCACAGGGGAAATCAGACAGGGGTGAACACCCAGCTGATGTGAACCACCGAAAATCCAACTATTTGCCTAGACGGTCATGCCCTGTAGACTATTCACAATGCAATAAGTCGAAATCTGAGGAAGTTCCAGTTTCAAAAATTACAGTAGTCAATGAAGAATGGTCACCCACCAAAATTAGAGAAGATCTGGAGAATAATCCTTGCCTAAAGAAGATTCGGCAGTGGAAGGAAGAAAATCGCCGACCTACCTGGTAAGAATTGTCAATATTTTCAACGAAACTCAAGGCGTATTGGGCACAGTTGGACTCCCTTATCCTGGAAGAAGGGCTATTGAAAAGAGTCCTTGAAAACGATGATGGTTCCAAGATGAGCAGACAGCTAGTTATCCCTAGAACGAGAGTAGCTGAGGTACTGAAGAATTTACACGACAGTGCATCGCGAGGTCATCTGGAAGTGAAGAAAACCCTTCAGCGAGTCGGCAAAAGGTTTTATTAGATGAACAGCTCCGACGATGTAAAGAACTGCTGTAAGAAATGTACGACTTGTGCTACGAGTAATGGACCACATCGCAAGAGAAAGGCACCTATGAAAGAGTATAATGTTGGTAGTCTTTTCGAAAGGATTGCTTTAGACATCGCTAGACCATTTCCGACGACAGAACATGGTGGTAAATATATCGTGCTTGTAATGGATTTTTTTCACAAAGTGGGTGGAAATTTACGCTATCCCGAATCAAGAGGTCACAACTGTCGCCGATGTATTGATGACAGAATTTATCAGCCGATACGGAGAGCCCTTGGAAGTCCACAGTGACCAGGAAAGAAATTTCGAAAACCATCTATTCCAGAAGATTTGCGACAAGCTGTAAATGAAGAAGACCAGGACAACAGCATAACATCCACAGTCAGATAGAATGGTCGAGAGAATGAAAAGGACTATTGGAAAATACCTGTCCAAAGTGGTTTCAAGCCATCAGAGAGATTGGGACCAGTATCTTTCCCTATTCGCATTGGCTTATCGATCTGCCGTCAATGAGTCCACGGGTGAAACACCTGCGGAAATCCTGTTTGGACGTGAAATGAGGCTTCCTTGTGACCTGGAATTTGGCTGTCGGCCTGGAGAAGATCTAGCATGAGAAGACAACGTGATCCAATTGAGAAGAAGGATGGACGATATTCATGAATTAGTTCGAACAAATCTTCAAGTTGCCAGCGAAAGAATGAAAAGTCGGTACGACACGCAGGCCACAGTAGACGATTTTAAAGAAGGGGACAAAGTATGGTTACACAACCCGACGAGGAGAAAAGGATTTTCCTCAAAATTACAAAAATACTGGGAAGGTCCATACTTAATCAAGAAAAGGATCAATGATGTTATATATCGCATAAGCAAGATCCCCAACGAAAAACCAAAAGTAGTTCACCAAAACCGACTAGCGTCATTCGAAGGAGACCATGACCTAGAGAAAGGAGTAAACCATATTCGAGATGTGTCTGACCCTACCTTCGATGAATTTATGGGAGCGTATGAAGGTACCGGCAAAGCTAGATATGGAGTCACTTCAGCACAACGACAAGATTTGTTAACTCTCCCGGAAGATTATTAACTGGCATACAACATCCCCGCCCGTGGGTTGGTATCCGTCTTTCGAAAGAAGTTCGGGCAATTAGAAAAACTTGAACACCAAATTCCAGCCCCTGGCAAGACACTGAAACTGAAACATAATTCGCGGTACGTCTTCAACTTGGTAACTAAAAATGAATTTCAAGATAGATCTACCTACCGCGATGTGTGGGAAGCACTTCGAAACCTCCGAGACCATGTGTTAGAGTCCAGCGTGAAGAAACTAGCTATGCCTAAGATAGCGAGTAACTAGTTGGATTGGCGAGTCATCAGGAACATGGTAGAGATTATCTTTCAAGAGACCGGTGTCCAGATATTAATTTGCAGCCACAACCCCCGTTATCGGTATCCGATGAAGACGGTGCCCTGCTATTTCCATAAGATCGGAAAGTGTAGAAATGGAGCCAGTTGCCGATTCAAACATCCAGTCTCGGCTACACAAAATTTCCAGGAGGAACTTCCATTTAAGGAGGGGGTAATGTTACGAAATAGCACATGAGTGTAGACCCTGAATACGACTCTGTCTGAGCCATGTATGAAAGTTAAAATTATGGACGATTCGCAGAGATTTCTTAGAACTGTTTACGATTGTGACTATCTTATCTAGACATTGTTTTTGTGACCAGTCTTATTGTTTTGGTGTAAGCCGCAATCTAGAATTATCTAGTAAAAAAGGCACTAATATATAAAGGAACGACCAGCGAGAGTTAGTCAGTTTATAAAGTGATCTCGACAAATAAACAAGAATACACGGAAATAGCGAATAGTGAAGTGTTGATATAAATTAATAATTAAGTTTGTGTGTAAATAAAATAAATGTAAGTGAATAGTTAAGTATATATGAATTAAGTGTTAATGAGTAGTTTAGTGTTTAAATAAATTCGTTAGTATCCAAACCGTGTGTTTAAAGTTTATCCCACCTGTAATAGAAACGTTTCAATAAATAAGAAAAACATTACACTAGAGTTCTTTAGAACCCTGGAACTGGTTGTAATCTCGTTGAAGCCGTTCCAAATACTAGAATTAATTACAATCCTGGAACTGGAAGGCGAGTTGTAGTAGTAGCGAGAACGGCTCTGAAAGGGAGCACAATAAACCTTAAGTTTCAGTGCATTGTAACCCCGTTAAAATCTAATCTAATCTAATCTAGAGAGGTCGGGGTATCTCTCATTAAAAACGCGTTCCGCCGCATGAACATCATTTTCACTTTCATCTATAATTAAGATAGCTGTTACTTTGTCAGCTAGAGCACGTACCATTTTGTTTATGTAGATACTTGAACGTCTCGTTAAACAATAATTAAACTAAAAATACAAGATATTTATCGCATGTAAATCGTCAATGGAAAAACTTCAAGTTTTTTGACAATTAACAATAAGCGGACTTTTGAATCTTTATTAATAAAAAGCGAAATTCAAATTTTCAGTGTTTATTTATTTTAACCATCAAAAACATCGTAAATCCAAAAAGAATTAGTATTATTGAAAACGTATTCTAAATACCTTTCAAACGAGGTGTCACTTGCCATAAGGTCCCATTTAATATTATTGGTTTCAGTTGCCTGATCACCGATGCCTATTACGTCACCTGTTACCACTAATTGAGAAGCTTACAATAGCTCATTTTCACGCTCCAAATTTTATCAGTCTAAAGGTCTGTTCCAACTGACAGGACAACTGTACAATGTACAATACAAATCCAGTTGACCTGCTGATTAGTAAATATAATAAGTGTTTGACATCAAATTCACTAATCAGCAGGTCAACTGGATTTGTATCGTACATTGTACGGTTTTCGTGTCGGTTGGAACAGACCTTAAGTATCACCGTTCAAAACAAAAGAGGGGAGAAAGGACTTTTGAGAAGCACAGTATATGTAATTAGCACTGAAGATATTAGATATCCTTGGCTGGATTTATTTCCTTTTCTCATTTCTTTAGTTTGATTCTCCATTTTCATATTTTTCAGTTCATTTATTATATATTGCGTCTACGTATTTTCCTTATTTACAAATTCTCTTGCCATTGTTTTTTCTGGGTACAAGATGGAGCATATCCTCACTTTTTTGGGAAAGTAAGAGACTATCTTAATAACACATTTCCTGGAAAATGGATTGTTAGACATAGTACGATTCTGTGGACACCCCATCCTCCGGATATTATACCGTTTGATTACTTTCTATGGGGTTATTTTAAAGGTGCGGATTATGTCACATCATTCGTTCTATTTATATTGAACTGTACCATTCTCTGCTCCGAGCATTGTATTTATCGTTATCGTCTTTCTAATTCAGTTAAATTATCTATTACCAGCTTTGTCTTTGTTTCATCCAGTTTGTTATTCCAATTCTGCGACATCTTTTCGCAATATTATCTATTTCAACTTTATATACTCATCTCGCTGGTCGGGTTTAATATAAAAATAATTTCTTACACGGTTTTTGAGTTAAATGGGCAACAACTTTTTTATATATATATACTTAATTTAAGTTCATCGCATACCATTCAAACATATTTTCCGTTCAGATTTTTCCACAGTCGATTTATTTACCGCAATTACCGAGCAATGCAACAACTCCGCAAAGGTACTTTTCTTATTTCTTTCTTTTTACCCGATTGCTGCAATAAGAGGACTCATCCGAGGGTATACACATATATATGTACGTCTAGCTATTATAAATAAATTCTTGGCGTGTTTCTTTTGGAATTTCTCCCAAAGAAATACAATACAGCAAGCCTTTTATCGGCCGACGTAGATATATGGCTGGTACTTTGGAGTTGGATTTACTAAATTAGGATGGCAACAGACAATTGGTGTGGATTGCCGAAATTTATCTCATTATATTTGCAGCAAGATATTTTTTTGGTAATAAATTTTATTTTGACATTACGAACTAAAATATTTAAAAAAAATAATAATACCGACCGTTTTTAATATTTCTTCGTTGATTTGATGCGGGTAGGAATTAAATAAACGATAAAAAGAGACGCAAAAGAAGGAAAACATAAATTATACACCCCGGAGTCTGTATCGTGCTCAAAAAATTACCAAAAATTAAGTACATCTGAATTTATAGTAACCATAGTACTGGCTCTGGTGAACCGAAAATCAATAGGGTTCAAATGTGAAATGCCCTGAGCAATACCCAATCTTAAAATTAGCGACTTATAAGCACTCCGGAAGCTGTATCTTGTTTCAAAAAGTGACCGGCGACAACGATGATGACATACACGAGTGATGACAGGCTAATTGGAGGGTGATTAGCAAGATTGGTAATGAAATTAACTGATATTTAATATCGAGACAATTGTCAATTATCTTAGTATGTTTAAAATCTTTTCAATATATTGTGGAATCAACTAGAAACAGAAAGTTTCATTAAAAACAGTAAGATTGGTAATGTCTATATTTTTATGTATTAGGGTGATAGTTGCATTATTCCATTATTTTGGAATTTTATTCTGTATAAGGCATTCATTGAATAGTATTTTGAAGCTTTGCAGTAACTTATCACCCTCTCCAGGTGATTTATTGTTTTTCCTTTCTGAGATAGAATTCTGGATCTTACAGATCGTGATTTCTAAAATTTTTTTCTGATCTCTGATTCATAACTTCAGGTATATGACCAAAACTTTACCGACACAAGCAAAAAAGTATTCTTTGTGCGAAATCTTATAAGACGTCGCCCACAACATCGCTCCGTGCACTACTGGAACCGTACAGTTCCATGATCCAGTATCTTTTGGAGAATATTTTGTAGGCGAAGGAAAGCTGTACACATGGTCGCCCATATGAAAATTTTTAATGGGGGGGCTCGACGTAATGATATTGCTTATTACATTTTGTATACTGGGTAACAATACATAGCTTTCAGCACCTAAAACTCTAGTTTGAACTATGTGCATTTAAGATCAATAAAAAGCACATTACTCTAATCAATTTTAATTGAAATAAACAAGCCGATGACAATTTATAGCTTAAGCAAAATTGATCGAACAAGTCTTCAGTATTTTTCGGAAAAAGCAAATTGTAAGTTACTTTTCTTCCTACCGAACAAGTCAATACCTTTGTTCTTAAAATCAGGTATCTTTGCTCTTTTTCTGTGGATACTTAGCAGGCACCAACTAGAAAGACGTTCCTCGTCAGTGGTACTCCTCAGCCGAGTTTTCACTCTACGTAGAGTGCTGAAAGAACGCTCTACGGTACAAGTTGTGGGAGGTATAGTGAGGGTTGGGAAACGAAAGAAAAATTTAAACAGTAAGCTCACACTATACATGAAAAACTCAATTTTCATTCGCTAGGACTCTTCAGGCTAGCACTTTTAACACTGTTGTTATAAGGGCGCCGGCGCGTGGGCTTCTAAGTAGAATGTGGGAAAAGGGATGACGCGTCAAGCCAAGGTTACACGCATAGGAGTGACAGAGTGACGGTGTGTCTTTCAGACCGTTCGCGTAGCCACTCACATTCTTTTGCTTTACCAATAATTATACAAATACGTGAAGGGTCTCAATTTATATCTGAAAATGACAAAATTATTCAATAAGGATAATTATTTGACAAAACAACTTTTTTCACATATGATGAATTTTTTTCTTTCCATAAAAGCTAGGGGGGCGGCCCCACCTTGCCCCCGAGTATGAGCGCCCATGGCCTCTGCACATAACGCAACGTGATAAGACCGTTTCGTGCAGTCAGCAGTACGCGTGTTGATACCGTATGAAGACATACAACTAGCTTTCCTCTAGGTTTTAGAATCTTCCTAAAAACACTGTTTTGCTTCGTGATTAAGTTTCCCATGTTTCCAAATAGTTCATTAAACTGGAATAAAGTCATGCGGAAATAAACGGTTTTAAAGATTAAAACTAATTTTTCCGCATCTGTGGCCCTGAACAATATTCTATCATAAAATTGTTACTTGTATACACTTCGGGGGATGTATCGTGCTAACAAACCGAAACTTCTCCAAAAATAACCAAAACTGTAGTATATCTGGATTTATAGGACCCGCTGTACTCACTCTCGTCAACTGAAAATCAATAGGGTTTTTCATTATATATGGACCCTTCCATATCTCACTTATTATTTGTTACAATTAAAAATGTGTCAAATAAGAGTTGAATGGTTATTAAAGTAGTTTTTGAAATCCAACAAAAATATTATACAGAATGTCCCAAAAAAGAGGGTCAGAGCCAAAGTGTTCTTTCTTAAATGAGACACCCTATATATTTTTATATTTTTAAACTGTTCACTTCAATCCGAATTCAACAATATATAATTGTTATAGTCTGACCTTGATCAATCGTATCCTCTCTGGAGGCTGTATCGTTCTAACAAACTGAAAATTCTCCTAAAACTACAAAAATTTGGTACCTCAAGTACTATAGTACCCGTTGTACTCGCTTTAGTGAGCTGAATATCAATAGGGTTCATCTTTGAGACGTTCTGAATAATATCTAATCATAAAATTGGTCACTTGTATATATTCCGGGGGCTGTATCGTGCTAACAAACTGAAACTTCTCCAAAAATGACCAAAATATCGTACTTAAAGTACTGTAGCACCTGTTGTATTGGCTCTAGTGAGCTGAAAATCAATAGGGTTTATCTGTGAGATACCCTGAATAATATTCAATTATAAAATTGGTGACTTGTTGAGCTCCGGAGGCTGTATCGTGCTAACAAACTGAAATTTCTCAAAAAATGACAAAAATGTCGTACTTCAAGTACCATAGCACGCGCTATACTGGCTCTGGTGAGCTGAAAATCAATAGGGTTCATGTATGACATGTCCTTAACAATATTCAATCATAAAATTGGTGACTTATTGCACTCCGGAGGCTGTATCGTGCTAACAAGACATGTAAGAAAAAGTGACCGACGACAACGACGGATTTTTTTTCTAAAAACCTGTTTTTCGTGTTGTTGTTGATGAAAAACGTAAAAACAACTCAAAAAAAAATTTCAAAATTCCAATTTTTTTAGGGGTAAACCAATACTTTTCTCGCATATTAGATAGGTTGGGCGGAAAAGTAATAATGGTAGAACTTTTCTTCATTATCAACGAGTTGTCGATATATTGTCCAGTATTCTCCTTCAGAGTTTTAGGTTTTCACAATATCGCTAATTCAACACAGAAAGAAAGACGGTAGTCTTTCTTTCTGTTTCTTCTTCCTCATCTAATAGAAGGGCAATCAGTTAAGAATCTATTGTTATATTTACAAAGAGCCATTTTCAATCACACAGTTACAGAAATAATAATTTTTGTAAAAAGAATATAAATTACACCGCGTTGTTTGCAAATCGGGATTGATGAAACTGGTACTGTCCTATAGACGTCCGCTTACGGTCATGGCACGGTATGGTGTACTGAGCGAAGACCTTTAAGTTCTCTGTCCACTACAACGGACCATATTATGATTGTCATAGCAACATGTCAGGCGAAAAATATTTTTGGTATTGAAAAAAATGAGACAATGGCCATTAGCCCGTGTCATCATCGACCAACACCGTCGCTATGCCATACATGGAGAGCGTACCGTGCTGCTTTCCGTGCCTGATACGTTTCAATTACGGTCTTGGTACAGTTTTTATAGTGGGCCGAGAACTTTATCGCTATCATACACCTTATTTTGTGCTTTTTGACATATATATATAAATATATATATATATATATATATATATATATATATATATATATCATTATTCTCATTAAATTTATATATATGTATATATATTATAGTAAATATTTTAATTCATACCTAAGCATAAACATGCATTTATAAAAAGAACACCCTGTATGTCAAAATAGAAATTATATCAGTCAAAATAGAAGAATTTCCTATGACAGTTCAGGGATTTGTTAATATTGTTGCGAATAAAAATTCTTTTATAATTAAGTATAATGATCTTCGGATATAATAACAAAATTTAAATTTATTATTTATATTGTAACATAGTTATTTTCATCATTTTTACTTATGTACAAAGTTTAATAAAAACCAACCAATGAAATGTCATATTGATTGATGACACCAATTTAGCAATCGAAATGAATTGTTTGAGTAGATCCTGTTTAAGATTCAAACCAATCGGAGAAGAAGGAAACTCTGGTATCCAGGAAGTCAGATTTTGGTTGCTAAGAGGGAGAACTATCAATAAATTTTTAAAAAAAAGAAAGAGTTGGTTGTTCAGAGCTGAATGGAAGAGATCTCCATATTGAATTTGGGGAGAGATTTTATGAATTATTGACAAAATCATAAATAATATAATTTAAAACGTAAAGAGAAACATATCTTACAAATGTAAATTATCTATTTGTATATTTTGCGTGTTCGCAACAAAACATATTTTGAATTATCCACATAAAAAACTTTGTTCCTAGTTCCCGAATCTGTAATTACTTAAATACATCCTGCAGTTAACAATTATAACATCAACAGTGTTTCCTGTATGCTGTGTGTAGCAGTTTTTGATTTATAGATAAACCTTGTTGGAGTTTTAAGGTTTAAATCTCTTAACGACTGTATTGCAGTCCTGACCTGACTACATCAGTTTCAACCCCGAACTTTATTCTTTGCTGAAACAATGAAGAAAAAACTATTGAACTGAGGTAAGACTCTCTACTTCTTTGTAAATTAGATAGTATTCAAGTGTTTATTTAGATTTACGGATTACTTACATGCTTGTTAATTGTTCATTCACTATTATTTTTAAATCATCTTCATTTACTCATCCATAATTGGCTTCGAAATTATATAACTTCCTCAGATTTTAAAATAAAATAACATAACCTAAATTTGCGTTACAACAACAAATAATTGTTATCTTTGCACCAGTCACAAATATGTCTTGTCTGGTATTTCCAAGCCAAATCATGATTCAAATTTATCATATGTAAATTCACCCATTTTATGTCCTTTTATTATATTTTTATATGTTGAAAGTTATTAAACTGTTCACTAATTTGAGTTTGACGCTTATTTAAATTGTCCTTAAAATATTCTGCGGAAAAACAAAGGCCTTACTCAGAACCCTGTTTGTTTACAAATTAATAATAAAAAGATTTATCATTTTCAATTCAGTGTAAAACAGTCCATGCCATCTATTGAGCTATAGCCGAAGTAAGTACTGAAGCAAGACCTAAAGTAATATCCGAGGTAAATCGAATTAGCATATAATAAAAAACTTATTAAATAGAATTATCAAATACACAGATTAAAAATATTAACATAATATATATATATATATATATATATATATATATATATATATATATGGACCGAGAAAGATGACGTTTATGCTATCTGCCGTGAAAAAACACAATGTGATGTAAACACTATTAGTAGTATTAGTAGTTTTGTATAATCAGCGTTTTTAAATGTTCATTTTTTAAAACTGATATTAAATGTTTGTGATGTCGTCATCAAAAGTATCTTTCTGTATTCATAATGGCTGTTCAAATATGCTGTATAGAAATACTACGCCGTTGAAATTTTATAGTTTCTCCGAAAATTCATTGAACACTGCGTGGATAACCTTAAAACGTCAAAAATAGATAAATGCAGTAAAAGCCGATATGTAATTAAAATGTTCTAATTAAAACATTTTGTTAAGTATTATTTTGTGTATAATCAGTATGATACTACAATTGGCAGCAATAATTAAATACTATTAAGGGGAAGAAAGTAAACATTTGTACAAAACGAATCACTTCAAGTTTTTTAATTACATTTCAGAAAACATCGGGAGGGTTGGGAACCAAATATAAATACTAGAATTTGCAGTGCTCATTTTGTCAATAATCAAAAATCAGATAATTCTCTACACCCATCTTACATTGTAACAGTTTTATTTTGTACTAGTGTGCCTAAGCGGTATATCCAACTGTATTCGATTATTATATTGTTAACTTGTGATTTACTCCGTAAATCAAGTTTAAATACCTAATTCAGTTATTTATTACCCTTACTTAATAACACATTCCTATTGATCAACATTAGTATATTGAAATAGGTAGTCTGTTAGAATTACGTAGACCAAGAATTCTACCACATAATCTGTGGTAGATGTTAAATATATTATTACACCCTGTATATGGTTGTTAATAACGTTATTAAGTCACTTCTTACCTTAGTTCAATTCATATTAACCATTCATAGTTTTAAACAGGTTGGCAAAGATAGTCTCTGAGGTAGACATAACTTGTAGGTATATTTTGTTCGAGTAAATATTGACATATTCTAGTTCCTCCAAATAAACCGTTTTAGTATGGTATTCCATTAGTTATATTAATTGTTTCTGACTTCAAGACCTTGTACGAGTGGTATAATATTCCAGTAAAGGAGTATGTTTGTCTGATATGCCGTAAGTCCATAAGTTTTAAGGAAGGTTTCATATCTTCTTAAAATTGAGTTTCCCATGTTCAGGTTAACTCAAGGTTATTTTACGGATTGTACTATTCAGTACCGTGCACTCAAATTGAGATGACAAATATTGAGACTGGAGAATTAATTAGATATTATAAATCCATTTTCATGTTATGATTTTGAAAAATGACATTTAATGATTAGATATTTAGACTGACAGATAACCTCGATATACGGCGAGGCAATTTTTCAAACGTCACATTGTTTAGTGATGATGTAGATGGTGTCAACCATCGATTTTATGGCGACTTGCGCGTGTAGAGTAAATAGTTATCAAAATTAAGGAGTATAGGGATTTATTTAAAATTAGGATACAATGGAGGCATTTGTGAGATATTAAATTACACATGCCCAAGGTTATTTGAGTTACATTAAATTGCTCACAATCTCTTCAGGTGGCACGATGATGTCATCAGATAGGTTGGCAGGGATGAAAGGAACTAACTGTTGACAGTGTATTTTTCTGATTTGAAAAATAGGAAGGGGAACACGTTTTTCATTCTCTTCAAGTTTGAAGCATAGCAGTTTTGGGGTGAGATATTTGGTTTAAAAAAAAAACCCTTAACGTGGCGTTTGCCATCCCTCAGTTTGGGGATATTTATGTCTAACCCCTTAGACATATTCACCGACAAGAGTAACTTCGTTGGCGTATTTTGTTTGAGCCGAAGTTGGAAAGAGTTGTGGAAGAAAGCGGTGACCATTTTGTTTTGGGATCTACACTCTGTGTGCTGAACTTGTGCGTATGATTAATTTGAATGAGGCTGGGGTTGAGACCCTGTTGCTGTTGGTGGCATTATGGTTCATATTCTTCATATTCTTTGCTAATGACCCTTCAGGATTGGAGGGTTGTTTGAATGGGTGTGATGTCTCCAGTATTATTGGTAGCCATGTCCCGGAAGATTCATTGAGAGGGGCCGCTCTGAGGAATTTCCCTCATAAGCGAGGTGGTAGCAGAACGATTGGGAAGCGGAATACCCTAGAAAAGATGTTTTGTCGTCCGGAGCTAGGCGAGGGATGGACAACCGTTACCTCACTCCTGGTTTGAGTTTTATTATTTTTTTGATATTATATGTCCGATGGACTTTTAAATTGATTCGTCGTTACTGCGATTAAGTAAGAAACTTTTATGTTGGGTCTTTTCATTTAATCAAAACATATTTATGATCTTCAATTATGAATAAGTAGTAGTAGATACCGCTGGCACTAGGAAGTCAAACAATTTATACAGGAATGTAATCAGATTATCTTTCAAACTTTAAAATTTGTATAGAATTCACTTCTCCCTTATAGTTGATAAATTAAGAGTCTGTGTCGGTGACTTTATTTCCCTGGCGTTACGTTTTTTAAATATATTCATTTTAAGATTACTGTGCAATGTATTATACATAGTGGTTCATTGTGTAGTAGTGACTTGGAGCAGGTCAATCAATGACTATTGTAAGGGTTGAAATTGACAGTAAATTCATATGAAGGAGTGCCTTATGCATTGACCTTATATAATTGTCAATCGTACACCTGTCTTTCGCCTTGGTACCAAAGCTAATGACCAGTACATATTAATATTTTGTGGTATGAATCATTAATTTCTTCCTATATAGGTAACGCAGAAAACCTTTTGACCTGGGAATGTAAAATACTTTGGACAATGATAATCTTGATCAACATTTAAATATTTCTAGTTGTAGATACCCTGTTAAGCAGGCTTTACCTCGTTCATTTGTTATTATTATTTACTATTACTAGTTACTATTTCACATTTAGCTTGAAAGCATTTTAAGGGAATTTTGGGACATAATGTTATAACCGGAGTCATATTTTGTAACTTGAAGTTTTTCAATTATCTGTTACACTTATTTAAAATTATATTTATATGGTGGTAACTGAAAATCACTTAAGCATTTGTAATACCTTCTTAAGTAAGTAAATGCTTTATAGTTTTTTATATAATCACACTGCTAGACAACTTGTAGTATTTTTGGCAACTGATTGGTGAATAGAAGATCATAAGTGAGGTTGGACTTTTATTCTTCTTTTCCATTTGCTGATTTAGGTGGGAAATAGAGCGTATTAGGCAAAAGAAATCAGCTGGCGCCTGGGTAATATAATAAGAGGTTTTGTAGATAATCTAACGAATTATAGTTGATATCCCAGTAATTTTTGGGACCACGCCCGTCTCCTCTGAAGTTTAGCCGCGGACATAGATTGACAACTGGGACAATCTTAACTTTTTCACTTATAACTCCCCCTTGGTAGGTATTAAGGTTAAGGGGAGGTTATAACATACCAACAATTTTTCCTGGCAAAGAAAATAAAAAGATCTGTTCATTTTTAGCATTTTGTAGGTTGTTTATTACAATGTTTACATTACAATGTTTTTCTTATTTAACACCAGGGCGCTTTACTTTCGACAGAAGTGCTGCCTCTATAGTTCCGTCTCGATCCCTATATACAAGATTGGTTTGGTATGATTTTACTTTTCCGCCTAACCTATCTAATATGCGAGAAAGGTATTTGTTTAACCCAAAAACTTCTGGAATTTTGGATTTTTGAGTTATTTTTACGTTTTCCACCAAAAACAACAAGATAAAACGGTTTTTAGACAAAAAAATCCTGCGTGTATGTCGTCGTCGGCCACTTTTCGTAACATGGTATTGTTAGCACGATACAGCCTCCGGAGTGCAACAAGTCACCAATTTTATAATTGAATATTGTTCAAAATATCTCACCGATGAATCCTATTAATTTTCAACTCACCAGAGGCAGTACAACGGGTGCTATGGTACTTGAAGTACGACATTTTTGGAGAAATTTTAATTTGTTAGTACAATACAGCCTCTGGAGTGTAGAAAAGTGAGCAATTTCATGATTAGATATTATTCAGGGCATCTCACAGATAAACTCTATTGATTTTCAGCTCACCAGACCTAGTACAACAGGTGCTATGGTACTGGATGTCCGACATTTTTTGAGAAATTCAAGTTTGTACGCAGGATACAGCCTCCGGAGTGCAACAAGTCACCAATTTTATGATTGAATATTGTTTAGAACATTTTACATATGAACCATACTGATTTTCAGCTCACTAAAGCCAGTAGAACGGGTGCTATGGTACTTGAAATACGACACTTGAGTCATTTTTGGAGAAATTTCAGTACTATAGCACGATGCAGCCACTGGAGTATCTACAAGTGACCAATTTTATAATTGAATATTATTTAGGGCATCTCATAGATAAATTCTATCGATTTTCAGCTCACCAGATCGAGTACAACGGGTACTATGGTACTAGATGTACGACATTTTTGGAGAAATTTAACTTTGTTAGCATGATACAGCCTCCTGAATGCAACAAGTCAGCAATTTTATGATTGAATATTATTCAGGACATCTCACAGATGAAACTTATTGATTTTCAGCTCACTAGAGCCTGTACAACGGGTGGTATGGTACTTGAAGTACCAAATTTATGACATTTTTGGAGAATTTTCAGTATGTTATTACGATACAACCTCTAGACTATCTACAAGTGACCAATTTTATAATTGGATATTATTCAGAGCATCGCACAGATGAATTCTATTGATTTTCAGCTCACCAGAACTAGTACAACGGGTGCTATGTTACTAGATGTACGACATTTTTGGAGAAAGTTCCGTTTGTTCGCACGATATAGCCTCTGGAGTACCTACAAGTGACCAATTTTTTAACCGGATATTATTCAAGACATCTCAGATAAATTCTATTGATTTTCAGCTCACCAGATCCTGTACAAATGGTGGTACAGTACTTTAAGTACGACATTTTTGTCATTTTTGGAGAAATTTTAGTTTGTTAGTACGATACAGCCTCCGGAGTGCAACAAGTCACCAATTTTATAATTAAATATTGTCCAGGATATCTCATAGATGAACTCTATTGATTTTCAGCTCATTAGACCCAGTACAACGGGTACTATGGTACTTGAAGTACGACATTTTTATCATTATTGGAGAATTTTTAGTTTGTTAGCACGATACAACCTCTGGAGTATCTACAAGTGACCAATTTTATAGTTGGATATCATTCAGGGCACCTCTCAGATACATGCTATTGATTTCCAGCTCACCATATCCAATACAACGGGTGCTAGATGTACGACATTGTTGTCATCTTTGGATAAATTTAAGTTCATTAGCACGATGCAGCCTCTGGAGTGCAACAGGTTACCAGTTTCATGATTGAATATTATTCAGGGCATCTCACAGATAAATTCTATTGATTTTAATTTCACCAAATCCAGTACAATGGGTGCTATGGTACTAGAGGTACGACATTTTTGTCATTTTTGAGAAATTTCGATTGCTAAATTGGTGTCATCAATCAATATGACATTTCATTTGTTGGTTTTTATTAAACTTTGTACATAAGTAAAAATGATGAAAATAACTATGTTACAATATATGTCAAAAAGCACAAAATAAGGTGTATGATAGCGATAAAGTTCTCGGCCCACTATAAAAAACTATACCAAGACCGTAATTGGAACGTATCAGGCACGGAAAGCAGCACGGTACGCTCTCCATGTATGGCATAGCGACGGTGTTGGTCGATGATGATACGGGCTAATGGCCATTGTCTCATTTTTTTCAATACCAAAAATATTTTTCGCCTGACATGTTGCTATGACAATCATAATATGATCCGTTGTAGTGGACAGAGAACTTAAAGGTCTTCGCTCAGTACACCATACCGTGCCATGACCGTAAGCGGACGTCTATAGGACAGTACCAGTTTCATCAATCCCGATTTGCAAACAACGCGGTGTAATTTATATTCTTTTTACAAAAATTATTATTTCTGTAACTGTGTGATTGAAAATGGCTCTTTGTAAATATAACAATAGATAATTAACTGATTGCCCTTATATTAGATGAGGAAGAAGAAACAGAAAGAAAGACGGTATTGAATTAGCGATATTGTGAAAACCTAAAACTCTGAAGGAGAATACTGGACAATATATCGACAACTCGTTGATAATGAAGAAAAGTTCTACCATTATTACTTTTCCGCCCAACCTATCTAATATGCGAGAAAAGTATTGGTTTCCCCTAAAAAAATTGGAATTTTGAAATTTTTTTTTGAGTTGTTTTTACGTTTTCCATCAACAACAACACGAAAAACAGGTTTTTAGAAAAAAAATCCGTCGTTGTCGTCGGTCACTTTTTCTTACATGTCTTGTTAGCACGATACAGCCTCCGGAGTGCAATAAGTCACCAATTTTATGATTGAATATTGTTAAGGACATGTCATACATGAACCCTATTGATTTTCAGCTCACCAGAGCCAGTATAGCGCGTGCTATGGTACTTGAAGTACGACATTTTTGTCATTTTTTGAGAAATTTCAGTTTGTTAGCACGATACAGCCTCCGGAGCTCAACAAGTCACCAATTTTATAATTGAATATTATTCAGGGTATCTCACAGATAAACCCTATTGATTTTCAGCTCACTAGAGCCAATACAACAGGTGCTACAGTACTTTAAGTACGATATTTTGGTCATTTTTGGAGAAGTTTCAGTTTGTTAGCACGATACAGCCTCCGGAATATATACAAGTGACCAACTTTATGATTAGATATTATTCAGAGCGTCTCAAAGATGAACCCTATTGATATTCAGCTCACTAAAGCGAGTACAACGGATACTATAGTACTTGAGGTACCAAATTTTTGTAGTTTTAGGAGAATTTTCAGTTTGTTAGAACGATACAGCCTCCAGAGTGCAACAAATCACCAATTTTGAATGAATATTGTTCAGGACATCTCACAGATTAACCTTATTGATTTTCAGCTTACCACAGCCAGTACAACGGGTGTTATGGTGCCTAATGAACCACATTTTGGCCATTAATGGAGAAATTCCGATTTGTTAGCACGATATAGCAATCGGAGTGTTTACAAGCGACCATTTTTCCGACTGGTTATCGTTTAGTACGTTATACAAATGAACCTCACTGATTTTCAGCCCACCAGTGCCCCTAAAACGGGTCCTATAAATTCAGATATACCACATATTTGGTCATTTTTGGAGAAGTTTCGGTATTTTAGCAAGATATATCCTCCGGACTGCGGAAAAGTTGGTTTTATTCTTTTAAACCCTTTATCTTGATAAGTTTCCTCCATTCTTTATTAGTGTTTATATGTACTTTTGATCTCACCATCCCATAGAGCAGCCATTTAATGCTGCCAAATCATGAATTATATCTTTTTGTTAGAGATAATTTATTATTTCTTATTATCTTTATTATCTTAACGGGCATAAAAGTAATAATAAAGAATTAATATTGATAAATTATAAAAAATTCCTTTCACCCCTATTTTCCAACGTCAAAACCACTTAACTAACCTAAAAATTTTATCCAGCTAAAAACATTTTATTCCCGGATCTAGAAAGTATTTTTACCATCCAAAAATTCACAATTGAAGTAAAATGTGAAGGAAATGAATTCATATATACTCTCACCTTTTAATTCCTTGAAGAGTATTACCATAAAGGGGCAGTTAATTATCTTGAATCCTTTGAACAACATGGCGCCGAATGTCTTAAGGCAATAAAACAAGCCTACAATTAGTACACCTTTCTTATTATCAACCAGACAAATACTCATAAAATTAGGCCAGTGAAAAGTTTAACGGAATGAGTTTTTAGTCGACATGGCAACAGCAGTGTGTTAATATTCGGCATTCATAATAATATGTTATTGTTTGACAAAAAAGAACATTATTAAAGTATCTTTATTTTTCTATGCCTTCATATATTATATATTAATTCATTAGAAGATAATTTTTTTTTTTATTAATCTCCTTTTTTATATACTATTTATAACGTAGATTCCAACAGTTTAAATTTCTGTCTGAATTTAAGTTTACATTTGATTTAGTGACTGGCCTAAAATTCATTTTGTCGACTCACTTGGTCCACTATTTTATAGCCCAAAATCTGGTACCTGACTTGGGGAAGAAAACAATTGTCGGTCTACATGGTCCATAAAAACAGGCTTAAGTTCTATTGTGTTGAATATTTGACATGTTACCTATATTTTCAAATTTAATAACTGTTTTTATAAGCAGGTGGATAACAACAATCGGTATCGATGACAATGACATTGATATTCGTTTTTGTTTCAGATTTAATTATACTAACAAAACAATAATAAATTTGATGATAAAATAACAATTTAATCTATAAAAGTTAATTTTTATTGAAGAAACATGTTTCTAACCGTTTTAAAAACAATAATATCAATAAAAAAACATCAAGGTAGAGAATGAAAAAATGTATAAAAATATTTAAATGTTTGTGTTAAAATTGATGTTTGACATTGTTGCGGTAATTAAGTAGTAGTAACAAACGATTCTTAATTACAGGTACTTTGGTAATACCTAATTTTCTTCTATGTTTAAATAATTAAAATTTGTGTTTATATCTAAATGTTGCTACTGTAATAATTCCGTAAATGTAATATTTAAAATAAAATAATCATTAATCTTACTGTGCTAGTCCATCAATATGCACATACAGGGTGAGATTTCAAAGCGACATTATTGCCCATGCTGGAGGTGCGAATAGATTTGTTTCTTACGGATTATTAATTTTTATATCAGATATGTGAAACAGCAATAACTTTGACTTTAGAATAAAGTTATTTACAGCAACTTAGTCAGGTGACTACCATGATGAATCAACATGTCAAATTATTAGAATTGGCTGAAGAAAAAATATTGCCAAATTTACCACAATAGTCAGTTTTTATCATAGATAACGCATCTTACCACAATGGCAAAGTTGAAAAAGGATCCCACTTCGTCTACCCGAGAACCAAATTTAATAACATTGCAAGATGAAAAAGTATGTTTTTACCAGGTATACTTTTTATGAATCTCCAATATATAGTGGAATAATTTAGAAGTAGTTAGTTTCATTTATAACAGGCGCAACCCCTTGCGGGGTTGCGCCGCATAAATGCTTTCTGGATGGATCAATCCCCGTCATTTCTGTTCTTAGTTTTTTTCCGTCCAACGATTCCTATTATTCTTAAATTGTCCTCTACTTCTTTCACCCACTTACATCTGGATCTTCCTTGCCTTGTCCTACCTCCTGTTCCCACTGTAACATTGAGTAAATGATTGCTTGCTCTCCTCCTCTCCATACATGGCTGAAGCATTTTATTCTTTGCCTCCTTATTTTCTTACTACATCTTCCTCGTTAATTATCAGTATTTAATGGTTCATACATTGCTTGTATTCATTGCCGTCAACTGTTATTGGTCCTACAATTGTTCTCATTTTTTTTTCGTTTCACTATCCTCAATTCCTCTTCATCTCTTTTTGTCATTGTAATCATCTCTGCTCTATACATTATCACAGGTATTATCATTGTGTTGTGAATGTTAGTGACTTTTGTTAATAGTTTGCTTTTTAGTAGTTTCTTATTGTAATCGTATGATATATTGGCTGCCATTATTTTTCCGTCTATTTCTGATCTTCATTTTCCATTACCTCTGATCGTGACTCCCAGATATTTGAACTTTTCCACTTCCTCAAATTCATATTCCCCTATTTTTATCATTCTCTTTTCACAACGTTTTCCAATTCTCATCATCTTTGTCTTGCTGCTATTTATTTTTAATCCCACCTTTTCCAGTGGCATTTGTTTCAGAGTATTTATTTTTTCGTTACTATCACTATATCATCTGCATATGAGATAATTTGGCCCCCGCTCATTCTTAAATGCCCCTTATTTACGTTTGTCATAATATGCTCTAGGGCTAAATCGAACAGTGTCATTGAGAGGCCGTCACCATGTCTTACACGTCTATTAGCTACAAAGTCTTCTATTCGCCTTTATTTGTAAGTATATTCACCTTTGACTGATTCATAGTCATTACAATTAATCTTCTTAACTTAGTTTCTATCCCCTATTTTTTCAGTAATTTCATCCGATTACCTCTTTTTACTGAGTCAAATGCATGTTGGAAGTCTATAAATAGCATTTTCCTACGATCACTACCTAAAGTAGGCTTTTGCACACTCAAATATAACCGCAAAGTTGATGTTTTCCGTGATCTGTCATAATTTGACATTATTCCCGCTCTAGAGCCTACTTTTCCGCTCGCATGTTTTCATTCACAATAAACTAAAGCAAGTTAAGTGAATAATAGGTATATTAATAGTACATTATACACCAAGAGACTAAAGTGACCCATTTAATCCCGTGGTTGGGTCCCATTTAATCCTCGAGAGAATCAATCCATATACATTTTCAATAAAAATAGATACTAGTTAGGATGGACTTTTACGAAACTTGGCTGGGCATCGAGGATGCACTTTTATGGAATGAAACTTGGCTGGGTATCGAGGACGGACTTTTATGAAATGAAATTTTGCTGGGCATCGACGACGGACTTCCATTTTTTTGTAGTAAGTCAAAGTGCGCCAATAAAAAAATAAACGGTTTTAAAGATTAAAACTAACTTTTCCACATGTGTGGCCCTGAACAATATTCTATCATAAAATTGTTACTTGTATACACTTCGGGGGATGTATCGTGCTAACAAACCGAAATTTTCCCAGAAATAACCAAAAATTTAGTATATCTGGATTTATAGGACCCGTTGTACTCGTTCTAGTCAACTGAAAATCAATAGGGTACATCTGTGAGACACCTCGAACAATATTCAATCATAAAATTGATCAATCGTATACTCTCTGGAGGCTGTATCGTGCTAACAAACTGAAAATTATCCAAAAATGACAAAAATTTGGTACTCCAAGTACCATAGCACCCGTTGTACTAGCTTTAGTGAGCTGAATATCAATAGGGTTCATCCTTGAGATGCTCTGAATATTATCCAATCATAAAATTGGTCACTTGTATATACCCCGGAGGCTGTATCGTGCTAACAAACTGAAACTTCTCCAAAAATGACAAAAATATCGTACTTAAAGTACTGTAGCACCTGTTGTATTAGCTCTGGTGAGCTGAAAATCAATAGGGTTCATCAGTGAGATGTCCTGAATAATATTCAATCATAAAATTGATGACTTGTTGAACTCCGGAGGCTGTATCGTGCTAACAAACTGAAATTTCTCAAAAAATGACAAAATGTTGTACTTCAAGTACCATAGCACCCGTTGTACTGGCTCTGGTGATTTGAAAATCAATAGGGTTCATCTGAGACATGTACTTAACCATATTCAATCATAAAATTGCTGACTTATTGCACTCCGGAGGCTGTATCGTGCTAACAAGACATGTAAGGAAAAGTGGCCGACGACAACGACGACGACGACGACATACACACAGCATTTTTTTCTAAAAACCATTTTTTCGTGTTGTTGATGGAAAACGTAAAAATAACTCAAAAATTTTTTTCAAATTTCCAATTTTTTTTGGAGTAAACCAATACTTTTCTCGCATATAGAAAGGTTGGGCGGAAAAGTAATAGCGTAAAGCATTCGTGAATAACTGGTCTTTCAAACATGCGCAATTTTTCGAGCGCGACGGCGCAGTGTTATAAGTCCTTACAGATTAGACCGATTCAGACGTCATTTTGATTACTATTTTCTATCTTATAAACCCATCCAAAACACCTATGTTTATAGTTATAGTTAATATTTAAAAATATTCCAAAGTGTATAACTATACTCGATAGTCGAAATTGTGTAAAGTGAGTCAGAGCTATCTAATCAACACTTTGGTTAAAGCGCAGTTGCCATATGTATTCTAGAGAGAAATGCTGTATTTTATAAATACACTTCAAATCCATTGTGTCAATATTTCAGGTACAAAAGATGCAATGTAATTAAGTCAATACCAATTTAATATATTTATTTCAAATTTCAAGCAGACTAATAATAATTAGTTTACTTGAAATGTGAAATAAAGTGTTTATGTATATTTCTTGAACGCAAAGTTTGTTGTGAAAAACTCGCCGATTTGACAATGTTGGAGAGTCGCTTCAATGTTCCGGCTTTGAGAACGAGATAGATAGATCGAGCTACGCGAATGAGACAGTGATAGTAAACAGTTATGTGAGGTGTTTATTCTCTTCATGAGCGTAACATCAGTATTTGTGTTGTGGTTTTGTGTGATAAATCGGTTATTATTGGTATTTATTGTAATATTTATATCGGTATATTTAGTGACAATAATGGCGGAGTGTAGCGGTGTTAGCGATAAAAAACGGCGTCGTAACAATTTAATTCGGGAAGAAAAAGTCCTCATATTAAATGTGTACGAAGGACTGCGTGCCATGGACAAACAGTTGGGTGTTAGTGACGCTGTGATTAAGTGCAGTTATTTAACTAAAGTTTCTGAGAGTACTATATACAATATTCTAAAGAAATCGCGGGACGGATCTTTGACAAGAGAACGAGGTGAAAACTGTAAACCGGAAAGTAGGGGAAGAAAGAAAATTGTTTTGGACGACCAAACACGGAATGCTATACGTAGGGAAATACATTCTTTTTATTTTAGGAATGAAATCCCCTCGGTAGCTAAATTGAGCAAGGTAATAGAAGCTGATGATACTTTACCAAACATCAGTGATAAAGTTTTGAGACGAACTTTAAAATTAATGAATTTTCGTTACCAAACAAGAAGTAGAAACAGTGCCTTAATTGAACGAAATGACATTGTGGAATGGAGGAGAAATTATTTAAAACAGATACGACAGTTTCGTAACGAAGGACGGCACATATATTATCTTGACGAAACATGGTTAAATGAAGGCCACACTGTGTCAAAAGTGTGGCAAGACATGAATATACGAAGCAATCGACAAGCCTTTATGGAGGGTTTCTCTTCCGGTTTAAAAGCTCCCTCTGGGAAAGGACGTCGACTGATTATCACTCACATTGGCAGCGAGGAAGGATTTGTAGAAGGTGGATTACTAAGTTTTCAGTCCAAAAAAACTGTCGATTACCATGAAGAGATGGATGGTAACCGGTTTGAAACATGGTTTAGATCAATTTTAACAAAGGTAACTCCTGGTTCAGTGATAGTTATGGATAATGCTTCATACCACTCTCGTCGACTGGAGCAAATACCTACTTCAGCTAGCCGCAAGAGGGTTATAATTGATTGGTTAGAGAGTAAAAGCATTCCGCACAACGAGGCAATGCTAAAAGTTGAATTATTATCTCTCGTACGGAAACATAAAAGCAGTTATATTAAGTACGTTGTCGATGAAATGGCGAAAGATTTCAACGTCTCAGTTGTTAGACTTCCTCCCTACCACTGTGAGTTAAACCCCATCGAGCTGGTTTGGGCCCAAGTGAAAAATTATGTTGCGAGAAAAAACAGTACATTCAAAATGGCTGACGTTGAGAAACTGTTTGACGAGGCGCTGCATACCGTTACTGCTGAGAGTTGGCGTAAATGTATTCAACACGTATTAAAATAAGAAATAAAGTTTTGGGATTTAGACATACGTGTAGAAGTAATGACGGAACCACTCATTATCGATATAGGAGGAGAAAGCGATGATTCTGAGGAGTCGTCAGGGAGTGATACCGCTTCCAGTTAGTCAGACATTTTACAAGTGACCTCGCAACATACCTATACTTATTGGTAATTTATTTTGGTCTTGACAAACAACTTTTTTTTAGTTTTAGTAGTAGTAAGATGGAATTGACTTTTAAACATTTTTTTATTTTGTTTTAACTTACTTATGAACAACTTGTGATAAGTTATTATTTCAAATGTTAAAAATTGAAATTCCAGATATTTCAGTATTCGCACCCTTAAACTATGATACGCTCATGGAGTTCACTTTAAATCGGTAGATAACCGATGACGTCACTTTACAGAATTTCGACTATCGACTTTTTTATATACATCTTATTATAGCTCATCCTTAAAAATGTGTATTATTCTTGGTAACACCCTGTATATACATAATGATACCTACCATAATAATTTCGTATTTCTGTTCTTTCAAATTTAAACGCCAGAGCGTACAAGAACATTTTCTATTTATTTTTTATTTAGGACTATTAAGAACCCTTCAAAAATGATGCGCTCATGAAGTTCGCTTCTGCAACTGATTTTATGGACAGTAAGAGCGATGAGTCACTTTACAGAATTTCGACTATCGAGTATAATTACTTCCAATATTTTTCGAACCTCAATTTGTTTAACCTTGTAAATGTCATCTTAATGTCGTTTACGACTTTTGTAAGCTTTAAATTGTCATTAGTTGCTTTTACGCCGTTTTTGATAGATCAAGTTAATTTTCTTCTCGAAACCTTGACTCAAAACATCAAATTGCAAGAGGTTATGGACACAGGACACGCGTGAGACACCATTGTAGCTTCTGGAGTTTGTAATTTGTTGAATTTTGGTGTTAATAAGTGATATCATGAGCCAGCTTCCGCTGATCGAGCATATAAAAGGGCACGAGAACTATGGTACGTGGAAATTCGCGGTACAGATTTATTTAGAATACGAAGAGCTTTTGGATGCAGTAAAAGGCTACTTCGTGTTTTTTTCATTATTTGTTTAAAAATAAGGTGATCGTAGAAAAAATCTTGTGTGCAATTCGAGCAGAAAGTGCGTTGCCGCTTTCGGCAGATTGCCCGCGCTCCACTACGCGTCGCGCGGGCAACTCTCTGCCTCAAGCGGCAAAGTATCACTTTCCGCTCTCAATACACAAATAGCTATTCTATTTCCAATTTGTATTCATGGGCTTTTTCCATTAGCTGCTTGATAGTATAAATAGCATCAGTAGGGAACTTTCCATTTTTTTCTGTATTCATAATACCATTTAGTTGGGACATGGTAAATTCGGTCCCAGTAGGTAGCAGATTAAATTAAAAATTAAATTTTATACCCTTTTATCGGTAAGTTAATTCCCTCCCAACCAGAGTTTTACGATACTGAGAAGCTTAATCTCTTTCGTAGAATGAAGTAATTATGGTAAGTATGGGCTTTTCCGAAAATAGTAGCAATTAGTAGGTAAATGAATACTATAAATACATGAAATGGATTGAAATATATACCATTTAGTTGCGTATGTTTCCCCAGTTTACATATTAGTCGATTCAAGTATTCTTTGTAGTCTGGCACCATGGATCTTAATATTATTTTGAGTGAAAAAGGAAAGCGTATAGTAGTTATGAATAACTATAAGTATAGTTTTCAACAAATTTTAAAAAGTGGCGAAAAGCGGTGGACGTGTATAAATAAAAAGTGTAGATCTTATTTGCTTAGTATGGGTGAAGTGGACAATGTAACTGTTACAAAGCATGTAAAGGATCATTGCCATAATGCAAATATAGAACAGTTGAACCGCCAAATTGTAAGCACTTCTTGTAGAAGAAAGGCTATTGATGATTTATCGTAGAAGCCTGCAAAAATCATCCGCCGGGAGCTTCAAGAACATCTGCCTTCAACGATCAATACGTCAGACGTTGCGTTAATAAGGATTTGTATAATGCTCGTCGAAAACTGCTTCCACAATTGCCAACACAAGTATTCAACAAACTTTCGACACTCTGGCAAAGATCAACATTGAAACATCCAGAGGTGAACATTTTTTACTTTTTAATGATGCAGCTGATCAAATCGCCGTCTTTTCTTGTAAATCAAATATTCAATTTATCGGAAAAGTCAGACGAATTTATTTAGATGGAACATTTAATTACTGTCCACAATTTTTTTGTCAGTTTTTCACGATATACGGGTATTATAACGGCCACTATATCCCTCTGATTTTTTCTCTATTACCCAACAAACGGAGTGAAACGTACCAAAAATTATTTAATATTGTAACAGAGATCTGCATCAAAAATAGTGTTGATTAGATATTTCTGAAATTGTAATCGATTTTGAAAAAGGTATCCATAAGGCTGTAGAACAAGTTTGGCCATTAGCTCAAATAATCGGATGTCGATTTCATCTGTTGCAGGCATGGTATAGAAACATTCAGCAAATTGGTTTAATATCTGCCTACAAAGATGAATGTTCCGATGCGGGGCGATGGCTAAAAATGACTTTTGCCCTAACTTTCTTAAATCCTGTAGAAATCAGGGATTGTTTTGTATTCGATCTGCTCTCAATAACACCAGACGATGAAAAGATTCAAATGTATTCCGATTATTTGATAGATAATTACATATCTGAGGAGTCACTATTCCCTCCTTCACTTTGGGCTACAAACTCAGCAGAACTTACACGGACTACGAATACATGCGAATCTTTCCATAGACAATTTAACGATTCGTTTTACAAGTCTCATCCAAACATTTTTGTTTTAGTTAATAAACTTGAAGAGTTCCAAATCGAATTACAAATTGTACATTCGAATACTAAAATTACCGATAGTAAATTTAAAAACCGTCAAAAATGTATTACAAAAATGATTGAATCATATACGAAAAATAAGTCGTTTGCATTTTATTAAATGTGTCTCATTTCACTGTGGCGTTGAATTATTAGGTATACCTGTGTCTTGTAGCCTATTTCGTAATTTTCGAGAATTTGGTTTCTTAATATTATTAAATATATAATTGTATGTAATATCTTATATTTTTATAGGTATAAACAATATATATAGACATATCAATTCCGTTTATGTAAACTTTGTCAACAATGTAAATATTTTTATTTAATTTAATAAAACTAAAATTATTCAATATTACAGTTTTATTGCACTGGTCTAATCTTAAAATATTTTACCCGGGACCGAATTTACCTATACAGTTTCAGGTAAAAACAAAATTAGGGACCGAATTTAACCGTTATTTTTGACCCCTTTTGTCTTGGGAGGGAATTTGCATATCTCCATTTAGTTATCTATATAAAGAGTATTTATTCTCCAATAAATATTTCAAAAAATAAAAGATGTTTACAGTTTCGCATGTTTTAAATATATCTTTGACGATATTCCGACCCCCTTTAAAGACGTTTTGTACCACTCGGAAATTTGGGTTCTCCATAAACCTTGGACTTACTCAATTAGGTGCTGTAATAACATTGGTTAACAAATTTCTCTCGTTTCAGGTATCGTAATTAAAGACAGTCATACCAATATTAAGATACTTATAATACTTGAAAATATTTTTATTTAAATGAGAAACTTCGTGTACTGCTTTGTTACAACATGACCAGTTCTAATCACTGCATATTCAATTTACTTTATTTATTGCTTTCTTATTATTTACTAATTAGTATGTTTGATATTTTGCACTTTTTTATAAAATTTATCTTTTCATATAATTTTTTAATAAACCTAATTATTTGTTTCAACTATTTACACAAATTTTAGCATATTTATGGTTCTTGTACCAATTTCAAATAAACCTTGAAATAACGAAAAAAAAATTTACTTAATATTTGTAAACAAAAAAATTCCTAACGTTTTTTTAAGGCCAACCACTAAAATACACACATATTCCTCTTAACACGGACTCTTTTATTTACTTTATTTATTGTCACTTGGAGTTATGTTCAAGTTCATGTTATACCATTTGCTTAAGCAGTACAAAACACGTTCGGCGGCATTTTTTTACCCCGTTTATTCTTGTGGATATTTAATAGAGATCGGACGGAGATCTTTTTGATCGGCCATCAAAATCAAAAACAATACTATCAGTTTTACATCAATCCGCCAAATCGTTACATTATACAGGGACAATCGATATAAACAAGAAAACTTGTGTAGATACTCGTCATACACTTGTCTCTTTTCAACAAGAACACGAGCGTAGCAAGAAGGAAGAAATTTATAATAATACATGGTTTCCCAACAAATATTTACCATATTCACGATAAAACAGATGTCAGAAAAAGCCTTTGATAGAGTACCTAGAGAAAGAATATGGAGAATACTAGCAGAAAGAGGATTAAATGGGAAACTGATACGAATAATACAAACGATTTATAACAACAACGAGAACGCAGTCATAAAAAATAACAAAATATCCGAAAATATTTTAATACAAATATAGGACTAAGACAAGAGGGGAGCCTAAGCCCGTTATTATTTATTATATACATGAACGAGATTATTAAGAGATGCACAACACTAAGTAAAAAAGAATGTGTAGGCCATTTGCAATTATGCAGAATAAACATCAGTGAGGGAGTATTTGCAGACGACGTGATATTAATAGCCACAAATGAAAAAGAGCTACAAGAAAATATGAATGTGTGGAATATGGTACTGTTAGATATGGGTATGAATATAAACAAAAATAAAACCAAAGTGATGATCATTGGAAGAGAAAAAGAAGAAATAAATATATACATAGACCCCGACAGAATAGAACAGATAAACATATTCAATAGCTTGGAACAATAATAGACGAAAACGGAACACAAGAAGCCGATATTATTAACAGAGTAGTTAAAACTAACAAACTATACTATGCCATAAACAATAAGTTCATGAATTAAAAAGAAATATCTGATGATACTAAATTAAAAGTATTCAAAACAATATACCGACCAATCCTCACATTTGGCTGCGAAACATAGATATTAACAGAACAACAAAAAAGTAAAATGCAGGCGATAGAAATGAAATATCTAAGAAGAGTAATAGGTGTAACAAAAATCATAAGAAATTTAAAAAAGTAAAATCCTCTTAGAAATGTCAGTGCTACTTTTATGGACAAGACGAAAGTATTCGGATTCGATACTGATTAGATCTAGATATGCAGCGAGATAAAAGATGTGGTGAATTTCTCTTTTATGGAAATATTGGAACCAGGATTTTTTTAAAAAACTCCGTGTTTACCGTCTATTAAATGCCCATTTCGAATAGCAAGTTGCTGTGAAGAGAATTTATTTGTGTGAATTTTTGGGCAATGGCATTAAATGGACTTTCGACACCATATATAAGACGTTTTTTATTCGTTGTTTTAAAATGAATACAAGCCTTAAATGTATAAGAAAAGTTCTGAAAAAAATTCAATCTCTGGGTACTGGATTTGTCTTCTTCGATAAAAAAGTTTTACAAAGTTGTTGGTTTGAAGAGTATGTGAAGTTGAAAAATATAAAAAAACAAAAATATTGGTTACAAAAATAACTAATCTGAAATAAGACAATCGTTTAAATTTGGTGAAAATATGCTATCCAGAAACATAGTAGATTGCGGATGGGTGCAGATTTTATTCCTTATAAATATCAAGATGGTTTACTCGAGGAAGTTAGAAATAGGAAACGACTGTTAGATACACCCTATATATATATGGTACATGTCTTCCTATTACATACAAAAAGAAGAAATAAGAGTTTTGTTTATGTTCCATGAATGCATGCTTTCATTATCGAAAACTGTTATGAAAGCATAAATTAATATTCTCTAATATATAAATAATAAGATTTATAGTCTATTTCAGAAAGCTATCGAGTAATAAAACCTCACTAGGTATACAAAGGGACTACAGAATGACCCAACGAGTATTTAAGCCCCTTTCATAGTTTGGCATTGATTTCATTGTAAAATATTTTCTTTTTATCAAGTGTAGGTAGTACCACCCGGGTTTGAGTAAATTTAGGGAATTGGACTATTATTATCCGTTCATAAACACTGAAAATGATGTGCCAAAGGCGTGCTGGTAGGATACTCGTAAAAGGGAAAGAATGGTATTCTAACAGAATAAAAATTAGGCATTATGTACATAGTATTAGGTACACTTATTTTTTATTAAACACTATACAAAAAATACATTATATAGAAATTAAATTATAAAAAAATCATTCGTCATCTCAGGAACTATCATCCCCTCTTGACGTTATAATTAACGGGTCGACGGTCCGATCGACCAAGTAGTCAAGATCCAGCATTTTCTCCTCTTCTTTAATGACATATAGGACAGCATTTTGCCAGTTCTCTGGTGTCACTTCCTCAATGGATTGATCAAAGAGTAGCTTGCGCCCATGTGGTGTAGACTAACTCGCGTCCGTGGCAGAAAGCTACACGTGCACCCTGGGTAATGCTAAATGAGTTAGAGCGATCTTCGGCAGCCAGACAATATCTCCGGATCTCCTGGCTACAATACATGAATTCACATACTTCAAAATCTCACAACCACGGCCCTTCTCAGGGCCAAACGACAAAAAACCTCGGAGAAATGATCCGAATTTGCCAAATAAACGCCGAAGGACTTAGCAGAGCCAAGAGTGAGTACATTTCAAAGCTCTTGCTAGACCAAAACATTGACATGGCCATTATCCAAGAAACCCACATCGAGAATGCAGACCAACAGCGCCAAAGAGGCAAAATTCTGGGTTTCGACCTACTGGGAGCCACCTATCATCGGTCCTATGGAAATGCGACCTATGTCCGAAAAGACATCGAAAACGCTATACTACTAAATTCCAGCATAAATTCAAACGTTCACCAAGTAATAACAAAAATAGCGGACATTACGGTCGCAAACATCTACAAACCACCACAAGCACCCTGGCCTGATAACGTTCTAGACACTTACCCACACCCTGCAATATACGTAGGCGATTTTAACAGTCACCACACTGAATGGAAATACCGTACCACAGATGAGAACGGCGAGCGCCTTGCCAACTGGGCAGCCTCACACGATCTCCACCTAATCTTTGATGCTAAAGAACGAAATACTTTCAGATCAGCTGCGTGGAACACTGAAACCAACCCAGACATTTGCTTTGCCTCAGAGAATGCTCTAAAACGCCCTATTCCAATGTCAAGAAAAGTCCTAGACGACTTTCCGCACAGCCAACATCGTCCTATAGTCCTCGAAATTGGAATTAAAATTCCGATAATCCACTCTACACCCAGGGCCCAGATGGAATTTTGGAAAGGCCCAATGGAATGAATTTGCTGTTCAGCTGGATAAAGTCGTTAGATGGATCCCCCCAGTGAGCAGCAACTATAATAGATTCGTAAAAGCCGTGATAACAACTGCGAAAAAGTATATACCTCGAGGATTCCGTAGAGAATATATACCGGGCTGGAACGCTGACACGGAGCAGCTTTACCAGGAATTCCAGAACAATGGAGACTCTGAAATAGCCGACGAACTCCTCAACCGCCTGGACACAGAACGGCTTAATAAATGGAAAGAAACAACAGGCAGCATGGACTTTAAGAGATCTAGCAGGAAAGCTTGGAGCCTTTTGAAGAAGCTGGGTAGCTCTAATCCACCAACCCGCGAACCACCGGAAGTATCAGCTGACCAAATCGCTGCAAGAGTCATAACACTCTCTAAGGCCCCAAGTATAAGACAACAGAATACACATATTAAGAAACAACTGACACTCCTCCGCCATACGACAACACCCCACCCAGAATTCTCCAAACCATTCTCTGCATTAGAGGTAGATAAGGCACTTGAAGACACCAAATCTGGCAAAGCTCCGGGATTCGACGGAATTCACCTCGAATTCCTCAAGAACTGTGGAAAACACACTCGAATGTGGCTGAGTAAATTCTACTCTGACATTTTACTGACAAGTTATATGCCAATGGAGCTTAAGAAATCAAAAATAATTGCGATTCTAAAACCAAACAAACCCAAGAACCTACCTGAAAGCTTTCGCCCAATAGCCTTGTTAAGCTCATGCTATAAGCTCCTAGAAAGGATGTTATCAAACCGACTGAGTCCTCTGATAATGGAGCATATTCCTGTTGAACAGGCTGGGTTTAGGCCCCACCGTAGTTGTGTCGACCAGGTGCTCAGCTTAACAACACACATCGAAGCAGGGTTTCAAAAACAGCTGAAGACAACTGTAGTGTATGTCGACCTAACAGCAGCATACGACACGGTCTGGAGAGAGGGGCTCCTCTACAAGTTTCTCAACGTGATACCATGCAGCCGAACAGCATCTCTACTGAACAACATGCTCTGCGATAGACCCTTCCAAATAATAACAGGAGGAAGCAGAAGCAAGATGAGACATCTCAATAAAGGGCTGCCCCAGGGCTCTGTACTTGTACCTGTCCTGTTTAATCTATATATTTCCGACACCCCACAGACATCGTCAAGAAAGTTCGGATATGCCGATGACCTAGCCCTTGCATCCCAAAGTAAAACCATCGAAGAAGCTAGTAACGTACTGTCAGAAGACCTGAACATGCTGGGAAAATACTTCGCCGACTGGAGGCTAATTCCAAATATGAACAAGACTGAAGCGATGTGCTTCCACCTAAAATATAAACAAGCACGAGTGGAGCCCCAAGTGTATTCCAATAATAATCTACTACGCTATAATCCTTGCCCAAAATACCTAGTGGTAACAATGGATCGAACACTTTCATACAAAACATATTTAAAGAACACCGCAGCTAAAATGAATACCAGAAACAACATAATCCGCAAACTCTGCGGCACTACTTGGGGCGTGAACGCATCCACTCTTAGAACCTCAGCGCTCAGCCTTGTCTACTCAGTAGCTGAGTACTGCGCCCCAGTCTGGATAAACAGCTGCCACGTAAAGAACATCGATACCAAACTCAACGAGACAATGAGACTAATTAGTGGCTGTCTAAAAAGCACACCTCTGCCCTGGCTCCCTGTTCTAAGCCACAGTGCACCTCCCTCCATCCGCAGACAAGAGAGCCTAGTTAGGGAATATAATAAAATAATAACAAATCCCCTACTGCCAATACATAGTGACCTTCCCGAAGCCGGCCTGCAGAGATTGAAGTCTAGATCTCTCCCAATATTGCTAGCAGAAAAATTTGTGAGAGATAATTTCAATTTGACCAATAAATGGAGAGAATACTGGGAAGCCTCGAAACCAGTCCAGGCTGTACATATAACTGATCCTACAGTGTCCTTACCAGGTATGGAGCTGCCTCGCCACGAGTGTAAAACACTTAACAGGATAAGAACGTCTCACGGTATTTGCCGTGACTCATTCTATAAGTGGGGACTCACCGAAACACCAACCTGTGACTGCGGAAAGCATCGCCAGACTGTCCACCATATTACAATGGAGTGCCCCCTTACTGCATACGGAGGAGAAATGAGCGACTTCTATGAGGCCACTGACTCTGTGCTGGACTGGATCAACGGTCTAGATTTTAAAATTTAATTTCAAATCGTGCTATATTTATGTTTATGTTTATATTTTATTTCTACTTTTCTACTTTTAGATATACACTTATATGTTTTTTATGACGTAATGTGAATGTGTACAATTTTTAACTAATTATAACTTAATCCATGTATGCCATACGCTAAATAAATAAATAAACTTGCGCCCATATAAGTTCTATAGAATTTAGTTCGCAATGATATGGCGATGTGCGCAGCACAGTTACACTATATTTTCCTGTTATATATTCCACGGAATATTTCACAAAACGGTGTATGTGTAAATTTGCTATAGCTAATAATTCCTTTTTTTATCAATATTTATCAATAATTTCTTGTTTTTTCCAAAACGAAGTTGGGGTCTTCTCTATGCGTCGAGAATGATAGCTTGTGTTATTCATAACTACTACTGAATCAGCCGGAGTTTATTTTATCATTTCACCAAAATAGCCTTCAAACATCCGAATTCATGTCCTCGTGGTACTATATAACTTTCATTAATCTACGTCTCATCAAGATAAAATATTTTCTACTGCTCTGTTCTGTACTGATTTATACTTATCTTAACTATTTTCGTCGCTCGCCAGCAAACAATTTCATCGCTTTCAAGTAAAGGTGCTTTACGGTTATGCTTTTCCCCAGCAAACTCCATATTTAAAGTGGTCCATGAAAGTTTTCTAGTAAACGTAATACTATCATCCTGACAAAGCTTTATTAAAATCTTATCAAGGGTGGGTATTTCTTTTTTAAAATTAAGAGCGAACTTTTCTTCGAATTACACTTTTGGTTTCTTCATCAAGGACTTTTACTGGTCTGCCTGGACTTTTCTTGGAAGGTTCCACTTGACCTGCTGTCTTTCTCCCTCGCAATAATTTAAAAACGGTGGACTTTCGAACTCCAGTCATTCGGGAACATACGTGCTGCGGAAATTAATAAAAGTATTTCTTGGCTGACATTTTAACGAAAATATCACCTACAAGTTTTCGAAAAATAATATGTTGCGCTTTAAGCATAAAAATATCAAATAATACATTTAAAAATTTTAGGATTTGCAACATATTCACAGGAAATTTATCGTTTACAGACAAATCCTGGGAATCAATTAAAAAAACATCAACTCTTATGGATGGTACTTAATAATAGTTAAAGACATTCAATGAAAAAATAACAAATTAACTGACAACGCAAACTTGTTTCAAGGTATTGATCAATCAAGTGAGATAAGTGAATTATGTCACCAACAACAATGATATTTCACAATAATAATTATTGTTATTTGTTGATAATGTTTACAAGAATTCCTTGAGCGATAGTTATGATGGTAATTAAAAACTTTACATTATAACATAATCGCCGATTTGAAAATCCAACCCCGGTTGTTAGTAATAAATCGATTATAAAGAATTTCTTCTATAAAAGGTTGAACAAATTCTATAGCGATTCGAGGTAAAAATTATAATATGTTGTATAATCTGGTAATTTTTATATGTTATGTTAGTCACGTATTTACTTTACCAGGCAATAAAAATGTTTTTTTATACGATTATCATTGTTATCTAATGCTACAAGCTATTTAAAATTGTGTAAAAATGAATGTTTTAATATATACGAGGAAAAAAGTAGGAACGAAAAAAATTGGAACCTTAATTTTTTAGCAAAATATCCTGTGTAAACTATATGACTAAAAAATGTATTTACCAATTTTTTATTTTTTTTATTCCATTTTACTGTCGCATCAACCATGTTGGTTATTAACCTTCCAGTGGTGGCGCCCCCGAATGGGGAGGGGGTGGGATTTTCTTCAAAAAAATTAAATGACTTCCAACAAAAGGTTCATTCAATAAATGTGTACTACAATTATTAGAAATTAATATTTTCAAATTTACACGTCAAAACACTTTTTTTTTGTTTTTTTTAATTATTTTTATTTATAATTTTTTATAAATAAACACCAACTTGGAAACTTAAACAATGATACGAATTATTGAGAACAAAGACTATAAAATCCAAAACATACAAAAAAAAATATATTGTCACTCCCGTAAAAGTTTGTGATTCAAATTATTCCAGTGGATTTCCATTGCATGTTGAACATATACCAATGAGGTGCTCCAGGCACATGAATTTTCCACATTTGCAGCAGAAAAATCTTGTTTTCCTATTCTTCTTCATTTCACAAAAATTGCGTCTTCCAGTTTTTTGTTGAAAGTTGTCATTTTCATCGAAAGGAATTCCACAGATCTCTACTAATCTAAATTTCAAATTGCTGGGAAGTCCATAAACATGAGCTCGTTCATGTAAATGAGGCATAATCAGTTTATTGGCTATATCTTTGATAAAATTTCTTCTCAAAATATTTTCATTGAGATTATTTGTATGATAGATCACCTGAGAGTTTATACCTGCTATATTTAGGGCCCGTGAAAATATTACAGTAGACCATCTACGTGTATTTCTGGAGCAATCATAACTGGCACATAATTTATCCACCACATCTACTCCTCCTTCCGTCCTATTACACCCCCCTACAAAACTTAAGAAAAAATTTGTTGTCAAGTATTTTTGAACGAATTTAGGGTAATTCAGGTCTGCTGAATTCAAAAATAGAAGCAGTTTTTCCAAATTGGCTCTAGTTTTAGAGGTAATGGATACATAATTTTTTAAGGAATTTAGCTATAACATATGCTTTTTATTTTTTAAGAATAATTTACGAACAAGAAATTTACGCAGAAACGAGAGTTCGACCCTGTTTAGTGAGCGTACCACGTGCCGACTTCTCATCACGTGATCAGTGCGTGTACTTGTTTGTCTTGTGTCTCTTGATTTTAACTGTCAGTTTAGCGTAAGCAGTTGTTCTACTAAGACTTAACGTCGCGGTTATTGTGTATTTTGTGTATTTAGTTCTTATTGCCTACCTAGTGAAGTTATTTAAATTTAATAGACGTCAAGTGGAAGGTAGGAGTACATGTGACGAATATTTGTACCTATATTTTTAACTAAAGTTACTCTTTTTCAGAGGAATGAGTTCTTCACGCAGAAGCTGTTTGAACAGCCCTAATGTCTTCTGCTACATTTTTGGCGAATATACTGTAGCGAAACAAAGAAAAAATATCACAGATTTTGTTAGACAAGCTTATTTCGGCGTACAGCTTGTCGACCAAGACAAGTCCTGGGCTCCCCATATAACGTGCAAAACGTGTGTCGAATGTTTACGACAGTGGTCAAACGAAAAAAGAAAAAGTTTGAAATTTGGTGTGCCCATGGTGTGGAGAGAACCTAAAAACCACCATGATGATTGTTATTTTCGTTTAGTTAATGTGAAAGGTTTTAACAAATACAAGAAAGGCAAATGGGATTATCCTGATTTAGAATCAGCACGAAGACCTATGCCACATAGCGAAGAGATTCCCGTACCAGTCTATACAGCACTGCCAGATGTTCTGAAGGCAGAAGAAGAAGAAGAAATTAAGGACCCGTACAGTAGCAGTGGAAGTGAATATGAGCAGGAAATACAATCAACACCACAGCAGTTCTCTCAAGAAGAACTGAATGACCTGATACGGGATCTCTGTATATCAAAGCAAGCATCTGAACTTCTGGCATCCAGATTAAAAGAAAAAAAGTGTCAACAACCAGATATAAAAAAACAATTTATAGAACACGAGAGGTGAAGCTTGTTCCTTACTTTAGCCAAGATGAAGATCTTATTTATTGCAACAACATTCCCGGACTTTTTCGTCAAATGGGAATACAATTTGTTCCAGGTGGTTGGCGACTATTCATAGACAGTTCCAGTAGAAGCTTGAAGTGTGTTTTACTACACAATGGCAACCGATATGGGTCAATTCCTATCGCCCACTCAACAAAAATTAAGGAAGAATATCAAAACATCAAGTTGGTATTACAGAAACTATCCTATGAAGAACATCAGTTTTCCATTTGTGTTGATCTAAAAATGGCCAACTTCTTGCTTGCGCAGCAAGGTGGGTACACAAAATACCCTTGTTTTATCTGCTTGTGGGATAGTAGTGCGAAGCGAGATCATTGGAATATGGTAATTGGCCAATAAGACAAAATATGACTGTAGGAACAGCAAATGTCATAAACGAACCATTGGTTGACCGTGAAAAAATCATTCTCCCACCGCTCCACATCAAGTTAGGACTAATGAAGCAATTTGTTAAGGCTTTGAGTAAAGATGGCGAGTGCTTCAAATACATTTGTAGATCGTTTCCAAGGCTAAGTATGGAAAAGCTAAAAGCGGGTATTTTTGATGGCCCTCAAATTCGCAAACTTATTAAGGACTTTGTTATGGTGGTTAAAAATTTCACGGGTAATCACAAAGCGGACAATTACGAGGAATTAGTGCAACAGATGTTATTAAACTTTAAAAACTTGGGTAGTAATATGAGTATTGAAGTACACTTTCTTCACAGCCACTTGGATAAATTTCCCGACAATCTTGGCAATTTCAGTGAGGAACAAGGGGAACGGTTCCAGCAGGATATAAAGGAGATGGAGGTAAGGTATCAGGGCAGATGGGATCATCATATGATGGCAGACTATTGTTGGAGTCTCCAACGTGATGTACCTGACGGTCCTCATAAAAGAAAATTCTACAAAAAGAGCTTCTTTCCTACGAATTAGATATAATTTTTTAAATTAAATTATTTCTTTGCTGTTATACCTAATCAATAAATGAATTTCATTATTTTTTCGTTTCTCTTTTTTTGAAACCACTTTAATATTTTTTACTAAAAGTTGCTTATAAGGGCCATTGGTCTATTAAATTGATATTTTTCTCTATCTTATCATATTTTGATAATATATCTCTAAAATTAGAGCCAATTCACCTAAATGGACTTCAAATTAGTGATCAGCACCACGAAAGTACCTAGAAATCGCCCTAATATTGTTGACAATAAAATTAGTGTTGATCAGTGTTATAGTCTGTAATGATAACTGGTTCATTGGCATCACCCGTTTCTTTATCAATCTCATCACCATGGTGGAACGAGGATAACAGAAGAACGTTTTTTTTTCTTGTTTGGAATGTGAGAAACGAGGATGCCATTTTTTCTAAATCCAAACATGCTAGTACTTACTGGTCGATGAACAGGTTTTGTAAACTCCAAAGGTAGTATTTTTCTATTTTTTTTTAATTGTACCTATGGTTGTGATATTATGATCTACAGCCAATGTCTCAACAAGCGATAGCGATGTAAACCAATTATCTATTGTGAGATTGCGCCCACTTCCCCCAAAATGTGATGCGAGTCTAGGAACAACAGCGCTACTAGAATTAAAATCCTTGTCGATAGCATTTTTACCAAGATATACATCCAAATTACTTGTGTAAAATATTCTAGCATCACATAAGGCAAATACTTTTATGCCGTATTTATTGGGTTTGGAAGGTATGTACTGCCGAAGGCTGCACCTTCCTCTAAAAGCTAGAAGCATTTCGTCCACTGTTACAAATTCAGACATATGGTAACCATTCTTGCAGTTTGACGTAAAGGCATCGAAGAAACTACGAATAGGAGCTAGTTTATCTAAGGCCTTTCGCTCCGCACGTGTTATTTTAATGAATGCTAACATATGTCCATCTCTATTCCATTGCTTTAACGATTTCAGTATATTTATTCTACTTGCAGTATCGAATGCTTTGTCAATATCAATAAATATGGCTAAGCATTTCTGTTTACTTCCGAAGGCTTCGTGTATGTCAGTTTCTAGATCAATAATATTGTCGATAGTACTTCTCTTTTCCTAAATCCACTTTGTTCTGGTTTAAATTGCTTGCGACTTTCAAGTTCCCACATAAGACGATCATTAATAATTTTTTCTAAGAGCTTACACATCGTGCTAGTCAGTGCAATAGGTCTCTATAATTCTGTACTTGTTGCTTTTCTAACAGTCTTTAGAATTGGTATGATTGTTGCTCCAGTCCACTGAATTGGAAAAGTGTGTTATATCCAAAGGGTGTTGTATATATTATTCAAGAGTACTCCTTTGCCGCTCTCCGATAGATATTGCAGAAAAGAAATCGGTATATTATCAGGACCCGGACTAGAGTTTTTAAAGTCTTTTATCGCTTCATCTAGTTCTGATAGCGTGAGAGGTTGGTTGAGGTACGATGTATTGTTATCATTATTGATTGGGATTTCTTCAATTGATACTCTGTTCTTTAGAAAATCTTCCTTTAATTTAGCATCGCTCGAGTTCTCTTGGAATGCTTCCGCCAATGCTTCGGCTATATCTTTTGATTTTGTTATTATCAGGACCCGGACTCGAGTTTTTAAAGTCTTTTATCGCTTCATCTAGTTCTGATAGCGTGAGAGTTTGGTTGAGGTACGATGTATTGTTATCATTATTGATTGGGATTTCTTCAATTGATACTCTGTTCTTTAGAAAATCTTCCTTTAATTAAGCATCGCTCGAGTTCTCTTGGAATGCTTCCGCCAATGCTTCGGCTATATCTTTTGATTTTGTTATTGAGATTTCGTCTTGTTTTATACCAGTATTACCAATTGCTTCAAATTATTTTCATCGTAAGTTAATTTATTTGGGACTCAACAGAAAACAATAAATATTGAACTAAAACTAGTTAACCTAAAAACGTTTTTTGGTGATACTCTACATACGTATTTGTTAAATTCTCTTAGTTGTGATTAATTTTATTTGTTATTTGGTTTGAACAATATTGTTTCTCTGGTTGACTATTTTCTTTATTCGATATTTTAGGCTAGAAATAAAATATCGAGATTCGGTTTTCATTCGTCTATTTAAGTATCGTTTCACTATATTTTTCTAGAAGAAGCTCATATTACATTAATTTTTTGCAATTTTCGTTGATTATATCAAAAAATGCGCTATAGCGGAACCAATAAGCATTATTTCACAGGAAACATGGAGCAATAAATCCTTTTTCTGTTTGTTAAAATATGTTCATTCGTTTAGGAATTAGAGCTGTTTATTTAAAGAGCATTGAATCACCCCCCCTCCCTCTAATTTATTTTAAAACGTACGTCAAAATGTGTTAAGCAAAAATTACTCGAAAAAAGTTTATCTTTTACAAACATTAAGGATAGCTGTCGTGATCATCTTGGACATCTGAAAATATTTTCCACATTCTTCTTTTGGCCACTTTAGTATTAAAATTTTTTGCAGCAAGACTCTACTAGGAATAGTTTCCACTTATTTGGCCACCCTGTACAAACACTGATAATTTTTTGTTGGTTTCAATAAATTGAGTTTAAGGAATGATTCGTTTTTCTTTTGAAAGTATAATTTCATTTATTTATGACCTGTCTTTAAAATTTGAGAATTGTTAAATACTTGGTTATGGTTATTTATGATCAGGATTCAATACTTTAGCAAATATCCGGTTCTATACTTCGAACTATTAGGAAAAGATTTGAGTCGTAATTGTTGGCGCCGGTTCTAGGTACACAAAAGAAACTCAATAATACCAATGGGAAGTATCCGTAGTACTTCCTGTTTTCAGAAAAGATTTATTGGCGTTGTTTAACAATAAATACGGTCAATATTTCTGAATATAAAAAATTTTACTGAATTAATTTTATTAATATAGATAATAAAGCTACCCGATACCTTTCTCTTCACAGGTACTTCCAAATCCTACGTATTTTTGTTTCAAAAATTGATTATTAAATATTTAGAACCAGGTCATTTCAAATCTAAGAAGTTTCAAAATTTCGGTGTGTAGGTGTTGAACATTTCATTTCACTTCCTACACGTCAGAAAATAGTAACTCTTGAAGTGCTACTTAGTGTAAATTATTGATAATTACTGTTTAATTATAGGTAATGTTCGATCTTTCATTCCGTGCCCAAGTCTGACATAATATAAGAAAATTGAAAAGATGTTTAAGCAAAATTCTTTACTACTTAAAAGCCAAAATGAAGTAAAATTAACCGTAAAAAGTGACTGCATTCCAGAATTATCTCCAGAAAATAAGCCCTTGACCCCGAGCCAATGGCTCGAGAAAATTGACCAGTTGAAACAAATAAATAATTGGAATGATGTGACCGCCATATACCACATGCAGTCTCGGTTAGCAGGAATAGCCAAAAGTTGGTACCATTTCCTGTCAAATTACAATTATACCTGGAGAGAATGGAAAGTGCTAATAAAAAACATTTTCCGAAAATATTGACATTGCTACGGCGTTAAGGGAAATGTTAGACCGGAACAGACAGCATAATGATCAATGATTTTAAATGAAACTTACAGTTTCTAGATAATTCCGCAATATATTGAAAAAAATGTTAAGAATTCTAAGAAATTTGACAATTGTTTCGTTATTAAATATTATCGTCAGAATGACAGAAGTTACATTTCATTAGATGCCTACCTAATGTTTAATAATTATTTTTTGATAGACCAAGAAGTGACCTACCTACCTTGTGATTGACTTGATATATGTTAATAGAAAAAAGAAGAAGATATGATATTACAATTATTAAAGCTTAGATATTATTAGCCCTATGGGGATATCCTGGATATATTTTCCCAATTAAGATCAGTATAACTGTGCAATGATATAGAAAACCAGAAAAACTATATTTGCCGATCTTTACAATTATCACAGTTTAAAAGTGGGAAACTCCCTAGATTTATCTGTTCATTGCCGACTTCACATTGTGGGTTTCTTGAGAGTGTTATAATTTCCAAGGACAGGAGGTGAGGAGAATTACAGAATGGAGACCGAATGAGGAAAGATTACCAGGAAGATCAAAAATTAAATGGAAAGATCAGGTTGTGAAAATTTTGGGAGTACAAGGCGGGGAGAGACAGATGCGGGATAGAAAGGAGTGGAGAACAAATGTCGAAACTGCAAAAACCTCTAATAAATTGTAGACAAACAGCAAGAAAAACGTGGGCTGACCCCCCACAAGATACAGGGTCAAAAGAACTCAAATTAAGCGGCTACAACTCCAACCGGAGTGTATATATATTCCCTGTAAAACTACAATTATACCTGGAGAGAATGGAAAGTGCTAATAAAAAAAAAACATTTCCCGAAAATATTGACTTTGCTACGTCTTTAAGGAAAATGTTAGACCGGAACAGACAGCATAGTGAATCAATATCTACGTACTACTGTTTTAAATGAAACTTACAGTTTCTAGATAATTCCACAATATATTGCAAAAAAAGTTTAAAACTCTAAGAAATTTGACAATTGTTTCGACATTAAAGTTACATTTCAATTTCAATTTACTGAAAACCAACACACACTGATCTAAGTCATACATCTAGTTCCAATCATCCTATGTCACATAAATTAGCAGCATATAATTCAATGATACATAGAGCATTTTCAGTTCATATGAACAAATGTAATTTTGATAGAGAAATTAATACAATTAAACAAATAGCACCATCCAACGGTTATCCATTATATATGATAAACAAACTAATTAATAAAAAAGAGGACACAGTGGCATTACAACTAATATTTCCTAAACAAACTAAGGATATAAAAAGTTATAAAACCGTCACATATGTAGGAAATATATGGTATATATGAACTGAAATGTCCAGGATGTAATGCTGTCTATTTGGGTCAAACCCTTAGAAATTTTGAAATCCGATACAGTGAACACACGAGCATACATATTAAAACACCCAGATAAATCCTACTACGCAAAACATCTACTTGACACCAATCATTCATTGACACCTAACACAGAACTAGAAGTACATACTACATATTTGTGATAAGAAACAAGAACTGGATTTCCTTGAAGAATTGCAAATTAGAAGACACTTAAGAAACCCACAATATGCAGTAGTCAATGAACAGATAAATATAGGGAGTTCTCCACTTTTAAACTGTCTTCTTAAGTGATAATTGTAATGATCAGCAGATATAGTATTCCTGGTTTTCTATATCATTGCACAGTTATACTGATCTTAAATGGGAAAAAGTTATCCAGGATATCCCCATAGGGCTAATAATATCTAATCTTTGACATTGTTATATCATAACTTCTTCTTTTTTCTATTAACATATATTATTAAGTCAATCACTTCTTGGTCGAGCCAAAAATAATGATTAAACATCAGATAGGCATCAAATGGTACTTCTGTCATTCTGACGATGATATTTAATATCGAACAATTATCAAATTTTTTATATTTTTTTTCAATATATTGTGGAATTATCTAGAAACAGTACGACTCATTTATAATAGTTACACGGAAAATACGAAAATTAATGCTAAACAGAAAACTATGTTGTCAGCTGGGATCAATATCATTGTTTAAGTTGTGTTACTAATAGTTATAAATAATGTTTTATTCAAGTGTAAAAATTGAATAAATTTATAAAACTTCATAATATGCAGTCTTGAAATTATTCTGTATTTCTCGCAATTAATGGCGAAATATACTTGTCATCAACAATTGGTAAATATTTTACTTTTCAAAACGTGAATGATTTTTTAAAATTGTCACTTTATATATCAAAGTATTTCTCGATAAGTCCCTGTATATCTAAACAATAATACAAACATATGATCGGTACTTACATTAAAACGAATCCAATCAAAATCCACACAAATACTGTCAGTTATATATGTACGTTTAATTACAAAAAAACTTATGTCACAATAATATAACAACAAAAACAACCGTAAAAAACGCAGATGTACGCAACAAACCGCGCAGATCGTACCCCGTTATAACCTCAACTATTCGATGTTTGGTTGTACCAAGACGCGGGACCGATTCAACTTTTACAGGTAGGTTTTGGTGCCTACTGACTTTGACTCGAATGTGTGGTACGACCTAGCACGTGAAGTAAGAATAATTTTAGACCTGGTACTGATTACGAAGTATATTATAGATTTTTTTCAATGAATTTTGGTTTTAAATCGTTATTATTAAAATACCTTATTGCGATACAGATATGGATCAATCCGGGCCTGATATATTTCACAGAAACAATTGTTATACATATGTATAAGGGTCTTTTGTCATATTTTAATATACTCTAGTTTTTTATCGATCTAATTCCGAGCAGTTGTCGAAGTAGTGTTGATCTTCATGAATTATAGAACAAACTCGACACAAAAAGAAAGAGTAGATATTTGCGAGATGGTTAAATCATATAATATGTTAGATATATATCGCTAGACTACCTAACTGTTAACAATTTATTCAGTAAAATTTGAAAAAAAGAAGGGTTAACAAGGAGATATATCTTGAACGTATTTTAAAAACTGTATAGAATGCCATTATGATTGAATATTAGCTGTTTGTAGATGTGATGATAACATGTTTTATGAAAGTTTTATACCGTTTCATATCAGACTACAAACAATTTAAATAAATATTTAACCAACCAACGATTTTCGGTATGAAGTTCTTTAACTTTTTGATTCAAATGAAAATTATACCAACTAGGTATATTATTTAATACGCGATCAGCTCAATAATTGTTTAATAGTGTTTTAAATGAAACTCACGGTTTCTAGTTAATTCCACAATATAATAAAAGTTATTGAAAATTCTAAAAAAATGACAATTGTTTCGATAAATGAATATCATCGAAACAATTGTCAATTCTTCAATAACTTCTATTATATTGTGGAATTAACTAGAAACCGTGAGTTTCATTTAAAACACTATTATGAGCAGATTCCACGAAGTAAGGTTCGAGACAGTTAAGTTATTTTCAATATTTTTTTTTCATTATAGGTATAAAAATTTGGTTTTGTTCTTAGTTTAGAGTTATTGATAAAATATGAAAATCTATAATTTATTCTGTAAACTTTATGCTACCAAAACTGCCTTCTACAGATGTCAGTAAAACTTTGCGCCATGTACACTTCTCAAGTTACTCTAGAAAGAATAAAAGTTCCATTTAATAAACACTTAAAGTACCTAATCAAATTTAAATCACAAAAAATTTTGAAATCACGTAAAATACCGTATGTCGTATATTGAATTTATCCACCTTTTTCTATTTTCAATTGATACAAAAAAACATACTTCCAAATTATTCTCAATTTATTGACTGAAATTTATTCAGATAAAATTATATATATATATATATATATATATATATATATATAGTTATTTTCCAACTAATTTTAAGCTGATTTAAAAAATCATTTGGCAAATAACCAAATTTATAGAACTTGGCCCAATTTTTACATTTTTTAAATAACAATTTTACTTCAGCCATTAGATCAACTTTCATTGGAAACTATAGTATTTTTACATATATACGAACTTGGTTCGAAGTAAAAACATTAATGTATTTACGCTACCATTGCAGTTAAATCCATTGTACTTGTTTGAGAGGAGAGGAAATCTGAACAGAACGTTAGATTCATGTTAGAAGTTGCCATAGCTATCACTAAAACTATTATATTTCGGATAACATATTGAGAATATAGCACATGAGGCAGAGTTTTTCCCCAAAACTGATCAGAATTGATCCGAACAGCTGCAAAAGAGCGGTCTTGTGCAATGCTTTCTACAATATGAATCTGTACGGGACACCAGTCTGGAAGAAGACTAAGAAAACAAGGACAATGTTTTTAATACTTCCACTACCAATTCTGTTGTCAAATATTTTATATGTTATGTAATACGGGAATTGAGCTTAGTAAAAGAAATTTTATCAAATGAATTCTATAAAATATTTTATCAAATATATGTTACAAGGATCTTTGATAGTGTAACAGTGGCCTTACAATGGAAATCTCCTAGTTCAAAACCAAAACCACGATCAACCAAAAAACCTTTTAAAGGAAATGTTGTTTGTTAAGATATTGTCCACTAAATATTATTACTAACTATACAATAAAATATTAATAATTTATTATACAGGGTGCGCCATTAGTGTGGCAAAGTTCGATATATTCATTATTATTGAAGATATGGAATAAAGTTATATACTATTACGAAACAACACACTGTTATAGTCCCTGAACCCGACTGTCTAAGCCATGTATGAAAGTTAAAATTATGGCGGATGCGCAGGGATTTCTTAGAACTGTTTACGATTGTGATTATCTTATCTAGACATTGTTTTTGTGACCAGTCTTATCTAGAAAATGCCAGAGCCAATTGTTTTTGTGTAAGCCGCAATCTAGAATTATCTAGTAAAAAAGGCACTAATATATATAAAGGACCGACCAGGAGAGTTACCTCAGTTTATGAAGTGATCTCGACAAATAAACAAGAATACACTGAATTAGCGAACAGTAAAGTGTTGATATAAATTGATAATTAAGGATGTGTGTATATAACTTAAATTTAAGTGAATAGTTAAGTGTATATAAATTAAGTGTTAGTGAATAGTTTAGTGTTTAAAGTTTATCCCATCCGTAATAAAAACGTTTTAATAAATAAGAAAAAACATTACATTGGTCTCAGAAGTGGGATAATATAAATAAATAGCTACATCAAAATGGCCAAGACACTAAGTGACCTAAAAGTGACAGAGTTAAAGGCAGAATTGGAAGTGAGTTGGAAACGTCCGGAGTGAGTTAGTAGAATGACTCAAAAAGGCACTAATAAGTGACGGCTTGGATCCAGAAACATTTTTATTTAAAGACGAGGCTCCACCTTAATCTCGTCTATTTCTGATATGAAGAACGATATTTCTAATATGACGAGAAGATTTCTGCTATGAAGAATGATATTTCTGCAGATATCTTATCATTGAAAAATGACATTGATGCTGATGTCGAGAATAAAATTTGGTCTCTAAAATCGGATATTGGGAATAAGATGACAACGATGAACGAGTAAATAAAATCAGACATGGAGAATAAGATGACAACGATGGAAAATCAGACGGACGAGAAAATCAAGGAGTTAGAGTCACAGATTGCCGATTTAAGAACACAAGACACTTCAGCAGAAGAAAAGAAGATCAAGATCTGCAAGCCAGAAATACAACCCAAGACAGATAATATTGGCAGTTTTACCCGAGTCAAGGCCCCAACGTTCGATTGAAAGATGTCGTGGACCAATTACGTAAAACAGTTTGACGCAGCCGCTAGAGTGAATAATTGGTCCGACAAGGAGAAAGCAGTGAACTTAACTATCGCGCTTCGGGGAGATGCCTTAGATGTACTTCAGACGATACCCCTCGAAGAAACGGACGATTTCGAGCAGCTGAAGAAGAGGTTGGACATGCGATATGGTCACGAACATCTAGAACATTTGTACCAATCCCAGCTGAAGAACCGAAGGCAGACACGTGACGAAGCACTTCAAGAATATGAAGCGGATATTGCCCGACTCGTTCGATTTGCTTATCCATCAGCAGCAGAGAACATGATGGAATGTCTGGGCATACAGGCGTTTATTGGCTTACGTGACCCCGATACGCAGAGGACGCTCCGCTTAGCCCATCCCAAAACATTAGTTGCCGCATTGACAGCTGCTCTTGAATCTGAAGCAGCAGCGAAGGCGTCGGGTTACAACAAAGTTAGGACCATCCAAGAAGAAGGCGACGGGGACAAGTTTGACCAGATCTTCAACTTGATCAAAAGTGTGATGGACAAGAAGCCGAGAGAGATCAGATGCTGGAATTGTGGCGAGTTAGGGCGTGTACGCAGTTAATGTAAGCGCCCCAGGACGCCTGCAAACCAAGAATCCCAGTCACCGGAAAACTAGAACGGGTCGGCTACGAGGGGGCAGCACCGACACATGATCGTTCCAAAGACACTCTCATATTGATAGCTTCTCTCAGATGTCGCAACGACAGTGTATACGTGAATAGCGAAGTAAATGGCAAGAAATATGTTCTGCTCGTTGACATAGGAGCAACTAGAACCATTATACGACCAGAGATAATAAATCCCAAGAAAAAGCTTCTACCAACGGGACTGCGACTGCGGACCGCCAAAGGCGAGAGTGCGAACGTTCACGGGGAAACACAAATCCAATTGGGAATTGGTGCATAAAAGTACACGCATACGGTAATCGTAGCTGACATTGAAGAAGACGTGATTCTGGGAATGGACGTGATGAATGTACATGGTTTCCAATTATACTTTAGAAACAGAACCATTGAAGTGGGTTAGTAGCACGGCTACAAAGAATCATGGAGGAAGGTACACCGGTTATGATGGAGCCAAGGAACCACGACGAAGAGATTGGCAAAGGAGTACTAATTGGAAAAGGATTGGTTACGTCGGCGAAAGAGATCCCAGTACGTGTGATAAACGTGAATGATTACCCAGTTACCATCAAGGAGGAAACCAGAATTGGATCCTGCGTACCAATGACGTCTATAGTTCGTCAAACAACGACCACTGACAATTCTAATGCCAGATTCGAACAGATGTTATCAGTAGCTGGTCAATCCTTGAATCCAGCTGGAAAAAAGAGAATGGGGGAATTTCTCTTATAGTATCGTCCGGCAGCAAACTGTTTTCCACTTTGGACCTGAAGTCTGGTTATTGGCAAGTGGAAATGGACCCAGAAGACAAAGAGAAGACTGCTTTCACCACCGGCTCTGGATTATGGCAATTCAACGTCATGCTATTCGGACTCTGTAATACGCCTGCGACATTTGAAAGACTTATGGATAATGTCTTGAGAGGGTTGTCTTGGAAGACATGCCTGATCTATTTGGACGACATCGTAGTACTGGGGAAGACATTAGACGAACACCTGAAGAATTTGGAAGACGTATTCAAACGACTCCAAGACGCCCAGTTCATGTTAAACCCAAGAAATGTCAGCTGTTCCAAAACCGAGTCAACTATCTAGGTCATATAGTGAGCAATGAATGAGTGGCGGTGGATCCAGAGAAAATTGCTTCCATTTATCAATGACCGCAACCAATCGACAAACATCAAATTAGGAGTTTCCTTGGACTTTGCACATATTATAGAAGATTTATCAGGAAGTTTGGAGATATTGCCAAGCCTCTAACTCGACTTACAGAAAAAGCAAGAGCTTTCCAGTGGGACGAAGACTGTGAAACGGAGTTTGATACCTTGAAGAGGCATTTAACCACGGCGCCGATATTAGGATACCCATTACTTGAAGGAGACTTTATTATTGACACTGACGCAAGCAACGTAGTAATTGGGGGAGTGCTCTCACAGATCCAAGGAGGGCAAGAAAGAGTGCTGGTATATTTCAGTGACGTCCTCTCCAAACCAGAACAAAACTACTGCGTCACAAGAAGGGAACTTTTGGCGGCAGTAAAGTCCGTGGAACACTTTTACCAGTATCTCTATGGTAGGAAGTTCTTAATTCGGACTGATCATGCAGCACTCAAGTGGTTGATGCAGTTCAAGAATCCCGAGGGCCAGATCGCTAGATGGATTGAACGACTTCAAGAGTACGGTTTTAACATCGAGATGGTGTGAGTCACCGAAATGCCGACTCCCTGTCCAGACGGCCGTGCTCAACAGACTGCTTCTACTGCAACAAGTCGGATTCAGGGACTATACCAGTGTGCTGTTTCGTAACAATACGAAAATTGTAGACATCTGTAAACTTCACATTTCAAAATTATTTTCATTTGTACTGGGTGTTCCCTATCACCAGGGTAAAACAAACATACCTTTTCTTAAATGAGACACCCTATATATTATTTAAAATTCAGATTGGGCTAACCTCCCCCATACTTACAATGTATGGTTTCATATAAGTATATAGGGTATTTAAGAAGTTATGCCCAATTATACGTAAAAACCATTGTGAGTTCAACGGCTTGTATAGTTCAAACGAAACAATTTGACATCAATATTTTACAGCCATAACATTCTGATATTAGTCTAGTTTCATGACACAGTGCCATTTTTTTTGATATTACAACATAGGAATACTAGACCATTCACTCTTCCATCGAAAAAATGTGGTCCAATTATGTGGTCTCCAATTATACCACCCCAAACATTCAGAGACCACCTAGTTTGACTTTGAGTTTATGTAAGATAGGGATTATTTGTGGAATAGTAATGAAAATTATGTCTATTCAGGGTACCATTCTTATGAAACGTTGCTTCATCTCCAAAAAGGACAAAATCAAAGAAATCGATCTGATTATGTATTTTTTTGAGCCTACCCGCAAACAGCAACTCTTCAAGTCATCGTCGAGTAACTCTTGACATAACTGAATGCAGCATGGATGCATCTTGAATTTATGTAGTATTTTTCGGACGGACCTTACACTGATATCCTGTTGGTGCGAAATTTCACGAGTACTAACATGAGGATTGTCCGAAACTACCAGCATACAATTAAATTCGTTTTCCTCAGTAACCGCAGTTTTTGTCCTTTCATGTTTTTCATAAAAACCTGTACGATTGAACCGATCCATCAACCTTTCCAACGTTCTTTTTGTGGGTTGTCTTCGTGCAGGATATCGCTCTAGGTAAATTCTTATTGATAATAAACAATTTCTACTACATTCTCCCAATACCCAAACCATGTCTGTTAATTCTTCAACAAGAAAGCTCATTTCAAATAATAGTAAATGAGTCTTCACACAATTTCGAAAGTTTGTAAAATGTCATGCTACTAATCATATTTGTCATTATTTCATAGCTAACAATTAAATGATTTTTAAAAACCTTTTTGTTAAAATTGACAATATTTCAGAGATTAATGATTTTAGGTGTAGTGTATGACTCCGTATACTGATTAGAAATTGTAGCGTATGACTCCGTATACTGATTAGTAATAAAGAACCGGTGATTGATTACATAAACGAGAACGACCATCGATGACTGTAGTGTCAGTGGATTCGGGACGTTTGTGGAGTCGAGATCGGACTAAATAAGCAGAGTGTGTTATTTATATTCCCCAATCAAATAAATAGCCAACTTTACATTAGGTATAGGGAATACATGCTAAAAATGAAAGCTTATGAGGTGTTTTTTCACTTTTTGAAATGAAATACAGGGTGATTCGTTTGAAAAAAATAGAGAAAATCATGTGTTCGACTCTTGGCTCGCCCTGTATTCAGATATTGTAATATCTAGAAAATGAAATTAGACCAATATAAAAATGTTATGCCTACAAAATATTGATGTCAAATTGTTTCGTTTGAACTATCAAGGCATTGAAATGACAATGATTTTCACGTACAATTTGGCATAACTTCTGAAATACCTTATATACTTATATGAAACCGTACATTGTAAATATGAGGGAGGTGAGCCGAATCTGAATCTGAAATAACGTATAGGGTGTCTCGTTCAAAAAAAGGTACGTTTATTTCACCCTGGTGATAGGGAACACCCAGTACAAATAAACATAATTTTGAAATGTGAAGTTACAATTTTCGTATCTAACTTCATTCCATGTCATCTAGATATCGAACTTTGTCACACTAATTTACACCATTTGTACAGGATGGATTTTAATGATTTAAAAATGAGATGAAACTGTCCTCTACGACGGTTTACAGCAGATATTGACTGCATTCAATATTAAAATACTAGATAAAAATGAAAATTTTAATTTTTGATGCACAAAAATAGCAAAAGCGTTATATATATGAAATAGTATATAAAATAGTATAAATCCCTCATGTTTTTCATATTTTTCGCTTGGTATTTTATATTTATTTCATTATTTTTCTTGTGTCACACTTGATAGATGAACGAGCAGTTGAGTTTTATCTTAAAAACAGGTTTCTTCATTACTCTTCGGAATCCTACAGCTTAAGAATGTAAAAACCTCATTCAACTCACTATATTCATTTTTTTAAACAGAGATATAAATCGAGGATATAAAAAAACACATTAAAAACCATTTTTACGAAGATTAAAATTAATAAATTTCAAAATTCTTGCTGAGAAGAATTCATGAAGAATGTTAGCGTTGACGTGTTTCTACCAAGGATATTATTCCATTTATTTATTATGAATATTTTCAAAAAGTACCCAGAGGCCACTAAAAATAACAAATAACAAAATGGCGCAGCATCAGAAACACCTAGTCATTACTAAAGCCGTATTCTTCCAAAATAAATTTATGTTTAAGGGCCTGTGGCTTGTTGATTGAACCAGTTATGAAAAAATACTGCAAATAATGATGAGAGAGTGCCAGAAGTACTTTCTGCGATAGGCCAGTTCACATAGATACACCAGTTCAATAAAAGTTGGCAATTTATTTGAAAGTTTCTTTTTATTGTTAATACTGTCTCCTATCGGTGGTTCAAATTATGGTAATTCCAGGGGCGTAGCTACCGCCGTATCAATTATACGGAGCCCCCGCGCCACGGGGGTCCCCAACGTGCGTAAGCAAAAATTAATAAAAACTTCCCAAAAATTTTTTTTCAGAAATGACGAAAGTCAAAAAAATCAATTCTTTTTTCTCCGCGCAAAGCGTGCGTTCAAAAGTTGGCAGCATCGGTTATCGCGGGCTGCGGGATTTCCCCGTTTAAGTCATTTACTTCAACAGGGGAATCCCACAATAATCGATGTACATATGATACGATGATACACGGAGAGCAATGTTTATTAACGCGTTTTATTTACTTGGGCATTACATTGTAACAGAATACAAACAATTGTTCTTCTGGTTTAGTAGTATTAGTAGCGATTTGTGAAAAACAATGAGTGAAAGGAAAAGAGATTATCCCAGCGGAGCTACCAAAAGAAAAAGTAAACAAAAAAGGGAGGAGGTTATAAAAAATGCCCAAAATTTCTTCATTTTTCCAGACACCAGCTCCTGTGAGTGATTTAGATTGCAAAGGTAAGTACTACCCAACCAATTTATCAGTACTACACAACCCGCGTAGAGCCTGCGTATGTCTGAAAACTCTCTAACCATAACCTTACGTAATTTATTTAACATATATTTTTGAAATTTATCAAAACATTCGATTTTATTTTTTAACAATTATATTTTCAAATTCTTCTGAAACACGTTCTTCATCAGATGTCCATCCGGGAATAGAAGAAACCCAAATCGACGATTCTGAGATATCTGAAGATTGTAATATAGTTTCATCCGATAGAGAAAATTTTGGAGACAGTCCAACTGAATGCGAACGAAAAATAACATTTAAATTGGGTCTATTTAAGCCACAAGGACCGTTTACAAAAGATTCAGAAAGTAACCGACCTTTTTCGGTCTATTATTATTCATATATATCAATAAGGCAGGCATAAAAATTCCAAAACCATGGTTATTTTATTCTAATGTTTTAAACAAACCCTATTGGTACTTCTGTTGGTTATTAGCAGATCGTCAAAACAAATCGTACTCCTCTGCATGGGTTAACGGTGTTTCCATTTGAAGCAATTTTACGCAAACTATACTTGACCATGAAAAGTCACAGCAGCATATTAATGCATCCCTATCTTATGGTTACAAGGAAATATTATCGATAATCTATTGCAAAGTGAAATCAATAGTAAAATTACATTCTGGAGAGATGTATTACATCGTATAATTAATGTTATAGTTACTTTAGCATCTTGTAATCAACCTTTAAGAGGCCTTGATTCTGATTCTGGAAATTTTATGGCACTTTTACGTTTGCTATCTAATTATGATGCCACTTTAAAAGAACTTTTTCTGAAACCAAAAGGCAAAATAAATTATTTAAGCCCTACGATTCAAAATGAAATTATTAATTTGCTAGGTAACGCAGTTAGGAACAATATTATCTCAGAAATTAAAAAAACTCCATTTCTGACAATAATTCTAGATACAACACAAGATTTGTCAAAAATTTACCAACTTTCTGTAGTTTTTCGATACATCTCGATTACAGAAAATGATGATGATGTGCCTAAAGAATTAAAAATCTGTGAGTCCTTTTTGGGGTTTATAGCAGTATCCGATTGCAGAGCTTAAGGACTTAAAATTGAAATTTTAAATACGATTAAAGAATATGGAATTGATTTGACTAAACGTAGAGGACAGGGTTACGATGGAGCAAATGTTATGTCGGGTGATTATGGAGGATTACAAACCCTAATAAGAGAACATGCTCCGAATGCCGATTATGTTCATTGTGCTGCGCACGCATTAAATTTAGTTTTAAACAATGCTGCGAAACATGTTCGTGAAGTGTCGACTTTTTTCGATAATTTAGAAAAAATATATACTTTTTTGGTAATAGTATACAACGCTGGGTAATGTTAAATGACGATTCATCTGAAAAATATTTAATTACCGTTAGAAAGGTATGTCCTACCAGATGGCCTTTAAAAAACGACGCTTTATTAGCAGTAAAGAAAAATTATTTATTAATCATGAAAACTTTGTACCAACTAAATTTGATTTCGAAAAAAAAAGATGAACGGGAAGAATGTAAAAATATAATTAACATTTTAGAGAGTTATGATTTCTTAGTGCTTGTCACATTTTTTTCTTCACTATTTGAAACCATGAATCATGTTTCTAAAGCTTTACAGCATGAAAATAATGACTTACAAAAACTAGTATTTTATTAAGTAATCTTTTGAATAGACTGTGCGAATTAAAAAATCAAAATTCATTCAATAGTTTGCTAAATGAGTCCAAAGATTTAGCAAAAGAGTGGGGGGTGACAACGGTTTTTAAAAACAAAAGGCGAACGATAACGAAACGTTTTTTTGATGAGTTGTTACAAGATGAGAGAATTTCAGATCCGGAATCCTATTTCAAAGTCAATGTCTACTATTGCTGTTTAGATATATTAATTTCTCAAACTAAACAAATATTTCAGAGCCTTTGCAACCTGGGTAGTATGTTCGAAATATTACAACCGGAGAAACTCCTGTCTTCTTCAAACGAAGAGATATTAAACGCATCCGGAAAACTGTCGGCTAAATAAAGTAAAGACGTCTCAGTTAATCTTTATGACCAATTAAAGGCTGTTGCAATCACTCTTTGATTCCAACAATAAAGTAGGATTGACCTATCAATTGTCGAAATTTAGTTGACCATAACTCATTGGTGCCGGTTAAAATTATACTTGGTTTTTAAAATTTTGCAAATAAAATTAAACCCAACTGATTTTAATAACAAATATACTTAACTGAAAACTTCCTAAATTACCTTTTAATTACATAAACAATAACTGCGACATTACAATAGGTTTATGCTTAAACACATTCATCCACAGGCCTGTCATTCACTCTTAATTAAAAACTACAACAAATAAATTATTTTACATTCACCAAATATTTAAAGATTTAGCACTGTATCTCAAATAGTCAGAGTTAATAATTATATAAGGGAAGGTTTCCAATCCAAAAACAAATCGGTCATGGTAACAATTGGTATCCAAAAGGCTTTTGACTCCGTTTGGCTCGAGGGATTAATACACAAATTAATTAAGGTAGAAATACCAAATCATTTAATAAAAATATTATACACATATTTATTAAAAAGACCTTTTTACTCTAAGATCAATAATCATACTGCGGGACCGTATTTAATACAAGCTGGAGTACCGCAAGGGTCGGTGTTATCACCTTTGCTATACTCCCTATTTATCCACGATTTACCAACATCCCCTCATCTGTTAACCGCAATGTATGCCGATGACACTTGCTTTGTATCATCTGCACAGAATCCAAATGACGCACTCAATTCAGTTCAAACACACATTAATACAAAAATAATACCTTACTTCCACGAATGCAAATTAGCTATTAATGAATCCAAAACAGAGTATTTATTACTCAGGAGAATAGCTAACAAAAACAGATCATTGCAGTCTTCGCTTTGTGTAAATGGACATAATATTCAGCCTAGTAATACCCTAAAATACTTAGAGTATACGATACAAGCGAACAAAAACGCGAATGCTCATATCTTGCAACAGGTGCGCAAGGCAAAGATTGCAATGAAAAAACTGTATCCACTCTTTTATACACATAGTAACTTAACAACTCAAAACAAAATACTCACTTACACATACATCATAAGACCAATCCTCACATACGCAGCTCTCGTTTATTACAGCGGGACTAAACACAACTTCCACTCACTACAGGTGATACAGAATAAGTGTCTGCGGATGGCAATTAAACATAACTGTTACCCCAAATTACCCAAAAATTCCTGGATACATGAGAAAGCTGATATACCTACTATCAGAGACTTCATATCTGAAATATCACAAAACTTTTACAATAACTGTCTGCCAGGTGATCTTTGGAAAAATATCAAAGACGCAAATCGCGCAGGAGACATCCGAGATAGTGGGTGTAGACTGCTGCAAGGTTCGTTAATTACATAACTAGGGTGTTTAACTCCAAACCTACTTTCACACCAACTTGTGCAATCAACTCATTGTTACAAATAAACAAAACTAAATCAACGTCAGTCACGTTGCCGCCTTCAAAACTAAACCCCATATAATTTTTGAGTCACTGTTTTTCAGCTATTTTTCAGTGATATAACAGCCGAAATATACTAGGTGTCAAAATTCATTGCGGGACAAAGTAATTGGTATTAGCGAATATCAATGGATGATGCTGCGGCAAGGAGCCATTGAAGTCATGAGGACTTAAACTGAGGATCAAGAAAACTGCCAGAACATCGGCCACATTTTTGTTTTTTCTTTATCCTATGTAAAGGGAATACTAATTTATAATAAAGACCATTTTTAATAATATTAATAATTTAAAGAAATTGAAATAAGGAAAAAACAATGAAGGACCTGTTTGTTCGTGATAAATACAAGTAACCAAATTATAAACTCACTTATCTTGTGAAATTGTTAGCATCTCTTTAACAATGTTTCAAACATCTACTAAACCATTCTCCATTTTTTCAGGTGCGCTGGTCAAAGGTTCCCTTTTTGTTACTTATTATTCAATATATTAATTCTCTTACAGGTTCAGTTATTACTGAATTTCCATTAATACTTTTTGTCAACTTTATCGGGGGGGGGGGGGGGACTGGCTTTACAGCTCCACTCTTTTCTTAAAAATTTTTCAATTACTTATTTTTTGAGCATTCCAGAAAGTGACAAAAAATGTCATCATTTATATACTACTTATTTCTAATAAAAAAAATACTGAAAGATTTTCATTCATAATTTGGCAGATGCCAAAAGCAATATTCAAATGAGGTTAGATTATTGACTTCTCCAACTAAGGTTCTAAAAACATGCTTAAAATCTGTAATTCAAAAAATTCATTCCATTAAGGAACTCATTGAATTATTGCTGATAAAATTCAATAGTCTTGCGTCCAGTTTTCCGGAGGTAATAACAGCATGCTTTTTATCCTTGACCCTTCCAATTACAACCGCAACTGCTGAAAGAAGTTTTTCAAAATTAAAACTGATAAAAAATTACCTTAGAACTTCAATTGGACAGGAACGCCTGTCACTATTGTCCATAGATGGAGGAACTTTAGAAAAACTAAAGTCATCATTAGCTATAAATGATTTAATAAATCAGTTTGCCGAAAAAAAGGCAAGGAGGGTGTATATTTGATTTGAATTGTTTGTAAAAATTTTGAAAAAAGTGACAGATAGATAATTATGATGAATAAATATTTCTTTTCATTTTATGCAAACATTTTTTTCCTTTTGTGAGAATTCTTTACCCTTCCTAAGGGCCCCCAAATAAATTTTTATACGAGGCCCCGCCAAGGCACGCTACGCTTCTGGGTAATTCTAACCTTATTTCATTGAGCATGGACGAATTTTTTAATACGTATATTCTATATGCTACTTCTTTAATTCCAACGTATTTTTTTATAAATTTGTTTCGTCATCTATCAGTGATTTGACATATTTGAATTTTTGAATAACTAAGATTGTTACATCATCGGGCCTAAATTACTTGCGCTCGAACGTAATCACGTATGCCGTGATCTTCGTGACTCTTCGATCCAGATAGCGGCGATCAAAGTGCATGATGGCGGAGTGGCTCGCGGGGGAGAATGGCTGAAAAGTACCATCGTACCGCCTTATCAACCGTCATCGTGACTGTAAGGCCAACATCGACTCGGCAACGGCATGCCGACGTTACTAACTATCTCGCCGGTACTATCATCTTCGCGATGGGATGCTGTATGCTAAGTAACGAACAAAGAATGAAGAAACGCTTAACGAAGGTCGTCCTTTCGACCGGCACCAATAAGGTAATTGAAAAAAAATTAATAGATTATGTTGAAAATTTAAATATTTCTAAATAATTTCTATTTTGCTATCTCAAGCACCGGGATATGAAACAATAATTGGTGGCATTGTAATCGCAATGCCAGAAAAAGCAGTGAGTTTTATCCAGAGACTAGCTTGCGCACGCGAGGTGACCAACCTTAGAGGATACAATCAAATAATTCCTAGAAAATACCTTTTCAATATCTACATATCTTCTTTCTTATATGTAAGCAAAATTTGCTTGTTTTTCTTCCTTCCTTTGTTGTCTTTAGTCCACTGTAAGATTGTCACTCCATCGTTTGCGGGGTCTTCCGATGTTCCTCCGTCCCATTGGTGACTTATCCCTTGTTATCCCTACCAATTTGTCGGGTGTCATGCGGCTAATATGCTCATTCCATTCTCTCTTTCTTTGCAGGATCCATTCACTGATATCCTTACTCCTCTCTCGATCTAACAGTGTTTTGCCTGTCATCCTACGCACTACTTTCATTTCTGTTGTCTCCAGTATTTGTTCCGTTTTCGAGGTATCTGGTCTGGTTTCCGCAGTATATGTTAGAATGGGTCTAATAGCTGTTTTATATATTCTGGATTTAGCCTCTATTCCTATGTGTTTGTTGCTCCATATAATACAATTAAGACACGTGGCTGTTCTCGATGCTTTTATGGCTTTCCCTCTCACCTCCGTCTCAACATCACCGTACCCGAATCAAGAGTGTCTGCTCGTCACTCGCGCCATGTCACGTCTCGACTCCGCCATCTTTTATATATTTTTGCGCTAGACGACAGACACTCTTATACCGAAAATTTCGTCTTTTTCCTCTCCCTGCAATTCTATTTTTTTTTAATTAGTTAAAAAGTATATTATCTACGGGCAAAGTATGCATACATTTGCTATATAATTCATATATGATCTTCCATTTGCAGCATCAATGATAATTTTCCATGTATTTATTAAAAAGATATTCAGTTCTAAAAAATAAAAGTTGTAACTTTTGTAAAAATATTTGTAAAGTTGAATGTTGTGTGGTTTCGATATTTCGGAAAGAGAATCAATGTCGCTACCGGTGATTCATTTCTTGCAGGTGTGGTGGTCGATGATTGAGTTTCATCCGCACTGATGTCCTGAATCTGGAATCAGGGCGTTATTCTTGACGTCGTTCCCAACGTCATGCATACGCAAGCCTGTGAATGCTCTATTTGCGAATAGTGATTTTCTCGAGCACCGTCCCTAAAATCATCGAATTGTATCGTCCTCACAACAGCGTCAGTTGACGTCACAACACAAATGTCATTTGCCATTTAGTAACTTCAAAATTAAATAAGTTTTTCAAATATGTTATCAATTTCTCCTATAAAAATGAATTCTACAATCAGTTAATTAGTAGTATTGAGCCCAAATTGAACATTAGTATCCCGAACAACTTATGAAAGCCAATTTGTTAATTATAAATACTAAAAAATGTATGCCAGAGATGAACGAATTTACCTCAATATCAGTTTCGGTAAATAAGAAAACACTATAATTATACATAAAATCTATGAAGTGGATAGACATTGCAAAGAATGAAGAGATATTTCAGATATTAATTTCACAAAACTTTTGGTTGTGTTAATAGGAAGAATTTGACATAAAGATTTTGCCATCATAGGAGCTTCATATAAGTGTTTATTTTTGGATTCATATGTATGTGCAGGTAAGTTAATTTTATTTTTCATAGTATGATATTTTACAGATGCACACTGAAAACATAATTTCTTTAAGTTAAACATTTTGTTTTTATTATACAGTGCGTCACTAGGGCACATGCTGGGACTAGACATAATAATCTATATAAAGCTTCTTAGTATAATCTCTAAGGGACCTATAAATGTTCTGGAAGCACATCCCCAAGACAATAGGCCATACCTGAGATGGTTTTCCACTAGACTGTAGTACAATATCTGCAAGTATTGACATGATACATATATTTTTTAAACACTTAAATTTATAAAGCATAATATCTAGTTTTTTTATATATAAATATGTGAAGCCATTCTTATGGTCTAGAATTAAAAAATGGCAAATATGTTTTATTAAAATTAAGATTAAGTAGTTTATGATCAAACCAATCCTTAATTAATCTGAGATCATTTTCAACTATTTCAAATCATACCAATTATCTATTTCATAAATAATGGATGTATCGTCAGCTAATCTAATTGTGTATCCAGTACTGCTCACTGCAAAACAATTCATTTATACAAAGATTGAATAACAGAGAATCCAAAATTGTTCCTTTGTTATAATTATTTATTAAATAACGTTTATTTTGTTGTTTATAGAATTTTTTTGTAACAACATTAACAAGTTTGGAGGTTTTAAATGTGAAATATTTAAATTTCTGGGTTGTCGGTATCAAATTTCATCTTTAAGTATTTTAAATTTTTTTTGATGTTTAGTTTGATAATAATATTTTAAAAATATAAATCTGAATAGTTTTTTCAAAATTGAAGAGATGGTTTTCCATTTTAGTTGTGGCTTTCTAGGTGAAATCAATAAATAATTACATTATGAAGTTTTCGAAAAGTTCGTTTATTGCTATTATTGATCCTTATTCTTCGAGTAATTGTTCGATAACTATTTACATTATTAAATAACGTATATTTTGTTGTTTATAAAAATTTTTGTAACAGTATTAACAAGTTTGGGGTTTTTAAGTGTGAAATATTTAAATTTCTGGTTTGTCGGTCTCGAATTTCATCTCATTATTTTAATTTTTTTTTATGTATAGTTTGATAATAATATTTCAGAAATAAAAGTCTGAATAGTTTTTTCAAAATACCAGAGACATTCCTAATTCAGTAAATATCATCTATCTCGCTTATTATAATTTCCGACACCTAACCAGCTCAACTGAATATCATATGTATCGGCATCGATGCATGGTTCGTCTCTCACTAAAACGCCCCAGACCTAGACACTTTTTGTCACATAATTTCATACACTTTTGGAACTTCGCTACTACCAAACATCAATTCACAATACCAATTGATATAACTTTTCATCCGAACACTTTCTAGCTAAAAGCCCGCTCCAAAATCTCAATTCTATACACCTTGTTAAAATTCGTCCTAGTCATTTTTCTCAAATCTTCCAGACACGTCGTTTTTATCCCGACCGATTTTCAGCCAACCACCCAAGTACATCAAACTCAATATATGAACGCACATTAAAACACCCAACATACCCCCAACCCAGCCCTGAAGAGGAATCTAATCCTACACCAGGGCAACTAAACAAAAAAAACATTACCAACTTTTAAACAAAACCCCCTTGGACACAAACTTTTTATCGAATTTCTCTCTCTCTTCTCTCAACACTCATCAGTCGACGATCAGCGTTCGGAGCGATAAGTACCTACTTACTTACAAGCTTGCTAGCGAATTACGAATTTTAAACGAAGTGTTTAGGTATTCTTCTACTGGTATTCTTCTACTGCTGTATTCTGATTGTATCATTTTTTTACATTTCTTCTTTGGACTAAACCCTTCTACGCAGTAAAATTATTAATAAAGAAGAATCGAAAGTTGGCTTAAATGCGTTAAACTTGTTGCAACAACATCTTCTAACCCAATGTTCAGAAGCAGTACGCGCGGAGTATACAGCAATTACCGATTCCGACGATGATGCAACAACGTCAAGCTCCACGGTTTCAAAGCCTAAAAAAAGGAAGTATGATGAATCATACATCAGCTTCGGATTTGTTGATTTCAACGGTTCACCTCTCTGCATGTTATGTAGCAAACTGCTTCCTAATAGTTCCATGGCACCTGCCAAGTTGCGCCGACATTTGGAAACTGTATTGTCTAAAAACAAGAATAAAGATTTTTTGTACGTAAAAAAGAACAATGATTGGAAAGTAAAAAAAGTATCACGTTTGTAACCCAAACTATCAATGAAAAGGCCACTGAGGCATCTAACTTAGTTAGCTATCGCATTGCACAATCAGGTGAAGTACACAGAATCGCTGAGAATTTAATAAAGCCATGTGTGCTAGACATAATAAAATGTATGCTTGATGAAAAATCTGCAAGCATCGTTCTACTGTGCCGCTATCAAACGATAACTGTTTCGCGGCGAATTCATGATCTGGTAAGCTACGTCACACAAGAACTAGTTACACGTCTACAAAAAACACGATTCGTCTTGCAAATGGATGCGCCGAGTGATGTCACTGGTTTGGCTATCTTGCTAGTTATCGTGAGATATTTATATGAAAGTTCTTTGGAAGAAGACATGTTCATGTGTTCATCGCTGCCCACAGACACTACCGGACAAGACATTTTTAATAAATTAAATATATTTTTGAATGAAATTTACTGTCTCGACCCTTACTTCGTGGAATCTACTCATATTAGTGTTTTAAATGAAACTCACGGTTTCTAGTCAATACCACAATATAATAAAAATTGTTGAGAATTCTAAAAAATTGACAATTGTTTCGATAAATGAATATCATCGTCAGAATGACAGAAGTTACATTTCATTTGATGCCTACCTGATGTTTAGTAGTTATTTTTAGCTAGACCAAGAAGTGACCTAACTGTTGACTGACTTAATATATGTTGATAGAAAAAAGAAGAAGATGTGATATTATAAATATTGAAGCTTAGATATTATTAGCCCTATGGTGATACCCTGGATATCATTTTTCCAGTCAAGATCAGTATAACTGTGCAATGATATAGAAAACCAGGAAAACTATATCTGCTGATTTTTACAATTATCACTTAAGAAGACAGTTTATTAGTGGAGAACTCCCTAGATTTAACTGTTTATGACAACTTCATATTGTGGATTTCTTAAATATCTTCTAATTTCCAATTCTTCAAGGAAATCCAGTTCTTGTTTCTTTTAACAAATATGCAGCACTTCTAGTTTTGTGTCAGGTGTCAATGAATAATTGGTGTCAAGTAGATGCGTAGTGGGATTTATCTGGTTGTTTTAATATGTATGCTCGTAAGTGTTCACTGTATCGGATTTCAAAATTCCTAAGGGTCTGACCCAAATAGACAGCATTACATTCTGGACATTTGAGTTTATATATACCTGACTTCTTTAATGGTGGTATTTTTGTTTTTACATTTAACAATTTTGTACTAACGTTACTTTCTGTTTTAAAAGAAATTGTTGTATTCGTTGCTGAATATATTATCTTTGAAATATTATTAGAAATAATTTCTGCATATGTGGTGGTTTTATAAGTTTTTATTTCATCAGTTTGTTTAGGAAATATTAGTTGTAACGCCACTTTTTCCTCTTTTTTATTAATTAGCTTATTTATCATATCTAATGGATAACCGTTGGATATTGCTATTTGTCTAATTGTATTAATCTCTCTATCAAAATTACATTTGTTCATAGGAACTGAAAAAGCTCTATGTATCATTGAATTATATGCCGCTAGTCTGTGTAACATAGGGTGATTGGAATTGAATGGAACTGTCACATCAGTCTGTGTTGGTTTTCGGTAAATTGAATAATCAAGTACATTATTGTAATGTTTTTGTTATTTATTTAAACAATAAACGGGTGGGATAAATTTTAAACACTCGGTATGGCTACTTACTAATTTATTTAAACACTAACTCACTAACACTAATTTATATGTACTTAACTAGTCACTTAAATTTAATTTATATGCACACTAACTTATTAATTTATAACACTTTTATATTCACTTAATTACTGTTCAACTCACTATGGCAAATTATAAACTGAACTCATCCGCTGATCGGTCCTGTATTTATATCAAAAACTTTCTTTACTAGAACATTCGGGATGAGACATGCCTTTCGCGATATTTCTTAAAATGCCTTTCGAGAACATGTTTAGAAAGGACGGTTCACAATAGATCCCAATAGACCTTCTCAGAATTCGGCGCGCTCGCCTTTTTCTCAACTCCGTTAACATAAGGTTACAGGGCCGTACTTAGTATCTGCTTTGGTGTGCGAGTTCGTAACATTACCCCCTCCTTAAATGAAAGTTCCTCCTGGAACTTTTCTGTAGCCGAGACTGGATGTTTGAATCGGCAACTAGCCCCATTTCTACACTTTCCGATCTTATGAAAATAGCAGGGCACCGTCTTCATCGGATACTGATAACGGGGGTTGTAGCTGCAAATCAATATCTGGAAACCGGTATCTTGAAAGATAATCTCTACCATGTTCCTGATGATTCGCCAATCCAACTGGTTACTCGCTATCTTAGGCATAGCCAGTTTCTTCACGTTGGATTCCAACACATGGTCTCGGAGGTTTCGAAGTGCTTCCCACACATCGCGGTAGGAAGATCGATCTTGGAATTCATTTTTAGTTACTACGTAGAAGACGTACCGCGAATTATGTTTCAGTTTCAGTGTCTTGCCAGGGGCTGGAATCTGGTCTTCAAGTTTTTCTAATTGCCCGAACTTCTTTCGAACGACGGTTGCCAACCCTCGTGCGTTCTTGATACGGGCGGGGATGTTGTATGCCATCGAAGGTGAGGTCAGATACATCTCGAATAAGGTTTACTCCTTCCTCTATGTCATGGTCTCCTTCGAATGGCGCTAGTCGGTTTCGGTGAACTACTTTTGGTTTTCCGTTGGGGATCTTGCTTATGCGATATAAAACATCATTGATCCTTTTCTTGATCAAGTATGGACCTTCCCAGGATTTTTGTAATTTTGGAGAAAACCCTTTTCTCCTCGCCGGGTTGTGTAACCATACTTTGTCCCCTTCTTTAAAACCGCCCTCTGTGGCCTGCGTGTCATACCGACTTTTCATTCTGTCGCTGGCAACTTGAAGATTTGTTCGAACTAGTTCATGAATATCGTCCAGCCTTCTTCTCAATTGGATCACGTAGTCTTCGCCTGCTATATCTTCTCCAGGCCGACAGCCAAATTCCAGGTCACAAGGAAGCCTCATTTCACGTCCAAACAGGATTTTCGCAGGTGTTTCACCCGTGCACTCATTGACGGCAGATCGATAAGCCAATGCGAATAAGGAGAGATACTGGTCCCAATCTCTCTGATGGCTGGATACTACTTTGGATAGGTATTTTCCAATAGTCCTGTTCATTCTCTCGACCATTCCATATGACTGTGGATGTAATGCTGTTGTTCTGGTCTTCTTCATTCCCAGCTTGTCGCAAATCTCCTGGAATAGATGGCTTTCGAAATTTCTTCCCTGGTCACTGTGGACTTCCATGGGCACTCCATATCGGTTGATGAATTCTTTCACCAATACATCCGCGACAGTTGTGGCTTCTTGGTTCGGGATAGCGTAAATTTCCACCCATTTTGTAAAATAATCCATTACAACCAGTATGTACTTGCTACCATTTTCTGTCGTCGGAAATGGTCCAGCGATATCTAAAGCAATCCTTTCGAAAGGGCTTCCAACATTGTACTGTTTCATGGGTGCCTTTCTCTTGCGATGTGGTCCATTACTCGTAGCACAAGTCGTACATTTCTTACACCAGTCCTTAACATCGTCGGAGCTGTTCATCCAATAAAACCTTTCACGAACTCGCTGAAGGGTGTTCTTCACTCCCAGATGACCTCCCGATGGACTGTCGTGTAACTTCTTCATTACCTCAGCTACTCTTGTTCTCGGGATAACTAGCTGTCTCGTCATCTCAGAACCATTATCGTTTTCAAGGACTCTTTTCAACAGCCCTTCTTCCAGGACAAGGGAGTCCCACTGAGCCCAATACGCCTTGAGTTTCGGTAAAAATCTTGACACTTCTTGCCAGGTAGGTCGCCGGTTTTCTTTCTTCCATTGCCGGATCATCTTCAGGTGAGGATCATTCTTCTGATCTTCTCTGATCCTGGTGGGTGACCATTCCTCGTTGACTACAGTAGTTCTTGAAACTGCAGCTTCCTTAGATTCCACCTTGTTGCAGTGGGAGCAGTCTGTTGGGCACGGCCGTCTGGACCGGGTGTCGGCATTTCGGTGACTCACACCAGCTCGATGTTCGATGTTGAAATCGTATTCTTGAAGTCGTTCAATCCATCTAGCGATCTGGCCCTCGGGATTCTTGAACTGCATCAACCACTTAAGTGCTGCATGATCAGTCCGGATTAAAAACTTCCTACCATAGAGATACTGGTAAAAGTGTTCCACGGACTTCACTACTGCCAAAAGTTCTCTTCTTGTGACGCAGTAGTTTCGTTCTGGTTTGGAGAGGACTTTACTGAAATATCCCAGCACTCTTTCTTGCCCTCCTAGGATATGTGAGAGCACTCCACCAATTCCTACGTTGCTTGCGTCAGTGTCAAGAATAAAGTCTCCCTCTGGTAATGGATATCCTAATATCGGCGCCGAGGTTAAATGCCTCTTCAAAGTTTCAAAAGCCGTTTGACAGTCTTCGTCCCATTGGAAAGCTCTTGCTTCTTCTGTAAGTCGCGTTAGAGGCTTGGCAATATCTTCAAACTTCCTGATAAATCTTCTGTAATACGTGCAAAGTCCAAGGAAACTCCTAATTTGATGTTTGTCGGTTGGTTGCGGCCATTGCTGAATGGAAGCAATTTTCTCTGGATCCACCGCCACTCCTTCATTGCTCACTATATGACCTAGATAGTTGACTCGGTTTTGGAACAGCTGACATTTCTTCGGGTTTAACATGAGCTGGGCAGCTTGGAGTCGTTTGAATACGTCTTCCAAATTTTTCAGATGTTCGTCAAATGTCTTTCCCAGTACTACGATGTCGTCCAAATAGACCAGGCATGTCTTCCAAGACAACCCTCTCAAGACAGTTTCCATAAGTGTTTCAAATGTCGCAGGCGCATTACAGAGCCCGAATGGCATGACGTTGAATTGCCATAATCCAGATCCGGTGGTAAAAGCAGTCTTCTCTCTATCTTCTGGGTCCATTTCTACTTGCCAATAACCAGACTTCAGGTCCGAGGTGGAAAACAGTTTGCTGCCGGCCAACGTGTCTAGCGTATCGTCAATTCGGGGCAGAGGATAGCTGTCTTTCTTCGTCACGTTGTTAAGCTGGCGATAATCCACGCAGAATCTCGTAGTTCCATCCTTTTTCTTGACGAGCACTACTGGAGACACCCATGGACTAGTAGATGGTTCTATCACTTTTTCTTCTGCCATCTCTCGAATTATTCTTTCAGCTTCCTCTCTCTTCGCTCTTGGAAGTCTTCGAGCTGATTGTCTAATTGGCTTAGCATTACCAGTATCGATTTTGTGTTTGACGGCTGATGTTCTGCCAGTCTTTCCTCCTTTTGGTACGAATAAGTCTCGATACTGCAAGAGAAATTCTCTCATTCTCGTTTTTTCAGCTCGATCCAAAGATTGACCAGCTACTGATAACATTTGTTCGAATCTGGCATTGGAATTGTCAGTGGTCGTTGTCTGGCGAACTATAGACGTCACTGGTACGCAGGATCCAATCTTGGTTTCCCTCTTGATGGTAATTGGGTAATCATTCACGTTTATCACACGTACTGGGATCTCTTTCGCCGATGTAACCAAACCTTTTCCAATGAGTACTGCTTTGCCAACTTCTTCGTCGTGGTTCCTTGGCTCCATCATAACCGGTGTACCTTCCTCCATGATTCCCTGTAGCCGTGCTACTATCATGGTTTCGCTTCGCTTCGTGCAGGTAGAACGGTATCTTTCTGTACAGCTTTCAACACCGCGCTGCCTTCATATGGATGCAGGAATACCTCCTCGGAACCCACTTTAATGGTTCTGTTTCTGAAGTCTAATTGGAAACCATGTACATTCATTACGTCCATTCCCAGAATCACGTCTTCTTCAATGTCAGCTATGATTACCGTATGCGTGAACTTTTCTGCGCCAATTCCCAATTGGATTTGTGTTTCCCCGTGAACGTTGGCACTTTCGCCTGTGGCGGTCCGCAGTCGCAGTCTCGTTGGTAGAAGCTTCTTCTTGGGGTTTATTATCTCTGGTCGTATAATGGTTCTAGTTGCTCCAGTGTCAACCAGCAGAGCATATTTCTTGCCATTTACTTCGCCATCCACATATACACTGTCGTTGCGACATCTGAGAGAAGCTATCAGTATGAGAGGGTCTTTGGAACGATCATGGGTCGGTGCTGCCCCCTCGTAGCCGACCCGTTCTAGTTTTCCTGTGACTGGGGTTCTTGGTTTGCAGGAGTCTTGGGGCGCTTACACGAACTACGTACATGCCCTAGCTCGCCACAATTCCTGCATCTGATATTTCTTGGCTTCTTGTCCATCATACTTTTTATTAAACTGACGAACTGGTCAAATCTGTCTTCGTCACCTTCTTCTTGGATGGTCCTAATTTTGTTATATCCTGAAGCCTTCGTTGCTGCTTCATATTCAAGAGCAGCTGTCAATGCATCAACTAATGTTTTGGGATGGGCTAAACGAAGCGTCCTCTGCATATCGGGTCACGTAAGCCATCAATAAAGGCCTGGATGCCCAGACATTCCATCATGTTCTCTGCTGCTGATGGATAAGCAAATCGAACGAGTCGGGCAATATCCACTTCATATTCTTGAAGTGTTTCGTCACGTTTCTGCCTTCGGTTCTTGAGCTGGGACTGGTACAAATGTTCCAGATGTTCATGACCGTACCGCATGTCCAACCTCTTCTTCAGCAGCTCGAAATCATCCGTTTCTTCCAGAGGTATCGTCTGAAGTATATCTAAGGCATCTCCCCGAAGCGCGATAGTTAGGTTCACTGCTTTCTCCTTATCGGACCAATTATTCACTCTAGCGGCTGCTTCGAACTGTTTTACGTAATTGGTCCACGACATCTTTCCATCGAACGTTGGGGCCTTGACTCGGGTAAAACTGCCAATATCATCTGTCTTGGGTTGTGTTTCTGGCTTGCAGATCTCGATCTTCTTTTCTTCTGCTGAAGTGTCCTGTGTTCTTAAATCGGCAATCTTTGTCTCTAACTTCCTAATTTTCTCGTCCATCTGATTTTCCATCGTTGCCATCTTATTCTCCATGTCTGATTTTAGAGACGAAATTTTATTCTCGACTTCAGCAGCAATGTCATTTTTCAATGATAAAATATCTGCAGAAATATCATTCTTCATAGCAGAAATCTCGCTTTCCATTGTGGTAATCTTCTCGTCCATATTGATAGAAATATCATTCTTCATAGTAGAAATTTTCTTGTCCATACTGGTAGAAACCTTGTCCATGTTAGCGGAAATATCGTTCTTCATATTAGCAGAAATCTTTTCTTCCATGGCAGAAATTGACAAGATTAAGGTGGAAGCCTCGTCACTAAATAAAACTGTTTCTGAATCAAAGCCGTCATTTTCCAGTGCCACTTTAAGTCTTTCTACTAACTCACTTTTCTTACCGGACGTTTCCAACTCACGATCTTCCAATTCTGCTCTTAATTCCGTCACTTTGAGATCACATAGTCTCTTGGCCATTTTTACGTAGCAATTTATTTATATTACCCCACACCTGACACCAATGTAATGTTTTTGTTATTTATTTAAACAATAAACGGGTGGGATAAATTTTAAACACTCGGTACGGCTACTTACTAATTTATTTAAACACTAACTCACTAACACTAATTTATATGTACTTAACTAGTCACTTAAATTTAATTTATATGCACACTAACTTATTAATTTATAACACTTTTATATTCACTTAATTACTGTTCAACTCACTATGGCAAATTATAAACTGAACTCATCCGCTGATCGGTCCTGTATTTATATCAAAAACTTTCTGTACTAGCACATTCGGGATGGGACATGCCTTTCGCGATATTTCTTGAAATGCCTTTCGAGAACATGTTTAGAAAGGACGGTTCACAATAGATCCCAATAGACCTTCTCAGAATTCGGCGCGCTCGCCTTTTTCTCAACTCCGTTAACATAAGGTTACAGGGCCGTACTTAGTATCTGCTTCGGTGTGCGAGTTCGTAACATTATTAACTCTTTGAATTTTTAAATCAAGAAAATTGATTGAGCTATTTTCTTCAATTTCTAATGTAAATTTAATTTTTGGGTGTAAATTATTGATGTGGTTGAAAAATACATCTAATTGTCGTTCACTACCCATAAAACAAGCTAATATGTCATCTACATATCTATACCAAAATAAAATATTTTTCGAAATATTACTTTCAAAGATCTTTCTTTCTAAATTGTCCATAAAAATGTTTGCTAAAATAGGTGATATAGGGCTTCCCATTGTTAAACCTTCATTTTGAATATATATCTTATTGTCAAAAGTGAAATAATTCTGATTAATGCATACATCAATTAAATTAAGTATATCTGATATTATTCCTGGATTAATATTTTTATCTTCTAGTAATTTTCTTACAAGTATTCGACATTCTTTAGGAGGAATTTTAGTGAACATATTAGTCACATCGAACGAAATAAGTTTATAGTTATCTTGCAAGTTGATTGCTTTCAACTTTTTGATTAGTTCTATTGAATTTCTAATTGAGTACTGAGATTCATATCCGTAACTATTAAGTATATTGTTGAGCCTCTTTGCCAATATATTATTAGGAGCATTAACATAAGAAACTACAGGTCTAATTGGTTTCGTTATTTTATGTAATTTAACGGTTCCATATAATTGTGGAGAATGAGGATTCTTATGTATGATAGACCTTTTTTCGTAATCATTTAAAAGATAATTTGAGTTATTAACAATATCCCTTACATTATTAGGAAACTTTTTTGTTGGGTGTGCTTTAAGAAGTTTTACATCGCTAGATTCTATAAAGTTATATATTTTGGAATTGTAATTTTCAGTTGTCAAAATGACAGTTGTGTTCCCCTTATCAGATTTTGTAACTGTTAGGTTATTATCTTCTACTTTCTTTTTAATTGCATTTAAAACGGTAATGTCATTTTTTGTTTCACGTTTAACTTTTGAAGGTTCAATATTTTTGATTAAATTGGCAATTTTTAATTTCTCATAATGAAAATTATTTGAATTAAATTTTAAAGCTATTTCTGACTCTGTAGCTATAATTTGTTTAATATTATTCATACATTTTGGGGGTATAATGTACTTTAAAGCTTTATTTAAAAATTCTATTTCACTGTCTGTAAAATTAGTGTCTGAAAGGTTTTCAAATCGTGGTGCAAAGTGTGTTGGTATGTAGGTACTTACAGTTTCATGATGTTTTGAGAATTGAATTTTATGTTGTGTGTGTTCAAGATTCTGTAGCTTTCTTTCTTATTTCTCAAATTTCTTATGCTTCATCGTGCTGGCACTTTCCCTAATTTTGTCATCCAAACAGTCAAATTCTACTGGATGTAATTGGAATGTGAGTTCTGAATATACAACTTTTATGTAGTTGTCTAAGAAGTCTCTAACTTTGAACCATTTCTTACATTCTCCTTTTATCCAAACTCGTTGAGCTCATTTTATAGCTTTTTGTGCTTGTGGTGTTTTAGTGTGACATTTTATATTCACATAATTTGGTATTACCTTTTTTCTAAGCCATTCTTGGTTGAACCAAATGTTTTGTGATGTTTTGTAACGTTTTTGTAGTAACTTCTGGTACAGTCGGGTCAAATCTTCTCTCGAAGATTTTTAAATGAAATCAACTGTCTCGACCCTTACTTCGTGGAATCTACTCATATTAGTCTTTCAAATGAAACTCACGGTTTCTAGTCAATACCACAATATAATAAAAATTGTTGAGAATTCTATAAAATTGACAATTGTTTCGATAAATCAATATCATCGTCAGAATGACAGAAGTTACATTTCATTTGATGCCTACCTGATGTTTAGTAGTTATTTTTGGCTAGACCAAGAAGTGACCTTACTTGTGATTGACTTAATATATGTTAATAGAAAAAAGAAGAAGATGTGATATTACAAATATTGAAGCTTAGATATTAGCTCTATGGATATCATTTTTCCAATCAAGATCAGTATAACTGTACAATGATATAGATAACCAGGAAAACTATATCTGCTGATCTTCACAATTATCACTTAAGAAGACAGTTTATTAGTGGAGAACTCTCTAGATTTAACTATTCATTGACAGCTTCTTTTTGTGGGTTTCTTAAATGTCTTCTAATTTCCAATTCTTAAAGGAAATCCAGTTCTTGTTGTACAGTTATACTGATCTTAATTGGAAAAATGATATCCAGGATATCACCATAGGGCTAATAATATCAAAGCTTCAATATTTGTAATATAACATCTTCTTCTTTTTTCTATTAACATATATTAAGTCAATCACAAGCAAGGTCACTTCTTGGTCTAGCCAAAAATAACTACTAAACATCAGGTAGGCATCAAATGAAATGTAACTTCTGTCATTCTGACGATGATATTGATTTATTGAAACAATTGTCAATTTTTTAGAATTTTCAACAATTTGCATTATATTGTGGTATTGACTAGAAACCGTGAGTTTCATTTAAAACACTATATTTTTTGAAGAAAATAATCTCGGTTGGAACGATTGCATTGACATTTGTACAGATTGGGCCAAGGCGATGACGGGTAAAACATCAGAAGCAGTGTCACTAATAAAAATACAGCTCCTAATTGTAGTTCCAGCCATTGTATCCTACATAGACAAGCTCTTACGATGATGCAAATGCCGTCAAATTTAAAATTAGTTATGGATGAAGCTGTAAAAATAATTAATTTCATCAAATCACCACCACTACAATCCCGATTGTTCTCATTATCGTGTGAAGATTATGGCAGCAAACATAAAACACTGCTGCTCCATATAGAAGTGCGATGGCTGTCTCGGAGTAAAGCTTTAACAAGGCTATTTGAACTTAGAGCCAAATTACAAATGTTTCTCTCAGATACTTGTTTTAATTTGAAAGATCGTTTGTATGATAAAACTTGGTTGTTTAGGCTGTCTTTTATGGCGAATATCTTTCAAAAACTGAACAAATTAAATTAACCATCGCAACAACAGTGTTCCAGACATGTAACAAAATAACTGCCTCCAGAAGAAAATTAGATTTTTGGATTATTTGCATTGGTAAGAGAAAAATAGAAAACTTTACGTCACTCAGTTAGTTTGTTAGCGATAACGACTCAGAAATGTTTCAAGATGATGTATTTGAAGAATTGGTCCAATTTTGTACTTGGATGCGCGCATCTTTTGAGAAAACAAAAGGAAAACTGAATTCATGGATTCATAATCCTTGTTTACCCAAAAACCCGAAAGTATGTCAAACGAGATATATGAATCTCTTTTAAAAATGTCGTCAGCTACAAGTATGCCTCTCATCGATTTTTGGTGCAGAATTCTTGATAAATATCCAATGCTTGCCAAAATGGCTCTGAATATTCTTCTCCCGTTCCCAACAACATTTTTGTGCGAAACAGGATTCTCAACCTATGCAACCACGAAAACAAAATACCGCAATAGAATGGACGCCGAACCTGATATGAGACTGTCTTCTATCAAACCTGACATAAACCAGTTGATGAAAAATAAAAAACAGTTTCATACGTCCCATTAGTTAGATTTTTTCTTTTTCAATATCTTCTGTTGTTATATTGTAATTTACTAATTAAAGTAAGTAGTAACTGTTGCATTGTACTTTTATTATGCTTATTAATGAAGAATACATTTTTATAAACAATTGTTTCATTATAGGGTTCCGTAAAGAATTTCGCTTTCCAAAAGGGTTTCGTCACCAAAAAGGTTTGAGAACCGCTGGACAATAGTAAAGTCACTATTAAATACTTAATTTCGCATCTATTTTTAATACGTCACAATCAACATTTTTACTTCATTATATCCCCCATTCTCCTAATTTGCACTTAAATAACTCTATTTTCGATTAGGTAATTCCCATATGTTATTGTTGTCTGAAGATGGCCCTTGAGATGGCCTAAACTAGTAGCTGTTGACAAGTGTGATAAAAATTCGGTAATATTTAGGTTCGTTCCAACCAACAATTCTGTTATCGTACGTAACCAGTAATTGAACTGTTTAATGAGCATGCGTAAGAGAAATTAATAAAGTTACGGTTGGAACGTATTTTAAACTAGTTTAATAGATGCACGTTGTATACCTAATTCTGTGAATAATAACCGTAAAAAATAAACAAGCTGAGTGTTTTGTTGTACAGAACGATTAATATTTTTCTATAATTTGCAGTGCACTGCTTGAACAAGAAATTCTTCCAGTTCTACTTGTATAAAAATAGAATATTCATTAAAATTAACAAGGTGCAAAAAAATATAGGTATTCTTATTTATTTACATCAACAATCAACAACTAAACCAAGAAACAGTCATAGATACGAAAGAGTCCTCGGTGTAAACAGCTCAAAATCTAAAAACCCAGTTCCATAACCTATTTACACTTTCCATAAAAAACAAATTTGATAGTTTAAAACAAAAATGTTGCCTTTGCGCATGATTCGTAATTTCAGAACTTTTGGTACTCGCTATCCAGCAAGAATCGTTTGAACGGTAATTTTTCTGGTTTGCAAACGTGATGGAACAGAGAACTAATAGTAATCGAGAATTCGGAACCAGTAATTTTAGGTGGTTGGAACGATTTATTTTAACTGCGCATGTGTATTAGTAATATTATCGACACCCCCATCGAATAAGGCTGTAACTCAATTTACATGCTTCGATCAATAATAAAAACGTAACTCTAGATTAAATGGTTGCGGAAATACATAATCGAACAAAGAAGTATTTAAACTTATATTTTTCAGTTGAACGTTAACAGATAAGTAACGTAATTTACCTCTTTTTAATATTCTCCATAAATATTATCTTGGCGCTAAAATGGATGTTAAACGACTTACAACTTTGTTCAACTCATATTTATTTTGTTTTCCTTCTCAAGTACGGGCGTACTCGTCCTATCTTTCAGTTTACGTCTTTGTCGTGCGAATATTTTGTTCGCGAGACCTATATTGCCAGTTGAGTTAACGCGGTCTTAAAGCTGAAGGAGTTTGTAGGTGTTTGTATTGTTATTAATATTCGTCTTGTCGATACAGTGATTATTGGTTCATAGTAAAACTATCATTTATTTTGACATATTGGACTTGTGAAATGAATCGCAGTCAACACATATTAGAGTTAGCATTGAAGAACAGTGGAATAGCTGAAGGTTGTGCCGGTAAGTTCCTAACCTAACTTATTTGAACTACGTTTAGAGAACGTTAATTTGGAATAATGTTTGCGTGGGGGGTCACAAATTCAAATTACATCTTATTTGTTGAAAGTTTTTATATCTGTGTTACATATAAAAAGGTGTATAATTGAAAAAATATGTGGTTTGTTTTTTAGAGTATGAGGCAGAATCACAGCCTCAGTTTGTCCTGGCTTCAGGTGGCACCGGTGAAGGGTCGAATGAACTAGATTCAGTTAACACTCCTGTCGTAAACAGTGGCACTGAGCTAGTGGAATTTAAACAATATTTACTACGAACTCGTCGAAATGATGTTTTACCACGGATCTGTAATAATTCAGAATCGAGCCAGGAGAGGTAGAGTGAACCCTTTTCCACAGACGTTTCAGAATATGTGCCATCTTTTCACAAAGGTGTAGTATTGTTCTTTTATATGTCAAATACAGTATTATTATAATGTGGAATATAGAAAAAAATCTAGATTCACTTTGCTCTAAGCGTTGAAATAGTCCTTTGGTAAAAGTATACTGCGTATTTTTTTCAGGAAATTATACGAACACAATGGAACAGAGTAGTTTGAGCGAGTTTTCGGAGGAGGAGAAAAAACATACGATAACAATGAACCTTGTAGTAGCAAACACACCGTTGGGGAAGAAATTAGTGAAAAGGTAAAAAAAAGAAATATGCCTAAGAAAATTGATCCGGGTCGAAAAAGAAATCCTGCAAATTTGATGAATAATGTAAACAAGAGAAGAAAAAAAACATGGGACAAGAGTTTATCAATCAAAGAGGAAAACTTATAAAACAAAAAGAAATGAAACCAGGCTGTAATCAACAGTGTCGCTCAAAATGTTCGGAAAAATTGACTGCTGAATCAATAAATAAGATTTTCAATGAGTTTTGAGCCCTCGGGGATCACACTATCCAAATGAATTTTGTCGGCAAGTGTGTTGAAAGAGTACCTCGAAAACAAGTTATCCTAGCTACCATTGGAACTTCGAGACGTCAGTGGACTTACAAGTACTGCCTTTTTATAGGAAGTGAGAAAATACAAGTATGTAAAAAGATGTTTTTCAATACTTTGGCAATTACTGACAAGTGGGTAACAACTATATTCAAGAAGATTGATATTCAAGGGTTCAATTGTGCTGTGCTGGAAGATCGATGCGGACGTCATAGTAACCGTCCAAATCAAATATCCGAAGAGGTGAAAGCTACAGTGAGGGCGCATATTTCTCAAATACCTTTAGTTGATTCGCATTACGTGAGAGCAAGAACTTCTAGAAAGTATTTTGAAGCAACTTTATCATTCCCAAAATTATATAAACTTTATAAAGAATGGCTATTAGAAAATAATAACGAAACTTCGGTGTCAGCGACAGAAAGACAATATCGGGAAATTTTTTACAGTGAATTTAATATAGAGTTTTTCAAACCGAAGAAAGATCTTTGTCCGACCTGCGATATCTATAATAGAGCTTCAAATGAAGAGAAGGAAGCTCTTGCAAATAAATACACAGAACATATAGCATCAAAGTTTGTAGTTAGGGAATTGAAATCACAACATAAATATATTGCTCAACAAAGCAACTCTGTTGTTGTAGCAACTTATGATTTACAGAAAATTCTGACTACACCTGCATCAGAAGTGTCTGTATTTTACTATAAAAGGAAGCTTGCAGTCTATAATTTCACGATGTTTGACATAGGAAAGTGTGACGGCTATTGTTATGTATGGGACGAAACCATAGGAAAAAAAGGTGCAAATGAGATTAGTAGTGCTGTATACCTATTCATTGCAATGAAAGCAGAAGGAGGCTTCAAAGACTTTGTCTTTTACTCTGATAATTGTGGGACAAAACCGGAATCGCATAGTTTTCGCTATGTACGCCTATGCGGCTGAAAAGTTTGATATCAATATCACACATATTTTCTATGAAGTCGGTCACACACAAAATGAAGGTGATTCAATGCACGCCCTTATCGAGAGACGAAAGAAGCATCAAGTTGTGTATGTTCCGGAACAATGGATTACAATTATACGCTGCGCAAAAACGTCGGGTAAACCCTATAGAGTAACTGAGCTAAATCAAAGCAAAATACTCAATTTTAAAGACTTGATGAGCAAACAAACTAATTTTGTAAAAGGTACTGACAACAATAAAATCAAATGGAACAGAGTGAGGCATTTAAAGATAGAAAGATCCAATCCAAAGCGCATACAGATAAATTATGATTTTTTGTCGGAAGAGAACTTTTACATTGACCTGGCCCAACAACGAAAACATTCCACAAGAAAATCGGCAAAAACTGAAAATCTGGTAAATGTATTGGCTGGTAATATTATATCACCAGCTTATAGTGGACCAATTCCTATTTCGCTTGCAAAGTACAAAGACTTGAATACACTGTGTACAGCTCAAGCAATACCAGAATTGTATTGCAACTATTATAGAAATCTTAAGTACCGTGAAGCTACCCACGAGCAATCAGACTCTGATTAGATACACGCTTGGACTCTTAGTATTACCTCTTTATTTTGTGTTCATGTTTAATGATAGGGTATAGCCTCAGAGGATATTTTTCGTTATTCACCACTTCACTCTCATTAAAATATATGTTTTCATTCATCTCGATTTTTATTTTTGAAATATTTCCTATTTTCCGAAAGAAACTTTCACAAAAAACTCAATTTTTGTTAACAAGTTTACCGCTGTAGTTTAATATTACTCCTTTTACTTGACAATTTATCGTAACAAATCCATATTTTAGTGTGAAAAAGGAGGTATTCACAAGTTACAACCTTGTTGTATGAAACACTAGGTAAAGACGCAGGGTTGTAACTCACTGTTATTCCTTTATTAATCAATCAAGAAACGCACGAATACGTACACGTCATGCCAAAAACATATCTTTTTCGAATATCATTATTAAAAATACCAATTTTTTAATCTTCTTAAAAAAAAATGTGAACAAAAATTTTATTTTCATAAAACTCGTGTTTCTGAAAATTCATCAAAAATGAGTTACAACCTTATTCGATGGGGGTGTCGAACTGTAAATTATTGGTGGTTGGAACGAACCTATATTAACTTAGAGATTTATTAAAATTTCTTGTCAGTCACATTTGAGATATGTATATTTTCCTTTTGCTTCTAATACCATTTTAAATGTATCCTTACGCAGCGATTTATCAACACACTCTAGCGGTTGGCTTGTTCCCAAATTTCATAAATATTTTTGTTAGATAAAAAGAGTTTTGTTTGATATAAGTAGATATTGGTGTGAAGTTATGTATTTTTGTGAAGATACGCAGTTGGTTTTTGTCAATTCAGTATGATATTCGATATTAAATACCACAATAATTATTTTAAAGTGTTTTATTAAAAAGCTAGAAAGTGGTATTTTGAAAATAGTTAAAAATATAAGAACCAGATGGAATTACTTTCAAGCAAATACAGCTTTGATTCCATCCATGTATACCAAAAAAAATACATTGATTCTGAACTAACTAATAACGCCTCATCAACAAGGACCAGAAAAGGACAAATCTGAAAATAGTAAATTCTATATCAAGCAAAATTCTACACGAGTAGAAAATTTGTTTCCAGAGCCGTGGGCGAGGGAAACGGTTCTACGAGTGTATAATTTTGAATTCCACCCGTGTTATAGACTATACTTTTTCTACGACTATCGGATACTCTCATTTTACGTTCACTTTAGAGGATTTTTTCTGCACTAGTTCTACTCTACGTAGAGCAGCTGATGTAGAAAACGGAACACGCCTATTTACTCTTTCTGTAAAATTAACCGTTTCATTGAGAGGGCGCCACAAGTATTCATTCCACACCAAGGGCGCCCTCTAGGGGCGAAGGACGTCGGAATATAGGAATTCCTTAATAGTCGTAGAAAAAACCAATTCAACATCGTTGTCAAGTATTCCATTCATATAACAATAAACTTTAGAATAAAAACCATGTTTGTGAATCAGGAAATTGTTTTGCCTGCTCTTAATGTAGATCCTCTTCCACCATTAACTATTCCAGATGTTCCGCCAACATCAACAGCAGCTTCAAAAGAAATTTACATTGGGACCCAGGAAATTACTGCAGATACATCAGACAGAAGATAAAATTAGGATTGCAACATATAGACAAAATCTAAAGTTAAGAATAATAGAAGAAAGAATAGTGAAACGGGTATAAGAATCTAGAACATACAAGAAGAAGTCTGGAGTAATTTGGAGTATTGATCCACTTTGGAGCTACGCTCTACCAACGTGCGCAGTGACGCCTTGAACAAACTCGCTGTTGTCAATGACGGTGGACTGTAGTTAAGTTCTTTTATCCTGATCAAAACCAATGTAAAATAGGGTGAAATAATACTCTATTTGTGAAGGAGTATCTATTTCTATTGCAATAGTGGGTTGTAAGGCCACAGCATGCAATCCCCTATCGGCTACTTGCCTTTATAGAATTCAAATTATTACAAAACATTTTAAAACACAAAAAAATATGACTATACAGGGTGTTACACGACGTTTTGACAGTGCAATTTCTCGAAAACTGTTCGTATGACATGTATGAAATTTGGCAGATATAAACAGTCGAAACTGATGCTTATATTTATTATAAAACGACTTCCTTTTTTCCTGTCATTTCGGGCCACGTGACCCCAACATTATTTTTTTTAATAGGACAACCGATATAATATTACAATTTTGGATATAACATTTAAAAACAAATTCAACGATAACACACTTGTCATCGTTGTATTGTGCAGTAATGATAATAGGGGCAATTAAATGATCATTTGTATAAATTATTTTATTAAAAAACGAAACATAGGGAATTAAAGAGTACAAGTTATTAAAAAAATTAAAGAAAATGTTCAAATTGATGACTATGTACATTGACACAATGTTCAAACCTTGTTAAAATATTTCTTGTAAGTGTTGCTGTAATCATTTCGGTTGTTATGGCTCGACATGCCTGTTTTATTTTATCCTTTAAATCATTTAATCAATCGGGGGTGTGAGATAAACTCGACATTCTATGTAACCCCAGAGAAATAAATCTGAGGGTTATAATATCCAGTGAACGAGGTGGCCACAAAATCGCACCATTTCGACCAATCCATTTTTCAGGGAAGATAACTGGCACAAAAAAGTGAAGTGATGCTCCATCTGGCTCTCACCACATTGTTTGCTTTTCACGTACGAGAATGTCGTCAAGTAATTATGGAAGAGTATTTTGAAGAGAATCTAAATATCTATGCTCCGTTCCTTCATAAAAATAGAGACCAATCAACCGACCATTAAATAAACTGCACCAAACATTGATTCCCATATTGTTTGAAAATTGGTTTCGCGCATCCACTTTGGATTCTCCTGCGACGAATAATGATAATTACGGCGGTTAACAATACCATTGTTCTGAAATCTACTTTCATCACTCCATAATATTTTTGCTAAAGAATAAGGGTCTTCAATAGTTTGTACTAATATTTTAGCAATAAAATGTATTTCCTTTCAGGATCTGCAGGAACTAAACCTTGTGTTAAATGCATTTTATAAGGATGGTTTTTGTGATTTTTTAATACTCTTTGTATTGAATTTCTACTCCTTCGTTATTATTATCCAATGAATCGTATTGACGTGTGTTGATTAACCTGAAGATAAGCCAAAATGTGTATCACATTGTCATCTATCTGAGCGGTTTTTCGACGAGGAACTTGATTTTTACCGTTTGGAAAAGAACCAGTCATTAACTTTCGTTCGACGTAGACAAAAGTATATTTGCTTGGAGTTATTCTAAGAGAAAAACGATTTTCTGTACAAACCTTGAGCATGAGTTTTGTTTTTTGCACATTCTCCATAAATAAGTAGCATGTCAAAATTATTTAGTTATTATTACAGTGTCTTCAGATTATGACAAATAATTATTGACAGTTCTTGAATAAACTTCACCTAACAATAATGAATGACAACCTATGTTATTGCTACTATAGTTATTTGTTTCATAGCCACCTAAATTTTTGGGAGCAAAATATTGCTTTAATAAATTTAGTAAAAATAAATAGCACAGATTATCATTATTACACAATACAATGATAAGGGTGGTATCGTTGTATTTGGTTTTGAATGATATATCCAAAATTGTAATATTATACCGGTTGTCCCATTTAAAAAAATTATGTTGCGGTCACGTGACCCGAAATGACAGGAAAGACGGAAGTCATTTAATAATAAACATGAGCATCAGTTTCAACTGTCTATATCGGCCAAATTTGATACATGTCATATGGACAGTTTACCAGAAATTGGACTGTCAAAACGTCGTGGGACACCCTGTATACAGAATATCTAGCTTTCTAGCTACACCAAAACCGGTCCTGCTTTTTTGCACTTGTATGAATATCACTTTACGATCACTGTTCTTGTACTAAAATAGTGTATGCCGTTGGAATGGAAATTGGAATGAGAAATTTCTCGTAATGAGAATTGGAAATTAAATGTCACACTGACTTTTACTCTTTCTTGTCACTTGATCTTTTTTCTAATCGGACATACCGATGACAGTTGTCGCTAACTGTCACGATCCATTGAATGACGGCGTGAAAGTGAATATGTTTATTATTGTTCTTTTCAGGAATATGAATTCCGAACAAAGTCTAGAGGAAGACCAATAAGAGTGTGGTTAGAAAATATGAAGGCAGCAGCAAGTAAGGGAAACTAAAAATGGGAAGAGATAAAAAAGGGCTAATGCAGTATAGAAATGAATCGGAAGAGATGGAGAAGAATGCCAACATACTAAACTCCCTTAAACTCCCACACCTGCAACGGTGCAGAATATAAGGATTAAGTAAGTAACTAAGTAGATTTGCTTTCTCGAAATAAAATAAAACACCTACCAATAAACAAACCGACAACGAATTTTTTTGAAATAATTATCGGGCACTTAAGAATTCTTCTTCATTTCAAAGAATTGCTCTTATTCTTCGTAAGTGGTCGGTAAGACAAATAAAAAATTAAGTGCTTCGTGTACACTTATCCACGCCGCGCTTTTTTCGTAATTACATTCGTTAATTACAAGATTTTGATGGATTATAGTTAATTATACATCAACTTAATAATAGTAATATATACAGTGGTCTAACAAAATATAATTAAAATTTAGATTATTACAAAGAAGCAAGTTTAGGATCTATTTAAATACATTTAATAAAATTAATCGATAACACTATATACAGTCCTAAAATAAAGGATACATATATTTTCTAAGTAGTTATGAATGCAAATGAAAATTCCTGAAATCGGCAAATTTTTGGAAGCTACAATTTCAAATTAACATTATTCACCTGCGCCTTCATTAGTAAATAAGTTTTTTTGATATCTCAACTAATAACAGATATAATGGACTTTAGTGTTTTAAATGGAACTCACGGTTTATAGTTAATTCCACAATATAATAAAAGTTATTGAAAATTCTAAAAAATTGACAGTTGTTTCGATAAATCAATATCATCGTCAGAATGACAGACGTAACATTTCATTTGATGCCTACCTGATGTTTAGTAGTTATTTTTGGCTAGACCAAGAAGTGACCTAGCTTGTGATTGACTTAATATATGTTAATAGAAAAAAGAAGAAGATGTGATATCACAAATTTTGAAGCTTAGATATTATTAGCCCTATGCTGATATCCTGGATATCATTTTTCCAAATAAGTTCAGTATAACTGTGCAATGATATAGAAAACCAGGAAAACTATATCTGCTGATCTTTACAATTATCACTTAAGAAGACAGTTTATTAGTGAAGAGCTCCCTAGATTTAACTGTTCATTGACAACTTCATTGTGGGTTTCTTAAATGTCTTCTAATTTCCAATTCTTCAAGGAAATCCAGCTCTTGTTTTTTTTCACAAATATGCAGCACTTCTAGTATTGTGTTAGGTGTCAATGAATGATTGGTGTCAAGTAGATGTTTTGCGTACTGGGATTTATCTGGTTGTTTTAATCTGTACGCTCGTAAGTGCTCACTGTATCGGATTTCAAAATTACTAAGGGTCTGACCCAAATAGACAGCATTACATTCTGGACATTTGAGTTTATATATACCTGACTTCTTTAATTGTGGTATTTTTGTTTTTACATTTAACAATTTTGTACTAGCGTTACTTTCTGTTTTAAAAGAAGTTGTTGTATTTGTTGCTGAAGATATTATCTTTGAAATATTATTAGAAATATTTCCTGCATATGTGATGGTTTTATAAGTTTTTATTTCATCAGCTTGCTTAGGAAATATTAGTTGTAATGCCACTTTTTCCTCTTTTTTACTAATTAGCTTATTTATCATATCTAATGGATAACCGTTGGATGTTGCTATTTGTCTAATTGTATTAATCTCTCTATCAAAATTACATTTGTTCATAGGAACTGGAAAAGCTCTATGTATCATTGAATTATATGCGGCTAGTCTGTGTGGCATAGGGTGATTGGAATTGAATGGAATTGTCACATCAGTCTGTGTTGGTTTTCGGTAAATTGAATAATCAAGTACATTATTAACTCTTTAAATTTTTAAATCAAGAAAATTGATTGAGCTATTTTCTTCAATTTCCAATGTAAATTTAATTTGTGGGTGTAAATTATTGATGTGGTTGAAAAATACATCTAATTGTCGTTCACTACCTATAAAACAAGCTAATATGTCATCTACATATCTATACCAAAATAAAATATTTTTCGAAATATTACTTTCAAAGATCTTTCTTTCTGAATTGTCCATGAAAATGTTTGCTAAAATAGGTGATATAGGGCTTCCCATTGGTAAACCTTCATTTTGAATATGTATCTTATTATCAAAAGTGAAATAATTTTGATTAATGCATACATCAAATAAATTAAGTATATCTGATATTATTCCAGGAATAATGCTGCATATTTGTGAAAAGAAACAAGAACTGGATTTCCTTGAAGAATTGGAAATTAGAAGACATTTAAGAAACCAACAATATGAAGTTGACAATGAACAGTTAAATCTAGGGAGTTCTCCACTAAGAAACTGTCTTCTTAAGTGATAATTGTAAAGATCAGCAGATATAGTTTTCCTGGTTTCCTATATCATTGCACAGTTATACTGATCCTAATTGGAAAAATGATATCCCGAGTATCACCATAGGGCTAATAATATCTAAGCTTCAATATTTGTGATATCACATCTTCTTCTTTTTTCTATTAACATATATTAAGTCAATCACAAGTTAGGTCACTTCTTGGTCTAGCCAAAAATAACTACTAAACATCAGGTAGGCATCAAATAAAATGTAACTTCTGTCATTCTGACGATGAGATTGATTTATCGAAACAATTGTCAATTTTTAGAATTTTCAACAATTTTTATTATATTGTGGAATTAACTAGAAACCGTAAGTTTCATTTAAAACACTAATATGAGCAGATTCCACGGAGTAAGGGTCGAGACAGTTAATTTCATAATGGACTTTGTCAAAAAAGTTGAAGTTGAAATTTACATAAAATGATATTACAAGTTCACTTGCGAAAACTGAATAATATACTAAGTCAAGTGCGATCAAGAAACGACTTTAAAATTAGTGGGGAAGAAGCAGATATGGAAGGGGAAGGGTTATAAGCAAGTCGATGAATATAACAAGTAATTTATGCCCATACCAATACTCAGGACTTGAGGTTGATCTCCAGATTGAGCGCGACTTGAGACAGGGTCTGTATACTATAAACAAATATAAACTAATCTCGGGCAGAACGTAAGATTACAGCGCTGCGTGACTTGAGACATGCTCAAGTAGGGTAGAGACCAATCTTGAGCACGACTTGCATATCTCCGGTTTTTATCGACGGCATTGGTTTAAAAAGTCTGTCAACTCTCTTTCATCTTATATATTAAATGTTCAACTTTTATAAACATAGAAAAGAGGGTTAAGTTTATAGAAAATTTACGTTTTTAAAGTACTATTTAACGAGATGGATATTGAAAATGTAGAAGAGTTTTTAGAGTTTATAGACATTGTTGAGGAAATGCCAGATATTCACTTACCAAAACAGTAAATTCGAGATGCGGCAAATCCTATGGAATTCTATAGTGAGAATTGCACACATCAAAAACCACACCAAATTACAAAAAATTATACATCCAACTGAATCAAAGACTCAAAACAAAGAACAAGTCAGGCATAGAAAAATTAAATATTTATATATAAGTATATATACTTTTTCTATGAGGTCAGGTCAGAGACAAGAGAATAATGTTAAATTTTGAACCGTTATTAAAAAGCTGCCAGCATAAATTTATTAAAATCGCTAGAAATTTGGTAGTAAAACAAAAGTTGCCAAAACAACCAAGTCGGAGAATTCACGAAGTCGGGACTATAGTACCACGGCAAAACTTGAGACGAAGTCTGACTTGGCGAAGCACGTCTCAAGTCGGAGAATGAGTAGGGATTATAGGTACGGCCATAAGAGCATGAGATTGAGTAGAGCCGATTAACCTATAGTTTAGTTCCAAAGTAGTAGGCACTCAATTCTCAGAAATATTGCATTAAAACCTGAGTGCATACTATTTTCGAATTGTAATATAGTATAAGAAGATCGATTCAGGTATAATTCCAGGTATATATTTGACTTATTTTCTAGTTTTGAGTAGAAAATTTCTATTTTGGTCGTTGAAGATATATTTATTTCTGGCTAGTATAGTTGCGAATTTGAAATACTGTGTTTATTATCTTCGACCGTTGTTAACTTCACCCAGTGGGAAACAATTTATGGACCGTAAATTGCATAGTAGTAAATCAAGACCAAGTACACAGTCCGACCCTACGTAGTGACGTCTTTAAAAATTTGAGCAAAGTAGAAAACAATTGCTTCTTGACAAGGATGGATTTACAAACAAAAACGACTCATATGATTATTACATTATAATTATATACAACTATATTAGGGTAAAAGAAAAATTATTTCATTATTATAATATGATGTAATAATTTATTCTTTCAGTGAAGCATACATTGATACGTTTCAATTTTGTGGTTGTGCAAATTAAGTTACAGGAACTTGAAAATATAATTCGTCATGCAATATTAACATCATTTTGACCTACCATGTATATTAGGAAATCCAGTGGCATCTATATTGGGAATAATTTATAATATTGTACAGCCATAAACATTATTACCTTTCCTAATTAACTATACGTCTAGTATTTATTTTATTTTTGTGGAGCTCCGAACGCACTACCCCTGATACATATCTTTGTAACGCGATTCTCCGTGATGTGTCTATGCATATATTATTCTGTAATATATACTTGTTGGATATCTCAGCTCTTATTGGTTATTGGCAGCTTTGACATCTCGAGAGCATTCTGATTGGCTGGCTGGTTTGACACGAGAGTTTTTCATTTTTCCTGTGAATATACTGGACATTTCATTGTTCGATGGGTATATCGGAGTGAAGGGGGTTGAATTAATGTCACCATTTTCGGATTAAATAATTGAATATTTCACCTTATGTTAAGGGATGACCGATTGGTGATACACATTTCCCGGGTATCGTTAGATATTTTTGGAGTTGTTTGGAGAGTATAGACCTGTGGAAATACCATTTTTTTGGGATCAGATAATTCAACCGACAGGTGGTTTTTTTATGCTGTCATTCCAGTTAATTGTAAGTATCAGGATGTTTCTATAGTTTCATTAACTAGATTGTTCTCAATTATATCGTAGAGGTTTTGTCCATTGTCTGATGAATTGATTTTTCTTTATAGCTGTACATTGTACATGAAAACCAATCTTGAAGAGGGTATATTGTTTCAGTAGGCCTTTATCACAGTACCTAGGGTAATAACACCTTCAGCCCTATATATTCGGAACTCAAACTGGCCATTTGGTAAGAAATATTACAGTTTTTTTATATATAGATGAATATTCTAGTAATTTTAAAGCGTTTTATCTTTGGATAATGTATTTTTTTGTTGATTTTGAGGTCAACTGGTTCTATAGTTTAGGTATTTAGTTCATAGGTATTGGCTCCATATGAGCTCGTATCTTGTTTTTTTGTCAAAGTTAAAAGGATTATAGTTAATATGTTAAGCTCCATTAGTATTATAATTTTTTGTTGGTCAAACATGAAATATAGAATTTTCTAGTTAACTTTTGTCAGCAAAATTAAGTAATATCAATATTAGTTGATTAGTCTTTATGATTAATAGAAGTCTTGCTCTTATGAGATTAGTAGATATTTCAGTTTAGAGATCAGTAATAGAGATTACTCATATCGGATATATGACTGCTAGAGGGAGTTAATCGATTAGGGGGTAAAGTTTAGATTGATATTTCGTTTTGACCATTGAGACTGAAAGAAAATGTATAGAGTATTAATATATTTCTCATTTTAGGGTTCTCTTTTCTTTTCTTCTAATCTTTTCTGTTCTGCTCTTTTCTCTTCTTTTCGTTCGTCAATCTTTACTATTCTGGATTTGGTTTTGGATTTCATTTTATAGGACAACGTTGAGTCAGAACAACAAACTTGTATGGGGGAAAATTTGTATTGTTACTGAAGAGTACAATATTGGATCTTATAGCATTCTATAGAAGTAGTAGTTGGTAGCCACCACTAGCAACCATCCAGACACAGTGGATTTCAAGCAAGTTTTAAACTTTGGTTTATGTAAAATACCTTTTTGCGCATAACACTTGTTTATATCCGTCAGTGTAGGTTGTAGATAACTTTTTTATTACCGTAAGCCACTTGTGGTACGCAGTTTACGATACTTGTGTTGATCAAGTATTACAAATACTCTGATCAACATACACTATTCAATTAAACCTGTTTTACCATTTATACTCACATTGTGGATTGGTGATAACTACACCCACTGTTGTTAAATTTGTAAACGTTACTGTGGCTATTCAATTTTGACATTCTGAGTTATTTGAGTTGGTGGTAGTAAGCGTATGAGCTCATATGATATTGCGCCATATTGTATTTTTAATATTTACTTTCAAAATTTCACATTTAATTGCATAAGCGGTATTTTGTGCCATAGATACGTATGGTATATTGTATTGATTTAACCCCATATTGTATTTGGAACTTAAGTATATAGTTTTCTCATTCTACCGGCTAATCGAGTACTCGTTTGAGAAATTTCATTTGTATGTAGGTACTGGTTTGTACATATTTATACCCAACGAACAATCCAGGCTGTAACATAGGTTTCTACCAGGGGGGTTTCCTAGGGTTTTACCGGGGGGTTTTTATAGGATTTTACCAGGGGGGTTTCATAGGATTTTACCAGGGGGGGTTTCATAGGATTTTACCAGGGGGGTTTCATTGGATTTTACCCGGGGGGTTTCATAGGATTTTACCAGGGGGGTTTCATAGGATTTTACCAGGGGGGTTTCGTAGGATTTTGTCAGGGGGGTTTCATAGGATTTTAACAGGGGGGTTTCATAGGATTTTACCAGGGGGGTCTATAGGATTTTACTTGGGGGGAATTAAAGGATTTTACTTAGGGAATATATAGGGTCTTAACCCAGGGATTTATAGGATTTTAAAGTACCATTGGGTACTAGTGGGTACAGTCTGTCAACCTTTTTTTTGTACAAATTGTAGTAGGATTGAGTTACTACTGGGGAGGGATACATTAGTTTTAAAGGTACGGGATATATATTTTTGGCTTGGGATACTTATATATATATATATATATATATATATATATATATATATATTTGTATAAATTTTTGTACATCATTTAATCAAGGGGGAATTTCACTTACCTATGATAATTTGTGTTTATGACTTATGAGTCATTTAGGACACCTGGGGGAAATTATTGTAATTTTGTGGTAACCTTGTATGTACTAGTTGTATTAGTAGAACCTTGTAAGACCGCTTGATATACTAGGCAAATTCATTAAACTTAGACTTGGGAAGTGACATCTGACTTTTATTTCTCCACCTTTTTGGTAGTCTTAGGGTGGGAAAAACTTGTGTAGGTAGTTGTCGGGAGGCAAGATTGCCTGGCGTCCTTTTACATTTATTTAGTCTGTGAACAACGGACCCCCCCTGTCTCCGCAAGAGTTAGAGGCAACGCCTAGAAGCGCACAGTATGCACCGAGTTTTAGGTTCATGGATCTCAGAGTGAATAACGGTAGGTGGCAACATAGAAAAATATTAGATTTACGCTGGACATGTCAACAAAACAAAAGTACATATTATACATAAATATATATCTACGTATACACAAAAAAAGACACAGTATACGAGAACAGTCAGTAAAGTAAGAAGTCATCTACATGATATACAACCTTCTCAAGCAGAAACTGTTTAACTGAAATTGATATATACAATATATTAGCTTCTTGAGATATGTGAGCCATTACTAAGAAAAGTCTTTTCTAAATATTTGATTTAATATCTAAAATATTCACACTTTGATTCTATGAGTATTTACTATTACTTATTGTCTATTGATAAAAATCATAAACGTCTTTCAATTTCAAATTCTTCTTCGATTTAAAAAAAAAATTTTTAGGTTAATAAAATGTCATTACTATAATCGAAAAAGAAAGAAAATAACCATAAATATATCAACTTCATTTAGATCTATGGTTAATTTAAACATAACCTTAATTTCTTCAATTATGTCTATGTTCTAATATAAAAAAAGAATATCTATTTAAAATGATTTTATTTACTTTCGATTTGACAATTATTCAAAAAAAATTAAAATACGTCTTTTGATGTTAAATACAATTTACCATTTACATCTATTATAATATACATTCTCATATACTTTATCCTTGAAAATGGAATAAATAAATTCTGAAAGCTGGGACATAAAAAGTATGAAGGGTACTCGTTTTAATTTGCCGCTTCCCCAATAATGGCCTTTTGCTTGTGCCATTGTGTGAATCTGATATTTCAGGTCTCTTATAATGGTTAGAAGATCTTATTTGGTGCATTTTGATTTATGTATTTCTAAATCATTTTCAGCCATAAATTGTAGGATTTCTGCTTTTTTCGTGCTTGTGGTGAGTTTCTTGTTAATTTGTTTTGAATGATAACTGGCGTTGTTCATCACAATGACAGAATTATCAGGCAAATTAGGCAACAGTTGTTCTTGAAACTAAGTCTCAAAAAGTGGTGAATTCATGTCTTCGCGATAGTCGGCTGAACATTTTTTTATATTTTTTTCGGAAAACAGCAACGCATTGGAGACCCATCCATCGCTGCCACCGGCATGTAAAATTATTATTCTTTTTCCCCTAGACGGAGGGGCCTCTAGAGAACAACTTTTTGTGCCATCAGTCCATCCTTTCTTTATAATGTCATGGCTATCGTATCATCTTTCATCCAAGCAAACTATGAATCGACCTTCTTGGCGAAATTTTTATTTCTGTAACTTATTCCCAACGCAATCTTTTTAATCGTCCACTTTCCATGATGCTCATCCTTCCGTTGAGGGTTTTACACTCAAAACCTATGGTTTTTAAATATTTCCGAAACCATTGTTCTGATTTCCCGAAACTTCCAGTCTTTCCAAAATCATAGACGTTGTTGACGCCCTATTTTCTTTGTAAAAACAGTAAATTTGTTGTTTTATTTCAGTTCCCGCCGCTTCATCGATTCTAGAATTTTTTTTCATTTCTCGTTTCTGTCTTCCTCCCTTGTTAATAATGTCCTATACTGTAGATACAGGGACTTTTGATAATTCTCTTGTCACGGTGAAAGAAGTTGAACACCCTTTTTCTATTAGAGTTTGGTAAACATTTTTTATTATCGTTTTTGCGTCACTTAACAAATGTTTTCTTTTAACCTTCCTGTTGTCCGAAACATCATCTTCAGTATCACTGTTGTCACTAATTTCAATCACTTCATTCTCTATTTCCATTTCATTCCACACAATTTTTTCCCATGGAAGAAACACTGCCATTTTTATTTGCACAATACACAACGATGAAAAGTCACGGACTGATAGACTGCACCCTTGCTTTACCTGGTTGGTGATTACTCCGAACCTGTTAATTTTTAATTCATGAGGAGGCTGTATCTGTGGTCTCTATGCATTCTTGTTGTACTTAACATTCACACAATGCTCCCTGTCATAAACACGGTATTTCAAATTCGCAAGTATATCAGAACTAACATTAATTAAACTGTATCTTAAAAACCAGAGCTGTAAGAAAAAATTTGGTGGCATTTTTGAAATCAGTATGTTAAAAACATTTAAATTACGTTGTTCTATTTTTGGCAACAATTATTTTTTCATTTTGCGGGCCTAACTTATTGTTCAAATTAAATAATTGAGAATTACTACTAACGTCCAAAAATCAAGAAACTCTATATTATTGAATAGAGAAATGAAAAATCTTTTAAACGCGATATCACAAGCTACCCCTTTTCATTTACATTTTTATATGGGCAATTACCTCTAGGTTGTTGCAATGGCAGGTGAATAATATTATTTAGAAAATATAGTTTCATATGCATTCATTAAATAAAAAATTTACCCTTCACATTAGGTCTTCAGTGTATACATGAACAATATTCCTAAAGTCTACGTATTTTATTGAGCCACTGTGTAAATATAGTAAAAATTCAACATACCTGTGAATATCTTTCCCATGTTAGATATCAGTTAGGTGCCATTCCATACATTATTCTTCTTTTTTGTTACCGAAATCGATCTTGAAGGGGGAATGGAAAATGTTTTAGAAGTAGAACCAAACGAATTGATTTTTCTGCTCCATATCTTCTTTCTAAACTTCATTAAAGCTCTTGATGAAGTAATTAACAAAAATCTATGTGGGAGTTGTAATAAAAATCAATAAATTTGCATAACAGCTATACAATTACCTAACTTCTGAAAAAACGTTGATAACATGTTTCAAAATTCATTCGAACTTGTTTTAAATGCTCCAGAAACCACATTCCTTAAGAGCGCTTTGTATAATTCCTCATCAAATTTTATTACTGTAAACGCGTAATTAATCTCTAATGGCTGAAATATAGAAACCAATTTTCAAAATTAAAACTGGAAAAATAAAACGAGAAATTTAATGTTGATTGAGTTGTTTAACAAGATATTTCACTATAAAAATTTATTACTGTACAGGGTTATTCAATAAGAGTAGAGAAACCTTAAACCAATTAGGTCGGCAACTAAAAAATTTCTCTTCATTTTAGTTGATTGAAGTTGAAGGTAAAGTAAAGGGTGTCCAATAGCTTAATGCCTTCGTTTTGGAGTTATATGTATTTAAAGTATCGGAATAAAAAATTATGTTTAGAAATAATTTGTAAACTATAAATAGGAACACTAAATGAAACTAAATTACAAACAGAAATCCAGCTCAATGGTTAACAATCCGCAATTTTAAAAGGTACAGCCTTCGGCTCACTTAGTCCGTAAGTGGCAGCAAATACTACAAAATATACAGGATGTTATCATACAATCGAGAGCAAGTCTACGGATGAGGGGTATAAAAGGAGACGAGATACAGGAGAAGAAGATCTAGAACCTGTTAGGAAAAATAGGAAAGCAATGAGAATACCACAGCCATGAATAAAGCACAAGAAAGAGGAAAAGTTAGGTAAAATTCTAGAATTAATGCAGCAGATGAAAACAGAAATGAGAGAGATGTAAAACTATGCTAAAGAAATGCGAAAGGAGCAACAAGAATTCAGAGATGAGATTCAAACAATAAAGCAGGAAAACGAGAACCTAAGGAAAATTACGAAAAAATACAGAAGAGGAATGATGATATTAAAAAAGATATAAAAAACATCAAAACTGCTCAAAAATAGAAAAAAAAGGAAACATAAGACGGGTCTTAAAATAGATATAGCGGTTACAAGGGAGTTAACAAAAGCAGTTACTAATACAAATAAAGGTAGCATGCAAGTTGAATGAGAAAGCCTGCTTGATAGAACTAGGTAATGCAGAAGATTATGCAGTATAAACAAAAACTGAGAAATATAAAAAACGGTAGAATATATATAAACCATGACTTAAGCAAGAAACAGACAAAAAGCAATACGAGACAGAGCACAAAATTAAAGAAATAATGGAAAAACTGTGTGGTTTTAACAAAATAATTATATATGGGTAAGAATGGAAATGGGATAAGTTGTCGGAAAAATTATTAATTCAGAGTTACAGGGAAAGTAAAATGTACTGCTCTCGTCAATGACACGTAAACGACTGACTTTATTGAAAATAATCACAAAAGTAAAGAGAAGCAGAAATACATAAGTACTTTGATGTGGTGTAGATAGATGACGTGACAAGTTAAATTGATAATTTTATACACATAATTTAACAACAAAAACTGGTAAATTAAAAAAACGAATAATACTCAAGGGAATAGAAAGTATATATAATGATCAGGGAATGAAAATGGCGGCAAATGGAAAATAAAAACTTAAACAAGAAAGGTACAATAAAAATACTAAAGCAAAAGAGAAATAAAGAAAGTGTTAAAATCGGCACATGTATTATAAGGACAATGCTGAAGGTGGATAAAATGAAAGAGATAGCTAGAGAAATGGAAAGATAGAAGCTTGAGATATTGGCATTGCAAGAAATAAGATGGAAGGAAGAAAGAACTATAGATAAGAAAGGATACACACTTGTTTACTAAGGAGAACCGAAACAGGGGAAAATGGGCACAGCATTTATGGTAAATAAAAACCTAAGCAACAAAGTAATGAACATCCAAGCAGTAAATGGAAGAATCTCAACAATAACGGTTGAAACGGTAGAACAAGGAACTCAGCAAACTAAAGGTCTTAGCACGCAAAGTATTTAACAGAGCCAAGAGGACAGGAAACTGGGAAGACTACAAAAAGGCTCTAACTGAATATAACAAAGAACTCAGAAGGTCCAAGAGGAAAGCTTGGAGACAGTTCTGCGAAGGGATTTCTAACGTAGCCCCAGCAGTGCGCCTTCAAAAAGTTATCGCTAAGGACCACTCTAACGGTATATGACTCCTTAAAAAGCCAAACGGAGAGTTCGCCGAAACCATAGAGGAAAGCATTAGATCTTCATTAGACGCTCATTTTCCCGGTGCTGTAATCATTGAAGATAACGCAGAGGCAAATTTTGATGAAACTGTCATCAAAACATCTAGATCAGCAAAAAGCCTAGCGGGTGAAATCTTCACCAAGAATAGAATTGAATGGACAATTAACAGCTTCAAACCCTACAAATCACCTGGAGAGGAGGGCATCTTTCCAGCACTTCTACAACAGGAATCCGATATCTTAATTCCTCACTTATGTAAGATATTCAAGATTAACTTCATCTTGGGATACATTCCAAAAGGGTGGAGACAGGTCAGGGTCTGCTTTATTCCTAAGAGTGGCAAACGTCCTCCAGAGGAACCAAAGTCATATAGACCTATAAGCCTTACCCCCTTCTTACTCAAAAGTATGGAAAAAATACTCGACACATACATGAGAAGTGAATATTTATCAAATGCACCGCTTCACGAGGAACAATTTGTCTACCAACCTGGCAAATCTACCTTAGATGCCTTACATTGTCTCGTAAGAGACCTAAAAAAGGCAATAGCTGCAAAAGAAGTATCGCTCTGTGTCTTCGTAGATATACAGGGAGATTTTGATAAAACCTCATATGAATCAATTAGCGCTGCTGCAACTGCAAAGGGTATCCCACCTTCCATAATCAAATGGATTAGGTCCATGCTAAATACTAGGAAAATAATCACCTACCTCGGAGACCAGTCGACTACTATAAAAGCGGTGAAAGGTTGTCCTCAAGGAGGAGTGCTATCACCTCTACTGTGGTCACTAGTGGTTGACGACCTCCTAACAAAGCTAAAAAGAGAAGGATTTCGTGCTCTTGGCTAAGCCGACGATTTAGTTATAGTGGTCAGAGGTAAGCACGACGGCATCATTGCTGATCGCATGCAATGTGCCTTGAGCCTCATAACTACCTGGTGTTCGAAGGAAGGACTTTCATTAAATAATAATAAAACGACACTTGTTCCATTCACTAACAGGATGAACTTAAGTATACAGACTCCAAGCTTGAATGGTACAATCCTGTTTTTTTGGAAGAAGTTAAGTACCTTGGAGTCATCCTTGATAGGAAACTTACGTGGAACTCACACCTCGACCACATCACGTCAAAAGCAACAAGGGCTCTTTGGACGTTTCGTAGGCTCTTTGGGAAAACTTGGGGTCTAAAACCAAAAATGAACTACTGGTCATATATAACGGTTGTCAGACCTATCATCACCTATGTTGCGCTTGTATGGTGGAAGACAACGCAACAAAGGGCTACAATAGAGTTGCAAAAATTGCAAAGACTCGCATGTTTAGGAATAACGGATGTAATGAGATCATGCCCTGGCGCGGCCTTGGAGGTAATGCTAGATCTCTCTCCATTACATTTACATGTAAGGAGGATTGCTCTGCAAAATGCCTATAGGTTAACACAGGCAAGATCTCTAAAACCCGGTGATTTGACAGGACATCTCGAGATACTAAGGGTTGGATCAACCCAATCTATGATGATGCCTGCTAAACAATATTTCGAAGTTACTCTAGATGTTATTATTAACGATCGGACTTAACACAAACGAAATCTCAGAAATAACAAGGGGGGCCCTCACATTTTATACTGATGGGTCAAAAACAAACGAAGGAGTAGGAATAGGGGCTACAGGACCTAACCTTAGGTTATCAGTAGCCCTAGGTAACACTCCCACAATATTCCAAGCGGAAATACTAGCGATAGACTTCTGTGCTCAAGAGTGCTTTAAAAAGCGCCTCAGCGCAGCCAGAATATTTATTGCCTCCTACAACCAGGCTGCTTTGAAAGCTCTAAAGTCTATAACTTATGAGTCCAAAACAGTCTGGAGCTGCAAACAATCTCTTAAGTTACTGGCTAGACATAACAAACTATCTCTGTTATGGGAAGGGAATTGCTGGCAACGAGACTGCCGATGGTCTTGCAAAGGAAGGAGCTAGCACTCCTTTCATCGGACCCGAACCGTTTTGTGGCATTACTAAAAGCCACATTGTGGAAGAAGTCCGGAAATGGGAAAAGGTACTTAGTGCAGCCTACTGAAAAAATGTTCCAGGCCACAGACAAGCAAAAAAATTGCTACAACCTTCTGCTCGCTATGCTAAATCGCTCTTAGAGTTTCAGAAGTCTGATCTCAGAGCAATCACAGGACTCCTTACGAAACACTGCCCACTCAGATATCACCTCTGCAAGATGGGAAAAGTGGACAGAGGAATATGTAGATTCTGCGATAATGCAGATGAAACGGCTGAACATATAATCTGCCATTGCGGAGTACTTGTTCGCCAACGCCATAGGTACCTGGAACGGTTGTTCTTGAGACCTGACCAGGTAACAAAAATAGCTCCCAATCGGATAATAGGCTTCCTTAGAAGCCTTGATCTTTGGGACAAAAAATAGATGGAGGGTATACACAAAAGATATTTGCAGGTCGCAGTGGGGAAAGGCCAGTTATAGGCCAATTGACCCCTTTGTAATCTACATATACATAACGGTTGAAGAAAAGGAATCAAACCTAACAATAATAGATGCTTACGCGCCAATAGAGGACACAAATACTGAGGACAAAGAAGAATTATATGTCTGTTATATATTCAAGAAATGATTGCTGAACAATAAATGGCGCACTACCTCTAATAAAATTTTCAATAAAAAACAATCTAGGAGATATGTTGTAGGAGACTAGAAAATTATTAGAAATTGTGATAACAACTCCCATGACCATATCAGCGGTCGAACGATGTTTTTCAACACTGAATCGAATTAAAATATTTCTTAGAAAATCAATGACAGGAGAGCGTTTAACAGTTCTTTCCATGATCTATTGAAAAAAAAATGTATCTCCACAATAGACAATTTTAATGACAAAACACCATTTGTGCGTGACTAATTTTTCTTGTGTGGCTATTGACAATCATTCCAGAAATCCAAAATTTCAACATGGAAGGCGGAGAAGGGACGATAAGATCGATGGGAGACAATCTCCCTTTCAAGGCAATGTTTTTTTCAAAAATTGCAGAACACCTTAAAATATTTACCACGAACTGCCACTGTCTCAAGCTAATCTGTATCACCCTCCGTATTTAAAAATAGCTGAAAAATAACTTGAACATAAGAATGTCAGTAGAATTTCTAATGTTGAAATTTTTCCCAATTTTAATTAGGGTTTATTTTGTAAAAAACTCAATTATACCATGTAAATAATCAAAACTAAGGAATTCAAAAATATTTATTTGTATTTATAAGAGTATTGGTTGCTGAAATTTCTCTTCTTGAACCACCCTATATATTGGATACCTGTAGACGACTTTTCGTAATATTTTTCTACGTTTTAAATATCCAGTTGTAACCTATTATGTATTTATTAAACATATTTAAACAAAGTTTGTACAAATCTGAAACATGTTAGAAATATACCTAAAATCTGAAAAGAAATCAATTTAAATAAATACAATGATTGAAGCAAGTTTCAAAATAAGATTAAAAGTGTACGCAATTTATTTCCAAAACAAAACCAAACAAAATCATCCTGTTTAACCTTTCACATATGATTTTAGTAAAATTTAAATTTCGACTAAAACACCGGTACGAAAATCTATTCCGTGTCCGTCTGGTTCCCATAAAAACCCAAGGTAGAACAACAAAATGTTAATAATTAAAAACCGAATGCCTATTCAAAAATACAATAAAAGAAAAGGTTACCAGCTGTGTAACTGCTGTTAATTTATCAAAGTCAAAATGGTGGGGTTTTCGTGGTTACTTTATGGGATCCCAGTAGGTTACGCCGGGTCTCTTGATCTTCTGATAACCGTTCGGTCAGCTCAAACTTACCTGAAACAAAACAAGTATGTTAACAACTTGAAAACATTTAAAATTAAAATAACAAAATAAATGTGTAGAGAGATAAATCATCATCTTTTACTGGGAAGCGAGGAAGACTATGTTCTCACTTTGTTTAATGTTTCACGTGTTTTCAACAATAAACAACACTTTGTTTAATGTTTCAATTATCAAGTGATTTCAACAATAAACAATTAGCCTGAAGTGATTTGTTATTTGGACCAAAATATAATGCAATAAAATATTACTGTGGATTGAGATACAATGCGTTAAAGTTGAATTCTTTTTCATTTTTTACTGTATATTTATCAATTGTAACCAAAATCGATACAAAAACATAGCTTTGGTTGATAATTATTATTTTAAGTATTACATATAGATAGATGATATACAAAAATGCTTCAAATGCCACCTATTCGGACATCTAAGAGAAAACTGCGCTGGGGAGTGTAATGTATGTTTACGTTCCGTAGCTGTAGTTTTTAGTTATTATATACATACGACTGCGAGTCTTTAGCCACGACAGTCAAATGTCAACTGTCGAACGATTAGTCATTGTAAGTTAGTTGTCAATCACAGCCGTGTGTAATAACTTCTACAATAAAGTGTTTGTTATAATAGATACTTATTTCTCTGCAAATATCCCTAATAATATACATAACAGGGAGGATAGATCAGCAAAAGTCTACACAACTGGGACATATTGCGAAAGACTGTCCAAACTCACCACCATGTACTGTTTGTAAAATAGGTCACAGATACAACCAAAAATGCCCACAATACAGAAAACCTGCCGGGGATAACGCAGGGGGAAACAGTATAACCCAAAATATCGATTAAAATTCTACAGACCAATCTAGGGAGAGGGAAGGTAGCGCACGATCTCGCATATGCAACAGCTATCAAAAAGAATATTGATATATTAGTAGTAGGAGAACCCAATAAAAAACTAATGGGAAACACGCAATGGATTAGAGACAAAAGCAAAGGAGGTATTATGTTTTTAAATAATAAGTTAGTAGAAGTAAAAGAAGTAAACCTTAAGGAAGGATACATAAGAATACTGCTGTTACGTTTACGTCCCTCCAAACATAATACCAGCGGTAGGGTTTGAGAAGTGGATGAATAACATAATGGACGATATGAGAGGAAAAACTGGAGAAAAGATAATAATGAGAGATATAAACGCGTGGGGCTCAACCGTCAAAGTTTCGACAATCTAGTTTTTCCTACATTTATTAAGACATTTTTGGTAATTCTCTAGTTATTATTACTATATTTTGGAACTAGATAGTTCAAGTATTTCTAGGTTGCGTTTAAAGTTTCTGGAACGGAACTGTTACCAAGTAAAATAACTTTAAAGTAGCGAATACTTTAAAGTAATAATCGTTAGTCCCAGTAACTTTGTTTTGTAACCGCAAAGTTTTTATTACTTTACAGTAGCGTTAAAAATAACTACGACGTCGTTGCTAATATTAAAATTCTTTCAATGTTATGGAACTATGTAGTAATATTTAAGGTAAAATTAACTGTCTTGCTAATCAAAAAAACTGCTTCACATCTTTTTTAACTTCCCACTTTGTCTTAAAATTACCACAAAGTTCCAATTATTTAAAAAAATCACGGTCACTTTATAGGCACAAAAATGTTTCCCCGTTTGTGGGTAGTCGCGGCATTAGTTCGTTCAAATCGTTCGAGAGTACTTCATCTTGGTTTTTGGCATCGCAATCTACACAGTTTGTTAATTTCTTTTCTACAAGGTGTTCTCGGACTTTATGCAAAAATTTCGGGACCATCCATTAAAAATTCATAATGTTCTAATGTATAATTTACAAATTATACTTAAATATAAGTTCGGAGTTCGCAAGTTTAAAGGCCTATAACTCAGAAACGAGGGGTCGTATGAGAATTTTTTTATGTCATTATTTTCACGTCATCTACTCACTCCCGAATTTTTTGCATCAAGTCCTGGAAAAGCCGTATATATAATCCTTTGCGAAAGGTAGGAACGTTGTCATATTTTAAAATAGATGGAAATTGTTCCCATGTCTCAAAATCGGGGATACTGTCTGGATCAGCTCTTAGGCTCTCCCATTTACTGTACATTAAATTTTCGGGCCAAAACAAAATTTTGTTTTGTTCCCATTTATGTGGAATAGCTGCGAAATAGATGCCACGCTTTTCTTGCGTGACCACAATTTCAAAACAAGATATTTTTATTTTTTTTACTTATTTTGCAAACACGATCACACCACGCAGCTCACACAAATAGCTATAAATGCGCACTAAGCACTTAATTATTATAGGTTAAAGTTCCAATTAGAACTTCATAGTGACAATGGGAACTTCGGGAACTTTGAGATGTTTTTTTAATTATCGCCACTATCTACAACAAATATTTTACTTAATGGTAATAATGACAATAAAGTGATAAAAATGTAGTGCCAATACTGGCAGTAAAGTAGCAAATCCTTTAAAAACCCATTATGTAGTAAATACTACTATGATGTAAGTTTTGTAAAAATGCGCCATATTCACTGACAAAATGTAGGACGCCATTATATTTATTTTAATTTCCTTATAGTATTCCAATTATGGGATTGTTGAAAAATCACAAGAAAAGATAAAGTGAAACTAAATTTATATAATGTTACGAAACAGCAACCTGGTATAGTCCCTAAAACCGACTAAAGCCAGGTATAAAAGTTAAAATTATGGCGGATACGCAGTTATAAAAAACTGTTTACGACTCTACGACTATCTTATGTAAACATTGTTTTTGTGACCAGAGTTATCTAGAAAAGGCCAGAATCAATTGTCCGGAATTTACTAGTAAAAATGGCTTTAATATATAAGGGGACTGATCAGGAAGAGTGAGAAGTTTATAATTTGACATCGTGAGTTGAACAGTAAATACATGCATATAAATTAAGTGATTATATAAATTAGTTTAAGTGAATGTACTGAGTATAAATAAATTAAGTGTTAGTGATTAGTTTAGTGTTTAAATAAATTAAGTAAGTGAAACTACCGTGTGTTTAAAATTTATCCAACCCGTTTATTGTTTAAATAAATAACAAAAACATTACATTGGTGTCAGGTGTGGGGTAATATAAATAAATTGCTACGTAAAAATGGCCAAGATACTATGTGACCTCAAAGTGGCGGAGCTAAGAGCAGAATTGGAAGATCGTGAGTTGGAAACGTCCGGCAAGAAAAGTGAATTAATAGAAAGACTTAAAGTGGCACTGGAAAATGACGGCTTTGATCCAGAATTATTTTTATTCAATATGGACGAGAAGATTTCTGCTATGAAGAACGATATTTCTGGCATGGAAGAGAAGATTTCTACGAATGTGAAAAGCGATATTTCGGCTATAAAGAACGATATTTCTACTTTGAAGAACGATATATCTGCCGATATCTTATTAGTGAAAAATGACATTGCCGCTGACGTGGAAAGTAAAATTTACTCTCTTAAATCGGATATTGAGGATAAAATCACAACGATGGACGTGAAAATGGAGAATAAAATGACAACTATGGACGAAAAAATCAAGGAGTTAGGGAGTAAGATAACAGATTTAAGAACACAAGCACGCCAGCAGAACAAAAGAAGATCGAGATATGCAAGCCAGCAACACAACCCAAGACAGAAGATATGAGCAATTTTGTCCGAGTGAAGACTCCAACGTTCGACGAAAAGACATCGTGGACCAATTATGTGAAACAATTTGAAGCGGCCGCTAGAGTAAATAATTGGTCCGATAGAGAGAAGGCAGTAAACTTAACCATCGCGCTTCGCGGAGATGCCTTAGATGTACTCCAGACGATACCTTTGATAGAAATGGATGACTTCGAGCTGCTGAAGAAGAGGTTGGACATGCGATATGGTCACGAACATTTGGAACAGTTGTACAGATTCCAGCTGAAGAACCGAAGGCGGAAACGTGACGAACCCCTTCAAGAGTATGAAATGGATATTGCCCGACTAGTTCGATTTGCTTATCCATCAGCACCAGAGAACATGATGGAATGTTTAGGCATCCAGGCCTTTATTGACGGCTTGTGTGACCACGATATGGAGAAGACGCTTCGATTAGCCCATCCTAAAACATTGGCCGATGCATTGACTGCTGCTCTTGAATATGAAGCAGCCACGATGGCTTCGGGATACAACAAAGGTAGGACCATACAGGAAGAAGGTGACGATGACAGACTTGACCAGATCGTCAACTTGTTGAAAGGTATGGCAGACAAGAAGCCGAATAAAAGCAGGTGCTGTAATTGTGGCCAGCTAGAGCATGCACGCAGTTTGTGTAAGCGTCCTACGACTCCTGCAAACCAAGAACCTCTTAAATGCAAAGCAGCTAAGAAAAGCTCGCGGTACAACAAAGGTAGGACCATGCAGGAAAAAGATGACGATAACAAACTTGACCAGATCGTCAACTTGTTGAAAGGTATGGCAGACAAGATACCAAAGAAGATCAAATGCCGGGAGTGTGGCGAGCTAGAGCACGTACGCAGTCCGTCTAAGCGCCCCAAGATTCCTGTAACCCAAGAACTCCAGTCACAGGGGAAATCAGACGGGTGAACATCCTGCTGATGTGAATCACCGAAAAGCCCACTCTTTGCCTAGACGGCCATGCCCTGTAGACTATTCACAATGCAACAAGTCGAAATCTAAGAAAGTTGCAGTTTCAAGAATTACAGTAGTCAATGAAGAATGGTCACCCACCAGGATCAGAGAAGATCAGGAGAATGATCCTCACCTGAAGATGATCCGGCAATGGAAAGAAGAAAATCGGCGACCTACCTGGCAAGAAGTGTCAAGATTTTCACCGACACTCAAGGCATATTGGGCTCAGTGGGACTCCCGTGTCCTGGAAGAAGGGCTGTTGAAAAGAGTCCTTGAAAAGATGATGGTTCTGAGATGAGGAGATAGCTAGTTATCCCGAGAACAAGAGTAGCTGAGATACTGAAGAAGTTACACGACAGTCCATCGGGAGGTCATCTGAGAGTGAAGAAAACCCTTCAGCGAGTCCGTGAAAGGTTTTATTGGATGAACAGCTCGACGATGTGAAGGACTGGTGTAAGAAATGTACGACTTGTGATACGAGTAATGGACCACATCGCAAGAGAAAGGCACCCATGAAACAGTACAATGTTGGAAGCCCTTTCGAAAGGATTGCTTTAGATATCGCTGGACCATTTCCGACGACAGAAAATGGTAGCAAGTACATACTGGTTGTAATGGATTATTTCACAAAGTGGGTGGAAATTTACGCTATCCCGAACCAAGAGGCCACAACTGTCGCGGATGTATTGGTGAAAGAATTTATCAGCCGATATGGAGTGCCCTTGGAAGTCCACAGCGACCAGGGAAGAAATTTCGAAAGTCATCTATTCCAGGAGATTTGCGGGAAGCTGGAAATGAAGAAGACCAGGACAACAGCATTACATCCACAGTCAGATGGAATGGTCGAGAGAATGAACAGGACTATTGGAAAATACCTGTCCAAAGTAGTATCCAGCCATCAGAGAGATTGGGACCAGTATATTTCCCTATTCGCATTGGCTTATCGATCTGCCGTCAATGAGTCCACGGGTGAAACACCGCCGAAAATCCTGTTTGGACGTGAAATGAGGCTTCCTTGTGACCTGGAATTTGGCTGTCGGCCTGGAGAAGACCGAGCAGGCGAAGACTACGTGATCCAATTGAAAAGAAGGCTGGACGATATTCTTGAATTAGTTCGAACAAATCTTCAAGTTGCCAGCGACCGAATGAAAAGTCGGTACGACACGCAGGCCACAGAAGGCGATTTTAAAGAAGGGGACAAACTATGGTTACACAACCCGACGAGGAGAAAAGGATTTTCTCCAAAATTAAAAAAATCCTGGGAAGGTCCATACTTAATCAAGAAAAGGATCAATGATGTTATATATCTCATAGGCAAGATCTCCAACGGAAAACCAAGAATAGTTCACCAAAACCGACTAGCGCCATTCGAAGGAGACCATGACCTAGAGGAAGGAACCTTATTCAAGATGTGTCTGACCCTACCTTCGATGAATTTATGGGCGCGTATGGAGGTACCGGAAAAGCTAGATATGGAGTCACTTCGGAACAACAACAAGATTTGTTCACTCTCCCGGAAGATTATTCACTGGCATACAATATCCCAGCCCGTATCAAGAACGCACGAGGGTTGGCAACCGTCTTTCGAAAGAAGTTCGGGCAATTCGAAAAACTTGAAGACCAGATTCCAGCCCCTGGCAAGACACTGACACTGAAACATAATTCGCGGTACGTCTTCTACGTGGTAACTAAAGATGAATTTAAAGATCGATCTACCTACCGCAATGTGTGGGAAGCACTTCGTAACCTCCGAGACCATGTGCTAGAATCCAGCGTGAAGAAACTGGCTATGCCTAAGATAGCGAGTAGCCAGGTGGATTGGCGAGTTATCAGGAACATGGTAGAGGTTATCTTTAGAGATACCGGTGTCCAGATATTAATTTGCAGCTACAACCCCCGTTATCAGTATACGATGAAGACGGTGCCCTGCTATTTCCATTAGATCGGAAAGTGTAGAAATCGGGCCAGTTGCCAATTCAAACATTCAGTCTCGGCTGTTCCAGGAGGAACTTTCAGAGGGGGTAATGTTACGAAACAGCAACCTGGTATAGTCCCTAAAACCGACTCTGTCTAAGCCAGGTATTAAAGTTAAAATTATGGCGGATACGCAGTTATAAAAAACTGTTTACGACTCTACGACTATCTTATGTAAACATTGTTTTTGTGACCAGAGTTATCTAGAAAAGTCCAGAGTCAATTGTCCGGAATTTACTAGTAAAAATGGCTTTAATATATAAGGGGACTGATCAGGAAGAGTGAGGAGTTTATAATTTTACATCGTGAGTTGAACAGTAAATACGTGCATATAAATTAAGTGATTATATAAATTAGTTTAAGTGAATGTACTGAGTATAAACAAATTAAGTAAGTGAACCTACCGTGTGTTTAAAATTTATCCCACCCGTTTATTGTTTAAATAAATAACAAAAACATTACAATAACTAGTGGAAATGTTAAAAAAATCATTTTTTACCAAAGTTCTACATTTTTATCATTGCCTTCTCGAAAAAAATGTATTTTGTTTTTTTTACGGAACTATTGACATCATATTTCACAGATTTTTTAATCGTTTTGAATTTCTTTGTACTCGGACCTCGTAAATCAGCGAAGTATTTGTACCCCTACAAACTATAATATTTACTTAAACATTAATACATTATTTCTATTGCGGTTGAGGAAGCTGAATAATGAAGGAATATGCTATCAAACTCTTTCTAAATATATAAGACAAAGGAAATGCGAATACGCCAACAAGTAAAGTAGGCAAGAACAAATCTTATAAAGTAGCGGTGACGCAGCTACGACCCGCCACGTAGTTGGAACGTAAGTGCGACGTAGCGTCATACCGTCCAAGATAGTAATTTTTACATAACTATCACGTTCAAAATGTTTCCCATTTGGTCTTAGGCACGTAATTGGACAGTAGCATTAACATTCCCGTTACAAGTAACCACAACTTTAGAGTTCCCAACAATAGTAGCAACGACTAAAATTGCGGCTAGGCATACGCCACTGGTATACATATCTTTTTACCACTTTCTCTTTGTTGATAGGAGATTACATATCAAAGACTTAGATTATATTTTTTTACATATTTTTTTGTTTATGAAGTAGCAAACAGCATAATAAACATCTTATCGAAGTTGTTAATTTTTTTTAAATGTATATACATATTGTTAAGACTTCCCGCTGTGAATTTGAACCATGGCCGATCGACCGCATAATTAAAATAATAACGAGAAAAACCTTTTATAACACCGCCTTAGTACCACGAAATCCATAAAGTACCTTGTCAACTGCTTCATAGGTGGAGAGCAATGGCAATCGAATGAATAACAAATTATTTTATCTAACAGCTTTTACAATAATTTTTTGATTGAAAATTCATATAATTCATTTACTTACACAATTATATTCTAACGCTGATACTCGTATAAAAAAATGTTTTGCCTTAGTAAAAAACGCAGTTCGCTGTCACTGTTACAACAAGTGGCGCGTCTGCTAGCAACATAAACATAACAGAAAGGTGCTGATTTTATTTTAAAACAACACGAGAATTATGTTCATTTTGTTTAAATTCAAGGCGGGGTTTAAGTTGTAAGATATAGTCCCGTTGGTGCATAAGAAAGAGAACTAACCACTGCAAACAGTATTTTTAACAATATTTCAAGGATCAAAATAACACAAGGAACAATCAAAACTAGAAATGATCTAATATGATCTTTTTCCAATTTATTTTTTGGTCCTTTAGTTTTATAAATTGATGAATATTGATGTAATTAACTGTCTCGACCCTTACTTCGTGGAATATGCTCATACTAGTGTTTTTAAATGAAACTCACGTTAATTCCACAATATAATAAAAGTTATTGAAAATTCTAAAAAATTGACAATTGTTTCGATAAATTAATATCATCGTCAGAATGACAGAAGTTACATTTCATTTTATGCCTACCTGATGTTTAGTAGTTATTTTTGGCTAGACCAAGAAGTAACCTAACTTGTAATTGGCTTAATATATGTTTATAGAAAAAAGAAGATGTGATATTACAAATATTGAAGCTTAGATATTATTAGCCCTATGGTGATATCGTGGATATCATTTTTCCAATTAAGATCAGTATAAACGTGCAATGATATAGAAAACCAGGAAAACTATATCTGCCGATCTTTACAATTATCACTTAAGAAGACAGTTTATTAGTGAGAACTCCCTAGATTTAACTGTTCATTGACAACTTCATATTGTGGGTTTCTTAAATGTCTTCTAATTTCCAGTTCTTCAAGGAAATCCAGTTCTTGTTTCTTTTCACAAATATGCAGCACTTCTAGTTCTGTGTTAGGTGTCAATGAATGATTGTTGTCAAGTAGATGTTTTGCGTAGTGAGATTTATCTGGTTGTTTTAATCTGTATGCTCGTAAGTGCTGACTGTATCGTATTTCAAAATTCCTAAGCGTCTGACCCAAATAGACAGCATTACATTCTGGACATTTGAGTTTATATTTACCTGACTTCTCTAATAGTGGTATTTTTGTTTTTACATTCAACAATTTTGTACTAACGTTACTTTCTGTTTTAAAAGAAATTGTTGTATTCGTTGCTGAAGATATTATTTTTGAAATATTATTAGAAATATTTCCTGCATATGTGATGGTTTTATAAGTTTTAATTTCATCAGCTTGTTTAGGATATATTGGTTGTAATGCCACTTTTTCTTCTTTTTTACTAATTAGCTTATTTATCATATCTAATGGATAACCGTTAGATGTTGCTATTTGTCTAATTGTATTAATCTCTCTATCAAAATTACATTTGTTCATAGGAACTGAAAAAGCTCTATGTATCATTGAATTATATGCTGCTAGTCTGTGTGACATAGAGTGGTTAGAATTGAATGGAATTGTCACATCAGTCTGTGTTGGTTTTCGGTAAATTGAATTATCAAGAACATTATTAACTGTTTGAATTTTTAAATCAAGAAAATTGATTGAGCTATTTTCTTCAATTTCTAATGTTAATTAAATTTTCGGGTGTAAATTATTGATGTGGTGGAAAAATATATCTAATTGTCGTTCACTACCCATAAAACAAGCTAATATGTCATCTACATATCTATACCAAAATAAAATATTTTTCGAAATATTACTTTCAAAGATCTTTCTTTCTAAATTGTCCATAAAAATGTTTGCTAAAATAGGAGTAATATCAGATATACTTAATTTATTTGATATATGCATTAATCAGAATTATTTCACTTTTGACAATAAGATATATATTCAAAATGAAGGTTTACCAATGGGAAGCCCTATATCACCTATTTTAGCAAACATTTTTATGGACAATTTAGAAAGAAAGATCTTTGAAAGTAATATTTCGAAAAATATTTTATTTTGGTATAGATATGTAGATGACATATTAGCTTGTTTTATGGGTAGTGAACGACAATTAGATGTATTTTTCCACCATATCAATAATTTACACCCTAAAATTAAATTTACATTAGAAATTGAAGGAAATAGCTCAATTAATTTTCTTGATTTAAAAATTCAAAGAGTTAATAATGTTCTTGATTATTCAATTTACCGAAAACCAACACAGACTGATGTGACAATTCCATTCAATTCTAACCACCCTATGTCACACAGACTAGCAGCATATAATTCAATGATACATAGAGCTTTTTCAGTTCCTATGAACAAATATAATTTTGATAGAGAGATTAATACAATTAGACAAATAGCAACATCTAACGGTTATCCATTACATATGATAAATAAGCTAATTAGTAAAAAAGAAGAAAAAGTGGCATTACAACTAATATATCCTGAACAAGCTGATGAAATTAGAACTTATAAAACCATCACATATGCAGGAAATATTTCTAATAATATTTCAAAGATATTATCTTCAGCAACGAATAGAACAATTTCTTTTAAAACAGAAAGTAACGTTAGTACAAAATTGTTAAATGTAAAAACAAAAATACCACTATTAAAGAAGTCAGGTATATATAAACTCAAATGTCCAGAATGCAATGCTGTATATTTGGGTCAGACCCTTAGGAATTTTGAAATACGATACAGTGAGCACTTACGAGCATACAGATTGAAACAACCAGATAAATCCCACTACGCAAAACATCTACTTGACACCAATCATTCATTGACACCTAACACAGAACTAGAAGTGCTGCATATTTGTGAAAAGAAACAAGAACTGGATTTCCTCGAAGAACTGGAAATTAGAAGACATTTAAGAAACCCACAATATGAAGTTGTCAATGAACAGTTAAATCTAGGGAGTTCTCCACTAATAAACTGTCTTCTTAAGTGATAATTGTAAAGATCAGCAGATATAGTTTTCCTGGTTTTCTATATCATTGCACAGTTATACTGATTTCAATTGGATAAATGATATACAGTATATCACCATAGGGCTAATAATATCTAAGCTTCAATATTTGTAATATCACATCTTCTTCTTTTTTCTATAAACATATATTAAGCCAATCACAAGTTAGGTTACTTCTTGCTCTAGCCAAAAATAATTATTAAACATCAGGTAGACATCAAATGAAATGTAACTTCTGTCATTCTGACGATGATATTTAATATCGAAACAATTGTCAAATTTGTTAGAATTTTTAACATTTTTCTCAATATATAATAGAATTATCTAGAAACAGTAAGTTTCATTTAAAACAATAATAATGTTTTTATCTGCAAACTGTATTAAATTACCGGGGTTAATTACGACCCATTCTTTTCGCATTTCTAACATTAAGATGTTGCTTTGTATAGCTAAAATTACTAATTCTGTTATTTTCATATATATTTTTGGCATTTATCCAAAAAATAAACTTGAAAATCACAATTTCTAAATGCCGTACCTATCAATAATTTCTTTACACTTATAATAAGGAAGTAATTAGTAGAAGTAATTTTAAAATAATTACAGCAAATCGTGCTTCTAAAAACGGCAAAATGGAAGGTATATAAAATAACACATGTAGATAGATATAGAAGGTGACGCCAAACATATTTGCATAAGTGTGTAACTTGCAATTATGTAAAAAAGAATATATGCATGACCATTTATAGAAGAAACACATTGAATATATATTTAAAGGCGTTTTTATGACAAATAATAAAAAAATAATAATTATAACAATAATAAGATGAACATTTCTTAGTGTTTTTAAATGAAACTCACGGTCTCTAGTTAATTCCACAATATAATAAAAGTTATTGAAAATTCTAAAAAATTGACAATTGTTTCGATAAATCAATATCATCGTCAGAATGACAGAAGTTTCATTTCATTTTATGCCTACCTGATGTTTAGTAGTTATTTTTGGCTAGACCAAGATGTAATCTAACTTGTGATTGGCTTAATATATGTTTATAGAAAAAAGAAGGAGATGTGATATTACAAATATTGAAGCTTAGATATTATTAGCCCTATGGTGATATCCTGGATATCATTTTTCCAATTAAGATCAGTATAACTGTGCAATGATATAGAAACCAGGAAAACTATATCTGCTGATCTTTACAATTATCACTTAAGAAGACAGTTTATTAGTGGAGAACTCCCTAGATTTAACTGTTTATTGACAACTTCATATTGTGGGTTTCTTAAATGTCTTCTAATTTCCAGTTCTTCAAGGAAATCCAGTTCTTGTTTCTTATCACAAATATGCAGCACTTCTAGTTCTGTGTTAGGTGTCAATGAATGATTGGTGTCAAGTAGATGTTTTGCGTAGTGGGATTTATCTGGTTGTTTTAATCTGTATGCTCGTAAGTGCTCACTGTATCGTATTTCAAAATTCCTAAGGGTCTGACCCAAATAGACAGCATTACATTCTGGCCATTTGATTTTATATATACCTGACTTCTTTGATAGTGGTATTTTTGTTTTAACATTTAACAATTTTGTACTAACGTTACTTTCTGTTTTAAAAGAAATTGTTGTATTCGTTGCTGAAGATATTATATTTGAAATTTTATTAGAAATATTTCCTGCATATTTGATGGTTTTATAAGTTTTAATTTCATCAGCTTGTTTAGGATATATTAGTTGTAATGCCACTTTTTCTTCTTTTTTACTAATTAGCTTATTTATCATATCTAATGGATAACCGTTAGATGTTGCTATTTGTCTAATTGTATTAATCTCTCTATCAAAATTACATTTATTCATAGGAACTGAAAAAGCTCTATGTATCATTGAATTATATGCTGCTAATCTGTATGACATAGGGTGGTTAGAATTGAATGGAATTGTCACATCAGTATGTGTTGGTTTTCGGTAAATTGAATAATCAAGTACATTATTACCTCTTTGAATTTTTAAATCAAGAAAATTGATTGAGCTATTTTCTTCAATTTCTAATGTCAATTTAATTTTCGGGTGTAAATTATTGATGTGGTTGAAAAATACATCTAATTGTCGTTCACTACCCATAAAACAAGCTAATATGTCATCTACATATCTATACACAGACTGATGTGACAATTCCATTCAATTCCAACCACCCTATGTCACACAGACTAGCAGCATATAATTCATTGATACATAGAGCTTTTTCAGTTCCTATGAACAAATGTAATTTTGATAGAGAGATTAATACAATTAGACAAATAGCAACATCTAACGGTTATCCATTAGATATGATAAATAAGCTAATTAGTAAAAAAGAAGAAAAAGTGGCATTACAACTAATATATCCTAAACAAGCTGATGAAATTAAAACTTATAAAACCATCACATATGCAGGAAATATTTCTAATAATATTTCAAAGATAATATCTTCAGCAACGAATACAACAATATCTTTTAAACCAGAATGTAACGTTAAAACAAAATTGTTAAATGTAAAAACAAAAATACCACTAATAAAGAAGTCAGGTATATATAAACTCAAATGTCCAGAATGTAATGCTGTCTATTTGGGTCAGACCCTTAGGAATTTTGAAATACCACACAGTGAGCACTTACGAGCATACAGATTAAAACAACCAGATAAATCCCACTACGCAAAACATCTACTTGACACCAATCATTCATTGACACCTAACACAGAACTAGAAGTGCTGCATATTTGTGAAAAGAAACAAGAACTGGATTTCCTTGAAGAACTGGAAATTAGAAGACATTTAAGAAACCCAAAATATGAAGTTGTCAATAAACAGTTAAATCTAGGGAGTTCTCCACTAATAAACTGTCTTCTTAAGTGATAATTGTAAAGATCAGCAGATATAGTTTTCCTGGTTTTCTATATCATTGCACAGTTATAGTGATCTTAATTGGAAAAATGATATCCAGGATATCACCATAGGGCTAATAATATCTAAGCTTCAATATTTGTAATATCACATCTTCTTCTTTTTTCTATAAACATATATTAAGCCAATCACAAGTTAGGTTACTTCTTGGTCTAGCCAAAAATAACTACTAAACATCAGGTAGGCATAAAATGAAATGTAACTTCTGTTATTCTGACGATGATATTGATTTATCGAAACAATTGTCAATTTTTTAGAATTTTCAATAACTTTTATTATATTGTGGAATTAACTAGAGACCGCGAGTTTCATTTAAAAACACTAATATGAGCATATTCCACGAAGGGTCGAGACAGTTAATTTTATGAACATTTTTTGTTAATTATTGTAATATATTAAATAAAGAATTTTTTAAAAACAAACTAATAATGCCTTACATCAATTTAAACGATTTAAAATAACTTTTGATTATCAAAAAAACTTTGTAATAAACCGAGGACTGGTATTTTTTTGAATGCGAACGCAGAATTGGCCAATGAAAATAATAATAGTAGGGATAATCATCAAAATATGTTGCGTACGTGTTTATTACTTGCTCTTACCGATGACCACTGACAAGGTAATGAAAAAACATTGTTGCCAAACTTCGTCTACGAAAAAAGAACATCAATTTCTTCAGTTCAGATTAGAGGCTGTAAATGAGGAAGCATGTCTCTGTGCTGATGACACACTCAACACAGGAATCCATGAAGTTAGTAAAGAAATCCTACGGCTATTATCGCATCCTGTATTTCGTATAGTCTCTTCGATAGCTCTATTTCCCATATTTTTCATAATTTCTTATATCTATAGTGTTGTCGGTCTTCCTCTCCTTATTCTGTTCGATGGCATATACAAAAATGCTCTCTTTGGTAATATCGTTTCCTCCATTCTCTTAACTCATCCGTTCTTTCTGCGGTGGTTATTATGAGCCTGGTTTTCCTTCTGTTTCTGTTTAAAACATCTTGCAATCAAATATTACATGGGCTGCTGAAGAAATCCATTTCTATTGTCTCTATCATATTTTCCCCCTTCTTTGCAAGCTGAGAGAATTCACACCCGTAAGTTATATTAAGCTCCATAATAGTTGTATAGATTTGTTTTGATTTTAATTTTAGTAAACCAGAGTTTAAAAGAGGATGTATTTTTCCTTGTGTTACCCTACTCTTTATTCATTTATTTATTCACGGGCAAACCCTTTTAAATTATATAAAATACAAAAGTGACCGAAATACACAATGCGGACAAATCTAAACATATATACACTATTTGAACAAAATACACAAGACTCATGAGTTGACAAAATATGAATTACAAAACATAAATTACTGAACACTCAAATCACGAATAAAGCCCTTAAATTTAGTAATTGAGGCATCAAAAAATGGAAGGTCTCCCAGTGAGTTTTGTGAGTTTCAAAGTTCTAGCAAGAAACGTGTAGAATGCTTAATTATATCTGTGAAAAGGTATGTGAAATGTTCGACTCTGCCTCGTAGTCCGCGATGGAACAAATAAAATAATTTTATTTAGAAGCTGAGAACAGTTATATGTACCATTTATGATGTTAAAAAACAATGTAAGATCCCTGTGTTTCCTGCGGTTCTCAAGAGAAGTTTATAATATCATTTTTTGATGTTACTCCTACCGATATAATGCTTCTCAAAGACTTGAATTGTTTTCTTCTTCACTCGACTAGAATTTCTTCTCGTTGTCTGCCTCTTACTCTGTCTCTAATGCTGTTGTTGTGATAGCAAGTTATCTGCGGACCTTTTCTTTGGCTTTTCCTGTGTAAGTCTAGTTGTTCTTGCATAGGTTCCATTTTTTAGTTTGTATAAATGTAGATCTGGATCTTTTTCATGTTTATAGTTAGACTCCATGGTTCGTAATCCTCTTTCATATAATCTGCGTCGCACTCATCTCTGCCTGAAATAACTTGGTCGTCAGCGTTGCTAAACATTTTCTTTTCTAGTTAGGTATATTGCTTCCAAAATGAACCAGACAAAATGTATGCCTCGAAATTTGGAAAAAATCGAAGTTTGTATTGTTTGATATTAATGTGGCAACGGTGTAGTAACTGGCCTCTAGCCGTACGAAAGCCAGATGATGCGATAGAACGGCCGAGAAGACCGAACGTCCGTGACCTTCCTTCTTCATTTCTTTCGCTTCACCTCCCGCATTCGTCCTGAAAATATTACTATTTACTAGTCAGAAGCGTAGAAGACAGAAGACAAAAATTATATAACATGTTGAAATAGAATCAATGAATTAGTTGATTAATTCCTAATAGAAAAAAGATTTTTATCAGCTTTTGACGAAAGCAGACTATTGAAAGTTTAACCTTTAGCTACTGAAGTGGTTTTTTGGTCACACTTATAGTCCACTTGAGAGGTCGTATATACATCAAACTATTAGTTATAGCTAGATTGTTAATTTTGTATCTACAAATGAAAGAAAAGATAATTATAGTAATCACTTCTAATAAGCTTTGAAATCTGTTTTTAACCATATTCATTTTTGCCCCTAAAATAACTGAGCATAGAAAGCTGTGCATCTTCATCTTTTAAATAGGATGCGGAAATATTCCTATGCTAATTTCCAACCTTGTTGGTTCGATTATTGGATTTCATCTGTGAATAAAGTGTTTTTTTAAATTTTACAAGTTTCTATGAAGTTTACAGTGTTTTGTAAAGATATCAATAAGGTCAGTGCCCATTGATACTCTAACTATTCCTTCTCCTCCATCAACGGGAACAATCCCGTACGTGACCGAGTATATTCGCCGGCTAAAATAATAATAAAATAAAATATGTTTATCTGTGAAAACTTAACTAAAGACAATACCGTTCGCGTTCTTAAACCGCTAATAACTGTGAAAACATCGCCGAAGAAACAAAAAATAAAAGGTAGGTTTAAACACAAATAAAATAAAAAAAAGTCGGTAGCAAACCAAAAATTTTCGCTGTGGAAAAAAGTTCATCAACTAAAAAAAGTGACGCGAATACTGACACTAGTGGCGAACAAGGGCCATCAGCCAAACCAGATATTGAGTTTATTGAATAAAAAAAAAGTATTAACTTGCAAGTCATAACTTATAAGAAAAAGCTAAAACTTCTAAGTAGAAGCTAATACTTATTTTTATTTGAATAAAAACTAGAACTCTCTCGAAAGTAAATACTGGAAAAATCTCTTGAATTTTGAGTGATTACTTATAAGTACTTACTTATATTTACAAGTGTTTACATTTTTCGTTGCGTAAACAAACATTCATACTAAACAAGTCGTGACATGTGTGCAACCGCAAGTAAGCATTTGCTTTCAAGTTTAAGCGTTGTATAGGTCTATTCGTCGCAATCATGTCTTCGAGTGAGGAAGAATTGCCGGTAAAAATTGGCGGTTACCGACTTATGTTTGTCAAATTGCTAAAAAAGTATAAGGTTCTTTTGAACAAATCAATTATTCCTACTATTGTTCAAGCTAAAGAAAAGGCATGGAAAGATCTCAAAGACGAATTTATCAAAATGTCTGGCACAAATACTACTGTTGAAAAGTTGAAAAAAATCCTCAATATTATGAAAACAGACGTGAAGAAAAAAACTGATAAAAATCTAACCGGAAACAAAAAAATTAAACTACAAGTATGGGAAGAAGAGTTTTTAAAACTTTTGAATTATGAAAAAAATCCTGTTTTTGTAAAAATTCCTGGTGCATGTTCTATTGGAACAGAGAACGATAAAGGAAATACTCCACACAATTCTACGGAAATTAATATGGATACACAGTTATTGCCTTCACCTACAAGCATTGTACAAAAGCGGCCACAGAAAAGAATGAAACAAGAAACTCAAGAAACAAAAAACTTGTCAACGCAAGAACTGCAACGCGTTGTTCTACTTGAGCAATTAAATCTCGCTAGATTGCAAGCCAAAAAAGAACAACTCATGATAGACAGACTGACAAATCAGCCAAACCATGATCCCGAAAGTAACTTAGGGAGACAAGAGGAAAGTTCAAGCAGCATTCTATCAGAATTACGAGAATATAGAGACTTGTAGTGAATCAGAAACCTGTCAAACCTGTAACTAAAAAATATGCATTTCTGTTTTGTATATATTATGTTAGTTTTTACATTAGGAATTTTGTGTAATAAAATTTTGTGTTTGCACTTTGTAATTTAATAAAATACAAAAAAACGGAAATTTGTTAATGAAATAATTATAAAAATCAGAAAACTGCTTTATTTAAACACACTCAATATGACAGTCTACATTTAACATCAAGCTTTAACTTGGGTTAGTATTTAAATATTATCACCGAACATTGTCTCTAGTATTGCTTGACGTTTCTCAGTGCCTCTCTGACGGATAGTAGTACTATTTTCAGCTTCATCACACACGTAATCGGAGTCTCCAGGACTTTCCATTTCATCTAATGCAAACTCAAAATCATCTCGTAAATGCTTGGCTAATGTTATGTAAAACAGCACAGCAAATAATAACTTTTGGAACTTTTGACAAAGATGTTTTAACCTTGTGTCCTAGAATGGGAAACCTTTGCTTTACTTGTCCAAAAACTCTCTCAATTACAACTCTTTCCTTGGAGTGAGTGATACTGAATAATGCTTCAATTCGGTTTTGACGATTTTTAAAAGGTGTTAATAGCCAAGGAGCAATTCCATATCCACTATCTCCGAGAAGGCAGAAATTTCCCCGAAATCTTGACACGTTTTCATATACGGAACTTTGTTTCCAAATTCTGGAATCGTGAACACTTCCAGGCCATTGAGCGTCTACACTTGTAATCAATTCATTAAAATCACAAGTTACTTGCATATTTATGCTAGCAAATCCTTTTCTGTTGATAAAATCATCGCCAAATTCTGGTGGTTTTTTAATTTGAATATGAGTGCAATCTACAGCACCAATGACTGTAGGAATTTGGAATCGATTCGACCATTTAATTCTTGCTTCTTCCGTGGCATCTAGATTATATGGAAATTTTATCCAATGGTGGGCCTTTTCTAATATACAATCAGCTACTTCACTTATGGTTTTGCATACTGTAGTATGATGAACGCCAAAATCTTGACCAATACCTGTGTGAAATCCGGTATCACTAACATATCGTAGGAATATCTCCATCTTTTGCCGAGATGCAAGTGCACCTCCTCTGGATTCATCTTTCTCTGGTAAAAAATAATCCGAAATATATTCTACACTTTCACTTTCAAAACGCAACAAGAGCTTAGATTTGCTTGGGCTGATGCTTCTTCTCTTCCTATAGTTCTTCCTGTTACGAACATTTATGAAGTCCACCATGCTTAACACTAGCAACTACCGTAGGAAAGAAGGATGCTTTATAGGTACCTTAAAAAATCGTCAAGTTATAACTTACTAATTTAAGACAGATCTTATTTTTATTCAAATAAAAATAAGCCAGTACTGGAAAAATCCTTATATTTTAAGTAACTACTCCAAACCAGAAGAGTTTGCTTATGGCCATAAGTAATCCCTTTTACATGAAGTAGTCACTGACCTTTTATTCAATTTATACTAAGAAAATACTTAAATAAGAGGAAGTAGAAGCCAATACTTTTGTTTATTCAAAAGACTCATTAACATTAATCCAAATCAATTCAGTGAAGAGTTAAACAGAATCAAGAATAAAACTCAGTTATTAAGAAATAAAGATCTTTTTTTTAAAACTCGTGTATATCGAAGATGACCTGATTAATAAAGACATTTCAGATAATCATAACACTCTACAATCCATTAACATTGCAGAACAGTTGTTGGATGAAGTAGATGTTCAATCCATAACAAAAGTTTTAAATTCGGCAACAAGTATTAATAAAAAGTGTACAGAAACAACCTCAATTAAAAAGTGTCCAGAAAAGACACTAAATAAAAAGTGTCTGAGTAGCGATAAAAAGTGCATAGGAAACTCCGTAATTAATCAAGAAAGTGATAAAACAGACACACCTAACCTAACCATCGCTGTCTGCAGAGGTAACGAAACAAACTACACCTCTACCCCAGTTCACCCTAGCATTAATATTGAACATAACCAAGACATGGACACCGTAGACACCAAAGACACCATAGGGCCTAATATAATACAAAACACTACTGACGACGAGATTGTGGTACAAGATGAGAACACAAATAAGACGGTGGAGGTAATGATACATAAACCGACAAACCTATCCTGGGCAGAGGAGAAAAAAAACGAGGAAACTTAAAGATAATTTTACCTCGCAATATGAGAAACTAAATAAAATCTCAAAAAAAAAATAAACGCACGACAATTATACAATACTACCCAAGAATTAATAGTATATTACGTAACGTGTGTTGTAAGAAGCATTTTACGCACGAACGGAAAAGTTACGCACTCGCCGCTACGCGACTTCGTGCGTAATTCCGTGAGTGCGTAAAATGCGTTACAACACGAGTTACGTACTATACTTTAACTACGACCCACTTGTACTTGTGTTTATAATCTTATTAAGGTATTTAAAATATAAGTAAAAACGTATATCCTCGATGCCCAGCCAAGTTTTATAAAAGTGGCTCCTCGATGCCCAGCCAAGCATCTTAGAAGTTCACCCTTGATGCCCCGCCAAGTTTCGTAAAAGTCCGTCCTAAGTAATATTTATTTTTATTAAAAATGTATGTAGAATTACCGGAATTGCATAAAATAGCGTATACATCTCTCGACTAAAGTGACATTAATCCCTTAGGTGGATTACTTCCCTCAGGGATCAAACACCACCCGCGGGATTAAATGGGCCACTTTAGTCGCTTAGTGTATAATATACTAATTGTTTACTAATATGAGATACATTCAGACAGCTAAAAGATGCGGATTGAATGAAACGGAACCAATTACCATATAATTCCATATAATTCCATATAATTCCATATAATTCCAAATAACTCTTAAATTAAATGCCATCTCATGTCTAATAAATGTTATCTACCATTTATATATAGAATAAAATTTAACGTCAAATATCTAAGTAATACATTTTGAATAAAATGGCTACGTGTATTGACAGTTGCTAAGTGGTTGCTATGGAAGCCGTGCGATTTACTTTACAGCCGTGCGTTTTGTTTTACCGTGCGTAATAGACGTCTTATATTGATTGCCGACTGTGTGTTTTTGAAAACTTACAGGGGTGGTCGTAGGTAAACAAAATAACAGCTGTTCCAATGGACCCAATAGAAAATGACGAACCAGGTTTTTTATATCCAAAAAACATTATCATTTAAAAAAATCCCAATGGCACAGGACCATTTGGACAGGCTAATTTCAGTAACATGTTTGCATAAAACCCAAAATAAAAAATTACATACAAAAGTAATAGAATGTTTTGAGATGTACAAAAAACCAAAGTAACATTTTGGCATCAAATCGAAAACAAAAAAATAAATAAAATTTCTGGTAAATTTGTGAATTTTCTTAAATAAATGTACGATTTAGAGAAAAATGTTGAATACAAAAGTTGTAGAACGTGTTAAGATCTATAAAAAAGCTCTGTAACTTTTTTGCGTCAAATGAAAAACAAAGGAAATACGATTTTTTTTCAACTTTGACAGGCCGCCATTTTGTTTTTAGTGGGCCGACTTGGCTCATGAACGAACTCGTCCAAGATCTTGGCCTGACCGATTTTGTAGCGAGTTTGGTTTCGATCCGGCAAAAAATACGCCCTCTATCGTGCTTACAAATTCCGTTATAACACTAACCGACTTATATGACGAGGAAGAAAAAAACGACAAAAAAAACAACAACAATCCTATAAAACGGAAAAAAATTCACTTCCGAAAAATCAACGAAACGACGCGGATTTTTCAACTGACGAAGAAGAAGCAACTTCGCAGAAACTGAGGTGGTCAAAAACTGCTGCTCTCAAAACAAAAAAGTCCAGAGAAAACTGCCCCCCAATCGTAATCGATGGAAACGTCTCGCACCATCGCGAGATGGTTAACAAGCTCAAAGAGGAAACAAAAAAGCCATTTGAGATAAAATATACAAATAATTCACATATCGTACTTACGAAAGATGTTAACGGTTTTGAACATTTGAAAACTGTTCTCAAAAACGAAAAAGTGCAGTTTCACACTTATTCCAAACGGGACGAGAGATCTTACGCTTTTGTTCTACGTGGGCTGGCTGAGGGGCTCCAGCTGATCGACATCAAGGAAGAAATAGAAAATGTCCACAAAATGCGAGTAAGAGAAATTTTCAGAATGACAACTAAAGGACGCCCACTTTATCTAATCGTCACCGACGTCAAGGTGACCCTCGAGTATCTGAAAAAAAATGTACGTGTTATCGAACACACCATAGTCATCTGGGAGTTCAGAAGACAAAAAAAACCAACGTATGTCAATTATGGGGACATGCGACGTCAAACTGCGGCAGAGCTCCCAGATGTCTCAAGTGTACCTGATCCCACCTGACCCCGGAATGTACCAAAATTTGGCTAGAAGAAAAGCGAGCAACAAACCAGAAAACCAAACCTACCCCCCAAAAACTCATCCCCGCACCCTCTCAGAAAACAAACCCTGGTTCCAGAACGACAAAAACATCGACTTTCCTCGCCTTTCCTCGAAATCTCCCCTCCAAACTATTAGCCACCCCCAACTCCAATCACAGAAATCTTCCGCCCCACCCAAAAATCCCATGCAAACCACAGACGTAAATAAATTTAGTGAATTAAATACCATGTACAACGAAAAACATATAAAAAAAATAAAAAATTTTAGGTTGTGATAAAAAATTGTAAATTTTTGTTTACAGTGAATGTATGGTAATTCATTGGTTCCCAACGGGGGCGATACCGCCCCCCTGTGGGCGCTGCAGCCTTTTAGGGAGGCGGTAGCGGATTCAGAAGCAAATAATAAGCAGGCAAAAGAAATGGTGAGATAAAAATGATTCAATAAGCAGTTTTAAATTAGCATTAATAATAATACTAATAATTATAATAATTTCTTTCAGTTCAGAATAGAAGTATATGACTTGTCCTCGCACGTTGATAAGCGAACGCGCGATGTTCATACAAAATAACATGTTTCGACATGTTCACACACAGACAAGTTGAATCATGCACGAAATGAAACGTATAAAAGCAACAGCTCTACGAATTTTTTATTAGTTAGTTGCATGTGCTTTGCCGCGATATATAGTCGTGAATCATAAGCTCTGCTGTAATAAATAATCGTGAGTGGTGTGTCATTTTATAAACATTACTATCTATAAATCTATTGAGAATTTAATTTTTGTATGAAAATGGCTGAATCTACTTCTAAATTAAAAAAGAAATGCCGGCAATACAGTATTGAATATTTAAAATATGGATTTGCGGAATCTTCTACAAACAAATCATTACCTATGTGTTTAATTTGCCGAAAAGTTTTTTCAAATGAAGCTATGAAACCTTCTAGGATACAAGAGTATTTACATAAAATGCACCCTGATAAGAAGAACAAAGATATATTCTATTTTCAAGAACTCGAAAAACAATATTTAAAACAGCCAATTATATCAAACCTTTTTGCATCGTCTTCTAAACGAGACGATGATGGGCTACGAGCCTCATACAACGTTTCATTGTTAATCGCAAAGTCAGGACAACCACACACCATTGGCGAGGATTTAATTTTGCCGGCAGTCGAAGAGATATGAAAAACTGTTCTCCATCATAAGACACCATTTGATATCATTAAAAAAATTCCCCTCAGTAATAATTCAGTGCAAAGAAGAATAGATGAAATGGCAAATGACGTTGAAATATCATTATGCGATTACCTAAAGACTTGCAAATTTTCCATTCAACTCGATGAATCAACTCTACCAAGTAACGAAGCTCTACTCTTATCATACGTACGATTTATAAAAGAAGAAAAAATTCATAAAGAGTTATTATTTGCTAGGAATTTGGAATCTGATACAAAGGGACATTCTATATTTAATATCATGCAATAATTGTTTCAAGAGAAAGAAATTCCTATTAGCAATATTTTGTCTGCTGCTACTGATGGTGCTCCAGCAATGACCGGGCGTCATAAGGGTTTTATAGCACATTTGAGAAAAGCAGTGCCAAATGTACTCGCTGTACATTGTATTATTCACCGTCAGCATTTGGTTGCAAAAAAATTAAATGAACGTCTGTATGCGTCCCTCAATAACGTTATTAAAGCAATTAATATCATTAGAAGCAATTCATTGAATGACCGTTTGTTTCATAAGCTTTGCAATGAAAATGATGAAGACTACAATCGCTTGCTGCTGCACACAGAAGTACGTTGGCTCTCTAAAGGTGTTTGTCTGAATCGTTTTTTCAATCTATTTGACTCAGTGTTGGAATTTCTTGAAGAAAACGAACAATTGCGCGAAAACCTGATTACGTCAAAAAATGACATCGCTTATTTGACGGACCTGTTCAAAGTATTTAATCAAGTGAATCTACAATTGTAAGGTGATGATTAAAATTTAATTAAAACTAAAAACGTCATAGCTGCTTTTGCAGGAAAACTTCTTATATTCAAAAGAAATCTTGGTAGAGGTGAGTACAACCATTTTCGCACATTATCAACAGTGTCTGCAGAACCGGAAGATTTACTTACTTACTGCCACCACTTGGACGTTCTTCATGTTGATTTTACAGAGCTTTTCCAAGATATTTTAAACATGGAAATACCAAGTTGGGTTATAAATCCTTTCGCAAACACAGATACTGAAGGCTCATCAAATTTGGAAGAGGAGCTATAAGAACTCACAACTAACGAAGAACTGAAAGTAAAATTCAAACGTGGATATCAAGAGTTCTGGCTTCAAAAACCAATACCAGTTCTCTATCCTGGATTGTGGACAATAGTACAGAAGTTGTTAATTGCATTTCCTTCGTCCTATATGGCTGAGCGTGCATTTAGTGTAGTAACTGATTTTTTGTCAAAGAAGAGGAACAGACTACACATCACTGAACGTGGCGATCTGCGATTGATGTTAACGAAATTGGAACCCGATATTAACAAACTGGTAACACTCCACCAGCCTCAATAGTCTCATTGACTTTTTTTTTATTATTAATTTTGTATTTCTTGTTGTATTGCATTTCTTATTTCTATTGTGTTTGTATTCCTTATTGATTCTGTGTTTATATTTAAAAGTTTAATAAACAATTTTATTGTACATTTGGTAGTCGTTTAATGAATTTCTACTTCATCATTCCTCTAAAATAAAATTTAGACATTAACTGAAATTAAAGCTAAATACAGATCAATTGGGACGGTACAGATGATATTCAAATAAAATTAACTACTTTGGACTAACCAGCGACTGGGGGGGGGGGGCGTTGAAATTTTTGTTCTCTTCTATAGGGGGCGGTGGTCCAGAAAAGGTTGGGAACCACATAAATTATGCGGTACCATGTATTTTAATACGAGGATTCTATTTTTTGGTCAGTTTTATTATAACATTTTTGTTACTAAAGGAAATATTATGCAAAATTTTTTTTACAAAACACGTTGGGTGCAAACTAATAGCCTTGTTACATAAGGTGAAGTCATGTGTACATCAACCGTTTTGGTATATTTTAACTATTTCTTCAACTTTTTTATAAAATCTCAATTGACGAAAATTTTTTCGTTTAATTTGATAATCTCTTGTTTTACCCATGTTCCGATTATATTAGTTGAGTTTTCTTCTGCTGTATCCAATATATTTCCATTACAAAGATATCTGGATATCGTAACTATAAATAAGATAAAGTTAAAACTCCCAAAACGCTACTCTGAGGTAATCTAGCAAATCTAGCGACTATTCTGACATCCCCCATCAATTCCTGTTATTTCCGTTTTATGTCAGTATTAGGTACACCCATCGATATATAAATGAAAATAATCTTGTCAAACGCTTACATAAAATGTCTCGTATCCGCTTTCTCACTTTGCGAAGATAATTACTCAATTCAGGATATTAAGACATTATATACATATAAATTTATGTCAAAAACGGATGTACCTAATGCAAGAATGTACAAACAAATTATAAATAACAATTTTTTTATATTCTCGGATGCATGGTTGCCAAATAAATATTTCTTCAACGTTTTTAGAACGGATTATTATTATCATTACTAGACTGTTATATATAACACACGTCTCTTCCAAATAAGATAAAGTAACGCCACTTATTTCTCAAGCAAACAAAATAAAATTTCTCACAAAGGCACGTCTCACGTTACTCGCGTATCGCTTGATATGAGTTCAGACAACAAATATTTGATATTTGGTATTGAGAAAAAAAATATAAATAAACAAACACATATTTATACACATTTATAACCGATACCATTGTTCGCGAGATAATTTTTGCAAGGATATATCTGCTGTTTGTATATATCTACTACTTCAGAGATGAGAAAGTATCTATAAGTACAAATTATTGTTATATAATATGCCGATATTGATAACATATAAATAATGAGGATGTTTATCAACTAAAGAACCAACAAACTCGCAATTAATATACACTGATTATTTAAGGTCATACGCCTCACAGACGTCTATCAATCTATGGACAATGCTAAGTGGACACAAACATATTTTATATCTGTACTCAGGCTAACAGGCATACATAAAATGGGTAATAATCACAAAAATGGTACATTGCTTAAATAACAGGAAATTCAAAATTCAGTCTCATAATAATAATGAATAAATCCCACTGGGTCGCCAACCTGTCGATCGCCAACCTGTCGATCACGAGCTACCGGTAGCTCGTGGAGGCAATTCTGGTAGCTCTCACGATTTCAATTTGAAAAATACGAACTGCAAAAATCAAAGAAGCTTCCGAAAATTCCACAAAAACATCTAATTGTCATAATATTAAACATAAACAGCGGCAACGTTGCGGTCAGCGATCTTCCGCTGACGCTATCAAGCTAGAATCGGCTAGAACCGACCACCCGGACCAGCGCGTTAGTGTTCGAGAACGATCAGGATTGCTTTGAACGGGATAAATACGCACGGCGCGGCGACATTGCGCTTAGTTTAAAACTGAACGCGTAACCAACGTCCAGCGGTTGAACTAGTAGAGAACAACAAAAAATATTGTTACGGCAAGCAGTTGTAAGAAGGTAAAGACATACCACTTTCATTCGGAATGAGAAGAACCATACTTTTTTACAGAAGTTAAAGATAAAAATGTGTGTTTGTTATGTAATACTTCGGTCTCCGTTGCTAAAGAAAGGAAATATTGAGAGACATCATAAAACTGTACATTCTAATTTTGAAAAATCATTCCCACTACATTCTGCCGCTAGAAAGGAGAAACTGAAACAGTTAAAAAAGCAGTTAATTGAAATATAAATATTTTTAAGAACAGTCGACAAAAATAAGGCTGCAACTGAATATTCTATCATAAAATTGTTACTTGTATACACTTCGGGGGATGTATCGTGCTAACAAACCGAAACTTCTCCAAAAATAACCAAAAATTTAGTATATCTAGTTTTATAGGACCCGTTGTACTCGCTCTAGTCAACTGAAAATCAATGGGGTACATCTGTGAGACACCTTGAACAATACTTATTCATAAAGTTGATCAATCGTATACTCTCTGGAGGCTGTATCGTGCTAACAAACTGAAAATTCTCCAAAAATGACAAAAATTTGGTACTTCAAGTACCACAGTACCCGTTGTACTGGCTTTAGTGAGCTCAATATCAATAGGGTTCATCTTTAAGACGCTCTGAATAATATCCAATCATAAAATTCATCACTTGTATATACTCCGGAGGCTGTATCGTGCTAACAAACTGAAACTTCTCCAAAAATGACAAAAATATCGTACTTAAAGTACTGTAGCACCGGTTGTATTGGCTCTGGTGAGCTGAAAATCAATAGGGTTCATCAGTGAGATGCCCTTAATAATATTCCATAATAAAATTGGTGACTTATTGCACTCCGGAGGCTGTATCGTGCTAACAAGACTTGCAAGGAAAAGTGGTCGACGACAACGACGACGACGACATACACACAGGATTTTTTTTCTAAAAACCGTTTTTTCGTGTTGTTGTTGATGGATAACGTAAAAATAACTCACAAAAAAATTTCAAATTCCCAACTTTTTTGTAGGTAAACCAATACTTTTCTCGCATATTAGATAGGTTGGCGGAAAAGTAATAAACCTTATGAAGACGGAGAAATGATAAAACAGGCTTTTTTAGAAGCAGCTGATTCGTTATTTGCCAACTTTAGAAATAAAGACGAGATAGTTTCAGCTATAAAATCTATGCAACTTTCTGCTAATACAGTGATGAGACGTGTAGGAGTAATGAGCAATGATATTTTTTTACAGTTAAAAACTGACTTAGATAACTGTGTTTATTTTTCACTTCAACTGGATGAATCAACAGATGTCGTTGACACTGCCCAGATGGCCGTGTTCGTCAGGATGGTTTGTAGTGATTTTACGATTAAAGAAGATCTTTTGAAGTTTATTCCACTGAAAGGACACACTACTGGACATGAGTTGTTTTCTCATTTAAAAAATATTATTTCTTCCGAGAAAATTCCAATATCGAAAATGGTAGGCTTGATAACCGATGGCGCTCCAGCTATGGTGGGTTGTGATAAGGGTCTGGTGGCGTTATGTCGTAAAGATGAAACTTTTCCGCAATTTCTCTGTTACCACTGCATTATCCATTAGCAAGAATTATGTGTAAATTTCTTGAAACTAAACAACATTATGAAACTGGTGGTAAAAATTGTGAACAAGATTAGAGCTCAAACGTTACAAAGAAGATTATTCAAAACCTTGGCCGATGAAGTTGACTGTCAATACGGGGACCTATTCCTTCACTCTGAAGTCCGATGGTTAAGTAAAGAACGGGTGCTGAAACGTTTTAATGATGTCCTATCTGGCATAGTTCAATTTTTCAAACAACGCGATGAACCGACTCCGGAACTAGAAAATTCAATCTGGCTTAGAGATTTTGGTTTTCTCGTGGACATTACAGAGAAATTAAACGAACTTAATTTGCAGCTTCAGGGGAGAGACAAAGAACTAGCGGAAATGATTTCTGATATGAAAATATTTATCACAAATCTGGAGTTTTGGGAACAAATCCTAATTAACAGCGATGCCAAGCATTTTCCTATTCTTTCAGAAAAAATATACATGTTATTTGAATATACATAGTTTAGACATGTCAAGAAATACCTACACATAATATACATTTTAATAAAATGATTTATAAGACGTCAATTCAATTTAGTAATTATATTTCAAAGAATAAAAAAAACAACTATGAGTAAATTTCGTCAATTATATTCTAGTATGTATTTATAAGAAACCCTGTATAAAGAATAACATGAATTTTGAAACAAAATTCAATAATTGTTTCTTTATAATGTGTAATAACTTTTAAAAAACCCTGTATATAGCATAAACTTTTCAATCAGATTGTATCGTAACGTCAAATCAAAATATTTAACGCGGAAATTGACGTTCTTTGATGGTTCGGATGGAGTGATTCGGAGTGATTATAGTGCGGTCTTGGAACGTAAATAAACACAGTGAATATATCTAAGAGAACACAGGAATGGATGTTTCGATTTGAGAAAAACAATTTATTTTTACCTAGCAACAATGAACAATAAAAACAAAATCAAAAACAATTGCAAGTTGTTGATTTAATGTTTGGGAGAGAAGCGTCGTGGTTTCATAAGATGAGAGTCATGTTAAATTTTCTTTCTCCAAACTACTATAAAAAGTAAAGATAACTTCAACAAAACTAAATAATAAGTCAACTAAAGTATTCGATAAAGTATACGAATAAAAATAACAATAATATAATCCGTATTTAAACAAATAGTTAATAAAACTAAGTGCTATCGACCAGAACTTGGTAAGATTGTATCAATTTACCTTATTAGAATAATCTTTGATGATCGTCGATTCATGTTACCATTAATTGTGGTATAATATTGGAGAAATAACCCACAATTTGTTATTTTCCATCCTGAGTTCCGGTTTTGTTCAATCGTAACCACGAACATTCCATATACATTATCTCTAGAGTTGAGAAGAAACCAATGATAAACTCTATATTTTCTTGTGTACATTAATCTTTCCTATAAAAAACAATAACACGAATAATATCTCAGATGTTAGGTTAGGTATTATTATTGCTTCTAATTTCTTATATAATTATTAGATTTAAAGGTTCAAACTCCACTAATATTACGGACATAACACACTAATTAATTAATCACATAACCACTCACCAAATTCATATTCTTTAACAATAATAATATTCTCAACACGCCACACCTTTCGTCTTCATATAAACTAAATAACATTTCACAGAACTCACTCACAACGCGACGGTTATATTTGGAACAATCTACAGTTGGGATTGACAAGCGGCAAAAATGATCATTTTGTGCTAAATAGTAGATAAATATATTGGGCGTAATTTACTCGATGAGAAATTTAGATAAAACTTGTAAATAACAGAAATATGATTGAATTTATGAGAAGGTTTTCACAAATATTCATATTTGAATTACTACATACGTACTATTTATCATTGTAAATATAAATAACTATTTTTCTGAATTTCACCATTACATTAAATTGTTTATCTATGTTCTCTTGTGTTTCTCCCATATTTCTACCTATAGTTTCCTGTTGCTGGCGAGCGCTTAGTGCCGAACTCATCCCTGAGGTAAGGAAATAATAATATAAAATAAATTTACATTTTTTATCAAGACTAGATCTTTATTTGAATTGGGATTCGTTGCAAGCGGACCAATTCTGGCGCCCATAATTTGAAATGAATAACTATCAAATTATTAACATATTAAGCAATAATTAAACTAAAATATATATTAACTTGGCACTCCAAACGTAAAGGCATTTAAATAATTATATCCCAATATATATATATATATATATATATATATATATATATATATAAAACTAGTAAATATTGGGGATTGCAGCAAAAAATTGGAAAAGATATACTCTTAGCGGAAAATGTCCAAGCTTTCGAGGATGTTTGTCCTCATCATCAGGGAAACTAGAATGAAAAAACAACAGTTAAATACTGTGGTCAAAGAGAATAATTAAAAATGAAATTCACAACCACGTGTGTACTTACCTCCGAAGTGAGGTTAGATTCCATAAAGATGTAAAATCGTAAACTACAAGTCGTAAATTGTGGAATATTCAAGTAGGAATTGAACCAACGGCCTAATCAATCGTGTCATAGCAACAATTGTAATTGTCGCAGCATTTTATGAAATAAAACCATTGATTTCATCTTCATGTGTCACCATACTAAACGCCGGCGAGAAAATGATATATTTTGCCTCCAAAAGGGATGTGACAAGAGACAAACAGTGTTACCAACGTCAATCTTGAGCTGTGGGACAATGCCACTATTTTCGTAATGGCAGCTGTAGGGCTAACAATTGGTGTAATCAGAAGATGTAATATTGTTGAAAAGAGGAAGAGAGAAAGAAAATGTGAGACAGAGCTAGGAGAACGCTCTCATTTTTATTATGTTTAGAGTGCGTAGAGAACATCACTTCGTTTTGACTAACACAAAGGAAGAAAAGAGAAGACAACAGAACAGAAATATTAATATGTAATAATAAATATAGTAATTAAGTAATTTAATAGTTCTCCAATCTGAATGTATCTACCAACACCAATACACTCAAAATTAGGTTTAATTAATTATTTGTTTACTTGAATGTATCTACCAAAACCAATACATTCAAAGTAAGTTTATTATTATTATTATTGAATTAAAGTAATAAGGGTGGTGTTGTCAGGAGCAACATAGTTATTTCCCACCACTTGATGTGCAAAATTAGTATCTAAGGACAACAAAAATGAGTAGATCTCACTTAATTGATCAATATCAGTTTTCCTGTTAATTACATTATTGTTTTGTGAAATGAAAGCCATTTCAAGAATGATCTTTTCGTTTTGTTAGACTCAGTCGCTAACACCTTCACAGCCTCATAATTCATCTGATGATCAAGAGAATTTACATGAAAAGCTAACGCGCACCTCTCTGGGTGTAATCTAGCATCACTCTTATGTGAAACTATACGGTTAGATAGAGATCTTAAAGTCTGTCCGATATATTGTTTATCACAATCTCTGCAAGGAATACTGTACACCACGTTAGTAAGTGAAGTCAGGGGGTCTTTATCTTTAACTCTAGAGTAAATCGATCTGATTGAAAGAACAGTTTTATTAGCAATTTTAAAATCACCACATGAACGGAGCAATCTGGCAAGTCTCGGAGTTATGTCCTTCATATATGGCAAAGTAGCGAAAACCGGTCGAGAAGGGGACACATCAGTTCCAACATCCGTCTGGGCTAAATTAGGATGGCTATCTATATATATATCTATATATATATATATATATATATATATATATATATATATATATATATATATATATATATATATTATAGAGTGAAACACCCTGTATATTAAATAATAAAAATTAAAGATTGTGTATTGTAATTTAGAATAATTTTTTTTAAGTCTGAATTTTTTTTATCATTTGAATGGAGACAATCTGTATGATACACTATTTGATAGAGAAGGCATACACAAGACAGACCGTATAATCGTAGGGAAAATTGTGAATAGGTGCGAGAAACAAATTATGTGAAATAAAATAACACAATTTTTATTCAAAAGATTAAGTATTAGAACTTTGTTTATGATAAAAAACTAATGTTTCTTTATTCTGTGAAATTAAGATAATCTTATGAATTTGTCAGAAGAAACCAAACAATATTTGTTGAAAGAAATATTAACATAAGAAAGGGTAACTGTTTAGACATAACTAGATAGGAAGCTGTATAATAATATGAATTTCAGAAAGCATGACATATACAAAACGAATATTCATTTTGCACATATATTTGAAGTTAACAGCTGTCATCTAAAAATAATAAGAATTTTCATTTTACATACACACTTAGAGATTAACAAATGTCAGTTAAAATTTTTATGAAATATTGTTGGGAGAAAACAATATATGAGGTTTAAGCAATTGAAAAATTTAGAATAGAATGTCCTGATTTGATGGAGGGACGATTCACTGTTTGAAGTGAAGGTTTTCAATGATGAAATTGATAGTCAATTTTGATTGGTAAATAAACGTTTAAAAGAATCACATCAGCGACAATTACGTTGCTAAGGATAAAAAAAATTTGAATGAAAAAAGTTGTTGATTATGTAGACTATTCACTAAGAAGTCTCTTTTTGGGGTAGCAAAAAAATTTGGAAGAAGAAAAATTATTTTGGTAAAGAAAATTATTTTAAATATTTGAGAAATATCAGTTTTGGCTATGGAATTCAAGAAACAAATACATTATACTTACGAGATATACGTTAATGTAAGTAATTAAGTAAATATTAATAACTACAAAATATAAAAAGGAATTGTTATATATTATGTGGTACTAACCGTGACTTTTCTTTTATGAATGGTCAATTGTTGTATTGTGGAAGCAATGTCTCGACAATACCTTTCAGAAAACACTGAATCATGGAATTTCATCCAAAGTGTTTTGATGTTGGAAGAAATACAGTGTCAATTTCTGATTTGGTGGAAATGGACAGGAAGAACGGATTTATTCTAAGAGAAAGAGAACCTAAAATAGATTAAAGGAACTGATCATTGAGGTGAATAAACAAAAACAGTATAGTGAACAAGGTATTTAAATTCAGTTTATTAATACATAAAAAGTTAAACGAACTTACCGATTTGTGTAAAGAACTGAACTTTAATGTTACATGGACGCTAAAAAGTTTATAGTTCGCCATCTTCTATAATTTATTTGTATACCAAGTTGCATAATTGTAATTCACCCTTAGAATTAATATATCACCAGAGTGTGTGTCTGTTGTATGAATGAATCATTATTATAGATAGTTGAATTTCTTTAAGAACACTTGTAAAAGAGTAATGTATTTATTTTCATCACATTAAACAACGTTTTGTTTCTTTTGAAGAACGATTTAAAACTGTACGTTGAGATTTTTATTTCATCTGGTGATTTCCGCTCCATCTATTTTCTATAGGTAGAAGTTTGAACTGACATCTATGAATGGTGCAGAGATTTGATTCCAAGCAGGGCAGGACCGTATTCAGTTCATAATTATTAAGTAAATAATATATTTTGATCAACAAATTTGTTTTAAAATATAAAGAATTTATTGATTTTGGCGCTAATATTAAAAAATGAAACCGTTTAAGTTTTATATACTTGAACTCTACCCTGAGATAAGAAATTTCTCATGCAAGTAGCATAAATTGTTTATCACCTATTTAAAATTATTTATATACCGGGCAAATCAAAACTAAATATAAACTAAACTAATAATAACGTTAAATCATTCTTTCTCTCCCCGTTCTATCCAGTTTAATATATATATATATATATATATATATATATATATATATATATATATATATATATATATATATGTATATATATATATATATATATATATTCATGTATTATATATATATATATATATAATTTCTTTCTTTATTTTGTCCTTTATTTTTTTAAATTTCACAACGTCGCACATTATATCGTTTTGGACTCGCCTTAAATCAATTGATTTTATTTTATTAACCTAACACTAACCTATTTATTTAATTGTTTTTATAAAATATAAAGTTTTTCTTTGTTTTTTTTGTAGCACTACGCACTTTACCTTTTGTTGACACACTTCAAATTTTAGTTAATTAATTTTTGCTGCACTTTCCGATATATAGAATTTAATGCAGGCGAATTTTATAAACACTTTATTATTTCCATTAACCGTTGCCGATCCAGGGTAGTAAATAATAATTATAATAAATTATTTTATTAGGTAAAAGAAACAAACAGATAAGGGGAACCTTTCTGAATGTAATTTATTATTATTAATTGTCTTCCACTGATTCTACCGAATATAAAGTTTTTGAACTTTCACTTTGTTCGTGAAATAGTCTAATAAGATTCCACTGATGATTGGATTTTCACGATAAGTCTGTCGATTTATTTCATAACGAAACTAACTGACCTTTTTGAAAACACCACGAGTGCGAAGAAACAACGGTTGCAATGTGCAAAAATATGTAATTTACTTTTAATATTGTTTTTAGAAGCGTAAAACAATTATCAAGACGTGTCAATTGTTAAAAGTAATTAATCAAAAAATTTCGCTTCATCAAATCATTAAAACTAATTATTTTGATTAATGATTTTGATATTGACGTACCATGGTATATCTAATAACGAAAGGAATCTTAAAGTGTGTTTGCAACGGTACGAGAATTATTATAACGCGTGCTAGACCACAAGTGTGGCTATCACAGTGGCGTATCATTCACAAATTCTTTATTCTACAACATTTAAAAATATATACAAGGATGGTGTAATAAAATGGACAATGAAAAGAAGAACGACAGAATGTCTCCCTAAAGAATGATAATGATAATAACTGAACAGATGATTCGCAATCTACAAGATAAGTATGTCGTGATTACATTTTTATCTGATTCTGTGTTTTATAATCATTTGTTAATAGGTGCGTTCTTTTTGACTGAGATCTCAGATCACTTCAGTTAAGGTGATCTGAGATAAAGTGATGTGAGTAAGCACCAAAAAGAACGACATCTCAATTGAAGCGCGCGATCTGTCGACGCATGCGTGAATAAGAAACAAAACATATAATAATAATAATGTTATTGTATCCATAATTTGTAACACAATAAAAATAGATTATGTGTGTTTATATGTCAATGGTTAAAACTATAGATAACCTTGGTTAAAACTACAAATAACCCAAGCAAATCAAATATTTGTTCATCCCTTCCACTTTATTTCTGACTCAAGTCCAACTGATTCCCCCTTACAACACATTCAGCATCGGTGAAGGGGGAGGAAAATTCTCAGCTCACTTAAAGTCAGTAAAACAAAAAGAACGCTCACATTACTGATGTGAGCTGAGATTAACTGAGATCTCAGTCAAAAAGAACGCACCTATTATTTAATAGGCAGGAAAATAAACTCACTGAATACTTAAATCAATTTATCACTTCATACTAAAAATGTTCCATCCATCTTACACGATTTTTACTTCACTTGATATAGTCTATTTTTATGAATGAGAGAATATTAAAATAATAAAGCATTCGTAATCCAAAGTCGTATCACTTCTTTTAGTAGACAGTATTTTCACCTATTTAACCTGCTTATAACTTTTAAACAGCTGAAGGTAAAAAAGTTTCTCGATGCACATCCAATGAGGTTTAATATATTAGATTCATACTGTTGAAACATGCAACAGCCTAACCCATTTTTCGAAACACCATATTGTAATACTATTTTCCTCCTTGGATCAAAAAGTGCTAAGCCGGGTGTTTTGGTTACTATTTTTTTTTAATTTATTTGAGGTTTCCTCATGTATTATAGGTTACATAAACTTATTCCCCTAATATCTTTCAAAATGCTTGACACTTTTTAATTTTCCACCGCCTGCAAAACTGTGACTGCGCCATGTTTGATAAGTATTTGTTAATATTTAATAGGAAAAAAACACTGAAAACGTAAGTCAATCTAATACATCAGAGTAAAAATGCTACATTCATCTTACATGATTTTTACTTCACTTGACAATTGACATCGTGATATGTTTCATGGTCCGCGACCATAGATATCAGAACAGATGTTACACTTAAATAAATTCCAAACATTCTGATTATCAAAGCACAAAGGTATTTATTTAGTTTCATTTTGAATTTTATTCGAATATATTAGGATCAAAAATCTTGTAAGATGTCGCTTTGTTTATTAAATATTTAAAGAACGGATGAATATCTTGTAAAGATTACGGAAACATTAAAAATATCAACGTGAGACTAAAATGAGAAGCAAAAGAAGAACAAGGTCTGCAAAGAAATGAATTAACTAAACAAATCCTACGAAGATGACTAATATTAAGAGGAGCCGAAACTTTAACAAAGAATAAGACAAACTAGAGAATCTTTGTTAATGAAAAAACAAGTTAGAAGGACGTAAGATATGTATAAAAATATATTCTAGAATTAACAATGGATAATAATGTTACTAATTATCAATTATTAAAAAAAAATCTATAGAAAAAATTATTCTATCTTAACCTTACATTAACATCGTATAAAACAACTGATCATGACTGCAAGGTTAAATTTAAAATTATAATCAACGAACTAATGAAACTATTGATTGTAAATATTTATATACCTTTTACAGGCCTGATGATGGCTCAGTAAGCCGAAACTAGTTGGCCCTTTTCACCTTTTACTAATATATGCTGTAGTACTGATTTTGAGTTTAACTACTGCAATTTATATCCACCCCTTATATACTCCGATAAAATACAAAACTAATAGAAGCATCTTCGGTCGTGATCGAAAGTATAATAAGGTGTAAAAGTCTGTATACCTTACAACAGAAAGCAAAAAGACTAAGAGCCAATAGAAATGTTCATTAGCAGTTGGCAGTAAGAGAGTTTTATGTTTTGCTTGACCTCTATTAGCCGGTACGAGCCACATACCGCATAAAATATTTCAATTCTTCTAGAGAAAAATATTAATACTCAAATTCCTTTTTGAAGAAAAACTGTAAATAAATAGAGGACAGCTTGCAAAAATTGACACAGATATGAATTTGGGCAGAATGTTTGAGTAATAAAATACTAAAGTCGATATCAAGTCTACTAGAAAAGTTAGTCACAATTAAATTGGTCAAAATTTTCGATTTTTCTTGTAAATGGTCATTTGTATCAAAAAATTGATTAGACAAAAATTGTAGATCAGTTGAGTGCTATACTCGATACGATATAGACGTTATATCGGTGTTCGAATATAAGCCGATACTTTTAATATTAATAAAATACTTCTGCATAAGTAAACAATATTATATTCTAATAGACATGTGCTCCGATTATTTTAACATTCAGTGTGGATAATTCAAATTGTTTTAATAAATTGGTTGGATTCCGTAGAAACTGTAAGTGATCAAGTTTTACTTTACTTCTTATTATCAATTGTACAGCCGAATACAACTAAATATTCCATTATTATCAGTAAACAAACCTTACTTACAGCAGATTCAAGTGCCTGGCTTATCGGACTGCCAGGGCCGTACTTAATTATTTTATCACTTCGTGTTTTGTGAAAATTTCAAAATGTATACCAACAACTATTCTCAATCATTGACCTCATCTCAAGACCAATCTCGTACCCCCAATACCTACTCTTCAGCAGTATCAAAACAACAATTTCCCTCAAAAGAACAGGCAATAGTTTTCAGTACTTTAGAAAACACTCAATTACAAGCATATCTAATTCCTCTAGGAACCATAATCCAACCGAAAAATATCATTTTTTCCTCTCGATTGTCCCATAATCGTATATGTATGCACCTATCTAGTAAACAGTTGGTGGATGACTTCATAAATAATCATGGATACATAAAAGTACAGGGAGAAATAGTTAGGGCCAGAAGACTAATAACACCTGCTGAAAGACTCATTCTGTCGAACGTATGTCCTACAATACCGCATAATCTATTAATAGACCAATTAATAAACATCGGACTTAATTCTGTTTCTCACCTGACATGTTTAAGAATCAGTTCCTCTCTACCTGAGTATAGCCATATTCTTAGTTTTTGGAGGCAAATCTACGTCAGTCCTCACAATTTATCGCTACCAGAATCGTTTACAGTAGACTTTGAAAATACGACATACCGAATTTTTCTGCCTCAAGATGGTATGGTATGTTACAATTGTAAAAAACCTGGTCACATAGTATCTCAATGTACTGAACCTAAAACATCTCTACCGCAAGTTCAACCTACAGACAGCTCCAACTTACCAATTAGCCCAAATACATCTAATTATGTTCCGACAAACACCGTTGTCACGCAAATTGTAATACCAGCTTCCCCAGTGGACTGAAATTCAACCACAAAAGATGCGGCAACCTCTAACGCGACGCCGGTTGCAGGGATGCACCAGAGGAAGCCAACAACAGCTCCGACAAAACAAAGCGCAATATAAACGAAGTAATTACACCTGAAGCAGACACAGCTGGAAACGATCATAACTCATTTCCTTTGCCGAGAAACAAACAAAAATTAAAGAAAAAGAAAACCATTCTGACAACACCCAGTCTTACATCAGATATCACAATACAGTTACTTGTACCGGCCAAAAATCTCCTCCATTCGTTATCGATTATGATCAACTTGCGTTACTCATAACCAATGTTAGTGGCTCTACAGATCCCATCAGTATGATGGAATAATATACAACAGATTACCTAGCCCTGACCCATATGCTCTCTCAAATCCCCCCCCCACTCTTTTCTTGTTTATACCAGGGCATCAACAAGAAAAGAACATTCTCAACCAAGAAAACTCCAATTCATCCCAAATTCATTTACGAACTTCTCTCTCTCTCTCACCCCCACTTAAAAGATAGATCTATGAAGACTCGATTTACTAACTTAAAAAAGAAAATTTTCAAGTTCCTGGGTAACGATACTTCAGAGTGGGATAGTGACATATCCCAAAGTAGTCAGCAAAATATATAATGTCGATACTTCAGTGGAACATCGACGGATTTTTCCATCGCCTTGCTATGCTACAAATCCTAATTGGGAAGCACTCCCCTGATATTATATGCCTACAAGAAACTAATCTTAAACATCAAAACACTTATAATTCAAAGCTATTCGACTGTTTTCGCAAAGACCGTATAAGTGATATTAATTTCACTTCCGGCGGAGTAGCTACTCTAGTCAATAAGGCATTGGAGGCAAAACCATTTCCTGTCACTAGCAACTTAGAAGCTGTCGTTGTCAAGATCAACTCACCTAGCACATATTTCATATGCAACATTTATTTACCCTCAAGTTATCCAGCCTCCTAAACGACATAAAAGATCTACTCATGCAAATACCACATCCACGTATAATTATGGGCGATTTTAATGGCCATAACATAATATGGGGCTCGCTACATACAGACACAAGAGGCAAAATTGTGGAAAAAGTAATCTCTGATCTTCAACTCAATTTTCTCAATGATGGAACCCCAACTAGATTCAACATCAACACCGGGGACTCAGCTGCAATCGATCTAACCCTTTGCGATCCTTCGTTAACACCTCGCCTATCCTGGGAAGTCCAGAACTTTACCTATGGTAGTGACCACCACCCTATAATAATAAATCGTTGTACTCATCAATCTCCGGATCTTTTTCTGCCAAAATGGAAAATCGACTCTGCTAACTGGTCCGATTTTGCTGAGCATATTCAAGTCGCTATCTTAAACTATAAACTATCTGAAAACATCGATGAATCATTATCAAATTTTAACAATATAATTCTGAGCAGTGCTGAACTATTTATAGGCAAAACAAAAAGGACAAAATTGAATCACGTTCCTGTACCTAGGTGGAATCCAGAATGTGAAGCAGCAATTCGTGCAAGTAAAGCAGCTTTGAATAAATATAAAAGAGACAAGACAATTGAAAACAAGATAGATTTCAAGAAACATAAAGCCAAGGCTCACCTCACAACGAAACTCGCAAAGAAAAACTCCTAGCTTCAATATATCTCAAAAATAAATAGTTCTACTCCTATCAGTGAAGTGTGGACAAGAGTAAGGAAAATTTCGGGTTCCAATTATAAGCCAGTAATAACTAGTCTAAAAGTCAACAACACAGTCACAACCTCTGCAACTGAAATGGCTAACATATTAGCCAGTGTTTACAAGCAAAAGTCCTCGAACGAAAACTACATCACTTTTCTCGATAATAAATTAGCTGCAGAAAGCTCGAATCTGTCCTGGATGGAAATGAACATACTGCTTTAAACATGAGCTTCACAAAGGATGAATTGGATAACGCCCTTAATAATTTAAAAATATCCAGTTCAGGACCAGATGATATCTCAGTCGTATTTTTAAAACATCTTCCCGATATAGCAAAAACAACGCTCCTGAAACTGATTAACTGCATTTGGAAACAACACCAGTTTCCATCAATCTGGTCCAAATCCATCGTCCTTCCGCTCCTTAAACACCAAAAATCTCGCACTGAACCTTCATCTTACCGACCTATAAGTTTAACATGCTCAACCAGCAAACTGATGGAGAAAATGGTCAATGGCAGACTTACGTGGACTTTAGAAAAGGCAAACCATTTAATATTCGAGCAAAATGGTTTCAGACAAAATCGTTCAGGGATTGACAACATCCTGGAATTAGAAAGTGACGTTCATGAAGCTCAATCGACAAAACAAACCTGTATTGCTATATTCTTCGATCTTAAAAAAGCTTTCAATACTTGCTGGAAACTTTAATATTCTAAAGCAACTGCACATGAGGAACATTCGGGGAAGTTGTTTGAAATTCATCAGTAATTTTATGAAGAACCGATCTTTTCGTGTAAGAGTCCATAGCTCTTACTCTGCAGATCAGATAGAAGATAATGGGAACCCACAAGGATACATTCTCAGCCCCACATTATTCCTAGTGGCCATAAACAATATCAGCAAGGGCTTGTCGAAACCCTTGAAAGCACGCGTGTATGCAGATTATCCTGTTGTATATATTAAAGGAAAAAATACTTCCCTCATGACGAATATTTTGCAAAAATTTTTAACGCAACTCGAACAATGGTCCTTGAATACAGGTTTTGAATTCTCCTCATCAAAAACAACCGCCATGTTCTTTTCAAAAAAAGTCTGGACGTTTATCCAACATTACAATTATATGGTAGAAATTTATCGTTCAGATCGTCGGTAAAATTCCTGGGAATGCGGTTCGACGAAAAGCTTACATGGAAGGAACATATTAAACAAAGGGCCCGTTCTTGTAACAAACGACTAAATCTAATGAAGACATTGGCTAATAAATGTTGGGGATCTGATTACAATCCACTACTTACTATTTATAAAACATTAATAAGGTCAAAAATAGACTACGGTTACATTGCATATGCTTCGGCTTCCAATACAACTCTAAAGGTACTGGACACTGTGCACAACAATGGCCTCCGAATTGCACTAGGAGCTTTCAGAACAACTCCCGTTGAAGCTATATATTGCGAAACTGGTGAGCCACCTCTGCATTACAAAAGAATGTTCTTAACTCTCTTACACGCCACATCTATAGCCTCGAATAGAAACGGACCTCTCTACACCAATGCCTTCACCAAAAAATATACTAACTACTTCAACAACAAACCGCATACACCTAAACCTTATTATGAAAGAATACGTACATATCTCCAGTATTTAGACATCCAGTTTCCAGAATTATTTCCAATAGATCTAGATCACCCTCCTCCCTGGACCATCAACGTCCCCACCATTAACACTAGTTTGAGCAGATTTAATAAACAGGAAGTATGCCCAGCCGTCTTTAAAACTAACCTTAAATTAATATTGGAAAAATATCAGGACTTCATCAAAATATACACAGACGCATCTAAATGTGAAATGGGAGTCAGAGCAGCAATTGTAACAACCAATCTTAGTCTGCAATTTAAATTTACTCCAACCCTGAGTATTTTCTCAGCCGAAGTTTTTGCGCTCTATAAAGCCCTCCAACACATAAACTCTTGCAACATACCAAAAGCGTTAATTATTACTGGCTCTCTCAGTTCTTTGTTAAACTTAAAACAGATCTATCCCCAAAACCCTATTAAGAAAATGATAAAATCAGAACTGCTACAGGCTCAAGAAAGCTCCAGATGCGTCAACTTCATATGGATCCTATCCCACATCGGCATCGAAGGCAACGAAAAAGCAGACATTTGTGCCCGTAGTGCTATTTCTAATGACGAACCAAAATCGGAGTGTCGGAGTGTTGCTAGTGATCTCAAGGTATTTATTAAAAATAAAGTTTTGTGTAAGTGGAACCGGGACTGGGAAAGTTCTCAGTCGAAATTACGGCAAATCAAAAGTGACGTCTCTCCATGTCAGTTTAAAAGTAGCGATCGATGTACGCAAGTGATTCTTACACGCCTACGATTGGGCCATACCAGGTATATCCACTCCTACCTTTTTTCAAACGACGATCCACCAAAATGCACCGTGTGCAATGTAATAGATAGTGTAAAACATTTCCTGGTCGAATGTCCCAGATTTCATAATTAACGTAGCATGCACAACATTCCTACCGATTTGAAAAAACTCATTGGAAATTTCTGCGATCACCGGCTCGTAATTGACTATCTAAAATCAATTAATATGTTTTATAAAATATAAAATTTTCGATTGTACCGTCGCTAATAACCTTCGGGTGGATGCGACTCTTCTAAATAAAAAAAAAAAAGTAAATGATGAAATTATCTACAAAAATTGTTTTGACACTTTTTTTGTAAGAATTACCATTTCTGAGATATCGCGATATAAAAAGTTGAAGGAGTTACAATCCATATAATATACTCACATTGCCACACCACGTGCGCACTTATATCGTTATTTTCGCGTACTCTACGATCGGTTATAACAAAGTTTTTGGGATGATATTCTATATACTACATATTAATTATTGAAATAGTCATATATATTTATCATTGATTTATATTTATTTCTTAACTTGATTCACATTTTTCAATTTCGACTTTAACAGATATTGAAGCAAACGCCTATTAAAAGTTTTGCAGAATTAGACGGCAACGAAATTCTATATAATTAGAGACTAAGAAAACATTGACCAAATGAATCAATAAAGAGTTGAAAGAAAATAAAAACCAAAAAAATGTCAAACTATTCCCCATGATATTTCTTCATCGTAAAAACATCAATCTTCTCCGAGAAACAAATGACAATTAACCTTCTGTTTAGAAATGCGTTATGATCCTGACAGAAGAAAACACGCTCGAAGAATTACCATAAAAATATCTTCAACTGCATAAGCAACATACCCGAGCTCCCCAAATTAAAAGCAAGAATTGCAACTATTGCAGTCCATCAATTTTAAAGTTTTTAAAACACATTCATTTTCTCTTATGGTACTTAGAAGATGGTAGAGTCGGAATTGTATTTCATATTCGGTTATTTCGTAACAATCAGTGGCAAATATAATATTTCAAAAAAAGAACGAGAGTGCTTAAACATAATAAAAGTGAAGAATTAAGTGAAAGAGAACATACAAAAATCTAGTGATAGGATGAAAACCATAAGCTAAACACTTGAGAAACTGAAACAAGAGATGAGAATAAAAAGACTCCCAAAAATAAGACAAAATAAACTACAGAACTAAATAGAAAAAATGAATTAAGCAATATAAAATTTAAAACGAAAAAAGCATAAGGGATATTTCTGCCTGAAGACAAAAAGGAAGAATACAAATGATAAAAATTGACAATAGTGTCATCAGAAATTATTTAAAACAAAACCTCCAACAAAATAGAAGAAACACAACTACTATAGGGCAAAAGGATGACAAACAGTTAAATTTGTTATGCAGATACTCAATATAAGACCGGGAAAAATAAATCAAAACAACTCTGAACTCAGGACAGGAATAAATGAATAAAAGTCTAAAATAGAACAGAACTTAACCACCCCTTGTTTTATATAATTAAATAATTTTTCCGAAAGTACCTCGAAAGCCATATTTTGATTTTCTGGTTGTTTGACCAATATATTTGAGTTTACTTCAAGTGATAACTAAAATTATGGAAATATGAAGGATCTAAAGTGTTTTCTTCATTTTTTTGTGTACAAAATTCCTGCCCTAATTGGAATAAAATAAATATAACTTGTTTAACATAAAAGGGACTTAAAGTCGAATAAGTTACTGCCTAAAGTGCACAGAATCAGAGGAAGTGTTAAGAAAACATAGAATCAGCGAGAAGTATATAGGATACGTTAATATATCAAATGTCCTTTAGACTTTATTGTAGATTTTGTTATTTGATCCAAACTTTCTATGAAAGAGCTCTTTCAACATATTAAAAACTGTTTTTGTAGAAATTTAGGAATGTGTTTGGTTGAAATAATTTATCATAAAGATCTTGGATCATAACGTGTTATATAATATGGAATCGGGTTACTGCCTATACCATAGACCAGAGTAAAACTAAACGTTTATTAATTCTATCTCTAGACCATCTTATTCAAATTTTTCCCAATGACGGTTTGCTTGTAGCTTACAAATTAGTTATGAAAATAACTGTTCCATCTCTACTTGTGGGCAACAAAACTCGAAAAAACCACATTAAAAGCATTCCGAAGGATTATACAAAAGTTTTTGTAGACATTTTATGGCCCGATATTAATTATTAAATTATTATTGTTAAGAACATAAATAATATTTTGAAATATTTGAGACGAACTGTGTGGCGTACATAATGAAAACAAATTTATGGGCCCATATATTCGATTTGGAGTTGGCTCGTTTGAAACTGATGAAGTACATTAACTACGAGGGCTTTTAAAACGAACATTAAACAATTTAATTACGAAAAAATAATTTTCAAAACCATCGGTTGGTTTTTTTACTACAAATTCATTTGATATCATTTTTATAAGCTATGCATATATGCACATATTTTAATGTTTTTAACAAGCGTTTGGGATAAAATACATTTTTATAACCTCTATAGTGACTACAAGCAATTATTTTCTCCGTATATTGGTTGCGACAATCTCTTAAATAAAGCGAAAACTCAAAGCAACCAGGTTTATAGAATCTCAATAAAGAGAAATAAGTTATTGCCAATTTTTGAAGATTGTGCATTACTTTGTTTTTACATGACATGCCAGAACATTCTGGAATGTTTTTCATGATTTCTCGTCTATTTTTAATTTGATGAAGAAATAAATAATTTCTGCTCGACGGAAAAAACTTCACTAGCCTTGATAAGGGATTCAAATAAATCCGAAACGTTGGCATAGTGGAAAATCTGTTTTCGTATTATCCTACAGATCCGATGAATAGTCATAAAATTTATAATATATATATATATATATATATATATATATATATATATATATATATATATTCGTATTAGCAGCTGTTTATTTCACAATTTAGAAATGTTTGTGAGGATGCAAGAATTGGCTTAGAAATTAAACTCTTATTTTAATTTAGTGAAAGCTTTCGTAATAGTTTTATTACTTCCTCAGTCACGCTAAAATACAATGTATAACTAAATATGAAAAATCAAAAAATGGGTGCTTACATTAAACGAGTAAAAAATATAAATTAAAATCCAGAAAAAACAGTGTAAAAATATTGATATATGCTTGAGACTTTTTAAAATTATTGTCAATATGAAGTTGACAAATGAATGATATAACAGAAATGTTCGTAAAAATTATTGTTAAAGGTTGAATTAAGATAATGATGAAAAATTATTATTAGATCTGTGATTATTTTTATTTAATTTTGGTCAATGTCCAGAATATTAGAGTAAATAATGTTTAAATTTTGAAAATCACTTATTTTGTTCAATCTATTTGGCTTATTGAGCCAGGCACATGCATGTCTACGGTTACCACTCATTCTCTGTAACCTCTTTTGCGTGGTATGCCCGTTTAATTCTATTTCTGTTTTTGTTTTTATTTATATATATGTATATATATATATATATATATATATATATATATATATATATAAACAACAAGATGTACGAATAGTGCGGGACATATGAACAATAAGAAACGAAGAGATTAGTGGGTACTGCACCACTAATCTCTTCGTTGCTTATATATATATATATATATATATATATATATATATATATTGTTGTATATTACTTCAATCCTACACGTTTGGGCCACAGATTGGTGTATATTATTTTTATCGCCTCACGTTGGGGCAACCAGATTGTTATATAATTTTATCGCCACACGTTGGGCGCTAGATTATTGTATTATTTGATTGCCTCACGTTGGGCCAGCCAGAATTGTTGTATATTTTATTTGGTTGGGTTTTTTTAAAGGAGAGCCAATTAATAAATACAACTTATAAGATGTATAATCGTTAAAGAAATGATGAAATTTTGTTCAAGATAAATATGAGTTGATTTTGGTTATAGTTATTTAATTTAATCGTTATTTTTCAAATTAAGGACGCCAGAATTGGTCCGTTTACAAACGAATCCCAATTCAATTCAAGATCTTTGCCTTGTAATAAAAAAATTATTCTTTATTATTATTATTCTTACCTCAGGGATGTGTTCGGTACTGAGCGCTCGCCAGCAACAGGAAACTATAGGTAGAGATATCAGAGAAACACACAAGAGATCATAGATAAATATTTTAATACAACAGTGAAAATTCAAAAATGAGATGAATGAAAAGAAAACTATATCGAACTATCTTCAGAAATTCTAAATAGTAATTCTTCTTACATCCCATTGAATAAAGATCCTACAATAACAGTTCAATATAAATGCAATGCAATACTGTAATAAAAAACTTTTTAATACAAAACAAATGGAGAAAATTACAAAAGGAAAACTAACTTGTTATAATGGCATAACTGCTAAATTATATGGCCTTCCCAAAATTCATAAACCAATATTATCAATTAGACCCATAGTAGCTTCTATAGGTACACCAATTAATTTATTATGATCATATATCACTGAAATTTCAACAAATTCTTATAACTTAAATACAGAATATGACATTAAAGACTCATTTGTAGTTTTCATCAATTTAACAATTTTCAGCTACCTGATAATCATGTAATTTGCAGTTTGGATGTTGTTTCTTTATTCAGTAATGTATATTTAAAATTTTCTTTAAACGCAATTGATAAGGAATGGAATGAATAAACATTGTCAAATATCTAAAAAATATTTCCAAGAAATTATTACATTACTCTTTGAAAATACCTATTTTACATTTGATAACAAAAGTTATAAACAAACTTTTGGTACAAACAATAGTCGAGATTTCAATGGAAAATAAAACTGAAGAGGCTGAAGAACATCAAAATCAGACTCAAGATGAAAACGAAATGGAAGCAGGTGAACAAGTTTCAGAAAGGGTTAAGGGTTCTAGAAATTCAACTTAGATGTTCTGAAAGAGCAACAAAAGGCGTAACACCAAAACGATTAATAATGGAAATAAACACGGTGGAAAAAGAGTTCATTGCCGATCCAACCACATATGAACATGCCATTAATGGGAATAATTCTCATGAATAGAAAGTGGCTATGAATGATGAAATTAACTAATGGAACATGGAAGTTAACGAAATTTCCACCTGGTGCAAATACTATTGGTTGCAGGTGGGTATACAAGATGGGAAGTTTAAGGTCAAATTAGAGCGATCAGATTCCCTGCTTTTAGTTTTACTGTTTGGCTCAGTCTAAAGGCACTGATTGCTGTTTCTTTCAATACACATAGGTGCAGTTGTTGAAGGTTCAGTATTGCATTTAGAGACGCAGTGGGGCACGTATAGATTGCTCATGTGATACATAGGAAAACTAATCGTTGCCTTTTCTGCAACTTGGCTTGTGCCGAGGTTTGTTGTATCTCTGGACACCATATCAGTGAAGCATAGGTGACCATGGGTTAAATGATCCAGTAGATCATTTGTGGTTTAAGACCTCGTGTGTTACCAAAGACACAATTATATAGAAAACCAGGAAAACTATATCTGCTGAACTTTACAATTATCACTTAAGAAGACAGTTTAATAGTGGATATCACCATAGGGCTAATAATATCTAAGCTTCAATATTTGTAATATCACATCTTCTCCTTTTTTCTATTGACATATATTAAGTCAATCACAAGGTAGGTCACTTCTTGGTCTAGCCAAAAATAACTACTAAACATCAGGTAGGCGTCAAATGAAATGTAACTTCTGTCATTCTGACGATAATATTTAGTTATCGAAGCAATTGTCATTTTTCTAATTTTTTTTAAATATTTCATTATAATGTGGAATTAGCTAGAAACATTGAGTTTCATTTAAAACACTAATATGAGTAGATTCCACGAAGTAAGGGTCGAGACAGTTAATTTCATTAAAAAATCTTCGAGGGAAGATTTGACCCGACTGTACCAGACGTTACTACAAAAACGTTACCAAACATCACAAAACATTTGGTTCAACCAAGAATGCCTTAGAAAAAAGGTAATACCAAATTATGTGAATATAAAATGCTATACTAAAGCACCGCAAGCACAAAAAGCAATAAAATGTGCTCAACGAGTATGGCTAAAAGAAGAATGTAAAAAATGGTTTAAAGTAAGAGACTTCTTAGACAACTACATAAAAGTTGTACATTCAGAACTCACGTTCAAACTACGTCCAGTAGAATTTGACTGATTAGATGACAAAATCAGAGAAAGTGTCAGCACGATGAAGCACAAGAAATTTAAGAAACAAGAACAAAAGCTACATAAACTTGAACACACACAACATAGAATTCAATACTCTAAACATCATGAAACTGTAAGTACCTACATACCAACACACTTTGCACCACGATTTGAAAACCTTTCAGACACTAATTTTACAGATAGTTAAATAGAATTTTTAAATAAAGGTTTAAAGTACAGCATACCACCAAAATTTACGAATAATATTAAACAAATTATGGCTACAGAGTCAGAAATAGCTTTAAAATCTAATTCAAATAATTTTCTTTATGAGAAATTAAAAATGGCCAATTTAATCAAAAATATTGAACCTTCAAAAGTTAAACGTCAAACAAAAAATGACATTACAGTTTTAAACGCAGTCAAAAAGAAAGTAGAAGATAATAACCTAACAGTTACAAAATCTGATAAGGGGAACACAACTGTCATATTGACAACTGAAAATTATAATTCAAAAATATATAACTTTATAGAATCTAGCGATGTAAAAGTTCTTAGAGCAGACCCAACAAAAAAGTTTTCTAATGATGTAAGGGATATTGTTAATAATTAAAATTATCTTTTAAGTGATTACGAAAAGAGGTCCATCATAAATAAGAATCCTCATTGTCCACAATTATATGGAACCGTTAAATTACATAAAATAACGCAACCAATTAGACTGTAGTTTCTTATATTGATACTCCTAATAATATATTGGCAAAGAAGCTTAACAAAATAATTAATAGTTACGGATATGCATCTAAATACTCAATTAGAAGTACAATAGAACTAATCAAAAAATTCAAAACAATCAACTTAAAAGATAACTGTAAGCTTGTTTCATTTGACGATATTAATATGTTCACTAAAATTCCTCCTAAAGAAAATTACTAAAAGATAAAAATAATAATCCAGGAATAATATCAGATATACTTAATTTGTTTGAAGTATGTATTAATCAGAACTATTTCACTTTTGACAATAACATATATATTCAAAATGAAGGTTTACCAATGGGAAGCCCTATATCACCTATTTTAGCAAACATTTTCATGGACAATTTAGAAAGAAAGATCTTTGAAAGTAATATTTCGAAAAATATTTTATTTTGGTATAGATATGTAGATGACATATTAGCTTGTTTTATAGATAGTAAACGACAATTGGATATATTATTCAACCACATTAATAATTTACACCCAAAAATTAAATTTACATTAGAAGTTGAAGAAAATAAGTCAATCAATTTTCTTGAGTTGAAAATTCAGAGAGTTAATAATGTACTTTATTATTCAATTTACCGAAAACCAACACACACTGATGTGACAATTCCATATAGTTCCAATCACCCCATGTCACATAAACTAGCGGCATATAATTCAATTATACATAGAGCAGTTTCAGTTCCTATGAACAAATGGAATTTTGATAGAGAGATTAATACAATTAGACAAATAGCAACATCCAACGGTTATCCATTACATATGATAAATAAGCTAATTAATAAAAAAGAGGAAAAAGTGGCATTACAACTAATATTTCCTAAACAAACTGAAGAAATAGAAACTTATAAAACCATCACATATGCAGGAAATATTTCTAATAATATTTCAAAGATAATATCTTTAGCAATGAATACAACAATTTCTTTTAAAACAGAAAGTAACGTAAGTACAAAATGTTTAAATGTAAAAAAAAATACCACCATTAAAGAAATCAGGTATATATAAACTCAAATGTCCAGAATGTAATGCTGCGTATTTGGGCCAGACCCTTAGAAATTTTCAAATCCGATACAGTGAACACTTACGAGCATACACATTAAAACAACCAGATAAATCCCATTACGCAAAACATCTTCCTGACACCAATCATTCATTGACACCTAACACAGAACTAGAATTTCCTTGAAGAATTAGAAATTAGAATAAACTTGAATAGACTCACAATATGAAGTTGTCAATAAACAGATAAATCTAGGGAGTGCCCATTTTTAAACTGTCTTCTTAAGTAAAAATTGTAAAGGTCAGCAGACATAGTTTTCCTGGTTTTCTATATCATTGCAAAGTTATACTGATATTAAATGGGAAAAAATATCCAGGATATAACCATGGGGCTGATAATAAATAAGCTTTAATATCTGTAATACCATATCTTCTTCTTTTTTCTTTTCACATATAACACAACGTTGGTCATTTCTTGGTCTAGCCAAAAATGATTATTAAACATCCGGTAGGCATCACATGAAATGTAATCTTCTGTAATTCTGACGATGATAGGAATATCGAAACAATTGTCGCTTTTTTAGATTTTTTACCACTTTTTCAATATATTGTGGAATTATTGAGAAACAATTAGTTTCATTTAACAAAGTAATATCAGTAGATTCCACAGTAGAAACAGTGAATTGAATTAACTTTGGAAGACTGTATTGTACTTTTAATATCGATATACCATCTTTTGAAACTCCATTAATACTTATCAAAAATCCTGTACATATAAATGAGAATTAATTGCTAACACAAACTCTTTTGGGCGTCCATCTCCTGAACACCAAGTCCTTAAACAACCGTTAAACGCCTTGACTGGTCTCCATCTAAATTGTATAATTACTGGAAGTAACGTTAAGCTGTTTGACAAGTTATGACGAATATTTAATGAATTTCATCTAAAAGAATCGTGACGTCAATTTTTTACGCTTTTATACAGATATTAATCAACCAAATGACTTTCTTCAACCGGATTACTCATTTGATACGTTAAGATACAGGTGAATTATTTGTTCTTATAATTTTTTATTGTCATTATTTTCTTTCATATGTATAGTACAAGATACTACAAGACTCCCCACAGTTTCTAACGTAATCGAGTGCCTTCTGAAGGTTATTGAATCCTAAACATATTTCATACACTTTCAGTAAGTTTTCCTGGGATTATTTCCACTATAAAAGATCTTGTAAACTTCCGAAAATCATTACAATTATTTTTTATCCACAATTATCCCACATATTTTCATCCTTGCACTTAATTTTTACATACAACTTATAACATTTTTGAATGTAGTTAAATATTGTACAACCCTCATAGATATTGATGAGTTCTTTAATGTACCATAATCACCCACGAAAATGAAAATTAGTATCATTTAAGGAATAGTGGGTGATGAAGTTACAAAACAGCTTTCTCAATTATTTTAAATGGTAGAAAATGTACAAATTCTGGGTAGGCAGTTATCTATAAGAATATCATCGACCTACGAGTTTCATAAAAATAAATAATATTTCTTTTTTCAAGTAAACAGCAATCACTCTTTATTGAATGACTCAATTAAATGTTTAATCTTATATCAGAACATGATATTTTCTTCTCTAATTCGCCCATATATTAGATGTCAATATAAAATAATTTTTAAAACAAACTTTCAGTCATATTCTTAAATGCATTATAAAAATGCTTCAAATTATCAAATTCGTAAGTTATAGGCAAGCTTCAATACATATACATTTCTTTTCGCACTGGTCCGTCAGTATAGGCAACCAGTTTCTCTTATGTTCAAACTTATTCTACCTTCACTACAGCAATTAATGATACAGTGACTTTATACGAGACAGTGGCGACAATGCAACTAAACCCCGTCCCTTCCGCCATATTGAGGCTAATTTGAATATCAAATGCATATAATTTAAATGGAAATCTATATAGTCACTGTAATTAATGACTACTCTCAGCGCCATCTCCTAAACAATGGCGAAACCCACTTTCAACTTCTTCTAACTACTAAAAGTTGTCGCTACAGATTTCTTACTGTTAGCAAAGTTTACCACCACTATTGCAAGATGTAGGTTTATAAAATAAAGCTACTCGTACATAGATGGCGGTAGACGTTGTAACTTTAATTTTATGAAAATTAAATTATGTATTTGGAAAATAATATATGTGGTTAAAATGATCCATATAATTTAGAGTAAGGCTAAACGTTAATATGGAGAATGTTTAATCTGAAAATTTAAATAAATAATCGGTGTTAAAAGAAAAAATATTTACTTATGGAAAATATTACCATAAACTATACAATAAATTGTTAAATATTACAAATATTTTTTTCTAAAAACTCGTTTTTCGTAATTTTCTCACTGGAAAACGCAAAGATAATTCAAAAAATGTCTACCATCTAATTATAGTACTAGATTTGATTGTTATATTAATATATTCTATTTTTTTATAGAATTGTTTAGAACAAAAGATGGAACAAATTACGTTCAAGTGGTTGGGAATGTAATTACAGCAATATATCTTTCTGTTATGCTTGGTTACATATCAAACGTATTATTACTATATTTGATAGCATTGGATGATAAACATTTTATTTGTTTTGTACGAATAAAATATATTGACAACAAATAAACCATAAAGAATTAATCTTGCTCACTTTGCAATTCTTTGATATCAGAAGAAACCACTTTTTTCCCATGAATACTTTAAATTTGTTTACATCTAATTTCCTATTAAAAATTCAAGACATAGAGTTTTTTAATACTGCAATTATTGTATACCCCTATCTATTACGTTGTTTGTAGATCTCTTTAGTTCCACCACTGACTCATAAGTAGCAGTACCTTCAAGGTACTCCCTCAACCATGAATTTTAGGTACACTTTCTAACAGCGTTGCCGAAGCATCGTATATTATTCTACATGAAATCAGTATATAATATTATTATTGTATCTAGTAAATGTCATGTTAAGTATATATACACGCCTTGGAAAAATAAATATTTTTAGAATGTTGAAACATATCGAGAGTCGCAGTAATTCAACGGCCATTAATTCATTAATTAGGGCGTGTAATACATAAATAACACTGATTTACAAAAAAAAGGTTCTCTTAATTCTACTAGTATTTTGAATTTAGAAAAACAAATATAACATTTGTCTAAGAGTTTAAATATGGTATTTGACTATTCTAAACAAAGGACTTGATATTGTTGATTGTCATATTTTATATTTATATATACAATGGGTTAGAAAAGTCTGCACCATATGGAAAACAGTTTTATTATCCATTTGTCAGAAAATTTTATTATCGATAAAAATTAGTGCATTACGGATCATTGGCAAATGAGTTGTTAAAATTCTAAATTTTCAACCGGTGTACAGGGGAGAACAAAAAGAGGAACTATGAAATAAAACAATATTGTTTGTTTAAATCTTCATATATTTGAACTAATGTTCAATTTAAACTTGTTGACGCGTTTCACTAACACAGTAGCTTTGTCAAAACGAATGAGGGTAAAATAGGCAAATGTCTTAATATATACAGTGCTAAATCTATTTATTAAGGTTAACAATGGTATTAAAAGATATTACCTGGAAATTCATTCACTAAAAACATTCCTAAGCTATCTTCTAGGTAAAGAGGTTCAATAAAGGAGACTGATTGATATCTATTTGGTCGTTAAGGAGATTACCTGAATATTTATTTTTGTTAATCTCTAGGGCTTCTAATAAATTTAAACTAAAGGATTTACCGACTACATGGAGAATTTCAAAATTTGGGTCGAAAATGTGTTGGTTTTCTAATAAATGATTTGAATAGTTAGAATCTAATTTTTTGTTGTCATAGCTACGTTTGTGTTCCGAAATTCTAGTTTTCAAATTTCTAAAAGTTCTACCGACATAAATTTTATCACAATTGTCATTACCACATTTTAATTTATAAACTCCTGATTTGTTTAATTTTGAAGATTTAGATTTATTATTTTTAATGAATTTGGATAAATTGTGATCAGTTTTAGCTTCATTACTTACATAAACTCGATTCACAATAATATCAAATTTACCGTAGAACTTGAACAAAATAACTCTATAAACTTTCTAGACCTTACAATTTCAAATATAAATAATAAACATGATTTTTCTATATTTCATAAACCATCACATACAGATATCACAATTCATAATAGTTCGGTCCACCCATTCAGTCATAAACTAGCAGCTTTCAATAGTATGATACACAGACTCTTAACAGTCCCATTAAATATTAATAATTATACCAAAGAATTAAGTATCATAAAACAAATAGCAGTTAATGATAATTACGATCCAAATTTAATTGACAATATCATAAATAAAAAGATAAAAAACAGACTTTAGAACAAGTATTCCCTTCAGATAAAAATAATAGACAATTTAAAAGCTTAACATACTTTGGAAGACCATCCTTAGAAATTAAATCATTTTTAGAAACTTTAGACATGAATATTTCCTTTAAAACTGATTACAATTTATCCAAATTCATTAAAAATAATAAATCTAAATCTTCAAAATTAAACAAACCAGGAGTTTATAAATTAAAATGTGGTAATGACAATTGTGATAAAATTTATATCGGTAGAACTTTTAGAAATTTTAAAACTAGAATTTCGGAACACAAACGTAGCTATGACAACAAAAAATTAGATTCTAACTATTCAAATCATTTATTAGAAAACCAACACATTTTCGACCCAAATTTTGAAATTCTCCATGTAGTCGGTAAATCCTTTAGTTTAAATTTATTAGAAGCCCTAGAGATTAACAAAAATAAATATTCAGGTAATCTCCTTAACTACCAAATAGATATCAATCGGTCTCCTTTATTGAACCTTTTTACCTAGAAGATAGCTTAGGAATGTTTTTAGTGAATGAATTTCCAGGTAATATCTTTTAATACCATTGTTAACCTTAGTAAATAGATTTAGCACTGTATATATTAAGACATTTTTATATTTCACCCTCATTCGTTTTGACAAAGCTACTGTGTTAGTGAAACGCGTCAACAAGTTTAAATTGAACATTAGTTCAAATATATGAAGATTTAAACAAACTATATTGTTTTATTTCATCGTTCAGTATGGATCTTCATCAAGTAAAAGCCTCATCTATTCAACAAAAAGAGGAATTTTGATCAGAAGTAAATTACCCTTATTTTCTGACAAATGGATAATAAACAAGTGTTCCATATGGTGCAGACATTTTGAAACATAAGTAACGCTATATCTGGACAAAAACGAGAAATTAGTTTGAATTCTAGAAAAACCCGCTAAAAACAAAAGTCTAATGTGATTCTTTCCGAGATGATGACAACTGTGACGTTACAGGATCGCAAATAAAGTATTTGTGCTCGTTGGTATAGTGTTTATGTCGTGTATTGTTGTTTTGCCTTTTCATATCTCAAAAGAAAATTAGTTATAAATGATGTTCAGTGCTTAAGTGTGAAAAAACATCAATAAAACCCCCAAAAAAAAACTATTTGTGCCCGTTGCTAACAACGTGAAAATTTATGCTAGTAGAAATCCAATAGATTATGTGGAGAAGTCCAAAGTTTTTGACTGTGAAGATCACTTTGAAGGTTTAGGGTAGACAATTAAATGTTTTCAACTTTTATTTTTTGAATACTCAAAAGTTTACCCAGACTCAATTTACATGTACGTCTCATTGAAATATTATTTATTTTATATATATTAATACAGTTCTATTATTCCAAAATTTTAAAGAATTTAATTTATGCAATACTTCCGGAAAACCCTATATTGTCTATAAAATCAATATAGTTGAAAAACTCTGTATGTGTAAGATTTGGCAGATCATTTAATTTCTGATGACATTTATTTGTCACAATTGAACAATGCATTCAAGGTTAAAGAAATTAGAAGTCATTACAAGGTGCTTAGTGATAATAAAAGTATTCCAAATCTTTCATATAAAAAAATAACAAATTTGGTTTTTTTTCAGAAAAAAGAAAAGTTTGTAACCACAGTAGAATTTGGTTATTTATTTTAATAAAATCAGGAGTTGAATTTGATAATCCGAACGGGGAACATCTCCTGGGAGATCTCTCCAAAAATTTAGTAAATTTAGTATTTGAACATTGTAATTAATTAATATCAGGCCTTGATACAAAATTAAATTAAGAGTAGTAGTATATAAATAATGAGATTATATATATATATATATATATATATATATATATATATATATATATATATATATATATATATATTGAATTCAATTAACTACAAAAAATAAGTATACTTATCGACCAATTTAATAATGGAAGAAATTAGCAGAATATATCGTGTATTTGACATTCACCAAGGAACTGAGTGACAATTCGAAATTCGAAATTTTTTGAAATGAAATTAGAAACTTTTTAAATTAGATTAGGAGGTTATTTAGTTTGTAGGATGTTTAATGTTAATTTAGTCGTTAAAATTACGATAACATTATTAGTACTGGAAATAAAGTTAAATTTGGTATTTGCCTATTTGAGTAAATTTACATAATTGTTACAACGTATTTTGATTCGAAATTATATAGATCATATAGAAATAGGAATTTTATTTGAACATTGAAACTTAGTGATTGGTGACAGACAAGTCATTCATTGATAATAAGTGTCAGAATTCAATTGAGCGATATTTCCAATCTTAAATACACATTCCCAGGAGAGAATATTGAACCAAATTAATCTTATAAATATCTAATTCAGAAATAAATTATTTAAAATTTATTACAAACTGTTATATTAGAGCGTACTGAACCCACCTGAGAATAGAGTCAAGCAATTCAAGATAAAATAAACTCATCATTCAATATTGTAAACAATTTTCGTTATTCTGCTAGCTGGAAAATTTTTGACAACAACTGTCAACTTTGAAATATATATCATACGGTGCTTAAGCTGTGTGTACAATATTGTCGCTGCAATCAGGAACTGTACAATTTTGTTTTTTAATCGTGGACAAATAAAAAAATTTATTGGTAATATTCATTAAATTAAAGGTATAGTAAATTGTATCAAATTGTCACACAACGCGGGGCAATTACAATTATAAAATTGTATATATAACAATATATAGGCGTAAGTCAGGCTCTTGGACCTATAGCATGTAAGAATTTTCCATTCCGCGACGTCCTGCATTACAGCTTCTTTTCAGTTTCTTCTGGGCCTTCCCATCTTTTTCTTTCCCTCTGGTATTTTCCTTGCTACTTCTTTGATATCTCTTGACTCTTCCATTCGTTCTAGATGACCTAGCCACTGCAGTCTTTTTAATTGGATTACTTCAATTAACGTTGAGTCTTCGTATAGATCATACAACCAACTTCTTATTTGTGCGCCTCTCCCATCCTTCTTCTGTTTTATTCCACCATAAATTTTACTTAATACCTTCCTCTCCCAGATTTTGAGTTTAGTTCTCTGCTTCTTATTCATTACCCATGTTTCACATCCATATAGTACTGTGGGTCTCAGTATTGTTTTATAAATTCTTTTCTTTGTCTAATCCTGTTGCTCTCGGCTAGTCTAAGATCGATTTCCGATTATTCCTCACATTTATCATTTATTAGGATACCTAGGTACATATAGTTTATTTGCATTATTTTATCGTTCAGTAGTTTTAGCAGAAATGTTGCTGGTTCTTCCGTTACGGTTTTATTTCTTAGTTTCATGTACTGGTTTTTTGTTTCATTTATCTCCAACCCCACTTCTTGTGCTACTATCACCAGTTGTTTTGCTATTATGCTCAATTCTTTTCTTGGTATTAAAACCACGTCATTTGCGTAGGTCATACACTGATGGTTTTTATTCAGTAAAGTACCCTGCCGATTGATTTTGCTTTTCCTTATAACATCTTCCAATGCTATATTGAATTACATGGTAGATAGACAGTCTTCTTGCCTCAGTCCTTGGGTTAAATCAAACTCTTCTGATTCTCCCCCTTCTACTCTTACAAAATTTTTGTCTGCTTGAGTGTAATTTCTACCAGTTTGCACAACTTCTCAGATATCTCAAATTTTCTAAAGACTCTTACTAAGTGAGTTCTATTTTTTGTATAATAAGCTGCCTTAAAGCTGATGAACACCATAAAATGTAGGAATCTCGTATTCGTAACAGAGTGTTGATACTTGTTTTAGTAAGAAAATTTGGTCTGTTGTTCCTCTAGCCTTACGAAAACCACACTGATACTATACTCATATTAGTATTTTAAATGAAACTTACAGTTTCTAGTTAACTCCACAGTTTATTGAAAAATGTTAAAAATTCTAAAAAATTGACAATTGTTTCGATATTACCTAAATATCATCGTCAGAATGACTTAAGTTACATTTCTGATATTTAGGTAACAACGAAACAATTGTCAATTTTTTAGAATTTTTAACATTTAAAACAGTGGCGTAAAAAATAGGGGGATAAAAGTGACAACTAACCCTGACAGCGCGCCACTGATAAACATTTCCCAAAGTTTGTTTATCTCAAAATATTACTTTATTAAGGAGCATATTGGTTACCAAATTTGAAAAAAAAATTCAAAGGTGTTCTTGATTTATGGCAAATTTTTTATTTTGATTTAAAAATTTGAACAGCCTATATATATCTCAGCAACTAGGCCTCGTAAGTGTTAGTATTCTTATATCAAAATGAATCATTTATTGAGATCTCTTTGTGGGAGAGCGTTGTCGGTCGATTATAGGAACACCCTGTATATTCAGACTATAATTGATGTAAAATTTAAAAAAGAACACAGTTATTTCATTATTTACAATGTTTTCAATTCTGTCGGCAGTCCTGCCTGTTTTTTTGTGCTGTTCTTAAGTACTTGTATATTGGATACCCGAAAAAAAATGCCATAAACTTATAATTGCTGTTGATAAATATGTCGTAAAAATTAAAAGGATCGTTAACCCAATAATGATAGGCAATAAAATAGCCAGAAGCGGAATTTTATGGCCATATCGAAATTATATTTGCAGGGTTGTTTAATATTTTTAGAAACTTCTTTGTCGAGTAGTAATAAACTATACAAAAACATGTTTGTGTCTATTATTTTGTAAGTGTACTTAATTTTCTGACTAGAATCTGACTTCTTTTCCTCGTTCTTGCACTTTTCTCCAAGTTTATAACATTGATTAGTGGTTCTTCCCATCTTTTTGTTGGTCATACTTTTTCTGCCGTGTCCGTAGTGCAATGTATTCTTCTTCTCTTCTATTTAAGTGTTAGTGTTTTAAATGAAACTCAATGTTTCTAGCTTTTATTTAAAATACTGATATGAGTAGATTCCACGAAGTAATGGTCGAGAGAGTTAATTATATTTAAGTGTTCATACAAAAGTTTTCTTTTCGATTTAATCTGTTTATCTTTTCTATCTGTAGTTGTTTTACTATTTCTGTTCCTTATTAATGTTCCAAAGTCATCTACTCATTTTAATACATTTTGTTTCCTTCCTATTTATTTCTAATTCACGTTTTTGTGCTAAAACATTAACCTTTTTATTATTTCTGTTAATGATTTCTTATCCTTTACTAATTGCCATGTTTTCGGTGTATGCTGTAGAATCGGTGACTTCACTATTTCTTTTGACGACTTTTCGTAGATACTAGCCAATCTTCTACTCCTTTTGTTTTCTTATTGGATCAACGAGTTATTCTTCTAATTGTTTAAAAATATCATATGTTTCTTCATCTTTTGAATTTGTTTCGATATTCTCGTTTTTTCCACACTTTTAATGAATATTATATACCGGGTGATCAGTTAAGGGTAGCGAGTGGCCATATCTCATAAGATATTGGTCGTATAGATTTAGAAAAAAAAATTTCATGATAAAAGTCGCCAAGAGAAATTGCTGGAAATTATTTTCGAGTTTGTCAAACGTCCGCTAGAGGGCGTAACAACTAACACTAAGTACACTGATATTCATTTTGACAGTTCCTGCTAATAACATCTAATTTAATGTTATGTAAAAAGTGTTTCTACAACAAAGCATGCCTTTTACGAATGAAGAAGCCTTTGATATGTTGAGAATTTATTTTCAATGTTATGAAAATGCGGCGATTGCTTCTAGACAGTATGCAGTGCATTATCCCCTTCGAAGACGGCATTCGAGAATGGTTTTTCGTCGTTTACCCTTACGTTTAAGGCAACATGGCCAACTGAAACCAACTCCAACTTTGAGAAGAAATCGTAGAGTAAGAAGAGAAGATAACATTATTAATGTGTTGGCTTATATTCATGCAGACCCCCATTTAAGCATAAAAGAGATCTCCAGATATTTAGGAATATCCTATGGCTCAGTGCAAAAAATATTAATGGATTTTAAAATGCATCCGTATCACGTCGTGATTCATCAATCCTTAAAGGAAACTGACTTTGAACGTTGGCTCAATTACTGCTACTGGCTTATAGATTTTAATAGGGAGAACCGTCATATTTTGTCACAAATATTGTGGACAGATGAAGCATCCTTTTGCAGTAACGGCAGGGTAAATCTTCATAACATGCATCACTGGTCGGACATTAATCCAAACTGGTCACGTGAAGATTATCAGCAGGGTCGATGGAGCGTCAACGTCTGATGCGGTGTTATTAATGGTGCTATTATCGGTGCGCACATCTTTAATGGCAATCTAACCGGTGACATGTATTTGAACTTTTTATTGAACAATTTACCAGGACTCTTAGAAAATGTGCCTTTAGAAGTAAGAAGAAACATGTGGTTTCAACAAGACGGATGCCCGGCACATTGTTCTCGAAATGTGCAAGATATTTTGAACAGGTATTTTCCTAACCGTTGGATTGGTAGATGCAGTCTATTTTTCTGGCTACCACGGTCCCCCGATTTAACCTGCCTTGATTTTTATCTGTGGGGCTGAATAAAGGATTTGGTGTATAAAACTCGACCAACTACTCGAGAAGACATGATAGTCCGAATTCAAAACGCCATAAATAATATACCAAGAACAGAAATTGAGGAAGCTGTCAACTCCACCCAGAAAAGATTGGACCAGTGCATTCAAAATAATGGACAACGTTTTGAACATTTACGACAAAACTATTAATTTATTTTTAATGTTTATTTTTTTTAAAGTTCTGTGTTCTTGTTTTTAGTGTTATTGCTCCTGCTGTTGTTGAATGTAAATTAGTATGTTTCGAGATATGGTCGCCCCATGTAAATTTATTTGATTTTTCTAATCCAAAACCGTTTGTCTACCGAAAAAAAGTAAAAAGGTTCTTTTTTTTAGCAACTAATAAGTGATTACGGAAATGATTTTTATTTTGATAAAAAGCAGCGGCGTACCATTTTTTAATGTAATAAAATTATATTTTGTTCAATATCAACGGTTCAAAAAAAAGTAGATGATTAATTTTTTTCATTAAATTTTAGAAAAATGTATCTTCTTTTAAAATATGTAAAAATGAATATACCATTACATTTGTTTTTTTGAAAAAAACTCAAAAATTTACTACCATTTCAGTTAACGCCATCTAGCGGCGAAGACGAAAGTCAATGGGCTCATATGAAAGAGCATAATTTACACTGCAAAACGCTTACTTCGTTTTGACTTTCGTCTTCGCCGCTAGATGGCGTTCACTGAAATGGTAGCAAATTTTTGAGTTTTTTAAAAAGAAAACAAATGTAATGGTATATTCATTTTCACATGTTTTAAAAGACGATACCTTTTTTTGAACCGTTGATATTGAACAAAATATAATTTTATTACATTAAAAAATGGCACGCCACTGCTTTTTATCAAAATAAAAATCATTTCCGTAATCACTTATTAGTTGCTAACAAAAAGAACCTTCTGACTTTTTTTTGTTAGACCAACGGTTTTGGATTAAAAAAATAAAATAAATTTACATGGGGCGCCCATATCTCGAAACATACTAATTTACAATCAACAACAGCAGGAGCATTAACACTAAAAACAAGAACACAGAACTTTAAAAATAAATTAATAGTTTTATCGTAAATGTTCAAAATGTTGTCCATTATTTTGAATGCACTGGTCCAATCTTTTCTGGGTGGAGTTGACAGCTGCCTCAATTTCCGCTCTTGGTATATTATTTATGTCGTTTTGAATTCGGACTATCATGTCTTCTGGAGTAGTTGGTCGAGTTTCATACACCAAATCCTTTATTCGGCCCCACAGATAAAAATCGAGGCAGGTTAAATCGGGGGACCGTGGTGGCCAGAAAAATAGACTGCCTGTACCAATCCAACGGCTAGGAAAATGCCTGTTCAAAAAATCTTGCACATTTCGAGAACAATGTGCCGGGCATCCGTCTTGTTGAAACCACATGTTTCTTCTTACTTTTAAAGGCACATTTTCTAAGAATCCTGGTAAATCGTTCAATAAAAAGTTCAAATACATGTCACCGGTTAGATTGCCATTAAAGATGTGCGGACCGATAATAGCACCATTAACACCGCATCAGACGTTGACGCTCCATCGACCCTGCTGATAATCTTCACGTAACCAGTTTGGATTAATGTCCGACCAGTGATGCATGTTATGAAGATTTACCCTGCCATTACTGCAAAAGGATGCTTCCACTGTCCACAATATGTGTGACAAAATATGACGGTTTTCCCTATTGAAATCTCTAAGCCAGTAGCAGTAATCGAGCCTACGTTCAAAGTCAGTCTCCTTTAAGGATTGATGAATCACGACGTGATACGGATGCATTTTAAAATCCATTAATATTTTTTGCACTGAGCCATAGGATATTCCTAAATATCTGGAGATCTCTTTGATGCTTAAATGGGGGTCTGCATGAATATAAGCCAACACATTTATAATGTTATCTTCTCTTCTTACTCTACGATTTCTTCTCAAAGTTGGAGTTGGTTGCACTTGGCCAAGGTGCCTTAAACGTAAGGCTAAACGACGAAAAACCATTCTCGAATGCCGTCTTCGGAGGGGATAACGCAGTGCATACTGCCTAGAAGCAATCGCCGCATTTTCAAAACATTGAAAATAAATTCTCAACATATCAAAGGCTTCTTCATTCGTAAAAGGCATGATTTCTTGTAAAAATACTTTTTACATAATATTAAATAAGATGTTAAAATAGCAGGAACTGTCAAAATGATTATCAGCATGATTGACAATTTGGTGTTTTCTTTCTTAATAAAGATCATAGCCTGCTTCGCTTAAATGCGATGTTAGTGTAAACAGTATGTGAACCTATCTTATTTTTTCATATATAATACCACGAGAGTGAAAATTTTGTCGGCAAAATTTTTCGATTGTCATGAAAGTTTGTTGCTTGGCAATTTTAACAAAACCACGAGCCGTCAGGCGAGTGGTTTTGGATTAAATGTCATGAGCAAAATTACCTAAAAGCAACAAACTTGAATACGACAAGAGAAAAATTTTACCTTACAAAATTTTTAATTGAGTGGTATTCGACATGACTATTTCACGAGAGAAAAACTAAAAAATCATATGTTTAAACGTTTTATTTATTGCAAACTTCAATTATACAAAGCCAAAAAAATAATAACATGAAAAACAAATTACTTATTTATGTAAAAAGTACAATTATTATAATTGTACGTTGTAGCATTATTTTGGGGATTGTTTTGCATCATAACCTGTGATGAATTTAAGTTAGAAACTGAGGATTCCTTTTCTTTATTTTTATTTTCTCCAAGGTTCTCTATAAGTTGGGAATGGTGTTCTTCATTTAATTGTAAATATGGTTTCAAAGAATGGGAGACAAATTAATATATGAAATTGTATTAATTCCCAATGGTGAATTTTGGTACCATATTTCTTTCTCCCAATTTGGATGTACTGTTAAAAATAATCTTGTTGTTGTTAGATAAGGATTGGATTCTCTTTTTTCAATAATTTTTAAAAATAAACGAACGTGCATAAATCGTTGTTAGCATTACTTCTTACTGCCAGATAAAGCTTTTGATCCTCTTGTGTCGTTTTGGAAAATATTAGATTATATTCTACCCTGCCAGTAAAATTACCTTTATTATCATATTCTCTTTTAAAGTAATTAATATCACAATTAGCAGCTTCATTCCCACGCCATGCTAATTCGAACGAACATAAATGAAAAAACTTTTTTTGTAACCCATCAGGATTATCTTCAGAATAGCTTTCTACCATTTCCATTAATTCTTCTTTGGTAAACGCGTTAGAACTTCTTTTTCTGGTTTCAGGTTCAGCCTGAAGCTTTTTACGTTTTGTATCCCTGGCCAATCTAGCAAATTTATAGGTAATATCTTTAAATGGATCAATTTTGATGTTAAATTCTAGAAAATATGTTTCCTGAACCATTTGAGCAGTCGTATTCCAAAGTGTTTTTACACTAGCTTCAGTTTAATCAGTTCCATCTCTTTTTCTCATGTTAAAACCATAATCTTCAAGAATTTTTGCTGTAACTTGTTCAGAAGTATCCTTTTCTAACGTATAATTACGTGCGTCCAGAAACATTCTAAACTGTTCCCACGCAGACTTTTTTGTCTTCATTGTATTTCGCGGTATACTTTGCTTAATTGTACTCTCTATTTCATTTATTGAAATATTTCAAAATCTTGTATTATTCATGTTAATAATACTTATTTAAATTTTTGAAACAGTTTTAATAATTTATAGACAGTTAAATAAATAAATAAACAACTTAGTTTCCTTAGAAACCACTAACAAAGATTTTATATTGAATTTTATCACAGAGAGATAGACTTATATACACATAGATTTGATATATTAAACGTCAAAAAATTGCCGCGACAAGACAAAAAATTGCCAGTTCAAAACCTTCAAATTTTGTCAGTTATCAATTTACTCTAGTGAAATAGTCAATCCAAAACCGTTCGTCTGACGGAAAAAAGTCAGGGGGTTCTTTTTGTTAGCAACTAATAAGTGATTACGAAAATGATTTTTATTTTGATAAAAAGCAGTGGCGTGCCATTTTTAATTGTAATAAAATTATATTTTGTTCAATATCAACGGTTCAAAAAAAGGTAGATGATTAATTTTTTTCATTAAATTTTAGAAAAATGTATCCTCTTTCAAAATATGTAAAAATGAATCTTTCATTACATTTGTTTTTTTTTTGAATAAAACTCAAAAATTTGCTACCATTTAAGTTAACGCCATCTAGCGGCGAAGACGAAAGTCAAACAGTCAAAGCCAAGTAAGCGTTTTGTAGTGTAAATTATGCTCTTTCATATGAGCCCAAATTTGTTAAAATCGGTCAAGGGAAACAATTTGTTAAAATCGGTCAAGCGAAACGGGAGAAATCTTGGTTTGTTTTAAAATACAATTGATCCTCCCCCACCGCTTTATTTTGATAGATAGAACAAAACATTTTAGTCAAAAAGTGTTTATCTTGAAGTTTTTTTTTCTAAATCTATACGACCAATATTTTATGAGATATGGCCGCTCGCTACCCTTAACTGATCACCCGGTACTGTACTTATTCACGGGACACCTTGAATATATATCTAACAAACTTTGTATATACATATATACACCCTTTCTGAACTTGCTAAGACCCCAATTTTTAACGTTCCCGTGCCTGATTCCAAATTAAGGTTGTTAAACTTAAATAGATTACTATTTTTGCCAGACATATACTTATTAACATATTACTTTATCGTGTAGATATACTTTAAATTATGCGGTTTTTGTGCTGAATACAAAATTAACGATATGTTTTTAGGGCATAAACTGATAAACGATATTAATACAGCAAATGTTCAAGAGATATGTTGTTGTCAAACAATAAGAATTTTATCTGCTATTACTACCATTTTTGCACAAAAAACTGTGTCTAGGACTAATGTATGTCTCAACTTAGACAATGTTAAAACTCTTGAAATGGTTGACTGAGAGACATTAAACCGTTCAGCGAACTCAACTGTAGATTTCTTCGTGAAGAGTAGCTGTTCTAATACAATTAGAATCTGACAAAATTAATTTTTTCTTTATTAAACATTTTGTTTTCCAAAATTACAGAATACAGAGAGAAAATAGTGCCGATGGTCTGGCTTTCATCCTGCAGTCTGCGTTCGTCCTGTGAGGTTATTAAGGCACCTTGCGGTAACCGCATTATCCAAAAATGTTAGTTGCTTACAAACTGTGTCCCCGGCATATAGTTGTGGCTCCCAGAATCTTTCGGCTAAGTTATCCCTGAAAAGCAGCTGAAAACAGGATCTCAATAATTGATAGGGGTTGTAGATTTGGGGAGGCAACATGTCAGACGTTGATTTGACTTTTTATGCGTTTGGAAATGTTTTTGGGGTAATTTAGTTTGGTTGTCCGCGCTGAAAATACCCCAGTTTGTTGAAATGTGGGTTGAAGATTGACAACCTTGTTATGTAATTAGCGATCCATGCAGAAGCCTGCACCCACTATCGCGGATGGCTTCTGCGCGATTTGCGGCTTTGAGAGCATTTCGAAGATCATCTGGCAGACAATTATTATAAAAATTTGTAGATATTTTAGTGATGTCTTTTTTTTGGTTTTTAAAATATCTTGTGATTTTCCAGAGTGAGTTGTCATCAGGTTTCAATTTTGTTAAAAAGTTAGACCAATTTTGATTTTTGTATTCTTTGATGAGCGAATTAATAGTATTCTGATAGTATTTGAGTAGTGCTCTGTCGTCCGCACTTCTGGAAATCTGCCATCTTTTTCTGATTTTATTCCTATCATGAATAAGAGTAACTATGTGGTCGGGAAGGGTGTTATGAGGGGTTGGTTTGGGTTTAAGTGTAGTTGTGAGATTTCGAGCGTCTATGATGGTGTCTTGTAGGTTTTTGATGGTCTTAATGAGTTGTTCTGTGTTATCTATGTTATTTGTAATGTTAATGTTGTTATTTATGTGTTTTCTGAAATTTAACCAGCTAGTGGTGGTATAATCGTATATGTGTTTTGTGGGGTATTGTATTGTGTGGGGTAGTTTTAAGTGAATAAGGACAGGGTCATGATCGGAGTTAAGGTCGTTTAGGGTTTTTATTTTGGTAATATTATTTATGTTTTTGCCAATTGCGATATCAATTGTACTGAGGGTGTGGTTGGAAAATGGGAAGTGGGTGGGATCATCTGTGTTAAAAATGTTGCATTCAGTGTTGTCACAGAATTTTAGGAGAGTACTTCCATTTACGTTAGGGTGTTGTATGAATTTATCCCATTGGGGATGTCTACAATTTAAATCACCTACCATTAAAACTTTGCTGTGAGTTTTCATAATGTTGTAAAAATCAAAATCTTTTAATTTATTAGTGCGCGGGTTGTATGCATCTACTATTTTGATTCTATTGTCAAATAGTATAGCGATATGCTCAATTGATGAACTATTTTGTTGCAGAAATTTGAATTTTATGCCTTTTTTGATTAACAAAGCAATACCGCCACCAGCGGCATCGGTGGGGCGGTCTTGTCTAAAAAGACGATATTCTGGTTTTTTGAAATTTATAACTTTGTTTGGTTTTAGAAGCGTCTCGATTACAAAGAAAATATCTGGTTTTTGGATGTTGAGAAAGTGACGGATTAGTGGAGTTTATTAAAAACTCCTTGTATGTTACAGAAAATAATTTTAAGATTATATCGTTTTTGAGAGCCTGTTTTACCACGTACCTGCCTAGATGTCATAGTTATCTATGCCGGTATCAAAGTTGTTGTAAATTTGGAATTTTTCTATTTTGTTGGTGGCTTTCTTGATACGGCTCTTGATAGTTCATCCAGATTAACCAGACTGTGGAGTTCTCGGAACATAATGTTTATTTCGGAGAATTTTGTGATGTCATTTGTGCTCATATTTGGCTGAGCTCTTGATTGGGGTGCAGAGGGGTTGATTTGTGGTGTCTTTTGAGGGGATGGTTTTGCGGGAAGACTTGGGAAGTCGGTTTGGTTTGGTATGTGAGAGTTTGATTTATTTGTCCAGGGTATTTATTGTAGGAATTGGAGCTGGGACGAACTTTGTGGGAGCAGCTTTGCTTTTCTGGTTTACGGCCCTCTTCTCTTCCAGCCAAACTCTTCTCTTAACGTATTCCGGACATACGTCCGCATTTGCAGGATGGTCCCCATCACAATTGGCGCATTTTGCAGGTTTGGTGCGATCCTTTGTACACTCCGGGGTGAGGTGGGGTCCGGCACACTTCAAGCATCGTGGGGATCTTCCACAATTTGCTGTCGCATATCCCCACAATTTGCAGATTCTGACAAATTTCGATTTTCTTCCTGCCGCTTGTTCTTTTTCAGGGAAAACACTCAATAAACATGAAAAACGCATTTGATGTCTTAGCAAAATGTATTCAAACCAAACTAAATAGGAATTAAAATGGAGAACTGCTATCACGTTTTCAATTTGCTTGCAAAAATGATAAAAACTATCAGCGTTTTTGCAGTTCTGCCGATAAATATTTACAAAATATCGTAGGACAGAATAATTATATCTTATTACAAAAATTATTTGATTTACCATAAAATGATGCGGTAATTTTGTTGCTCAGTGTATTAATAATCAATTCTGTATATACCATAATGAGATGAAACTCTGAGAATATCCAATTAATTATTTTTAAAACCGATTGCGTATGAAAACGCATAAAAACTTGACAATTTCCTTAATTAACATCCCGCATTTCTATTTCAACTTCTTCTAGAATATAAAATCAATAATTGATTATTTAAAAGAAACTCAATAAACACACCTGTTAATTACTACATGTTTAACGACCTTCTCGAATCATATCAATTATATATGCAACCTTTATTGTTAATAAAAACTGGAAATAATTTATAAGTCGGTTGTTTTATTAGTATTCTGGAATTTGAGTTTGGCCATTTGCATAATCTGTACCAAGACTACTTGAAGAAACCTTTGGACCTTTATCAGATCATAATTTTGATTTTCTGGTAATTCGAGTGATTTTTAAATGGAAAATTGGGTAAAACCAGATCAGTGCCGTCGTTACAATAGGGCGAACCAGTGTACCGCTCTGACAAGCAAAATGTTTGCCCCAGTTGAAAATTTATACGGAATTATATCACCCACGAGTCAGCGATAGTGCAACGGCCACCATGGGGCCACACGCCATATTACATAAAACCTGTGCAAATTATTATTCCTTTTATCTAATAAAACATTTCATTTTGTAATACTAACAGACGGAAGTCAACCTTAATGTTAAGTTAAATTATTTTATTACATAAAAATGTATTTATTAAGAGGGAAGCCATATCTACCCAAAACAGGTGAGCCTGTCAAGCAAATTACTCTAAAAGAATATCCAAAACAAAGTAACGGTCGTGTTTTTCGAGCCTGTGGATCTAAAGCATTTTAAATGGCTTGAATATTCTATTAGAACAAGCAATATAGCATTTCTCCATGACATAAATACTACCTAAAAACCAACTGTGCGATTTTGTGTAGGACAGTTAGTAGATGAATTCTGCACACTTTCCAACTCCTGAATCATAATTTTTAATGAGTTATTAACAATTTAGATGAAAAATTCGCATTTTTTTAGTTTTTCCCTTATAAAATGGAAACGATGACAGCAATCTTAATGCGGTCGGAAGAGGAATTGTAGAGAATCAAATTGCAAAGAGAATGTGAAGTCGAATGATCAGATCCAATTATTAGAACCGGAGAAAATTCGGAAAAACCGTAATTTTTCAATATTAAGAAATGAAACTTGGCATACAGGTATCTACTTATATGTTTTTTATGTGTGTAAAACCCTAATTCTGTCGGACAAATAGTTTTCGCACAATCGCGATCGTAATTTTTTTTGCCATTTTTTTCGCGGAGGGCTGGATACTCGTGTGAGTGTCTGATTAAAGTTTCAATAACGTAATTTGAAACTACTCAGGCATAGCAACAAAATGTCTATTCTGGTTTTTCAATAAAATTAAGAGAAGTCGGTGAAACACGGCCTTAAATATGTGATGAAACGGTCGAGCTCGCGAAAAAGCTGGAGTAGTGGGGGTAGCGGAAGCTCGAGCGGCGGCTGAGGGGAAGCGCTCATTAGTGATGGGGATAATCGGCTAATTTAAATAATCGGATTCCTTGAATCTGAATGATTTTAATAATCGGATGATCATTCGAATGATTTCACTTGAATGTTTGCGTCCCTAATATGACGTCATATCTTGGGATTTATGACGTTGAATGCGGCCTCTTATCAATGATTTCTTGACATCTAAGCTAGGTTTACCGTTGTTATTTATTTTTCTGCATTATAACTAAGAAAATCGTTGTATATTTATGATCTAAGTTAACAGTTGACATATGATAAACTGCGTGAAACATCTAGAGAGTTTGTAGTCTGTGAATCCCCAGGTTTAGTTTGAATTCTTAAGTTTGGTGCACATCGGAATCGGTTACTTGTTACTTGTATTCGTTTGGATTTTATTCTGTTTAAGTTATTTTTGTTAGAATTTTGGATTTTCCCTTTTTAGTTTTTATTATATAAATTAAGTGTTATTATGCGTCAGGGAGCAAAAACCTCCTTTGTATGGAATTTTTTTACAGAAACTCCAGAAGGCAATAGTGCTACTTGTAGTATTTGTAAAAAGATAATTAAGTGTTTTGGAGGGACAACAAATTTGTTAAGAATACATCCTACAAGAATTATTGACAGTGAACAGAGTGTAAGTGAATCACCGAACATAAATATTACGGAAATTACTGAAAATGTTCCTAGCGAAAATAATACGAAGAAAAACTATGTTGGCTTTGTGGATGCAGTTCCAGGACCGTCCGGTATTAATAAGCGGAAGGAAAGTAATGAACAAAAAGCATCATTACCACCTAAAAAGAAACAACTTAAACTTTTTGGTGTAAAGAGGTCCGATGAACTCTCACAATCTGAAGAGACAAATTTAGAGAAAAAATTATTACAACTAATTACAGTTGATTTTCAGCCGCTTTCTATCGTAGAAAATAAAGGGTTTCTCGAGTATACTCAATCTTTGCAACCGCTTTACAAGCCTCCAAGTAGGAAAAAATTGACATACGATGTTTTACCAAAATATTATCAAAAAGCAGTTTTAGAGTTGAAGAGAATGCTTAGTAGTGTTAAACATCTTGCCATAACCAGTGAGATATGGACATGCGATAGCAATAATGCTTACATTAGTGTTACCTGTCACTTCATTTTTAACGATAATCGGTATGCACGGGTTTTAGCTACAAAGGACTTGTACGGCAGTCACACAGGTGAAGTGATTGCAGAATCATTAAAATCAATTTTGGATGAATGGAACGTTTTTGATAAAGTAGTGACAGTTGTTGCAGACAATGGAGCCAACATTAAAAGGGGAATAACTGATTGCCTTCAAAAATACCATCACCCATGCGTTGCACACACGCTTAATCTAAGCGTTCACGATGCTTTATCCAACAATGACAGATTAAGTCAGATTTTAAAAAAATGTAGAACACTTGTTGGACATTTTAAACATAGTGTAATTGCTACAGAAAAATTAAAAACTGTGCAGGAACAAATGAAATTACCAACATTAAAAATTAAGCAAGATGTTGCCACTAGATGGAATTCCTGTTTTATAATGTTGGAGAGAATGTTGAAAGTTAAAAATCCGCTAAGTGTGGCTGTAGCTGATCTACCAAAATGCCCAGAATTTTTAGATGCTGAAGAATGGAGCATCGTTAATGACGTCGTAAATGTTTTGAAAGACGCTGATGACCTGACTACAATATTTTCGGCCGAAAGTTATCCCTCTATTTCTTTGATAGTGCCGCTAATTAGGGGTTATCAATTTAGACTTAGCAACTTGAAAGCCGATACGGAGGTGGGGGAAAATTTAAGGACATTTCTTTTAGAAACTATTACTCGTAGATTAGGCATTTTAGAAAAAAATAAAATTGTTGCAAAAGCTGCCTTTCTAGACCCCTCGGTTCAAAAAAATTGGTTTTGCATGGATCAGAAGAGAATGCAGCTAATGCACAAAAATGGGTTAGTGATGAACTAAGTGGATTAATTGCTGCTAACGCAAAGGTACTTGTGAATATTTCCGAAGAAATAAGTGCAGCAGATGGTGATTCTGTGGTAAAAGATATTTGGTCACATTTTGATCAAAAAATTCTACAAAAAGTGTCCTATACCACCCCTACAAGCACAGGTGCACTTATGCTGAGGCAGTATTTGGAGATGCCACCATTAGACAGAAAAAAAAATCCACTGGAGTTTTGGGCAAAACACAAAGTGATTTTACCGGAGTTGTACCAACTTGCCCAAAAATATTTGTGCATTCCAAGCACATCAGTCCCCTCAGAGAGAGTATTCTCTAAAACGGGACAATTAACAAATTTAAGAAGAAACCGATTGGCTCCAGATAATTTAAACCAAATAGTGTTCCTTAATTCTTTTCCGTTAGGTGATTTGTGATAGTGGAATATAGTATAGTACCTATACAAAATTATCTGTTTTTTTTAATTTCAATATGTTTCGTTTTCTATTATAATTTAATTTGAGTTAATTATTTTTTCATTATGTGATCGTATTTCATTAATAAAACATGCTGTTTTATTTATGTAATTTAATTAGTAAGAACTAAAAACCATAGATATATAATATTATATATCTATGCTAAAAACCCAGTTTTCAATATGTGTAGTTTCCTAATTCACTATCACTATTATTCCTAACATATAAATTGCACAAAGAAACCGCAAAACAAATTCATGGCGCCGTCACCGGTTCAAAAAAATCTAAAAGTTTGAGTGAATAGGGAGCATTAATGAATTGCCGAAAACGAAGACGAGGAGAGATACGATACCCGATTTCCGATACGGTTACGAATCATACGAGTTATTCATTCGAATACTCAAATGCAATAATCGGATGATGACGATTATTTGGATAATTCGAATAACAGGTTATTTTTCATTCGAGTTATCCCATCACTAGCGCTCATATATAGTAATAAAGTACGACAGCTTCGCTGCGCACAACGTTCGAATCTTTATGTTTTTTTAATTTCTGGATAACATGATTCAAGGAATCGGGTTCTTGACTAGGAATTTACGGTTCGTGAAAAAATAAAATGTGGCATAGCTTGGCATCGCTACCTCTGCACGTTTGACCGTTGAACGCTATAAAAATACAGCGTACCCTGCCGACGAATACTATGAACAGAGAGAGGGAACGCCCAAGATCAGCCGGCAGCTGTTTCGAAATCAGTTTGAATTTTGAAATAACTGCTCGCACTGCAAATAACTGCTCGCACTGCAAATCATGCCGCAGCGTGTTATTTTTTCACGAACCGTAAATTCCTTGTCAAGAATCCGATTCCTTGAATCATGTTATCCAGAACTAAAAAAAAATCAATAAAATACGTGCGCGCTTCCCCTCAGCTGCCGCTACCCCCACTACTCCAGCTTTCCCGCGCGCTCATTTCAGCACATATTCAAGGCCGTGTTTCACCGACTTCGCTTCATTTTATTGAAAAACCAGAATAGACATTTTGTTGCTATGCCTGAGTAGTTTCAAATTCCGTTGTTGAAACTTCAATCAGACACTCACACGAGTATCCAGCCCTACGCGAAAAAAATGGCATAAAAATTACGATCGCGATTGTGCGAAAACTATTCGTCCGACAGAATTAGGGTTTTGTACACATAAAAAACATATAAATAGCTACCTGTACGCCAAGTTTCATTTCTTAATATTTTAAAAATGCGAATTTTTCAAAAAACGTCAAATTTTCTGGTTTTTACGAATTTTCTCCGGTTCTAATCATCGGATCGGATCGTTCTCTTCGCAATTTTATTCTCTACAATTCCTCTTTTGACCGCATTAAGATTGCTTGCGTAGTTTCCATTTTATAAAGAAAAAACTAAAAAAGGTGCGAGTTTTTCATCTAAATTCTTAACAACTAATTAAAAATTATGATTCAGGAGTTGGAAAGTGTGCAGAATTCATCTACTAACTGTCCTACACAAAATCGCACAGTAGGTTTTCAGGTAGTATTTATGTCAAAAAATGGCTGTTATTTTGCTCCGTTGAGAAATATAGAAATCCGTCGGCGTTATAGGTTTTCTGTGGTTTCGACGAACAATTCCAACTTTTTAAATAAGAATCCCCTTTCTGTTACAAAAGGTGCCGCTTTTTGTTATGCCTGCCGCCAATTCCAACCTTTTACCAATAAAGATAATACATAGGATTTACAAATTGGAAAAACGCAATGGATTCCCGGAACATGAAAAAACGGAAATTCATTTAAATGCAATGGTTATGCGGAAAGAACAATCCTCTCGAAACTCCACAGGTACTGCAGTCTCGACACTTATTAACAGCGAGTTGCTTGAAAAATATCAGTACTATGTAAAAGCAATAGATGAAGTAATCGAGTTTTTAGAATTCAACGAACTTGCTCTACGAGTAAGCTATGATAATGAAGAAAAAAAAGAGCGAAATATTTTTGATTATGCCCTTAAAAAGGACAAACTTCTAGCAGAAGCTATTAAACACATTCCTAAAAACGTCAAGTACACCTCCTGGGATACAAAATGAAATTATGGGGATATTAGCTGAAATCGTACGTAAAAACATAGTGGATGCTATAAAAAATTCTGATGTACTAAGGTTTACATTGCTAGAAGATGGTATCAGAGATAAAAATAAGAGAGAGAACGTGTGATTCGTTGTATAAAAGATGGGACGGTTCATGAATCCTTACTAGGTATTTACGTGAGTGACAAAATTGATGCCAAGATGTTTACAGTTATGAGTTATGACGCTTCAAATTTTTGATAAATATGAAATTCGGCGTTCACGTTTGTTAAGTCCGTGCTATGACTGACATAGTGTCATGAGTGGTAAAAAAGGTGTTTTTGCCCTTATGCAAAAAAAGATTCAGTGAAATATTCCTTACATTCATTGTTTCAATCACAGGCTTCGTTTAGTTGTAGTCAAGATTGTTTCTGAAATCTTCGTGATAAATGTATTTTTTGACCAGTGTATAATGCTTCACGAATTTTTCCAGCATGGAAACGTTTCAGATATTTTTGGAACAAAGATGGTTCGGTCATTTGGCCATTATTAATGTAATATTAACTATCAAGAAATTATTAGAACGTTGGACGAAATTATTCTTGCTGGAAAAGACATCGCCAAAAGTATTTGAATAAAATCAGTCATGTTAAAGACATACTTCAGATTAACTTTATTAATAATGAAAAAAATTCTGGTAGTATTGGAACCGGCAGATGCTGCATTGCAAGGACGATCGACAAGTCTCAAAGACGAAATAGAAGTGATAAAATGCGTCAAAAATAAAATTTATTTGTTGCGAACTCCGGAAAAGTTTATAGATATTTTCAGTGAATCACAAAATCTGGTAACTTTTAATGATTAACGTGATGTAAAAAATACCATTGAAAAACGAAAGAGGCAATATATTCGTAGCTTGAATGCATTTCTTGTCATGGAACTCTACCTAATACTGAGGAAGACACTGAGGATCCTAGTTTGCAATATAAAAGTTTATATTTCGAGGTCGTTGATCTAACATTTTTTCAGCTGGAAGGAAGGTTCTCGGACAATGAGGACATATTGATGTCCATAAGTAGCATTGAAGAAGGTTCAACCTGGCTAAGATTAATTTGCCTTATTTTGAATTAATTAATATGCTATAATTAATATGATTTCGTTGTTAACTATTTTTTTAGATAACGACCTACCATCGATTGTAGAACTGTCGGTAGTTGAAGATTACGTCGCCACAGAACAAAAGAAAAATATATTTTCAAAACTATATAAATATAGAGAAGCCTTTAAAGCAACTTATAAACTGTTTGCAACAGTTGCTACTTTCGGTTGCAGCACGGCAATATGTGAATCATCTTGTTCTTCGTTGACAGAAATCAATCGATGTCAAAGGTATTAAATGCAACATCAACGAATGGCAGACCTTTCATTTTTAGCATTTGACGGAAAAAGAACCGTTGTACTAGATCTGGATTTGTTTCTGCGGAAATTTCTTAGTTCTGCTAATAGAAAGCTTCCTCTATTTTAATAATTTGAATATTAATATGCATATGTAAAATTCTGTGTTTAGTTATTCTGTTTTCCATTTTCAGCATGAAGATGGAGAAGGTTCTGGCTACTGCATTAAATATCCACAAAGATATCTCTAGTATAACTAACACGGCTTTATTACAAAACAATCAACCGTTTACTACTCATGGAACTCGGAAACCAAGAGTCGGCAGGGGAAGACAACATATCGCAAGACTTCCCAGGTCGTCATCCAGAGAAATCCTTGCGAATCCAAAAAGGGCTATCTTTGAGACACTCAAAAATAAAAATAGGTACTTGGAACGATGAAAGTAGCGACCATTCAACGTGGGACAAGACAAGGCTGCATACTGTCCTCCCTACTCTTCACTCTCTACTCGGAAGAAATAATGAAGATGCCCCTGTAAGACAGTGAAATTGGAATACCTATAAATGGTGAACGACTGAACAGCATTAGGTATGCGAATGACACAGTCATATTTGCAAATAGCTTAGAAGGCTTACAGACACTGATTACGCGCACAATAGAGTGCAGGCGGCAATATGGCCTTGATATTAACGTACGCAAGACAAAGTACATGATAAACTCATATCCCTTCAGCCAGCTTACAGTAAACCAACAACAAATAGAAAGAGTAAGCAACTATAAATACCTGGGCACAAATATGAATGATCAATGTGATTATTCTGTGGAAATAAAAATACGCATCGAGAAAGCCAGAGCACCCTTCACCAAAATGAGAAGGGTTTTTAAAAGCCGTGATCTACCAATAGCAACGAAAATACGTCAATTACGCTGCAATGTGTTTTCAATCTTGTATGGAAACGTATCATGGACGTTAACTAAAGCATCGATGAGGAAACTTGAAGCTTTCGAAATGTGGTCATACAGGAGGATATTGAGTATATCATGGATGGACCAGATAATCAACGTCTAAGTATTATGAAGGCTTAACTATGAACAGTGCAATATCAACGATAAAGTTTAACAAAGGAAACTAGCATACTTGGGCCATATAACATGAAACGAAAATCGATTTGGTCTGCTTCAGCTCATTCCTCGAAGCAAAATATACGGCCAAGGAGGACGGGGACCGTGAAGAAACTCTTGGCTTCAAAACATCTGACAATGATCTGCCTTAACCACCACTGAACTGGTCCGTGCAGCAGCCAGTAAAGTTAGAATAGCCAGCATCCGAACCGGATAGGCACTACAAGAAGAAGAAATTTTCCGTTTTCAGTTGGTGTCTTTATTTCTAGCTGCTAAAATAGTATATTGTGTATCAAGTGCGTGAAATAGACTTTTTTACACAAGCGTGGAGTTTGTGAAACGAGCAAACCGGCCACGCGAGTGTGAAAAAGTCTTCACGCAAGTGTTGCATACTATACTTTTTCTACGATCGTACGAATAAGCAAATTTAAAACACAAAAATCCATTGAAATACACTATTTAGTTTTCTTTAATATAATAATTATTATTTACATTAATGAAATTAACTGTCTCGACCCTTACTTTGTGGAATCAACTCATGTTAGTGTTTTAAATGAAGCTTACCGTTTCTAGCTAACTCCACAATATATTGAAAAAATGTTAATAATTCTAAAAAAATGACAATTGTTTCGATATTACCTAAATATCATCGTCAGAATGACAGACGTTACATTTCATTTGATGCCTACCTGATGCTTAATTATTTTTGGCTAGTCCAAGACCTGATTGACTTAATATATGTTAATAGAAAAAAGAAGATATGATATTACAAATATTAAAGCTTAGATATTATTAGCCCTATGGGGATATCCTGAATATCATTTTTCCCAATTAAGGTCAGTATAACTGTGCAATGATATAGAAATCCAGGAAAACTATATCTGCTGAGCTTTACAATTATCACTTAAGAAGACAGTTTCAAAGTTGAGAACTCCCTAGATTTATCTGTTCATTGACGACTTCATATTGTGAGTTTGTCAAGTGTCTTCTAATTTCCAATTGTTTAAGGAAATCCAGTTCTTGTTTCTTATAACAAATATGTAGTACTTCTAGTTCTGTGTTAGGTGTCAATGAATGATTGGTGTCAAGTAGATGTCTGGCGTAGTGGGATTTATCTGGTTGTTTTAATCTGTATGCTCGTAAGTGTTCACTGTATCGGATTTTAAAATTTCTAAGGGTCTGACCCTGAGAGCATTACATTATGGACATTTAAGTTTATACATACCGGATTTCTTTAATGGTGATACTTTTGTTTCTACATTCAACAATTTTGTACTTATGTTACTTTCTGTTTTAAATGAAATCGTTCGATTTTTTGCTAATGATATTATGCTTGAAATATTATTAGAAATATTTCCTGCATATATAATGGTTTTATAAGTTTTCATTTCTTTAGTTTGTATAGGAAATATTAGTTATAATGCCACTTTTTCCTCTTTTTTATTAATTAGTTTATTTATCATATGTAATGGGTAACCGTTGTATTTTGCTATTTATTTAATTGTGTTAATCTCTGTATCAAAATTACATTTGTTCATAGGAACTGAAAATGCTCTATGTATCATTGAATTATATGCCGCTAGTTTATGTGACATGTGATGATTGGAACTATATGGAATAGTCACATCAGTGTGTGTTGGTTTTCGGTAAATCGAATCTTTGAATTTTTAAATCAAGAAAATTGATTGAACTATTTCCTTCTAGTTATAATGTAAATTTAGTTTTTGGGTGTAATTTATTAATGTGGTTGAAAAATATATCTAATTGTCGTTCACTACCCATAAAAGAAGCTAATACGTCATCTACATATCTATACCAAAATAAAACATTTTTTGAAATATCACTTTCAAAGATTTTTCTTCCTAAACTGTCCATAAAAATGATTGCTAAAATTGGCGATATAGGGCTTCACATTGGTAAACCTTCATTTTGAATATATATCTTATTGTCAAAAGTGAAATAATTCTGATTAATACATACATCAAATAAATTAAGTATATTTGATATTATTTCTGGATTAATATCTTTATCTTCTAGTAACTTTCTTACATGTTTTAGACATTCTTTAGGAGGAATTTTAGTGAACATATTGGTAACATCAAATAAAATAAGCTTAGAGTTATCTTGCAAGTTGAATATTTTTAATTTTTTGATTAGTTCTATTGAATTTCTAATTGAATATTTAGATCCATATCCGTAACTATAAAGAATATTGTTAAGTTTCTTTGCCAATATATTATTAGGAGTATTAAAATAAGAAACTGCAGGTCTAATTGGTTTCGTTATTTTATGTAATTTAACGGTTCCATATAATTGTGGAGAATGAGGATTTTTATTTATGATGGACCTCTTTTCGTAATCACTAAAAAGATAATTTGAGTTATTAATAATATCTCTAACATTATTAGAAAACTGTTTTGTTGGGTCTGCTCTAAGAACTTTTACATCGCTAGATTCTATAAAGTTTTATATCTTTGAATTATAATCATTAGTTGTCAACATAACAATAACGTAACAAAGGTCAAGGTAGGAGATCAATTCACTGATAATATCCCAACACCGGGAGGAATTAGACAGGGTGACAGTCTAAGTCCCTTTTTGTTTAATCTCTTCATGGATAAAATTATAAACAATGTAACATGTCTCAACCTCGGATACAGACTGGGCAACAAAAGAGTTGGTATTGTGTGCTACGCTGATGATGCAGCAATCATCGCCGAAACAGAAAACGACATACAGAGACAACTTTTCCAGTTCTTTTTGGTACGCCGCCAACTCAATATGAACATTTCTATCAGCAAAACCAAATGTATGACAATCGCGAAGGATCCGCTCAGATGTAAGCTGGTGGTGGAGGATAATCCCATAGAACAGGTGATGCAATTCAGATATATGGGCATAGAAATATCAAGTACCCACGACCCAGTTAAAGACCTAAGAAGCCAGATTAACAAAGCATCCGCACTATCAGGATGCCTACGAGATATCAAAATATAGCAAAATTAGAATCTACAAGACTTGTATCAGACCCATCATGACATACGGCACGGAAGTCCGCGAGGACACCAACAAGACGAAACAAATGCTAAGGGTGGCCGAGATACAAACACTGAGAATAATAGTGGGGAAAACAAGAAGAGACAGAGTAAGAAACACAGATGTCAGAGAGCAGTGCGGGATACAGGATATTGTGAGATGGGGAAGACAACGTAAGAGGCAGTGGTACAACCATGTTAGACGGATGGACGAGCACCGAAAATAGTCCTAGAAAACAACCCGCCCGGCTCAAGACCTCCCGGGAGACCACCTAAAAGGTGGAAAGATAGCTGGCAGCTTCAGAAGTAACAGATCGACAGATCTCCAAGAAGCAGAAGAAGAGTTGTCAATATGACAGTGGCGTTCCCCTTGTCAGATTTTGTAACTGTTAGGTGATCATCTTCTACTTTCTTTTTTATTGAATTTAAAACTGTAATGTCATTTTTTGTTGACGTTTAACTTTTGAATATTCAATATTTTTGATTAAATTGGCAATTTTTAGTTTCTCATAAAGAAAATTATTTGAAATAAATTTGAAAGCTATTTCAGACTCTGTAACCATTATCGGTTTAATATTATTCGTAAATTTTGGTGGTATGCTAGCTCGAACAGGAAGAGTGAACACAAGTTTCTAAGCAGCAACGCCCTGGGACCAATAAAAGACCTGGCTACGGCCCCGAACCAGATGCCCGTCGAAAATAAAAAATTTAAAATTACTCGAGCGTGTAAAAATATATCCTTACAAAGATACCTTCATGTTTCCATAATTTACTGTACTGGGTGTCTCATTATATTCTGACTGTTTTTAAGAGCTTATATCTTCGAAACGGTTCTAGATAATAAGATACGGTTTTCATAATTAGTTTTAAAATTACCGTAAGTTTTGTTGCGACATATTTATATAAATGTTATACTTCCGGTTTACCCGCTAGAAAAGTGGCGTATTTTCAGAATAAAGTAGATGTAATTTTTTAATTGGGTATATTCACTAGTTTCTTAAAAGACGCATATTTTTACTTTATAACGGTACCTTAAAGTTTGAAATCGGTGCACAGAAAGCGAAGTTAGATAACTATTACTGGGATACTGTAATGATTCAGATATCTTATTAATAAATAATAATCAAGGAGGCGTTAATATGTTACATCATAAAGATATTGCGATCATTGACAGAACGTCACATTGTATTTTATATTCAATAAAATTGAAGTGTTTAATCTCTCAAAATGCAGTATACAGCACAAGCAAAATCTGAAACAATATTTTTATATGTCCAAACTCAATCCTATGTTCAGACTAGAAGATGATTTAGATGACAGTTCAATAAAAATCCTCCTGCTACAAATACCATTAAAACATGGTTAACCAAATTTAGGAATACTGTTTCTATATCTAGAAAAAGGAGAACTGTGAATGGAAATTCAGAAGAAATGTTATCTGTTTACTAGCTTGTACAGAGAAATCCGAATATTTCAATTAGAAAAATAGCATCAAATTTGGAAATGGACAAAACTAAAGTTTTTTGAATTCTAAAAGTTCTCAAATTTAAACCTTACAAAATTCAAGTTCTACAAAAAATTAACGATCGGGACCATGCTAAAACAGTGTTTATGTGAGAAACTTTAACAGATTTGTACAGAACATATCCAAATTATGGAATTATCATGTCTGATGAGGCTGCGTTCCATATAAATGGACGAGTTAATAAACATAACTGTAGAATTTGGGGATTAGAAAATCCAAGAGAATTTCATCAACATGAAAGAGATTCTCCTAAAGTTAATGTTTGGTGTGCAGTGTCTCGTGAAAAATTATATGGGTCTTTCTTTTTTGTAGAAAATATAGTTCGTGGTAATAATTATACCGATATGTTGTAAAACATTTTTCTATCCCCAAGTTAGAACAAGATAGTATCTTAAACCAAAATGTTTACTTTCAACAAGACGGGGCTCCACCCCATTATTTCAATATAGCAAGAGAATCTGTTAACCAACAATTTGGAAATAATTGGATTGGTAGGAGTGGTCCAATAGAATGGGCTCCAAATTCTCCAGACCTGACTGTTCCAGATTTTTTGTATGGGGATATGTGAAAGAGTCTACAACCCGATGCCTGCTACTATTGAGGAATTAAAAAATAACATACGGCAGGTAATGGAAAATAATTCTCTTGAAATGCTGTCAGCAGCATTTCACAACTTAATGGTTCTATTCCACAAATGTATAGACCAAGAAGGAAGACACATCGAACATTTGTTTTAGAGTATCCTAAAACACGTTTTTATTTGTTTTTGACAATTCCAACTTTATGTCTGAATCATTACAGTATCCCAGTTAAAGTTATCTAACTTCGCTTTCTGTGCACCGATTTTAAACTTTAAGTTACCGTTATTAAGTAAAAATATGCGTCTTTTAAGAAATTGCTAAATATATAGGGTGTCTCATTTAAAAAAATACATCTACTATATTCTGAAAACACGTCAGTTTTCTAGCGGGTAAACCGGAAGTAGGCCATTTAAATAAATGTGTCACAATAAAACTTACGGTAATTTTAAACCTAACTGTGAAAACCGCATCTTATTATCTAGAGCCGTTTCGAAGATATAAGCTCTTAAAAACAGTCAGAATATAATGACACACCCGGTATATCTAATATATCAGGAACTGCGGTTAAATATTGCATTTCCGATAGGACTGATATCTTGATAGTTATTAGTACAAATTGAACGGAACTTCTTTGGAAATATTGCGTGTTTCTAATCGAAATATGTAGGTTTTTAAACATTCACTGCATAATTTCAAAATTAAGAAACTCATCATAATTGCATATAATAGACAACAAGGTACAATTTTCTAAAGAAAACTAGTACCATTAAATTTAATTTTGCATCGTTATAAATATACATTAATTTTCAATGAAACGTAGTAAATCATTGTCTTATTATTTCCTTTTCTTAACAATCTCATTAATCAAATTTAATAATTTTTAAACATCCACCTATATATACCTCCTTAAATACCTACCGGTTTTTTAAGGTATGCATATGGAGCTGATAAGAATTATGAGCGGATGCAATATGTCTTCTCTCTTTAAATCTGAGGAACTGAAAAGAAGTCTGAGTATGGTAGTAGAATCTCGTACCTGCATCCTGCCGATGACCTGTTATGGTCACCCTATACCATAATCTCCGCTGCTACCAGCGGTGTACCATTCCTTTTACGTACGTGGTGTACGGTTATTTTATCTCGGTAAAAAATACCAATCGAGAATTCTCTAATACAAAATAAAACTTGATGAAAACAACATTTTTTGTATTATAAATTTCAAATTGAACGATTAAAACTTGAAAATAAACGCATTTGTACACTCCGGAAGCTGTTTCGCGCTAACAAACCGAATTACTCTAAAAATGTAGAATATATAGTATAGCTAAAAATCAGGAGAGTTCATGCGTAAGACGTCCTGAACAATATCCAATCATAAAATTGGTCACTAGTTTATAAAGATGTGAATCGCGAATATTTCCAAGCGCAATTTTCATGAGAATATTCGCGGAAAAAATTTCAAGCAAAAATTCGAAACAAAATTCATTATACAGCCAATTTATTAGACCCACAATATCAAGGACAACACTTAACTGCGGATGAGCATGTAAGTTATTGAATATTTCACTCAAATAGTTGAGAAAAATCAAAACAATAACGGCTAAAGAACTGAACACTGGGACATTCAAGAAGATGCGTTAATTTCTACTGAGTGAAAACCACGGTTATAGAAACAGTTAGTTTTATTGGTAAAATCATCAGTTAAGCCAATGTTGGATAGAATGGTTTGTGTAGAAACGTGCAGGAGCTGATAATTGAAACGACACTTTCTTTTTGTCTTCTACTTCCATATTATCATTCTTGGCGATAAGTACTTCTTCGTAAACTTTGGTGGGCACCTAATCTCTGAGATCTGCTATTTCTTTTGGGGGTAATTTGTTGAATGGTTTGCGGAATTGCAGCATTAGTAACATTAACCGCATATTTTCGTTCTTAATTTCTTTTTGTTTATGGGTATTGTTTAATTCCAACATTTTATCGAACATACTCTCATTATTTTTCTATCGTTCGTAGGTAATATCGTCATTATTGCTTTGGCGAGATTGCTGTTGTATAATAAATTTTCATCCAATTGATTTGCCATCTTTACTGAAATTCATAAAAAATACTGATATTTTTAAGGATTTCTAATAAAAAATGTCATTTTGAAGATAGTTTTTTTATATAAATTCCAGTAAAGGAGGCAAATCTGTCGGACGAAAATTTCTTTTACAGCAGCAAGCTCGCCAAAGCAATTGTGACGCTATTACTTCCGAACGGTAGAAAAATAATGGTATAGAACGACTGTCAAGTGATGGACAAAAAAGATTCTGGTATGGCATCCGAGATAAAACATTTTTGCAAACCACCCAAATGAAGTAATGAGATACTTTTTCTGGAATCTCAAGAGGGAAAGGGGTGGCTAGGATTATGTATATGAACAATTTAATGACGACTGTACAAAAACAGATAATCAAACCCAAAAAACTAGGACGGAGATATTTTTAGATTACTACTATAGTCTGTTTCTTATTGACTGACAGCACGCGAAAAGGTCACAGATGCTAGTCAGGTAGTAAAGCAGAAGCGTCACAGCTCATCTAAGGAATTTACTTACTATTTAATTTTATACCCGATCTGATATATAAGCGTAATATAAATGTAAATTCGGTTAGTTAAAACAACTAACTGACCTTCATACATTTGTAGAGTACATACAGTTAAAACAATAAATTATTTTTGAAATAATCTTGTAACGCAACTATTCTGACTGAATATTTCATTAATTATCTTGTGAATTTGAAGCAGGTCAATTCTTAGGAGACATATTAACAAATCATTTACCAATTCATTCTCCAGATAATTACTTTTTGATTTTTGAAATGTTGATAATAACATTTCCAAGGAACATTACAATATGGTCCTACTAGAGATTGTCCCAATGACTACTTAGAAATTTTGCAGGTATATACGGTGAAACTTGGTCTCGCCCAAATTTGTATAATTTGTTTTGCTTAGAGTCGCTTATGTTCCATAAGCGTTAACTGTGTTGTGGAAAATGTCTTCAAGTTTTACCTCAGTAAAGTTTAAGAGCGTGATTAGCTTACAAACGAAGACTGTAGTGTTAAATGTGCATGATGCTGTTGTACGAGTACATCAAATGCCGGCCGCTACTGTTAGAAGTCAACTGGACGAAAACCATTTGACCTTGATGAACATATGCAAAATGCAATAAGACGAAAGCTACATGAATTATATTTTAAAAAAGAGATCACAACCCTTGACAGAATTCTAAGAATGGTGAAGGAGGACGAGAATTTGCCTGACATAGAGCGAAAAACTTTGTGGAAAATATTACACAAATTGAATTTTACTTGGGAGAAGCAAAGTCGCAAATCAGTGCTAATCGACAACGAAGAAATAATATGTTGGAGACGCCAGTATTTACGAGATATCCGAAAATACAGACAGGAGGGAAGACAAATCTATTATCTAGATGAGACATGGCTCAATGAAGGACATTCAGTGAAAAAAATATGGCAGGACAAAAGTATTCAAACCAGTCGTCAAGCTTTCATAGAAGGTTTATCTACTGGACTGAAAACTCCTATCGGTAAAGGTCGCCGACTAATAATAACGCATACTGGATGCAATCAAGGGTTCGTTGAAGGTGGTTTACTGGAGTTCCAGTCAACATCAACCAAAGACTATCATGAAGAAATGACTGCAGATGTATTTTACACAAATGGTCGAATTAATTTCGAATAATGCTGTAATCGTTATGGACAATGCCACTTATCATTCGCGATTAACAGAAAATCTTCCATCTACCTCTTGGAGAAAAGCTGATATTAGAAACTGGTTAACCGTAAAAGATATACCATTTGAAGATGATATGTTGAAATAAGAACTTTTAAAGGTTGCTTCAGATCACAAGCTACAACTTAAAAAGTTTGTTATTGATGAAATGAAACAGCCAACATTCGTGGTATAACAGTGCTTCGTTTGCCGCAATACCATTGTGAATTAAATGCGATAGAGTTAATATGGGCCCAAATGAAAGGTTATGTAGCTAGACATAATAAAACATTTAAAATGAAAGATGTTCGTGAACTCATGAAGTACTCATTGACAACAATAACTGAAGAGACCTGGACAGATGTTGTGTATCATGTAATTAAAGAGGAAGAGAAAATGTGGGTTTTAGATAACCTCATAGAACAAACTATAGAACCGATAGTGATCTCTCTCGACGAGTCTTCGGATGATTCTTGTATGGCCAGCGAAGAGGATGATACTATAGATTTCCTATAAATGGTATGTTCACTTTACTTAATATACATTAATTCATTGTCAATAAATTTGAATTATGAGAATTATTTCCTTTAATTAATTTAATAAAAATGTGACTTGTTAATAGGCCTAAACGAATGAATTTTATTTCAACTGTAATGTTGACCGAATCTAATTAAATAATCAAAATGAACTAATATCGTAATCTCCGCCACTGCACCACTGTTTATCCTTTTGCTGGCATTGTTCAGTTTTATTACCATATTGTAGTGTTAAATGTGCATGATGCTGTTGTACATCAAATTCCGGCTGCTACTGTTAGAAATATAGTTTCGACATGTTCCAATATGACAGGAGTTACTGAATCTACTATTTACAGGCTTCTAAGAGAGAGGAAAAATGGAAATATATCTCCACCTAAAAGGTCAACTGGAAGAAAACCATTTGACCTTGATGAACATATGCAAAATACAATAAGACGAAAACTACATGAATTATATTTTAAAAAAGAGATCCCAACCCTTGACAGAATTCTAAGAACGGTGAAGGACGACGAGAATTTGCCTGACATAGGGCGAAAAACTTTGTGGAATGTTTGTTATTGATGAAATAGCCAAGAATCGTGGGATAGCAGTGCTTCGTTTGCCGCCATACCATTGTGAATTAAATGCGATAGAGTTAATATGGGCCCAAATGAAAGGTTATGTAGCTAGACATGATAAAACATTTAAAATGAAAGATGTTCGTGAACTCATGAAGTACTCATTGACAACAATAACTGAAGAGAACTTGAGATATGCTGTGAATCATGTAATTAAAGAGGAAGAGAAAATGTGGGTTTTAGATAACCTCATAGAACAAACTATAGAACTGATAGTGATCTCTCTCGACGAGTCTTCGGATGATTCTTGTATGGCCAGCGAATAGGATGATACTATAGATTTCCTATAAATGGTATGTTTTCTTCACTTAATATACATTAATTCATTGTCAATAAATTTGAATTATGAGAATTAAACTATATTTTCTTTAATTAATTTAATTTAAAAAAAAATGAAAATGTAACTTTTTAATAGGCCTAAACGAATGAATTTTATTTCAACTGTAATGTTGACCGAATCTAATTAAATAAGCAAAATGAACTAATATCGTAATCTCCGCCACTGCCGCACTGTTTATCCTTTTGCTGGCAGTTTTATTACCATATTGTATGTTGAGCTGAAACAGGGATGTACAGATAACCAATACAGACACCTACTTGTTTTGCATTAGAATTTTAGTATTTCCTTGTAAAATTCTTAGGATCACGCTGTAAGAGATAATTTTCTATTTCAATATTTAATGAGGTACTGTGCTGTCAGACATTAAGAAATAGACTATAAGTGTCAAAAACATCCAGAAGCATAAGATATATTTTTATGATTCGCGTTCAAAAGAGGCTTCATTATAACATTAGGTACGTTTACATCGGACGTACCAAATTTGTAGTCCGAGGTTTAAATGACGTCACGTGTACTTTACTTTCGGTGTAAACAACAAAGGAGTAAAATTTGGTACTCGAATTTGATCCATCTCATCTAGGGTATTTCAAGTTCAATTTTTGACGGTGTAAACACGGCATATTAGTGTACGTGGACCAAAGTGACGGTTTGCTAATAGCACAGAGTAAAGCTAGGTCAGATGTAGATTTGTACTTCACTGATTTAACATTATTATCCAATTTTCACTACTTCTAGGCTTCATCTATATTCTTTGATTGTCTAACAATTCCACAAAATGACTGCTAGTTAAAAGCAAATAAGCTGAATCGCTTCTTAAATATGTTGACTTAGGTGACTCTAATTTAAACCTTTGAATATTTTTTTCTTTTTCAGGAACTCTATTACTACTGCAACTATTTTTGTATCCATTTTTAAATAAAATCAAAGTGTACCATCGAATTTCCTAAAGATTTAAGGTTATGTTATTTTAATATAAAAATGTCAATTTCGGTCCCTGGCATTAAACCTGGACTATTTTAATCCAGCAAAACAGTCAGTATAAACACTTATGTTCTAAACTAAATAAGTCCATGATTTGGTACACGCACCAAAATGGTCCACGCGGTGTAAACTAACTCATTGTTTACAGTGTCACAATGAAATCTCTTTGAACACTTTTCGAATAATTTTTAGTGTCATACCGTTGGTTACTGTATGTATTATGTATTTTTATTTGACATTTGACTTTAACCTTGAAACAAATTATAAAATGGTCTAGCGTTGCTCTAGCTAGCAAATTATTATATTAAATGGTCTTAAAGGTAAATTTGAATATTAAAAATATTAATAAATAAAGTTTGCTAACGTTTATTCTTCAAGGATTTGTCAATTGTTCATTTTTTTATTGTATAGGATCAATATATAGATATAAATAATGATTTTTGGGATATATTACCAGATATCTATGTGATGTGATGTATTATAGAAATAATTATGTACATGATATAATATAAATAGATCGCATATACGAAGATGCTCCTTTTTTAAACAAATAATAATCCTCTATTTGCTTGAATGAAAGTTTGTTTACAATTTACACAATTATTCGATAATAATATGGTAAAAGTCAAAACTGCTGAAGAAAACCATCTGTGATCTGACCAATCAGGAATCTACAGAATTGCCAACTTAAATGCAAACCACTCCTTCTAATTTAAAAACAGGGAATATGTAATTCTATTTTATTCAAAAAATTAGAAAAATGCGAATTAAAAAATATTTTGTAAACGTTGTGTCACAATGACTTTCTATGGTAATCGTGATTTGCGCAACTCACCTCTTCGCGGTTCGTTGCGCAAACTTTACCCGTACTACAAAACGAGTCATTGTGACACTTGTTTTACAAATAACTAGTTTTTATTACTTAAGGCCGCTTGGCATGGAGCAATACTACCTGCAATACAATGCAAGACGCAATATTTATTGATCACAAGCATGCGCCGATGAAGCTCAACTGATAGATATCTCAATTGGAACTTTATCGGTTTGGTGCCATTTTTATTGCATGCAAGTTGCAATTCTAGGGAGAAATCTAGTTACTTCAATGTCAATGTCAGTCAAATCACTTGATTGACTGCATCACATTTTTAATATAATATCAAACAACGTGAAAGATTTATCACATGCAATATTCTAATCTTGCAATAAATTACATGCAATTACTTGCATTGCTTCATGTCAAGCGGCCTTTACAAATAAACTATTTTCTCAACTGAATTAAAAAAATAACTCTTTTAAGTGTTTCCTTCCACGTATACCTTTTTTCGATATATTTGTTAGTAGTACCGAATGGACAAAGAAATAGAGTACACGAATTAAAGTTTTTTCAAATATTTTCATAGCTAGATTCAATATGTCTTCATTTGTAATATACTTAAGATTCCAAAAGTCTACGCCTTTGACTTCTTGTCAAGGGCGCTCATCGTGTTTATGAACATACATGAGAACCAGATGTTTCGGTAGAACGTAGTAATTTATAAATATATAATTATTAAAAAGAATGTAATATTTGGTGTGATTTGAATCAAATACCTAAAACAATATCTTCTGGGTAACATTAATAATCAAATTAATTTAATCATATAATTTATCTTAACTCCGTTAAATTTGAAAAATATGTGTCCTTATTAATAAATAAAACTTCCCCAACCTAGGGGTGTAAAACAATGGATATACGAAACCGCCACATCGACAAGGATCAGGATTAAGTACCATTAAAAAAGATGCTGGTACGATGAGATTTTATCTTAATCTACGAACTCTTCACAAAATAAAATTACCTTTGTTTCATCACGTAGTTACTCTGTGAGACTTTTTAAATTGAATTGAAACATCAATGTGGGTGTATATCAAATAAATTGGAAAAAATCGTGTGTGAATATTGAAAGGTATTATATAAAATGTGTACCTGTTTTACAAGCGTACATATTATTGAAATTTAACATACAAGTCGCACTAAATAAACAACAAAAAAAAGAAGATGCTTATATAACCTAATTAAGATGTAATAGGTACTGTTAATAAGGCATTCTCTTGGAAGTAAGCAATAAACATTAAATGAAGACACAATTCTCCAGAAATAAAATACAATATTTTCGTTATACGATGATTAAACTTGGGTCCGCCATGTACTAGTAGTAATGTCAATTAAACATTAACCTCTACAAATCAGTGAAGTTTGTCGATGTTAAAAAAATCGTTAACGAGTATGTCATGGTAATTTTCTATATTGCAATGCAATCGTACAACATATTAGATGAGTAACAGTTAGTTGACGAAAAATTTATGGACATGACATATCTGTATCACGTGTCCTATCGATTCGACTTTGTTTTGCTTATTAAAATCTTTGCGTGTCTGTCGTGACGTCATCAAATTTTTATTCGGCCAATGAGTCAGTGTCCGAAGTGATAATTGGTCATTAGAAATTTTATGTAAGATGTTTTCCACTGAGTGTGACTGTATATTAGATTTATTAGTTATCTCAGAAACTTTTTATAATTATAAACAACAGTCAATTGATGAATTAATGGAATTTAGAAGTGAAAATAGCGTTTTACTGTTTTTTTCACCAAAATTAGCTGGTCACTTTAAAAAAACAAGAAAAACAACAAAAAATGAAACTTCTTATTACTAGAAGCCACAATTGAAGAGAAAATAAGAAAATATTCTATGTATATGACGTTATCCAACCGATCAAATAGATATTTATCAAACCCATAAATTATTGTGGGTTTCTGAACTTCAACGTGGCCCAAATTGTGGAACTAACAACTATTGAATAGATAACTTTGTTAAATTCATTACGCACAGATGGCGACGCAACTAACTGGCTGAATGTAGAGTACTCTAAGGCCAAATCCTAAAAAAAGAAAGAAGTCCTAACCATATTTTATTTGTTGTCAAGTCTATTGGTTTATTGTTTATATTTTTCCTAAATCTAAAAACGTGTATACAATAATAATAATGGAGAGCAAAGATAGTAAAAGGTGTAAAAACTTTACGGAGTATGACAAAAATTTACTATTTGAGATGACTCAATAGTATAAACATATTATAGAGAACAAAAAGGCGGATTCTACAAATGTTAAAATGAAGCATTGCGAACCACTAGTGTGGGACTATACATTGCGTTTTTAACGGGAGCGGCTAAACGGGACCCGTTCAGCCGGATTAATTTCATCGGGACATACATCCATCGTTTATCCCGCTAAAAACCGTACGACTGAGTCATTTCTTTGTAGCTTCCGGTAAAGTAGGTGGTTCGATAAAAATAATGTTATCGAATATTAAAATTGTTTGTGCCCTTGAAGCTACTGGCCTACTTAGAAAACCAATCGAAAGAAGATCCCTTTCATGCAAATCGTGAAACAAGTGAAAGATTTTCAATATTTTATAACGACATACGAAAGTATGAAGTTAAGTTTTTTGGATATTACCGAATGTCAATTAACTCGGTTGATGAATTGTTAAATGCATTACGTCCTTATATCACAAAACAAGTAACTCATTGGAGGAACCCTATATGTGCAGAGGAAAGATTGACAATAACACTCAGGTTAGTTGGAAGAGATTTTTTTATTTTTAGTTTTAATATTAACATTATAAAATTTTATATATCGAGGTTAAGGTATTCGGAAAGTTGAGAGTGTACGGACGACTTATTAGAATGAGGTGACAGTTGCGACGAAGAAGGGGTTGGAGATAACAGGGGTGTTGTTTGACGAGTGGGGCACCGTGAATGTGCAGAATGTAAGGAGTTATGTGTAGGACGTAATGAGTTCTGTGGTGGTTGATGGCTTGTGTTAGGATAAGAACTTTGAAAATATTGATAGGGTTGTGAATAATTAAATAATGGGAAAGGAGTGGGAAGCTGCTGAATTGGTTGCTGCCTATTTTTGTCTCGTAGGTTCCTGAAGAATTGGAGGGTATGCAAACGCAAATCCAGTTTTTCTTCCTCATTGAGCCTTTTCAAATTGGGGAGAAGAGACAGCAAAAATGCTCTGTCAGAGTCTTCTTCGGCGTTTTGGGAGGCATCCAATTTTTGCAGCAATTGTGTCTGGAAAGACGTGCAGTCTGCCGACTTACGCGCTCTGTTTGATTTTTTTAGATTTATGTTCTTTTTTATGGATGTTGATGGAGTACTGCTTATTTCGTTGTTTGAAGCAGCACTGCCTATTTCGTTTGAAATATAATTTGTAGCTGCTTCTTCCATTTCTTCTGTCTCATCATTATCTTCCTCGCACAATATTTCCAGAAGTTCTAAAAAAATTACAATTTACATTATCAAAGTCCTTATTGACATATAAATGCACATACCTTCTCTTTTCAATACTTTGCTATAAGAAGGACAGAGCATCGGCATAAACATATTTTTTCTTCTTACTGGGAGCAGGATCTCCAGAAGCTCCCTGGTTCACAAATTTCGCGAAACTGTCTCGAATGTGTCGCCACTTATTTTTCATTTCTTTCACTGTAAACAAACATTAAAAACAATCTCTTATACACGGTGTCTACTATAAAAACCGCCAAACTTCAGGGGGTGATTAAACAAGTAATTTCGAACAAAAAATGCAATATAACACTTTTTCGAAAAATTGATAATTTCTCTTTTAATTACTTATATAATCACCTCCTGAAGTATGGCGGTTTTTATAGTAGACACCCTGCATAGGGTAATATCTAAACACTGTAAATTATTTATTTTTTAGGTTTTTGGCTACTGGTACCAACTTTGCTGCCTTACAATATGAATTTTATATAGCAAAAAGCACAATTGGCGTTATTATCCGTAAAACTTGTCAAGCCATATGGTCTTGCTTACAAGAAACCGAGATGCCTGATATTACTAAGGAGAGATGGCTCGAAATCGCTGAGACATTTTACAAAAAAACCAATTTTCCAAATTGTGTGGGAGCCATAGATGGAAAACATATTCGTTGTACAAACCCAAAGAAATCTGGATCCAAGTATTTCAATTATACAAATTTTTTCTCGGTTGTGTTAATGGCAATTGTTGATGCCAATCTTTGCTTCATAGCAATTGATGTTGGTGCTTATGGAAAGTAAGTAGATTCAATTGTGTTTAGAGACAGTCCATTAGGGAAAAAGTTATACTCTGACACGTTAAACTTGCCAGCACCTAGGTGTTTACCGAACACTAACACCAATCCTCAACCTTTTGTATTTGTGAGCGATGAGGCATTTAAAGTTCATACGAATCTTTTGCGACCATTTCCTTTCCGACAGCTTAATCCTCGTCGAAGAGTTTATAATTACAGACATTCGAGATGTAGACGTTCTGTAGAATGCGCATTTGGAGTTCTAGCCAATAAATGGAGAGTTTTTCATACTCCTATACTTGTAGAGCCAGATTTCATTGACGACATCATAAAAGCATCTTGTATTCTGCATACTTTTGTTCGCAAAAGAGATGGTGTTAATTATGAAGAATCGGAAACTTATCCTTTCACAGAAGTAGATAATTGTGGACCAAGTGTACGGGATCAAGGATGTGAAGTAAGAGATTATTTTGCCGACTACTTCATGGACGCAGGAGCCGTACCTTTTCAGCAACATCACATGTTTTAAATTCAATAGATGATATATACAAATGTTTAATCAAGAAATACCACTAATATTGAAAATACAGAGTTTTTTTATTTTATTTAATAACTGTGTCAAATCCTTACCGATTTTCAAATACGAAACGCCAAAATATTCGAAAAGGGCTTTCAAATGATGTATTGGAAGTAGGGTAGTTCCATTTGAAATTCTAAAGTTAGGGTGGCTGGGAGTTAGGGGGATGAACATATCAAGTTGGCTTGACAGTCAAAAATGCTCCCCCTAAAAACAAAAATCGACGGGTCTCAGCGAATTTTGTAAAAATTTTCGGTTCTCTAGTTACAGGGAGGGGGGGAGTCAAGTTTTCGTTGGAAGACCCTGTATATAAAAAGGGAGTTAATAAATAAGTTTACTAACCTTTTTCTTGCTTTTCCAGATCTGTTTTTTCTTCCCAGTCGTCAAGCATATTACCACCAATATTGAACCAGCTTTTTTCTTTTATATTTCGATCACTATACTCCTTGCAACCCTTTTCCCATATTGCTGAGTATTCTTGGACATACTGAATAAACTTATCAGTGTCGAACATGACTATTAATGCAATAAAACGTCAAATTAAAAAGCCAAATTTAAGAAATAACTAGAAAATTTAATCCCGTTCAACCGCACTGTATAAACGCTACCGTTTGAAAGAATGTGTTCTTGTTGCTATGCGGTTCCCGCTAAACTGCAGCAAGACGCGGTTGAGTCCTGTCAGCGTTTCGGTACCGCACATGTATAGACGATCTAACTTAAAACAATACGTTCTATCTATCCCGCCAAACGGGTCCTGCTAAAACGCTCCCGTCAAAACGCAATGTATAGTCCCACACTTAGAGATAAATTTAACGCAAATTGTCAAACAGGCAACCTAATCTAATCTAAGGTAGGTTTAGTGTAGTTTTGAATTAATTCATGGATACCTTACTATTATGATAAATTATGTTTATAAATACAAACATATGTTTTAGAAAGAAGAAAGAACTATACAGAACCGGAGGAGGAATATTAACAACACCAAATAGGGACCGAGAAAGATGACGCTTATGCCATCTGCCGTGGAAAAACACAAACAATGTGATGTAAACACTATTAGTAGTATTAGTAGTTTTGTATAGTCAGCGTTTTGAAATGTTCATTTTTTAAAACTGATATTAAATATTTGTGATGTCTTCATCAAAAGTATCTTTCTGTGTTCATGGCTGTTCAAATATGCCGTATAAAAATACTACGCAGTTGAAATTTTATAGTTTCCCCGAAAGTTCATTGAACACTGCGTGTATAACCTTAATACGTCAAAAATGGATAAATGCAGTAAAAACCTCAGATTAACAAATAATTATTATTACTCTAAGGTAAAAACCCATATGTAAGTAAAATGTTATAATTAAAACCTTTTAACTATTATTTTGTGTATAATCAGTATGATACTACAATTGGCAGCTATTAGAAAAGTTCTAAATTTTTTTACATACATGAAAGATTATTATCGAGAGAATAAAATGTTGTTTTCTGTACGATTTCATTGATTATATAAAATAAAAAACTAGTTATGTGCTTGCTGACTTTAATATTATATAATAAGTTCAAATAATTAAATACTATTAAGGGGAAGAAAGTAAACATTTGTACAGAACAAATCACTTCAAGTTTTTTAATTACATTTCAGAAAACATCGGGAGGATTGGGAACTGAATAAAAATACTAGAATTTGCAGTGCTCATTTTGTCAATAATCAAAAATCAGATAATCCCCTACACCCATCTTACATACCCACAATTTTTCCTGGCAAAGAAAATAAAAAGATCTATTCATTTTTTGCATTTTGTAAGTTGTTCATTACACTGTTTACATCACAATGTTTTTCTTATTTAACACCAGGGCGCTCTACTTTCGACAGAAGTGCTGCCTCTAGAGTTCGGTCTCGATCCCTATTGTGATGAAATTGTGGGTACCATGAAGGAATAATTTTATTCATTTCCAAATACTTATGATTCATCAACCTCATATTCAGATGAAGGTTAGAAGTTTAATTTTGTTCCGTGTGTATTTGACAAATTATGTAATATAATTTTTAGCTGTCAATAATGAGGTGGATCAAATTAATGATACGATAATGAAAATTAATAATATACGACAATGTGTAAAATAAATAGTAAAGCAAGTGGCTAGGATCTAACCACTTTTTATAAACTGATGTGAATAATGTAAAATAGGTAAACGGTTTATAATGAAAAATGTAGCAGAACATAATGAAATGTGATGATTCAAATATTACTATATTATTAGTTTTTTTTTAATAATACAAATATTCATGAAATGTACAAATTATAATTGATATTTTCAGGCAATACTATGATAAATGAAACAATTTATGTGAAGTGGTTGAACCGCCATCTTCAAAAAATCTCCAAATTGTTGGACAAACACCAAAAAAACATAAAATGGATATACCTTTAACTGAAAAAAAAGAAACGTATTTAAAAACAATTTCAAATAGGTTATGTGAAAGGAAAAATCGAAAAGATGAGCAATTCTAGATATCGAGGAAGCAATAAAAACAAAAGTACTGGAAATAAAAACATTTGAATTAGAACATTTAAAACTGAAAAATGAAATGGAAATTAGACATCTTCAAAAAAAGCAATATTTGGAAATAGAAGCACAAATTATACAGACGGAAACAAATAAAGCAAATTTGTAATTAGTAGGCTAGTTTTTTATACCTATTTAATTGACAAATTCAATATTTTGAATGAATTATTATTTTTACCAACCTAAAGTAGTTTTAAATTAAACTGTTTCTAAGTGCAGCGTTGCCAATATTCTCATTAATGGGAAGAGGAATATCAATCTCTACAATTTCTTCAAAATGATCTAATAGATCTTGCCATATTATGTAAAACAGCAGTAGCTACAATAACTTCTGCTGTAGTACTTAACTTCGTTCTAAGACCCATTGAGAGACAAGCAAAACGTCTTTTCCAAGCACCAAATTTGCGCTCTGCAGTGTTCCTCGTTTGAATATGAGCGGCATTATAATTTGTTTCTCCTATAGTGATGGAATTTAAAATAGGAGTTAGTGAATATTCCTTACAACTCTAAGCACTGTCCCCTAACAAATAACTAGGCGAAAACTGGTTTGCTTCTAAAGATACCCAGATAAGAGAACTGTTGAACATGGTACTGTCGTGAGTGGAGCCAGGCCACCTAGCAACATTATCTCTTATCATAAAATTTGAGTCACACACTATCTGCACGTTTACAGAAAAATAACCTTTTTGATTCCGAAAAATATCTGGATGTTCACCTCCTGGTGACTGTATAGGTATGTGTGTACCATCAATACAGCCAATTACATTAATAAATTGCCTCCTATTATAGAATGCGGTCTATACACTTCTAATTTCATTTTCATCTTCAGGCATTATCACATATTGTGGACGCAGGTTTGCTATTTCTCTTGTTACTTCTTGTATCACTCTAAACACTGTTGTTGTGTGAATATTGTAATCATCCCCAATTAAGATGTGGAAGCAACCAGTAATTATAGAAAATGGAATACTCTTAGTTCCATATTAGTATAAATTATGGATATACATACCTGTAGAATAAAATCTGAGGGTTAGTAAAACTTGGTCCATTATGGATAAAACATTCAATTAGTAGGTTGACTGTATTTTTCGTTAAACGGAATCTGTTTTTGAATTCCATGTCACTATATTTTTCGAACTGATTTTCTCGGTTACGAAAGTTTCTTGGCCGCTCTATATGCCGAATTATATCTAAAATTTCTTCATCCGACGATGTAGATGAGTCTGAATATTCCATCTTAATACAAAAATATTCGAGAAAAACATAATGTATATTGTCAATAGCAATCTTATTCTCTGAAGTTTTTAGATAGTTATGACAAACCTAGATCCCTATTAGGCATGTACAGAAGAGAAGAAAGGGAGTGTCTTTAGATTCTCTTTCCGTTTCTTCTCTCCTGTACATACCTATTATGGATCTAGGTTTGTCATACTCATAACTATCTGAAAACTCCATAACCACATTGTTTCCCTGTAACCTAGCTATGTATGGGTCACAGTTAGGTTCATCAGTATACTATATCTTATAACTCTTATCATCTTTTATCCTTCCCTTTTACTCTTGACACACTCCTTAGACTTCTTCTCTTCTTGTGCATGCCTAGTATGGGTGCAGGTGTGTAACAATTACCTTAAACTTCATAATCACATTGTGTTCTTGACACCGGGCTATGTATGGGTCATAGTTTGGGTCATCAGGTCATAATCAATGTTCGGGGTTCCTTGACAAGAGATACCCCTCTTTTTACCATTTACATTTAATTCATATGGGATTGTATTAGCTGTTGGATTCGCCTTACCAGCGTACTTTTTCATCTATGTCACTACATCATGTAAACTCCTCCATGGATGAATTTACGACCAAATGTTTAATTCATGTTATTTAGCACTTTACACATATAGGTTTACTGCGCTTGGTTCCTGACTGGTTGGGGAATGGCTCCAACCCTTAGTCACTTTTCTTTACACAATCAAGAGGGGGTTCTATTCATCTAAGTTGGATGATGTTTGGAAATTTTGAATTTGAATAATTTTTTAACTTTATTCTTAAAATTTAAAATAAAAATAAAATATAAATTTTCCTTCGAATGTCAAGTCACTATATTGATATTTTTATCCTTTTAAACATATATTTGATTCAATGTTCATCATACAATCACGTTGTATTATTACACACTAGCTGTTTTACTGCACGCTGGTTTATTAGCCACCGTCTATTAACGTCAAACTTGTCATCACATATCATTTATTTTATAATTTTAAATAAGACGTTTCATTATGTGAATTACAATTGTACACCCTCTTGATAGGGTAGTTTTAACCATTTTATCCAAATAATGATGTAACATAAAGCACTTTATCATATTGTATGTAGTAGTCACAGGATTTGATGTTTTTTTGGCACCTGTTGTAGGACTTTTTATTGACGTAAGTTCAACTTTTGTAAATTTTTCTTTATTTTCTCTCTCCCCCCCTCTCTCTCTCTATCTCTTTCTTCTTTTTCTATGGGATAGCTTTGAGAATGGCCTAATGGCCGAAAGCGCTTAGCTGGAATTTTAATAAAAAAATACACACTGAGTACTCGTCGTTTCATTCACTCAATAGATATCTTTCACTTCAAAAACCGGGCATTAATGGAGTTTGATCGAAAAAAACTATGTTCATACCATTACATTATCTGCAGAGGGGTTAGGTTTAGGATGGTCTCCACGGCAAGTGTCGGTGTCTCGTCGACAGAGATCCCGTAATTACCAGGCACGCGAGTCACGCGCTGTGTCCCATTATGGACGTTTGTTGCTATCAATTTTGGCATTAGACGACCTAGCCATACATTACCATTGGTTTAATAACCGTTTGGTATATCCAGTACAACATCTTGTAGCTTATGCTCCAGGATTTGCTACATATCCTTCTGATGATCCAGAGGAATAGTCTAGCTTTGATGATTTTGTTTTCCAGATGGAAGTTAAAGGTCAATTTTTATCCAGGATAATACCTCAATATTTGATCTTTTACTCAAACTGGATTGGTACTACAGTTAATAAGGGTATCAGTAGTTTATACAGTTTCCTTCTTAGTGTAAATGGAATGATTACAGTGTTGCTAAGGTTTACAGACATCTGTTTCCTGTCGCACCATCTGCTTGTGGAAGGATGTTGGAAATAACTTCCTCACGCTTCCCCCTAACTAGGATTGCTAGGTCATTCGCATAACACTGGATCTCCACACCCTGTTTAGAGAGGATTTCAGAAGGTCTTCTACCAGAATTGTCCTGAGAAGGGGTGAGAGTACACCTCCTTGGAGACATCCTTTGGCAGGCCTAAATCTGACTGTCTCTTCTTGCAGTGCTGCTGAAATGTTGCGGTGGGTCAATATGCGATATGCGTATTGAACGCACCTTCAATATCTAAGAAGGCACCCAGCACAATCTCTTTGTTTTTAAGAGAATGGTCGATTTTGCCTACATGGTTGATTAGAGTAATGTCTATCTGCACTTGCCTGCTTGGCGAGCATATTGGTGGGGATTTAACGAAAGGTTCCATGGGTATTCCTTTCAAATGATTTTTTGACATTAGTCAAATTTTAAATTAATCGGTAATAGAATATGATTGCTCACTGATTCAAACCAATTCACAGTCGACTTCACCAGCAACATGAACGCCGCCAACGAGAACTCCAGTCAACCCACGTGTTCTGTCGTACTATTCAGTTCGACAGTTTCTTGTAGTCACTCTTGGAAGTATTTTACAATTATTTCTATTGGCACATTTTGATTTATGAAAACCTGAAGAGAGGATATTTAATCCAGGTAAATATAAACATGAGAATAATAACAAACCGCTTTAAATACAAATTCGACACATACCTACCCTTCAGAAAAGGCATGAGTGCAGTAGAGCATCTCCACACCGTAAGGATACTGAACGAAAAAGCAACGGAATATAATATCTCAATATGGGCCGCCTACATAGACTTTGGAAAGGCCTTCGACACAGATTTTCTAAATTGGCTCTAGTTTTTGAGGTAATGGATACATAATTTTTTAAGGAATTTAGCTATAACATATGCTTTTTATTTTTTAAGAATAATCTACGAACAAGAAATTTACGCCGAACCGAGAGATCGACCCTGTTTAGTGAGCGTACCACGTGCCGACTGCTGATCACGTGATCAGTGCGTGCACTTGTTTGTCTTGTGTCTCTTGATTTTATATGTCAGTCAGTGTTGCCACAGCTCGCTCGATCGAGCGAGATCTCGCACGTTCTGTGTCTAGTTCGCTCTCTCGCTCCTCTTTGTCCAATCTCGCTCATTTTCTCGTTCGCCAAGATACTATTACGATAATACGCATGGTTGACTGGATAGCCTTAGAAGCTGAGGTCACTACAACGTCAACTAGGAAAAAAGTTGAGTTGACGAAAAAAAGTGGCCACATTGGAAGCAAAGGCCAAGAAATCTGAGAGAGAGAGAGACTTGACGAAAAGAAGAAGAAATATTCGAATACTAAGTAACCTTAAATAATGCTAAATTCATTTTAAAAACTATCAAAACTCTCCAAAGATCCAAAGAAACTATAAACCAAAGATTAAACTCTACTCTTTGTTTAAACTATACAAGTTTTTAACGTACACAAACCACCAAAAATGGATAAGTAAGTTTATAATTTTTCAATATGACTATAGGTATTTATTTCTTCATATTCCTCTTCATACAGATTTATTGTGAGGACATCGAAACCGAAAGAACAATCAAGAAATGAACAAGAACAAAGGCAAGAGACTGAAAAATATAAAATCACTGCCGGTACAAGTAAACCAAGTATAGTTATTTCTCACTCAACCGAGGACATTTCTGAAATTATACCTGAGAGGGAAGAGACTGAAGGTGAAATTGAAAAACCAAAAAAAAAAGGAGGTATGATCAAAAGTACCAGGAAGAGTGGAGAACGAAGTATCCATGGCTTAGGAGTTCTGGCAACAACCAAGTTGGCTGTGTACCCTGTAATAATTCATTTCGATGCACTACTTTTAATATTAAAAGGCATGAGGGAAGTGATTTTCATAAGAGAAATATCAAGAAAGTTGAAAAAACACCGAAAATAGATGATATCATGATTGATGATACCCTTTCAAAGAGACATCATCTTGTTAAGCAAGCTGAACTGAAAATTTGTGCGTTTTTACATGAGCATAACTTGCCATTTCTGCTTGCAGACCACCTTTCTAAGTTCATTGCTAGTGTTTGTCCTGACTCAGATGTTGCAAAACATATAAATTGTTCTAGAACAAAGGCTACCTATATCACAAATGAATGCCTAAGCGTTGAACAACTAAAAGTAGTTTCAAGCATTTTGAAAAATTCGAAATTTTCATTAATTATAGATGAGACTACTGATATTAGTACTCAAAAGTCTCTGGCACTAGTGGTTCGCTATTATGATGAACTTCTTAAAAAAGTTAGGGATTCATTTTTTGGTCTCATAAAATTGGAGTCGTGCAATGCTGAATCAATTTTTTTGGCAATCCAGAGCCACTTGGCAGAATATGATATTCCCGTTCAGAATTTGATAGGATTTGCCGCAGATAATGCTTCTGTGATGCAAGGAAACAAAACAGGAATACAAAAACGATTTAGAGAAATCCTGCCGAACATTTATACACTTGGGTGTGTATGCCATTCACATCATTTATGTGCTTCAGCTGCTGCAAATAAATTGCCAAGCAGTGTGGAGGATTTTGTTAGGAATATATATAATTATTTCTCAAACAGTTCAAAGCGCATAGACATGTTCAATGAATGTCAAGTATTTTGTACACTGAAACCAAAGAAACTTCTTCACCCTGCTCAAACAAGGTGGCTGTCATTGCAAGCAGCAGTTGACAGGGTCGTTGAAAATTGGGAAGCGTTAATTCTTTTCTTCACCAATGAAAGCTTCAATGAAAACCTCCAAACCTGCAACACTATACTAGAATCATTGAAAAATCCTATCTATAAATTGTATTTCTATTTTCTGTCATATATTTTGGATATAACTAATAAAATGAATTTGGAATTTCAATCCGAAAAAAATAAGCTACATGTCCTTCTGAAAAGAGTATCAGACCTCTATAAAAATATTTTAAGAAATTACTTGAATCCAAATTATATAAAAAAAAATGAAAACACTTTGAAAAATATAGATCCTAAAAATCCTAGAAATTTTTTGAATATTGAAAAAGTTTATTTAGGAACTAAAGTAGAGTTACTGTCTGCAAACAATATAAATGAAAAAGAATTTGGTGATTTCAAATTGAAGTGTCTAGAGTTTTATATTGAATTAGCCACCCAGCTAAAATCCCGATTTGAGTTTGAGGATCCAATTTTGAATTTCGTGTCATTATTTGATCCCAAGGAAGCCATATCAGGAAAAATAGTTAGTATAGCAGCTGCAAGTAACAAGTTTTTCCCAAATCTGATCACTGACCTTGAGAAATTAAATTCTGAATGGAGAATGCATTTAAGAAATTTCATCGACTCAGACCTCGAAACATTTTGGAACACTGTTTTTGCCATGAAAAATGGCGCTGAAGAACCAATGTTCCCCAATTTAACACATTTTGTGAAAGGTATAATTTGCTTGCCACATTCGTCTGCAGCTGCGGAAAGAATTTTTTCACAGCTATTTTTGTTGAAGACTAAAGTTCGGAACCGTTTAAATATTGAAACTTGTTCCAATATTTTACATGTAAAGGAAATGATAAGCCCTAATGAGTGCTATTCATGGAAACCTAGTTCAAATTTGATGAAGAGAAAATTTAGAGAGAACTGACTCCCATGCCACTAAACAAACATTTTACATGTTCACAGTGATATAAGAAATTAGTTTTGTTACATTTTTTTTATTTTTCATATATTTTGTTCTTAGTTTACTCACTTTGCTTTGAAGCGATATTGGTAAATGAGTGTTTTTAAGTTCCTGTATTATTTGTGATTATTTTTAGGTTTTGTTCATGTTTTTTTCATATATTTTATTCCTTTTGTACTACTGACTGCTCTGTAAATATGTGATATTAGCAAATGACTATAAGTTTCTCATTTTTAATATGTATTTCATTACATCTAGTTTCATGACTGACTAATGTGATATTTGCAAATGACAATACTTATTGTTTTTGTTAAGTTTCTCATCAATTGTTGATGTATTTTAACATAACTGTTTATTTTGAATAAATGTTTCAAAAATTGTTTTTTGAATTCCTTCACAAGTCGACCACGTCGTTCTTGTTGCCTCCATTAATTCATGAAATGCGCTCCCGCTAGATGGCGCTCAGCATTTAAGCGCAAAACAGTTAAGTGGTGATCAGACTCTAAATTCCTCAAAACTAAAAGACTGGTGACAATGGATAAATGATTTTCAAAAATTTCAACTTTATGGTGTGGCTGGTGGCTGCTAGCAGGTATGTAAATGGCGAATAGTGTCGCCTATTGACCAATCAGAATGCGTGACGCAAAACGATGCATTGGGAATTCACCTTTATTTATTTCAAGGACATCTCGCTCTTTCAATCACAATCTCGCACGTTTTTGACAGAAGTTCTCGCTCGAAATTTTATAGGTCTGTGGCAACACTGATGTCAGTTCAGCGTAAGCAGTTGTTCTACTAAGACTTAGCGTCGCGGTTATTGTGCTTTTCTTACGTATTTAGTGTATTTAGTTCCTATTGCCTACCTAGTGAAGTTATTTAAATTTAATAGACGTCAAGTGGAAGGTAGGAGTACATGCGACGAACATTTGTACCTATATTTTTAACTAAAGTTATTCTTTTTTCAGAGGAATGAGTTCTTCACGCAGAAGCTGTTTGAACAGACCTAATATCTTCTGCTTCATTTGTGGCGAATATACTGTAGCGAAACAAAGAAAAAATATCACAGATTTTGTTAGACAAGCTTATCAAGCTTATTTTGGCGTACAGCTTGGAGACCAAGACAAGTCCTGGGCTCCCCATATAGTGTGCAAAACGTGTGTCGAATGTTTACGACAGTGGTCAAACGAAAAAAGAAAAAGTTTGAAATTTGGTGTGCTCATGGTGTGGAGAGAACCTAAAAACCACCATGATGATTGTTATTTTTATTTAGTTAATGTAAAAGGTTTTAACAAATACAAGAAAGGCAAATGGGATTCTCCTGATTTAGAATCAGCACGAAGACCTGTGCCACATAGCGAAGAGAATCCCGTACCAGTATATACAAGACTGCCAGATGTTCTGATGGCGGAAGAAGAAGAAGAAATTAAGGACCAGTACAGTGGAAGTGAATATGAGCAGGAAATACAATCAACACCACAGCAGTTCTCTCAAGAAGAACTGAATGACCTGATACGGGATCTCGGTCTATCAAAGCAAGCATCTGAACTTCTGGCATGCAGATTAAAAAAAAACTGTCTACAACCAGATATAAAAATAACCATTTATAGAACACGCGAGGTGAAACTTGTTCCTTACTTTAGCCAAGATGAAGATCTTATTTATTGCAACAACATTCCCGGACTTTTTCGTCAAATGGGAATACAATTTATTCCAGGTGATTGGCGACTATTCATAGACAGTTCCAGTAGAAGCTTAAAGTGTGTTTTACTAGACAATGGCAACCGATATGCGTCAATTCCTATCGCCCACTCAACAAAACTTAAGGAAGAATATCAAAGCATCAAGTTGGTATTACAGAAACTATCCTATGAAGAACATCAGTTTTCCATTTGTGTTGATCTAAAAATGGTCAACTTCTTGCTTGGGCAGCAAGGTGGGTACACAAAATACCCTCGTTTTATCTGCTTGTGGGATAGTAGTGCGAAGCGAGATCATTGGAATATGGTTAATTGGCCAATAAGACAAAATATGACTGTAGGAACAGCAAATGTCATAAACGAACCATTGGTTGACCGTGAAAAAATCATTCTCCCACCGCTCCACATCAAGTTAGGACTAATGAAGCAATTTGTTAAGGCTTTGAGTAAAGATGGCGAGTGCTTCAAATACATTTGTAGATCGTTTCCAAGGCTAAGTATGGAAAAGCTAAAAGCGGGTATTTTTGATGGCCCTCAAATTCGCAAACTTATTAAGGACTTTGTTATGGTGGTTAAAAATTTCACGGGTAATCACAAAGCGGACAATTACGAGGAATTAGTGCAACAGATGTTATTAAACTTTAAAAACTTGGGTAGTAATATGAGTATTGAAGTACACTTTCTTCACAGCCACTTGGATAAATTTCCCGACAATCTTGGCAATTTCAGTGAGGAACAAGGGGAACGGTTCCAGCAGGATATAAAGGAGATGGAGGTAAGGTATCAGGGCAGATGGGATCATGATATGATGGCAGACTATTGTTGGAGTCTCCAACGTGATGTAACTGACGGTCCTCATAAAAGAAAATCCTACAAAAAGAGCTTCTTTCCTACGAATTAGATGTAATTTTTTAAATTGAATTATTTCTTTGCTGTTATACCTAATCAATAAATGAATTTTATTACTTTTTCGTTTCTCTTTTTTGAAACCACTTTAATATTTTTTAATTAAAGTTGCTTATAGGGGCCATTAGTCTATTAAATTGATATTTTTCTCTATTTTATCATATTTTGATAATATATCTCTAAAATTAGAGCCAATTCACCTAAATGGACTTCAAATTCGTGATTAGCACCACGAAATTACCTAGAAATCGCCCAAATATTGTTGACAATAAAATTAGTGTTGATTAGTGTAATCAAATATGGTTTCCCTTATCGAGTAGAATATATATTCTGGTGTGAAAACCTCCAATATCTTTTAAACATTGCGAAGAAACTAATTTTCACTTTTCCGCCAACCTATCTAATATGCGAGAAAAGTATTGGTTTACCCACAAAAAAGTTGGAAATTTGAAATTTTTTTTTGAGTTATTTTTACGTTATCCATCAACAACAACACGAAAAAACGGTTTTTAGAAAAAAAATCCTGTGTGTATGTCGTCGTCGTCGGCCACTTTTCCTTGCAAATCTTGTTAGCACGATACAGCCTCCGGAGTGCAATAAGTCACCAATTTTATGATGGAATATTGTTAAGGACATTTCACAGATGAACCCTATTGATTTTCAGCTCACCAGAGCCAGTACAACGGGTGCTATGGTACTGTAAGTACGACATTTTGTCGTTTTTCGGGAAATTTCAGTTTGTTAGCACGATACAGCCTCCGGAGTTCAACAAGTCACCAATTTTATGATTGAATATTATTCAGGGCATCTCACTGATGAACCCTATTGATTTTTAGCTCACCAGAGCCAATACAACCGGCGCTACAGTACTTTAAGTATGATATTTTTGTCATTTTTGGAGAAGTTTCAGTTTGTTAGCACGATACAGCCTCCGGAGTATATACAAGGAGTGATGAATTATATTATTATATTATTCAGAGCGTCTTAAAGATGAACCGTATTGATATTGAGCTCACTAAAGCCAGTACAACGGGAGTACTTGAAGTACCAAATTTTTGTAATTTTTGGAAAATTTTCAGTTTGTTAGCACGATACAGCCTCCAGAGAGTATACGATTGATCAACTTCATGAATAAGTATTGTTCAAGGTGTCTCACAGATGTACCCTACTGATTTTCAGTTGACTAGAGCGAGTACAGCGGGTCCCATAAATCCAGATATACTACATTTTTGGTTATTTTTGGAGAAATTTCGGTTTGTTAGCACGATACATCCCCCGAAGTGTATACAAGTAACAATTTTATGATAGAATATTGTTCAGGGCCACAGATGCGGAAAAGTTAGTTTTAATCTTTAAAACCGTTTATTTTAATTTGATTTTTACTTATAATTTTCTACCAACAAATTCGAAGAATTCATACGACATTTTATTACGACAAAATCTGATCACCTGCTTTTTTTAAAAGTTCCACCAACGCATTCAAAAATAGCAGGTAGAAAAACACCATACAATACCGATGGTATTATTACCAACATATTGTGAAAAAGAATGAAGGGCTTCAAATAAATTGCAGGGTAGGTATAATAATAGGAGCTCAATACCATTCATTATTAGACTGATAAAATGTTTTTTGAGACGATATTTTCCATAATTTAGACTCGTGGGAGTAAATACTGAAAAATACAGATTTGAAGAGAAGAAAATGCCATTAAACATTTACACTTTGACAACTGTATTTGTGAAAAATATATTTATAAGATTTACAAAAAAATTTGGAAAGTGGGCCAAATTTCAGGCTTTTAACTTTACTTCATTCAAATTTTGATGGTTGTTCACCCCTCAGCTACTAATACTAAAACTAGTACTAAAACTATTATAGTAAAAAATCTAAAATTTGGTTCCCTTCAAATCAAACTTTGACGTATTTTATCCTTTTTCCAAATGTTTATTTTAAATCTTGAAAATTCGCACCCCGTATAAGTTTTCACATTGATAATAATAAATATTTAACGATTGTTGAAATTCCCAGAAGAAAATACCAAACGACCTACTTACAGCAAAAATAAACAAAGGACAAATGAAGATATAATCAAAGAGAAGAAGAAAAAAAAACGAATATTATATTCTTCCCATGCCTTCCGAATGCCACGCCTGCTTGGGAACGTGTTTTTATTCAAAAGTTCTCGTGATGAGAACATTATAAAATACAGACATTCGTTTAAATCATAACGTAAACCAGAAGCAACATGAAAGAAAATTTCGAGTGCCTCTTGAATAGGGTAACATCATATAGATGACAGTACACATTACTATTTCATTAGTTTAAAAAATGTAAAAAAATACCGTTACAAACTATACACTTCTCGTATTAAAATATTTGGTTATTTAAAAAAATATTATAGTAATAATTATTAATGAATGCGCAATTATGTTAAACCCTTAAGACCCTCGGCCAATTTTCGACCATCCTATTTCTTTTTATTATATGTTTTCAGTACCATTTACATCTTGTAACCCTTTTATTTTTATAACCCTTATCTGGAGTGCTTTCTAAAAACGTACTTTCATAAACAGGACGTCTGCGATGAATTGAGGAAGTTAGGGCTACATCCGTTTTGAAGAAGGGTGGATTTCCGATGGGATATATCTAATGACATTTTTTCGATCAATAGAAAAATGTTTCTATTAATATGCTTCAAAATTTCTAAGATAGGCTTTTGTAGAAAAAAGTTTGATTTGAATAGACGTGAATTGGGTAGATTGTCTCCACATACAGCCCCCTTACTTTGACATGAAAACAATTGTATGTCAACCAAATAAGAAGCGATAAATGTTGAATATGTTCCAAGTAAACAATTTCTGTTTCCTCCTGTATTTATATTATGTTGCATATAATTTGTTAGAAAGATTTAGTCATGCTCTGATGACATCCATATAGATATATATCCAACACGATTTTTTAACATATACTTATCCTATCCTATAGACCGAAACTCCATTATAAAATAGTCAATGTACCAAACAAATTTTCATATTTTATAATAATTTTTTATTAAATCTAACCTATAATTTTCGATTATTGAATAATTTATTAAAAATATTATGTAAAATAGTTATTAGAATTATAAAATTTGTGTGTGCATGTGTAAAACAACGGCTTCGACAAAAAAAATCTCCACAAGGAATTTTTAGTGGTAAAAACGTAACTTAAAAATTTCGCCAGGTTCCATAAATAAGGGGGGTAGTTAACTATTATCCTAAAATAAAGAGTCTTTAATAAGAATACAATGTATATATGAATATATGAATAAATTTTGCAGAAAAAACCAAATAAGACATTGGTTCACAATGAAAATATACATTTGAAAACTAATAAAAAAAATTATTAAACTTAAAGGTGGGACTTTGTGTCATCTTGTTCATAGAAGAGAACATATGTTTCTCCACTGACGTAATTGACCTGTTCTTTGGGATAAACCTCAAAAAGGATCGTAGGTAACTGAACAGTGACCACAATGTGTGCACTTGATTGTTGATTTTAATTTACCCACAAAGTTATCCACAATCTTGGAGTTGTCCATTGTCGGATATCTCAACCAAGATTTTTATGCTTTCTCAATGTCACTAAGTTTTTCATCAATTTCTGTTAATATGGGCCTCGGTTTTTCATATACATTGTTGACATCTTCGTGAAGTCCTGCTAATAAGTAACGAAGAAACTCCTGTGCATCATGTTGAGTGTATCCCATGAACCTTGAAGTAAATCGCTAAATCTGACTTTTCAATGATACTGTATTAACCACTCTGTCTGAACCGTCTTCAGACCAAAGCTCTCGAATAACTTCAGCAAAGGCTTTAGTGCTCCTGTCATGCTAGATATGTTTATGTTAATATCTCTTATATATACGTCTTTCTTTAGATATTCGAATAGCCACCTTGTGTTTGATAGTCATTGGATAATACTATTCATGAAATATGTGTTACGAATATTTTTGAGGCCTTTGAGACCCGAAAATTCTTGGGGAATTCCCTTTATGGATCTGATTGTGGAGATATTGTTAAGAGCTCTTTCGCAACTACTATCATTGTACGAATAATCTCGAATTCTATTATTGTCTTTCTCACTTGATCGGCGTGATAAGGAATTTGAATTGATGTTGTTTGCTATCGAATTGTATGTAGATATTACGGTTTTGGAAAGTTTGGTTGATGTCGATAGATCATTGGTCTGGTTCACTTTGTTATCTATATCATTTTTAGCTGGTCCTTTTGTTCTTGTTGAGTTTCATCCCCTTTCTGAAAATCTCTAATCGAAAATGAAATGTATGAGGAAATGTTGTTAACTCTAGGATTATTTTTAGAAAGGGAATTGATGTTTATTGATTCCTTAGTTACTACGACCCTATCGACTTCTGAACCATTATTTTTTTCTACGTCTTCATTCTCTTCCAATTTTGAATTTGACTGCAAAACATCGAGGTTATTTTGATACTTGTTGGAGGCAATGTCATTTTTTTTGGTCACCGAAAAATTATTACTAGATTTTTTAACTCTGGTTGATATTGATTTTGTACTTAGTGGTTTCACTCCATTGGTCACATCAGATATTTTGGATCTAACCTCAGTTGGCGAGGTTAGTACCATTTATTACTGTTCTGGAGAGTTTGTCATTAAAATTTTTACTCAAATCGGCTACTGGTGTGTGATTTCCGTTATCATCTTCATCATACAAATTGTCTATATTAGTATTGTTCCATTTGGTCGTTTACCTTTTTATTTGATATCTTCAACTCTATTGGAGGTAAACCAGTTTTATATTTAGTTTTGGTCAAAGAAAATTTATTGCGAAACGGAATCGCATCATTCTCTAGCATAGAAAAAGGAAAGATCACATGTTTTAGGGTCCGTTATGTGAGAAAGTTTGAAAGTGGTAGAAGAATTAGGTTTCGCATGATTAGGTGTCATAAGTTCTTCTAGAGGCTTAGAACGGGGAAACGTACCGAGAAAAGATGAAGCGTTTCCTTTTTGAATTGCAATACTTATTTGTTGTATAAAGAACAAAGTTGCTCTTGAATCATTGGTTTCTACTGATATTTTTTTACACATTTTTGAATTTTAAAGCTTCATGACCGAAAAGGTTTCAATTGCTACAGGAATAAAAATGTAAATGTTCTCCAAACTTTTGTATTTATTGATTTTAAAAGTTTCGCCTTGTAAAGCTGCAGCGCCTGCGGAAGTAGATGTGGATCGGACATGGGACGGAGCCCAAGTATCAGTGCAAGTGAAATCCCATATAACTGGTCTGCCGCGTTGCCATGGAATGAGGGTCATACCATCTGTACGTCTACCGTCGTCGCGGCAAGTACCTAACGGTTCCAACAAACAGGGAATCTTTGCAGATGACAGGCCTCGTTTGATTAGGTCATTTACTGCAGAATGACGTCAAAAACGGCCGGCATTTAATTTGCAGCTTAGGCCGTGTCTACCATATTCATCAACATCAGCTCCGCAACGACAGCGATGTTTTACACAAATTTGACAACCTAAACGGAGACCAATAGAAATATCTAAAAGCGTACCTAATGGGGCCGACGGTATGGCGTTCAACCATGTTCCTGATTCCTTTGAAAATGCTGTAATCAAACGAGCCTTGTCTGGTAAATTGATAGCTTTCTGAAGCAGACTTTCTTTTTCAATGTTCAATAAAGGTATATCCCAGGATTTTTGAGAGGATTTGTATTCATCGGGTACAACTTTGTTAGACTTTAATGACCAAATATTTTCTGCCTCCATCAATAAAGGGTCTTGGCAGAATGTAATTAATGAAATTTTTTGAACTATTTAATGATGACAAAAAAGAAGGAAGAGCTACTGAAACGATTGAGCGAATTCCTAAACCACCATATGAAGCAGGTAGTGAAGCTTGTTTCCAAGAAAGGTCCTCTAATTTAATGTTAATTAATGACTCTAATGAATGACGAATGGTATTGCAAAAATTAATTAAGATATCATTATGTAACCAGGTCGGACTACATCTTAAGATATATGTTAATTTTGGAAATGATAGGCAATACTTGAGAAGGTAATAAGCAATATGTGTCGGTAACCAGGATAAACGAGATGACATTTTGTTGAAAAAAGTTAGTTTTTCATTGAAAGCTTATAGAAAGGATTCGTTTAATAAAGGAGCACCTAATAGAAATAAAGTTTTTCTGTTGGTAATTGTTATGCCTGGTGCTACAGAATTAAATTTATCAATGGTTAGATTATTTGGTGATTCTAAAAAAAATAACTCGGATTTGCTGAAATTGAGTTCAAGACCAATATCCTTGGAATTGTTTATAATATAGACAATAGACTTGAACATGGAATTAGCATTACCACCTAAAGAACCATCATTAAGGTACCAAGCATTGAATTCTGTGTCAATGTTGTTTATAAGTTTGTGTATCGATATGCAAAAAAGGAGAGGGGCTAAAGGGTCCCCTTGTTGGACGTCTCTTTCCGAATGAATGATGTTTTCGCCAAATAAAAGATATGAAAGGGAATCGATAACATTGATTGATGAAAGGAAAAATTTTAGGTAGAATATCTACTACAAGTTTTAAGAAACAATCGCGAAGAATTGCATTGAAAGCATTTTTAAAATCAATTCTCAGAAAAACTTGATTATTATCCTGTGATTTGGATGAAAATCTAGGAAGTGTGTTTTCGGGGACGAGAAATCCATTGGTAAAATCAGTTTCTCTGTAAGACTTATTTGACAGGCCTTAAAACAATAAAAACATAAAGAATCGTAGTTTTGCGAGTCTTAAAATTATTTGTGCTGTCGTTTATTTTGGAAGCCGTGGAATAGAGGATAAAGTCAGTTTTTATTTAATACCTTCAGTGTTAAAGCACAAACGTAAACAAAAGTTAAAGTATCTTTCGAAAAATTAAGGGAAAATGGATTGCAGCCCTAAAAAGAGAAGATTTGACTGAGTGTAAATTAAAGTATGTTCGATTTTCTCAAAACACTTCAGGTTTATAATAGATATATTGTAGGTTTACGATAGTTAATGATTATATTCACGCTTTTAGTTCACTAATACACACTGCTAAATTAATTATTTATTGAAACAATTATTTGTATTTTAAATATACAATTTGTAAATGGGCTAAGCTCCAATTGACAATTCTTTTCCTTTTCTGACGTTTTTTTTAACTGTCTCGTTGACATTTCTATCAGTTTGAGAAAGTTGGCTTTCGTAAGCGAAACGTTCCCATGATAACTTATTTTAATAAAATTAGTTATAGGGCAAACGCAACATATATAATACCGTTGACTGTTTATAAAAATATGAAAATAATAAAATCCCGAAAAATAATTATATTACAGTCATTTTAAAAGGAAAACTGACAAATATAAAAGACGTAGACCACTCTGACTGGGTCCCTTCTATTAATATGGGATATAGACATGAAAAAAATAGTGAAATTCAAAAAAAAATTAGAGCGCTCTCAAAGAAATGAGAACAGAGAAATAAAGATGTAATAATAACATTAAATTATGAATTTTACTATTTCGACCTCTACTGTGAGAAATCGTTTGATGTTACTTTTTTAATAATAATAATAATAATAAATTTTATTGTTCCTTTGTATACATATAATACATGAACAAGAGAGCCAGCTGGTACTACACAAGATATTCTACAATAAACAATTCTGAGTTTGAGCATATAGGTACTGAACGATTGCTCTGTAATTTTGTATAAACATACCCACGTAGTCATACATATGTACAACACATACGTATACAAATCATTTTGGGCTCATTATTCATTGATTATGAATGATCTGATTTCCATTGCCTCGTTCATAAATCGATATAATTCCTTCAGTTGCTTTCTGTCTGTTGAGGTAAGTAGTGAGTCTAAGTCATCTGAATGGCCCCGAGGTTTAATAAAGTGAGCTCTTATGCTCTGATACATTGGACACACTAAAATTATATGCTCAAGCGCTTCTGGTAATAGTTTATTACAAATTGAACAGATTAGGGTTGTATTTATTTTGTGAGACATATTATTTAAATATATAGACAGTACTTCGGAGTTAGCGGTTCGGAGTTGTGCGACGAGCCATTTAATATGTAATGGAGAATCCCCCTGTAGATAATTGCTTGATTCATTTCGATCTTGTGAAAGGTATTTATACGATGTATGATGTGTACTGAGAAGTATTTTATTTGAATCCTCATAAAAAGTTTTCTGTAGGTATTGTGATAAAAGTTTATTGATATGGTTTGTGTTAAAACTATTTATATCTAGATCATAATCACAGTACGTCGCTATACCGCGGTATAATTGGTCGATCCAGTTATATTTTTGACATAGGTTAGAGTGATCTTTTAAGTGGATCAAACGGAGAAGTGCTCTATGAGTGTATCTTCTAGGGTTGGGATCCTTTAAACTGAGCAGTAGCTCTAACGCCTGCTTTATTATAAAGTAGCTTATTTTACAGATACCTACCTCACTTCTGATGATATAGGCTGCTGTTCGCGTTTGCAGAAATAAAAGATTTTTCCAAAAACTACTCTGAATTTTTTCTGTTTGTTCCAAGTATCTTAACGCCCAAATACTGCTTGCATATGTAAAGGTGGGTAGTACAACATTGTTATACAGGGTCTTTATTGAATTAAGAGATGATATACCAGCTGAATTTATTTTTCTCAGTGTTGCTCCTTGGGAGAGTCTCGCTTTTTGTTCTCGTTGCTTTAGGTTGTTTAGAAATATTCCGTTAAATGTGAAAATTGTTCCTAAATATTCATAGGTATTCCAGAGCTCAATAGTGACATCCTTATAATCAAATTGTGGCTGTTGTCCCATATTAGCACTTCTGCGGAAAACCACTATTTTAGTTTTACTTGTGTTTACTTCCAGTTTAAATGTTTCACAATAGGCTTCTAAAATCTTTCTTTTTTAATATCATCGTCAAAATGATATTTGATGATATCGAAACAATTGTCACTTTTTTAGATCATCTTTTCATTTTATTTTGGAATTATTTAGAAACAATTAGTTTTATTTAACAAAGTAATTAAATTATGTGCCTACATCATTATATTTATATTCTACTCTTTTGTTTTCTGAGTGTTATCAGACAAAAAATGATTAAAGGATCGAAATTCTGTTATGTTACTCCTTTCCGTAGCTTCTTTTCAGAGCAATTAGGCAGTTTATTTACATATTTCAAACGTGTTGATTTATTTGGTAGGCTAATAATGATGTGGCTCAAAATAAGACGCTGTAAATTGTCATTCTTCCCAAACTGACATGGGCACTGCAGAACTAAGCCTTATTTTTGTAGAATTCTGCACTTTAAAAGTAAATGAAAAGTTTGCAAGATAAAGTTTTGACTTGTGTTATTTTAAAGAATGATGAATTAATCAGTTACTTCCCACTGCCCTAGAAGAAACAAGATCTGTAGCTCATGTAGGGATACATGTTGATATGATACAGTCATAGGAATGGTGAGGAAAAAATATACTATTTCTTATGACTTGTGGCTCACTTCCTATGATATTACTAGAAACAAAAGGTGATGAAACCTTGTTGGATGCGATTGTGTTTATTTGCTGTGTTTTTGGAAAATTTCTGCTCGACCCCCTACCCGCTATTGTAGCATTCTAGTTTTTTAAAGTTTCAAGTTTTTTTTCTTAAAATATCATTATTCCTGCATTTTACAATATAATTAGGAAGAACAAAATAATTGTTTTAACAGAATGTAGTTTTTCTAAATTAATATCAAAAACAATATTTATTTTATTTCCCAAATATTTATAATGAAACATAAGAGGAAACGTAGTTTTAAGAAATGTATACACAACAAAATAAAAAAGTGTGAACTGAAACAAATGCAAACTAATTTTAGACAGCATGGAATTTGTAGGATTGTAGAGGAAGGAACTGCTGTCTTTCCATGTGGTACCATTCCATTTTGCAATTACCATTATGACAGGCGGTCATAGTTTGTTTGTCATCAATCGAGGTACAAAATCTTGAGGTGAAATAGAATTTTTAAATAAAGGTTTAAAGTACAGCATACCACCTAAATTTACGAATAATATTAAACAAATTATAGCTACAGAGTCAGAAATAGCTTTAAAATCTAATTCAAATAATTTTCTTTATGAGAAATTAAAAATTGCCAATTTAATCAAAAATATTGAACCTTCAAAAGTTAAACGTCAAACAAAAAATGACATTTCAGTTTTAAACGCAATAAAAAAAGAAGATAGAGAATAATAACCTAACAGTTACAAAATCTGATAAGGGGAACGCTACTGTCATTTTGACGACTGAAAATTACAATTCCAAAGTATATACCTTTATAGAATCCAGCGATGTAAAAGTTCTTAAAACAGACCCAACAAAGAAGTTTTCTAATAATGTAAGGGATATTGTTAATAATCCAAATTATCTTTTAAATGATTACGAAAAGAGGTCTATCATACATAAGAATCCTCATTGTCCACAATTATATGGAACAGTTAAATTATATAAAATAACGAAACCAATTAGACCTGTAGTCTCTTATGTTAATGCTCCTAATAATATATTGGCAAAGAAGCTCAACAATATACTCAATACTTACGGATATGAATCTCAGTACTCAATTATAAATTCAATAGAACTAATCAAAAAGTTGAAAGCAATCCACTTACAAGATAACTATAAACTCATATCGTTCAATGTAACTAACATGTTTACTAAAATTCCTCCTAAAGAATGTCTAATACTTGTAAGAAAATTACTAGAAGATAAAAATATTGATCCAGGAATAATATCAGATATACTTGATTTATTTGATGTATACATTAATCAGAATTATTTCACTTTTGACGATAAGATATATATTCAAAATGAAGGTTTACCAATGGGAAGCCCTATATCACCTATTTTAGCAAACATTTTTATGGACAATTTAGAAAGAAAGATCTTTGAAAGTAATATTTCGAAAAATATTTTATTTTGGTATAGATATGTAGATGACATATTAGCTTGTTTTATGGGTAGTGAACGACAATTAGATGTATTTTTCAACCACATCAATAATTTACACCCGAAAATTGAATTTACATTAGAAATTGAAGAAAATAGCTCAATCAATTTTCTTGATTTAAAAATTCAAAGAGTTAATAATGTACTTGATTATTCAATTTACCGAAAACCAACACAAACTGATGTAACAATTCCATTCAATTCTAACCACCCTATGTCACACAGACTAGCAGCATATAATTCAATGATACATAGAGCTTTTTCAGTTCCTATGAACAAATGTAATTTTGATAGAGAGATTAATACAATTAGACAAATAGCAACATCTAACGGTTATCCATTAGATATGATAAATAAGCTAATTAGTAAAAAAGAGGAAAAAGTGGCATTACAACTAATATATCCTAAACAAGCTGATGAAATTAAAACTTATAAAACCATCACATATGCAGGAAATATTTCTAATAATATTTCAAAGATAATATCTTCAGCAACGAATACAACTATTTCTCTTATAACAGAAAGTAACGTTAGTACAAAATTGTTAAATATAAAAACAAAAATACCACTAATAAAGAAGTCAGGTATATATAAACTCAAATGTCCAGAATGTAATGCTGTCTATTTGGGTCAGACCCTTAGGAATTTTGAAATACGATACAGTGAGCACTTACGAGCATACAGATTAAAACAACCAGATAAATCCCACTACGCAAAACATCTACTTGACACCAATCATTCATTGACACCTAACACAGAACTAGAAGTACTGCATATTTGTGAAAAGAAACAAGAACTGGATTTCCTTGAAGAACTGGAAATTAGAAGACATTTAAGAAACCCACAATATGAAGTTGTCAATGAACAGTTAAATCTAGGGAATTCTCCACTAATAAACTGTCTTCTTAAGTGATAATTGTAAAGATCAGCAGATATAGTTTTCCTGGATTTCTATATGATTGCACAGTTATACTGATCTTAATTGGAAAAATGGTATCCAGGATATCACCATAGGGCTAATCATATCTAAGCTTCAATATTTGTAATATCACATCTTCTTCTTTTTTCTATAAACATATATTAAGCCAATCACAAGTTAGGTTACTTCTTGGTCTAGCCAAAAATAACTACTAAACATCAGGTAGGCATAAAATGAAATGTAACTTATGTCTTTCTGACGATGATATTGATTTATAGAAACAATTGTCAATTTTTTAGAATTTTCAATAACTTGTATTATATTGTGGAATTAACTAGAGACCTTGAGTTTCATTTAAAAACACTGGCATTCCTATTTCTTATATAACACGCATAATCACATTTTTATGTAGCAATAAACCTTTCTGAGCTTCCAAAGCCCACAAATCTTCAGGCTAGGGACACTGCAGACCGTGCCATCTATAGAGCCTGACGAGTAACTAAAATTGGTATATTTCAAAAAATTCCAAAAAATTAACGAAAACTGTAACGTCGTTAGTAATGAAATTGTATTGATTTTTATAACTGCATATGCGCGATGTCATATTGCTCGTCCAATCATTTTCGTTTATCCTGTTGTGAGCGTTTTGGGTTATCTGTTATGGTTTCTTAGTTCAAGTGTTGAGGTTTTTAGGTGGTTTCGGTATTTTGGTGTATTTTTTAATTGCTATAGTGTAATATTTAGGAAGATATACAATTAATATGGCTAGAACGCAGTGGTAATGAATCATTAAATTTGTCGACGAGGAAACAATGGAGGATATGTCCCCTTCATTTTCAAAAACAGTGTTTCTTCAAATTTGAGAAAGACGAAGGAAGGTTATTAAGACAGTTTGATTTGCCTTCCCATATGAGAGGAAATTAACAAAAATTGATGGTAAGTTTTATTGTATTCAATATAGCATGCTAAAATTTTGGACATTTTAAAATGTACCCATTGAAAAATAATAATCTTGGTTTTATTTTATGTTATAGCTATTCCCTCCCCCAGTAATGGTGTTGAGCCATTGCCACACTCACCACATGTGGAAGATATCCTCTCCACCAGCTTTGGGATGGAAGGTACTGAGTTCTTGCCGATTTTCATATATAGCCCATGGTATGACAATTTATCGGAAATGAAAGTGAGTATTAACTTTTGTTGAGTCATTACGTCTAAGTATTTGGTCTAGCAGTAACCAAAAATCCAAAATATCCAATAAAGACAAAAATAACTTATAATTCAAAAAATAGTTCAGAAATACAAAAAATATTCAGAAACCAAAAAAATCAAAAATTCCAAAAGAAATCAAAATCTCCAAAAACAGAAATTCAAAAAAACCAAAAAAATTTAAACATGTTTTGATATTTTTTTGGCTTAGTACAAAAACATGTGTAAACTTATTATTTCAATAGTAAGTGAATTTTGTTTTCTTTTGTTGATATAAATTTTCAAACATATTTGTGTGTTTACTTATTTATTATTGTTATTTTGTGTGTTTACTTGCAGAAGCTCAACCAGAAACGAGAAAGGTCTTCCACAAGACGGTGGGATTTTTAAGAGCCCTTAAGAAACATTTTAACAATCATAAACTGCCAGGAGCTGCAGTGTAACTTAAACTGCCTCATGCGATGGTTTCATAAGAAACGAATGCTTTTAAATGTAGAAATATACAAATGTGCAGTATAATAGGTTTAAGCTTGTGATATAGACCTATTTAATATTTCTAGTAAAGAAATAAGGATGCGTTTTAAGTGAAAATGAAATGTAAGATATATTATTTTAAATTTTGTACTGTCGCAAGTGCTGTTTATCACTCTTATATGTAATTACTTGGCACCTTGTATTTACAGAGCTGAGCAGTAGTTAACTATTTTTTCTTTAAAAATATTTAAATTACTTTTGTTCACAGTAATTATACTCAAATATTTTCTTTCACTGAAAGTTTCCAAAAATAGTAGTTAACTACTCATTTCTAGCACTTTTTTTTATTAAGTAGTTAGCAGTTATCCTCCAGTAGTGTGTCTAGCTCTGTGTATTTATAGGAGTATAATAATAAATAAATAAATTAATATAAACTTATCATAAATAATTTTCTACTTTTATCTTGACTTTAAATGGCATAACTAAAAATCTAATGATACTCCAATCTAGAATGTATGTTACTCAAATAATGTTTTAATGATTGCTTTGTTTTTATATTATAGTTTATTTATTGTCATTCTGTTTATATGATTATTGTTTTCTTTTTTCCAATTTAACCATTTATGGTCCGTCGTGTGATATTTCATTCAATTTTACTCAACATCTAATCATTATTGAGTTAATGGCGTTAAATTGAATGAAATGTCAAATGATGGACTATAAATGATTATTTTGAAATAAATTAATTGAAATACAGTAAATTTGAATATACCGCCAAAACATAAAATTACAGAAATTTTATTAACATCACTCAATTGTTTAGTAGACAGGCTCTTTAGATGGCGCCACAATCAGTGTTTCATCTATTTGTGGATTATCTGTGGATCACTCTACAATTCAACTTTCTCATTAGCTGAGTAAGTTAAATTTACGAGGGGAGAAATTATATCCCATGGAAACCGGTGCAGTAACTAATCGGTTTTCATGAGAATCTGCATCGGTTTCCATTGGAATCGTGGATATAATTCCATGGTGTTAGATGAAGAGCCCGTTATCCGTTATCAGCATAAAAATAATATATAAAATTACTAGAAATTAAAAACAGGCTTAATTAACGAATTAAAAGTTTTAAATTTATTTTTATTTTATTTACGGTAATTAATTATAAACTGATTCACCACTCCATTACTAATAATAATCCAACTGCCGCTGACAGCTTGACATTTCGCGAGGGCTCTCCAAACTTAACCTGGTTGCCAGTTCTCAACTCATCACTTTTACTAAAGGTCTAATCACACTTAAAGTCAGTTACTAGATTTCATATCGTAAAATAAACGTTTTTAAAAACTGTATTTCAAGTTTAAAATTTGAAAGTAATTATTTACTTTAGTAAACAGTACATTCGGTCTCTGAAGACGATAACTTGGTTAGCGAAACGTTGGTGTAGTGTTGGTAAATAGTGTGTTCAGTATATCGCGAAATATTAAAATGTCTTTGCTTTGTAACTTTGTATCAGTTTGGCTTCTTCACAGTTTTTTATGAAAACAAACTTTGAGCTGTTAATGCTTAAGATACTTACAGTTGAATTACTAGATCTTCACCCGTGCGTCATTAATATCTGATAACATAACCGACAAATGTCAAATTATTTTGTTCTGTTCTTCACTATTAATAGAAAGAGATGCCACTTAATAATTATGTCGGTTATGTTATCAGATATTAATGACGCACAGGTAAAGATCCAATAATTCAACTGTATATACATTTTAACTGTATACTATTAAAAGACAGTGTTGCCAAATAGATGTTTTTTTAATTTTTGTATTTTCGTATTAGACTTTTACCTTTCTTCAAATCTATATCTTCAATTTGAGTTCAGTTATGTGATTTATACACATACTTAATACATTATAAAGATTGATGCAATTTTTTATCATTAAATCTAATTCTTGAATTAGATTTAAAGAACATTTATAACGTGTGCATCAATCTTTATAATGTATGACGTTTATATCGACTGTGCTGTAGCGTTTCTAATTTTCAGTGAAACCAATTTTTATTCTGCTGACAAATCTTAAAGCAACATTTAATCTCATTAGATTGCTTTCATTATATTTACCTTAGTTATTAAAAACAAAGTACAATGAGTAGTTATCAATTTAACAACGTCATTTTCAACAAATTTTGCTTGTCAGTTTTTATTGTATAAATATTACACTAACAAAGAATATTTATGATGATGTGGCAGATATAAATGTATCGGACGTGTCTCGTTGCTGACAATCCGATTTTTTTGTTTGGTCTTTGCACACATTTAGTATAATTTAAATAATTCATTAGAAATAAACAAATACGATTGTGTTACCGTGAGATTTTTCGTTGTACAGTTATGTTTCTTCTATTTGCACCTTGCAATTTAATATTTTTTTAAAAAGCCAGGTTGTTGACGCGTCTTTCAGAAATAAAATTAAAATAAATAAAACTAGACAGCCCAGCAGCAATTTGCAAAAGCTGCTGTTCATGAATGAGAAATCTCGTCGTACTCAACTATGGAAACTGGTTTATGCGTTAATAACCTAAAGGTGTATATTAAAGTAACATCTCGCTAAACCTGTTGGAATAAGTAATTAAAAATATTGGATGCATTTATAGATCAGGCACATTTGTAAATTTTGTGAAAATTCAGCTAAAAAATACTTTAAATTTTTTTATCAAATCTACATTCGGCAATTTTGAAAATATCCAGATAATACGTAATCTTATGGCCATAACCATATTCAAATATTAATTGCATCTTTCTGATAAAAAATGAAATTCCAAAAGGCATTTTGGAAATGGCAAATAAAGCGACTTACGATATAATACCAGTAAAATCAAAACAACGAGAAATCATACGATGCATTTAAAAAATATATATCATTGTCTAATCAGTGGTTTTCCACCATGCACAGTTATATTATGGGAGTATATAAGTAAAGGAATTTATACCAGGTGTGGAAAGAAATTTTGGTGAAAATTATTCATTGTGGTCAAATTTACACCTTTTAAGAAAACAACTAGATCATCAGCTCATATTCTTGCTCTAAGGGGTGCTTGTATATTTTCCAAAATACAATTTTGGGCTACAATAAATAATGTTAGGCTTATGGTGTCCCATTTTCAGACATTGAGTATTTATTCTTACAGCAAAAGTTCTTCTTTGGAGGAAATTTTGGATAGAAGTTAAACAGTGGCCTTGAACATATATCGAAAAATATAGCCATGCACTTCTTCTGATTGAATGCGAAACTCTCTTTTACCTTTTTATGCTTTTACTAAATAGACAACATTTTAGAAGTCGATAAGTTAGATGGGGAGCTCAATTTTCTACGATTCAGAATATTTTCTCGGTTCAGGAATGCTACTAAACACATGCTTTGGGTTATTTTCACTGAATGAGGTGACGAAAATCAAGAAGATCCTGCTCTTCCTATTTCCCCATGATAACTGGGAAAAGACATTAAATCATATGATTGAAGAAGAAGAGACAATATTACTAATGAATTGATCGAACGACTCATTGTAAATATTGGTTGCGACAGTTCATCTTCTGATTCCGATTGTGATTTAGATTTGTAAGAAGTAGCTCTACTTATACTGGTGAGTTTTTATATTGAAATTATTATTTATGAACGTAACATTGTTTAACAGTCAAAGTTTAAACCCTTATAGCTATAAAACCACAATGTTGTTAACATATCTTGTGGAAAAATAAAACTTTTCAGAAAAAACTGCACCTTTTTACCTTCAGCTGTTTAGAAGTTATAAGCAGGTTAATTAGGTGAAAGTATGACTGTACACCCGATATATTTATAATATTTATACAAATGTTATTTCATACGAGAATACTTGAGGTATAACTTCAAAAAATATTTTAACTGTCTACTAAAAGTAGTACGCCTATGGATTATGAATGATTTATTATTTTATTACTCTTTCGTACATAAAAATAGACTATAGCTCAAATGAATCAAAAATGTTCTTCAGCAGTAGAGTAGGGATAGATTTATAAATGAATTTTAATTTGCGAATCATACATTAGAATATTCGTGAGGTAACCCTCGGTGTTTACAGGTAAATTTTCAATATAGATAATAATGTTTAAAGTAGAGGTTATTTAGTAAAGCGTGTGTTGTCGATAATGTATTATAAAATTTGTCTTCCAGATAGCTCTTCGCAAATGATGGATATAAATATGTATCAGAAAGTTCTTATGTGTATCACTGGTGGTAAGCTCAAAGCCAATTCTTAGATAGTTTGTGATGACCAGATCAAGTTCCTCCTAGGTTTCAGGTCTAAAGTTATTTATAGCTTGGCTTGCATCATAGTTACAAAAAGTCTAGCTACATCTATTATTTAGTATTCTACTATAGATGAAGGAAGTAATATGGAATTGATCAGAAAGCTTAGAGGAAGCGAAGCTTAAGCAGCAAATATAACCAAGTTGTAGGTGGTCTTAAAAGGGTTCTCGATTTTGGTCCAGATCCGAAATTGATAACTCAGTCTACACTGACAATTATGACAAATTAAATCTAATAAGATTCTCGCTTTCCAGTTTATAAAATCCTTCAGGCCGTAGAGAAAGCTGTCAACATAGCAAAGGAAAACGCAAGGAACAAGTGGGCCGCAGTAATCGCCCTCGACGTTAGGAACGCCTTTAATTCAGCGTCCTGGGATAGAATATGAACTGGAAGAAAGAGGCGTAGCAAGTTACCTACTAGAAATCGTCGATTCCTACCTAGAAGACAGGTCATTGCAAATTGAGAAAGACTTATGCTTAGATATCACGGCTGGAGTTCCACAGGGCTCAGTACTCGGTCCTACCCTGTGGAATGTGCTATACCATGATGTGCTGAACGAACATGTACCGATGGGAGTTAGTCTACTTGCATACGCAGACGACTGCAGACAAAGAACAGTTGAACTGGAAAGGGAACAAAACGTTGTACCACATAGACACCTGGATGAAGAAAAACGAGCTGGAGTTGGCTCCTCAGAAATCAGAAGCGGTCATTTTCATAGGGCAGAGAGGGAAGGAAGAAATCAAATTTATGTGTGGCGGAGCAGAAATACCTCGCAAGAAGTGCCTGCTATACCTTGGGGTCACCCTGGGGGAAGGATTTAGTTTCAGTCAGCATATAAAGACTGCGGCCCAAAAGGCCGAGAAAAAGGTGGCAGCCCTTAATAGGCTTACGCCAAATATCAAGGGTCCTGGGTCAAAAAAGAGAGAGATGCTATACAGCGTGGTGCAGTCCATTCTGCTATATGGCGCTCCCGTCTGGCATGAATATATGAGGTTTAAGAAATATAGAGAACTACTCACTAGGGTACAATGAAGGATGCTCCTCAGTCATCAGCGCATACCGTACAGCCTCTGCTAAAGCGGTACAAGTGGTGTCTGTTGTAATACCAATCCACCTCCTAGTCGAGGAGAGGTGGAGGCTATATAGGATGGAAATAACACACAGGCCAAGAAGGAAGAAAGAACAATAACCCTGAATAAGTGGCAAGAGCTCTGGGATGACACCGTAGACGAGGCACAATGGACCAAGTTTCTGATCCCAAACTTGGGTGACTGGATAGGCTGCAAGCACAGACAGGTAGACTATTTCCTTTCACAAGTACTCACAGGACACGGATGCTTCAGAGTGTATGTTAAGAGGATAAGAAAAACAGAAACAGATGAATGTTTGTACTACACAATCGTGGACACCGTGGATCATATTATTTTTGATTGCGAAAGATGGCTTACAGAAAGGGAACAACTGTATGTGAGCATAGGCACACACCTCACGGCAGTTAACTTGGCGCAAAATATGATGGCAGACAGCAGGAAATGGAAAGCAATTCAATATTTCATAGCCACGATACTGAAACAGAAGGAAATAGAAGAAAGACAACAGGATAGATGATAGTATGTATTAGACCACTCATCAACCTGACGTTATGCGAAGAGCAATACCAGGTTTTGATGGTGCGAAGAGGGAGGTTTAGTGGGTAGGCTAGGGTCATCTTCCTTAGAGTCCTACACTGCCAGGGAAAGGAAGAACGAGTACCTGTGCGAGCATGAGCGAGTCCGTAGGAAATGGTAAGAGAAGAAGAATGAATTGTTTTCTATGAATATGGCAAACATCGAAAAACAAAATATTAAATGACATTTCAACTTAACCAAATTGTAAAGAAGTGGTTATTACAATAAATTAGAGTGCTTTGGGGTTTTATTTTTGTTTCTATAACCTGGTGACATACTGTTATAAACTTATAATGATACTAGGATCAATACGATATCTTATTTCGATTCAGTTAAATATAGTTCTGCTGACTGTTTATATGTAAAGAAACCATCTGTTTTTGTTTTAAGTTGAAATTTTGGATATTACTCTAAACATTGAAGAGGTAAGCTTTATAGTCTATATAGAAAGGACAAGGAGTAATAAATCATTCATTTAAGTAGATTTCATAGACGTACCAAAATATATTTTAAGAGGGTATACCGTAAGGTACATTTTGTATTGAACGAATGAGTTGCAGCTATGCTAAAGAATATACGATTTAGGTCAGAGGTAACGGGATGTATTAATTTTAATAAAAAAAGTGATAGAGGTAGAGGTCATTCGGAAGCAAAAAATGTAGTTCATTATAAAAAAATTCTACAACTTCCTCAGGACTAAGATACATAATACCGAAATGTACTTTTAAGTATTCGCCAATTACATAACCTTTCTGTCTGTACTCTTGTACCAAATGAAACTCCTGAATCTTACGAAACCAAGCTTGACAGAGATGAAATTTACAACCAAAAAGAATTTGATCTCTGCCAAAACATTCATATATAGCGTTATGAATGCTTAGTTCAAAATCTACTACTACTTCTTTAGGTTGAAAATTTAAGCCTACTTCTTTACATTTTTGTCTTAAAATGAAAAACAAATTTGAATATGTTTGACTTGATTTGTCCGGCAGCAAACAAAAAACAAGAGGTACGTAATAGCCGTTTTTAAAACCATGAATGGTAAACATTTGGTAAAAAAAAGTTGAACAGTATTTAAAAGTCCCATCCATCAAAATACAATCCGAATTACATGAAAAATTAAGGTTGGAAAAACAGGAGAACACAATAATTTTAAATACCTGGTCTGCTGTTGATAGAAATTCCTCTTCTCGGTTCGTTCGTAATTGTAATTCACGAACACTATTAAATAGTTATTCCTGATTTTTAGGCAATAGTGTAAGTGCATTAACATCCTTCCCCTAATCCCCTAAATATCGATCAAAACAATCAAGATTTCTTCAAAATATTTAATTCAAGAAATCTATAAATTGACAATATTTGTGATGATTTAATCGACCCTATTATTATTAATGTCAACAACGATTCTTCCTCTTCCGAGTCGGATATAGAATAAAATGTAAGTAATAAATGTATTCCAATAATTATTTCTTTTCATTTTTTATTATATTATAATTTAAAACGTATTTTTTCCCAAAATACACACCACTGCATTGCGTTATTGCTTATCTGCTAATCCTTTAACAATGAATAAACCCTAAACTTTGCTACAACTGAAACAAATACGGGGTCGATCTACCTGGTTTTTAGATTTACGGAAGAAATGTAATTTGAAGAAAGAGATTTATCAAAAATTTCATGGTGCTCCCTGTAAAGGTTTTGCATACGTAATTAGGGTTTATTACTCCTCGTACTTTTTGTACATACTATAGTATATTTTCAATAAAAATTATTATGTCAACCGTTTGGATATAAGTGGAGGAAAATACATCCCCAATAAACCTTGATTTAAATTTTAAAAACATAATATCTCATGAATAAATCTTTCTAATTCAACAATGTTATTTATCTAGGGTTGATTTACGTTTTCTGAAGGCACTTTGTTCCGGGATTAAAAGATTTCTGCTTTCAAGTATCCATAAAAGTTGTTTGTTAATTATGTTCTAGAGAAGTTTGCACATTGAACAATTTAGTGAGATAGATCTATAAGTTTGAGGTTTTCTAGGTTTTATTATTGGTATAACAAGAGCTTCACCCCATTTTTCTGGAAAGACTTGTTTATTCAAGATTTAATTGTACAGGTGTAACAAGTGCTTCAAGAATACTACAGAAAAGTCATCTAGACCTCCGCATGTTTCTTTTCAGTCTTCTAATACTTCATTTGATTCAGCTTCAGTTATATTATTATTTAATGAATCGTATCATTTGCTTTGTGGAGACTTTCTTGGTAAAAAAGCGTTATCATAATTATTGTTGTTGGAGTGACTAGCATATGTACCGGAGACGATTTTTGCAATATGTTTATCATCTGTAACCGTTTAAACATAGAAATCGAGAGATGTTATTTTTAATGGAGTTTTTACAAGAAATCTGTTTGATTTTTTCCATACATCAGATATTGGACTGGATCAATTCATACAGGACGGGGCAATCTTCTGATATCGGACGATTACATCGTTGTGGTAAGAGATAAAACTTTAAAGTTTTGTGTGAGCCAATACAGTGACTGAGGGCACATTTTGACAATACCTTCGATTCTACAGGGTATTCCAAAACCACGTAGCAGCCAAACTTGCATTTTTTTAAATGGGACGTACTATATTTTGTTCAAGAATCGAAAATATATCACCGAGAGCAATACAAAAATATAGCATTTTATAGTCCATTTCTTAATGTCTGACAGCATAGTAGCCTCATTAAATATTCAAATAGAAAATTATCTCTTACAGAGTGAACCTAAGAATTTTACAAGTAAATACTAAAATTCTAATGCAAAACAAGTAGGTGTCTGTATTGGTTATCTGTACATCCCTGTTTCAGCTCAAAATACAATATGGTAATAAAACTGAACAATGCTACCAAAAGGATAAATAGTGCGGCAGTGGCGGAGATTACGATATTAGTTCATTTTGCTTATTTAATTAGATTCGGTCAACATTACAGTTGAAATAAAATTCATTCATTTAGGCCTATTAACAAGTTACATTTTCATTAAATTAAATTAATTAAAGGAAATAATTCTCATAATTCAAATTTATTGACAATGAATTAATGTATATTAAGTAAAGTAAACATACCATTTATAGGAAATATAAAATTCAATCTAAAGTATCATCCTCTTCGCTGGCCATACAAGAATTATCCGAAGACTCGTCAAGAGAGATATCACTATCGGTTCTATAGTTCGTTCTATGAGGTTATCTAAAACCCACATTTTCTCTTCCTCTTTAATTACATGATACACAACATCTCTCCAGGTCTCTTCAGTTATTGTTGTCAATGAGTACTTCATGAGTTCACGAACAGCTACATAACCTTTCATTTGGGCCCATATTAACTCTATCGCATTTAATTCACAATGGTATTGCGGCAAACGAAGCACTGTTATACCACGAATGTTGGCTATTTCATTTCATCAATAACAAACTTTTTAAATTGTAGCTTGTGATCTGAAGCAACCTTTAACAGTTCTTTTTTCAACATATCATCTTCAAATGGTATATCTTTTACGGTTAACCAGTTTCTAATATCAGGTTTTCTCCAAGAGGTAGATGGAAGATTTTCTGTTAATCGCGAATGATAAGTGGCATTGTCCATAACGATTACAGCATTATTTGGAATTAATTCGTCCATTTGTGTAAAATACATCTGCAGTCATTTCTTCATGATAGTCTTTGGTTAATGTTGACTGAAACTCCAGTAAACCACAATCAACAAACCCTTGATTGCATCCAATATGCGTTGTTATTAGTCGGCGACCTTTACCGATAGGAGTTTTCAATCCAGTAGATATACCTTCTATGAAAGCTTGACGACTGGTTTGAATACTTTTGTCTTGTCATATTTTTTTCACTGAATGTCCTTTATTGAGCCATGTCTCATCAAGATAATATATTTATCTTCCCTTCTGTCTGTATTTTCGGATATCTCGTGAATACTGGCGTCTCCAACATATTATTTCTTCGTTGTCGATTAGCACTGATTTGCGACTTTGCTTCTCCCAAGTAAAATTCAATTTGTGTAATATTTTCCACAAAGTTTTTCGCCCTATGTCAGGCAAATTCTCGTCCTCCTTCACCATTCTTAGAATTCTGTCAAGGGTTGTGATCTCTTTTTTAAAATATAATTCATGTAGTTTTCGTCTTATTGTATTTTGCATATGTTCATCAAGGTCAAATGGTTTTCTACCAGTTGACTTTTTAGGTGGAGATATATTTCCATGTTTCCTCTCTCTTAGAAGCCTGTAAATAGTAGATTCACTAACTCCTGTCATATTGGAACATGTCAAAACTATATTTCTAACAGTAGCGGTCGGCATTTGATGTATTCGTCCAACAGCATCATGCACATTTAACACTACAGTCTTCGTTTGTAAGCTAATCACGCTCTTACACTTTACTGGGGTAAAACTTGAAGACATTTTTCACAACACAGTTAACACTTATGGAACATAAGCGACTCTAAGCAAAACAAATTATACAAATTTGGGCGAGACCAAGTTTCACCGTATATACCTGCAAAATTTCTAAGTAGTCATTGGGACAAACCCTAGTAGGACCCTATTGTAATGTTTCTTGGAAATGTTATTATCAACATTTCGAAAATCAGAAAGTAATTTTCTGGAGAATGAATTGATAAATGGTTTGTTAATATGTCTCCCAAGAATTGACCTGCTTCAAATTCTCAACATAATTAATGAAATATTCAGTCAGAATAGTTGCGTTACAAGATTATTTCAAAAATAATTTATTGTTTTAACTGTATGTACTCCACAAATGTATGAAGGTCAGTTAGTTGTTTTAACTAACCGAATTTACATTTTTATTACCTTTATATATCAGATCGGGTATAAAATTAAATAGTAAATAAATTCCTTAGATGAACTGTGACGCTTATTATGCTTTACTACCTGACTAGCATCTGTGACCTTTTCGCGTGCTGTCAGTCAATAATAAACAGACTATAATATTTATATGGGTGTTTTAAAAAGATATTGGCAAAAAAGACCTCATCTTTAACACTCTGCAAAACAGTAAATCAAAATAAATTATTAGGTATTTGTATTCAATTATCATTCACATATCATTGGCTGTGCTCAGTATTAATTACTTTTTTATCTGTGGCTTCTTAAATACAGGGTGACACAAAACGCAAATCAAGCAATATCTTAAAATTTTTAAATGAATCACCCTTTAAGTATTTTTACAATTTGTTAGTACAATTAATAATCTTTCAAACGATGTAGTACATTGAGGGTATAAGTTAATGGAAAACCGTAAATATTTAATGATAATGGTCAAAAACAAGTATTTTACGTACACAAATTAAATGGTATTGAATGTTCACATGCAACGTCATGTAAATTTTAACATTTCTAAAGCATAAATTTTAATCGTAATTTTAGATGCATCTACAAAATCTAATCAATGATATAAAATGTTTGTTAATACCGTAGGTACCTGGAATTACCAAAAATTTTATATTTATGCATGTTTCACTTTCAAGAATTGTTATTATAGGCTTGTTTGAGAAAGGGCGAAACTTAATCAAGCCATATTTTTGATTATATCAAGTGGGCTGCTGTCAAAATAGTATCTACTAATAAATGTCAAAGAAATATTGCTGTATTCTTCGTTTGTGTTGTTAGGTTTAAATAATAGATAACTATAATGAATTTTCCGCAGAAAGACATGATCAATATGATTCACGTGTTAGGAGAATGTTCAAAAAATTGTTTACTCGCTTCAAGAGTATATCGTGAAAGATATCCCAATCGAAGACATCCAAACGAAAGAGCTTTCTTAAGACTTGAGGAAAGATTCGACACATCAGGTAATGTTTCCTATCAACCTCATGCTCTTCCAAAACGTGTTTTCAATGAGGACAACGAATTTTTAGTAATGACAAATTTGGTTGAGAATCCTAATACAAGTACAGTATCCGCCAAAATAGACATACCGAAAATAAAAATAAAAATTAATTTTTAATTTCTGTAATGGAAGTGTTCAAAATGTTCACCATTTCGACGCACACAAGCTTCATATCGATTTTGTAAGTCAATAAACATATTTATAAAAAGTGGTTGATGTAACAGCCGAAAAATATTTTGTATTCTTTCCCGTAGTTCGGCAATATTCACCGGCGGATTTTCCGAGTGAAATATTTTGTCCTTCATTATGCCCCAAATGTATGCGTCAGGTGGCGTGAGATCAGGTGAATGAGAAGGATATTCGAAGTCTGTTCCCCGAGAAATTATTCTATTATCGAAATGCTGACGGAGTAAGTCTAAGGTGCGCACAGCTGTATGGCTCGTTGCACCATCTTGTTGGAACCATTGTGTGCGAAACTGTAGATTTCGTGCACGGCGAAAGTTATTTAGATCTCTCACAAAAGGTATAATAATGTTCTCTCTATAACGCTCTTGGTTGACAGTAAGTGGATTCTGATTATCATCTTCAACGAAATAAGGACCAATCATTCCATGACCAGATACCGCGCACCAAACGGTAACTCGAAGACTGTGGAGTGGTTTCTCTACAATGACATCAGGACGTTCAAATCCAAGGAATCTGGTTGTTTGTCGATTAATATAGCCGCTAAGGTGAACGTGACTCTCGTCTGAAAACCATATGTTTTTCAAAAATTCGGGATCTTCGTAAATTAAACTCAACATGCGACCACAGTAAATTTCTCTTGCACGTTTGTCCGCTGCATTTAGTCGTTGTCCAACTTGAATACGGTATGGATAACCACCAATTGATTTGAACATGCGACGTAAAGACGTTTCACTAATGTTGAGTTTACATGCAGTTCTTACAAGACTTCTTTGAGGTGATTGCACAACTTGGTTAAAAACAAGTCCTTCATTTTCGTTAGTGCATACTGTTTTTCGACGACCTGAAGAACCTTTACGTTGACACAATACACTACCAGTGTGACGAAATTTTTCAACAACAGTTAACATCACACTTTTACTAGGAGCTGATTTATTAAATTATTGTTGATATTTTATTGACACCTGTTCTAAGCTTGGACCATCATTACGACCTTTTCCGTATGAACGAAAATAATGCTCTACCAAAAAAAACCTTTTCTTCCGTTGTTAGAACCATTTTTAAATCAAATTTAACTGCAGCGTACTATTAATATATCAACTAATCACAATTAAGTCAAATATGGCAAATCCATATTACATAAACAACTCCACAGCACTCTGTTTCGGTACTGTTTATTTTGGCGGATACCGTACTAGAAAACTTAGTACTGAATTAGACATTAGTAGACGAACAATAGGAAGAATAATAAAAAAGAATAAATTTCACCCGTACAAGATACAGATGCACCAAGAGCTTTTAGAGAGAGATTTTCCAATAAGAATAAATATTTGCGAGTGGTTCAGTGGATTAGTTAATCGATATCCAGATTTTTTTAAAAATGTTTTATTTAGTGACGAGGTCTAGTCAAGTTTTTGTTCTTCAGTTCGAGATCAGCCAAGGGATTCCGAATGCGACCTCTTTAGTGAAGGTCCAGGTGATTTACATGAGCCAGACCCCACCGAACTGAGTGGTAGCGAATGTGAGGTAGCGGACCATATTCATACTGAAGTCTACATAGCAAACACTACTGATGTTTCACCTCAAACAGATCTGCCAGATACCACGGCAACACAAAACATAGAAGTTCCTTTCCTTGAAGCGATAAGTCCAATACCTTCACCTGACAATCCACGTAGAGCGGACGTACAAACATTCCCAAAAACTTCTTGAAAACGTAAAAAGAATCCTGAGGTATGGAAGAAAAATAAGGCCGCTGTTGCTAGAGAGAAGGGTGAAAATTACGTTTCTTATTAAGGAAACGATATTCAGGGAAAATATATTGCTACCGAAACCTTATGTCACCCCACATGTCGTCTAAAATGTTAAAATAAGTTTGACATTACGCAAAGAAAGACAATATTGAATACTTTTTATCAGCTTGACGTTAATACGAAAAATCCACATTTATTTACAAATATTGACAAGAGTTCTTTAGAGAGAGTGTGAAAAAGAGCAATTAAGCTAAATCGGCAACATACAAGTAATATGTGAAACTATGTAATGACAGAATACCCGTTTGTTAGAAGGATTTCTGCTCCTTATGCCAAATAGCAAGAAAAGAAGTTGCACTAATTTAATCGAAACTAAAGATTGGGTAAGCTGCACCTCCGCCTGATAAACCAAAATCACTGAAGATGTTAAGGATAATATAAAAAGTCACATATCCAGATTTCCTACCGACGAGTCGCATTATTCACATTACAGTATCAACAAAAAGTATCTATCCCCACTTCTGTCAATATCAAAAATGTACAAGCCGTACTTGGAAGACTGTAGAGCAAATACATTTCCTCAGAGGTATTTGATAAAAGAAGGTATATAGCGTCAAATATTTTTTAGAGAATTTAACCTCTCATTTGGTAATCTAAAGAGTGATACATGCAGCACGTGCGATCGAGGCAGTAACACCAAGGAGCAAGAAGAAAATTACCGTGAAGCATCTGAAGCAATGAGAGTTGATAGACAGACAGCAGAGTCAAATAACAAGGTATCGAACTTAACAGTAACAACAAACGATGCCGTTACCGCGACTGAGCACATCAAAGGCATATTTTATTTACGTCAAGCATGGTTTGATAATTTGGACATTGATGTAACCACTAAAGAATACTGGAAAGTAATATTCTGTACTTGAACAGAACATCAAGCTAACCGAGACAGAGAAGAGGGTCAAAAGACTAGAGGAGCAGAAGGCCGGCAGAGGGACGGATCAAGGAATTAGAGAGGTTGAGGAGAGGGGAAAAGGCGGACGACAGAGAGGATAGAGGGCCAACACGATGGGAGGAGGGAAGGGTGGAAGGAGGTTAGAGATAGGAACTGGGATGGTAAACAGGGGAGGGAATAGAGATAAAATTGGGAAATCTAATGATAGGAGATAAGAAGGTTAAAGTGGTATGGGATACCAAGAAAGACTGTGGAATGGATAAGGGAATTCAGAGGTTGTTTGGGGATAGATACCCGATGTTAGGAGAAAAAGGAGAGGACATGGAGTGGGTAAAAGAGATACGCACTACGGAAAGGAAAGGGGTAAGGGTGAATGCAGAGCAGTTGATCTGTCGGATGGAGTGAGATTGTAGGGAAGAGAGAAAGGTGTTCGAATTGATGAGTCGACTGTTTGGGGAAGTGGGGAGCGCCATCAGCGTAGGGCTCCACAGACTCGAACATATGGGGGTAGAGGTGCTGAGGAGGATTATGGCGTGGGTGAGAGGAGATGGGACGAAGAAGGTAAGAATTTATACAGATAGAGAAAAGGAAAGGGAGGAATCGTAGGAGATACAGTTATAGGACCATACTTTTTTGAAGGTATCCTCACTGGAGAAAGGTATTACAATTTTCTAAAAAAAAACATTTGGGAGAATTGTTGGAGGAAGTTGATTTAAACACAAGAGTTAACATGTGGTTCCAACAAGATGGAGCATCTGTACATTACGTTCGTTGTGTACGTCGGTGGTTAAACAGACATTTTACCGACAGGTGGATAGGACTTGGTGGACCAATTTCGTGGCCTACTCGATGTCCAGATCTCACACCGATCGATTTCTTCTTATGGGAATACATCAAGCAACTTGTGTATCAAACAGAACCTACTACCATAGAAGACACGAAAGAAAAAATTCGTAAAGCATTTTCCACAATAACTCCAGCTATGCTAGAAAGAGTATGATCCTCGTTTTTGAAAAGAATTGAGAAGTGTATGGAAGTTAATGGTCGCCATTTTGAACACTTAGCATAAACTATACTTTTTATAAAATGTCAATGTTTATTTATTATTGTTAGTTTTATAAAAATAGATAAAGTTGGAAAATAAAATACAAGCTTGCATTTTTCATAACAAAGATATACTGTTTGTGATGACTTAATTATTTCGTAGACTGCAAACTGCTTTTATATTTATTAGTACTATAATGACATTAGCTTACTTACAGTAAACAAAAATATTGCTTCCGACATAATTCCGATTAAGTCTTTCCTTCCTCTAATGGTAAGAGTAAAAGTAAAAGATATTTTAGATGCATCCAAATTAACGATTAAAATTCATGCCATAGAAATGTTAAAATTTACAAGACATTGCATGTAAAAATGTAATACAATTTAATTTGTGTACGTAAAATTCTTGTTTTTGACCATTATCATAACATATTTACGGTTTTCAAGTAACTTATACCCTAAATGTACTACATTGTTTGAAAGATTATTAATTGTACTAACAAATTGTAAAAAGACTTATAGGGTGATTAATTTAAAAATTTTGTTATATTGCTTGATTTGCGTTTAGTTTCACCCTGTATTAGAGAAGCCACAGATAAAAGAGTAATTAATACTGAGCACAGCCAATGATATGTGAATGATAATTGAATACAAAGACCTGTTAAGTTCTTTTGATTTACTGTTTTGCACAGTGTTAAATAAAGATGAGGTCTTTTTTGCCAATAATTGGCCATATAAATATTAGAATGCTATATTTTTGTAGCGCTCTCGGTGAGATATTTTCGATTACTGAACAAAATATAGTACGTTTCATCAAAAAAAAATGTATGTTTGTGCTGCTACGTGGTTTTGGAATATCCTGTAGAATCGAAAAAATTTTCAAAATGTGCCCTCAGTAACTGTATCAACTCACTCAAAACTTTAAAATTTTATCTCTTACCACAACGATGTAATCCTTCGATGTCAGAAGATTGCCCCACAATTTGTATATAATTTTTCGGTTCCTATTTCTTATTTTAATTTTCAGTAATTTTTTGTTTAATAATAATAATATATCTCGATTTTAACTACTTGTACACAGGTATTTTAACAAGCTTGATATAAAAAAACAGTACGAAAAAGATGGATGAATTGGCAGCATGCGCAAAAAAATTATGATGAAAAGGCCTATAAGACAACTACGCATAAATGGTAATGTCGATCATTAAAAACAGAGTCACGTTATAGATAACTATAGTAACAAGTCTACACGATGAATTTAACGAGCCTAATTACAATAAAACAAATATATTGACATATTTAAATATACACATTACGGAATCTCACACATTGATAATTTTTGAAAAAAGGTCATAAAAAACAGTTATTAATAAAGAACATAATATTAAAATTTACGATTCAAAAGAAGAATAATATAACCTTTTTATTCTGACATTTAAACCATCACTGTTGATTGTATTTTTTCATTTGTAAGGATCCCTGTGTGTTCTTCTTCTGTTCTTTATGTGAGAACATCTTAAAATCCTTTTTTAAATCGAGATAGAGTCGATTTCAGTACGCCGCGAACCGTGGGATACGTATTACGTGAGCAGTATAATCAAGGTTGTTTTTTGGTCCAGCAGATCACGATTATTTGTTGATTGCACGGTTGTAAGATATATACTTCTTAAAAGAAACGAAGTTTTTTAGAATCTTCTTTTTACTTATGTCACTAAATAGTTTGTCACTACATAAGGTGCAGTAACAAAAATAGCCGAGAATAATAAAAAAAAATTAGCTAAACAAATATAAATCTAACTTATTGTTAAAGTCCAAATGAGAGTTGAAAAATGCAAGCACGAATTTTTTACTTTTCCGCCCAACCTATCTAATATGCGAGAAAAGTATTGGTTTACCCCTAAAAAAGTTGGAAATTTTCATCTACAACAACACGAAAAAACGGTTTTTAGAAAAAAAATCCTGTGTGTATGTCGTCGTCGTCGTTGTTGTCGTCGTCGGCCACTTTTCGTTACATGTCTTGTTAACACGATACAGCTTCCGGAGTCCAACAAGTCACCAATTTTATAATTGCATATTGTTAAGGACATGTCACAGATGAACCCTATTGATTTTCAGCACACCAGAGCCAGTACAACGGGTGCTATGGTACTTGAAGTACGATATTTTTGACATTTTAGGAGAAATTTCAATTTGTTAGCACGATACAGCCTCCGGAGTATTACAAGTGACCAATTTTATGATTGGATATTATTCAGAGCGTCTCAAAGATGAGCCCTATTGATATTGAGCTCACTAACGCCAGTACAACGGGTGCTATGGTACTTGAAGTACCCAATTTTTGGAGAATTTTCAGTTTGTTAGCACGATACAACCTCCAAAGGGAAGAAAAGTGACCAATTTTATGATTGAATATTGTTTTAGATGTCTCACACATGTACTCTACTGATTTTCAGCTGACTAGAACGAGTACAGCGGGTCCTATAAATCCAGATATTATTCAGAGCGTGTCAAAGATGAACCTTATTGATATTTAGCTCACTAACGTCAGTACAACGGTGCTATTATACTTGAAGTATGACTTTTTTGTCATTTTTTGAGAAATTTCAGTTTATTAGCACGATACAGCCTCTGGAGTACAAGTCACAAATTTTATATTAGTGTTTTTAAATGAAACTCACGGTCTCTAGTTAATTCCACAATATAATACAAGTTATTGAAAATTCTAAAAAATTGACAATTGTTTCGATAAATCAATATCATCTTCAGAATGACAGAAGTTACATTTCATTTTATGAAATGACAGAAGTTACATTTCAAGTTATTGAAAATACAAAAAAATTGACAATTGTTTTGATAAATCAATATCATCGTCAGAATGACAGAAGTTACATTTCATTTTATAAAATGAAATGTAACTTCTGTCATTCTGACGATGATATTGATTTATCGAAACAATTGTCAATTTTTTAGAATTTTCAATAACTTGTATTATATTGTGGAATTAACTAGAGACCGTGAGTTTCATTTAAAAACACTAATATGAGCATATTCCACGAAGTAAGGGTCGAGACAGTCAATTTCACAAATTTTATAATTGAATATTATTCAGGACATCACACAGATGAACCCTATTGATATTCAGCTCACCGGGGCCAGTACAACAGGTGCTATGATAGTATGATAGTATGATAATATGATAGTATGATAGTGCTTGAAGTTTGACTTTTTTGTCATTTTTTGAGAAATATCAGTTTGTTAGCACGATACGGCCTCCGGAGTATATACAAGTGACCAATTTTATGATTGGATATTATTCAGAGCGTCTCAAACATAAACCCTGTTGATATTCAGCTTACTAACGCCTGTACAACGGGTGCTATGATACTTGAAGTATGACTTTTATGTTATTTTTTGAGAAATTCCAGTTTATTAGCACGATACAGCCTCTGGAGTTCAACAAGTCACAAATTTTATGATTGAATATTATACAAGACATCACACAGATGAACCCTATTGATATTCAGCTCACCAGAGCCAATACAACAGGTGCTTTGACACTTGAAGTATGACTTTTTTGTAATTTTTTGAGAAATTTCAGTTTGTTAGCACGATACAGCCTCCGGAGTATATACAAGTGACCAATTTTATGATTGGATATTATTCAGAGCGTCTCAAATATGAAACCTATAGATATTCAGCTTACTAACGCCAGTACAACGGGTGCTATGATACTACCAAATTCTTGTCATTTTTGGAGAATTTTCAGTTGATTAGCACGATACAACCTCCAGAGTGAATAAAAGTGACCAATTTTGAATATTGTTTAAGATGTCTCACATATGTACTGATTTTCAGCTGACTAGAACGAGTACAGCGGGACCTATAAATCCAGATATACTACATTTTTGGTTATTTCTGGAGAAATTTCGGTTTGTTAGCACGATACATCCCCCGAAGTGTATACAAGTGACAATTTTATTATAGAATATTGTTCAGGGCCACAGATGCGGAAAAGTTAGTTTTAATCTTTAAAACCGTTTATTTATGGATGAGTTATAGGATCATCACGAGCAGTTTCACCAGCTTGATGCTTAACAAATCGAAGTCTTGTTATGGCTTTAAACACAGGTTCAATTTCTAGTTTTTCAGCCAATTCCTTCATATTTAAAATTGCGCTTCTAAAGCCTGTATTTTTATATTCTTCCAAGAAAGTACAGCATTTTTTCAACATTTCTGTTGATTTACTAACGACATTAATTTGAAAAAGTTTGTCATACCAAAAAACTAATGAAACTAAGAAGCTGATATCTTTTAACTGTTCGGCTAGAGTAGTAGCCTCATGAGAGATTTAAACATAGCCAAAGTACACCTGTCTTTCGCCTTGGTACCAAAGCTAATGACCAGTACATGATCTTGTTCATACTTTGTGGTATGAATGAATAATTTCTTCCTATGTAGGTAACGCAAGAAACCTTTTGATCTGAGAATGTAAAATACTTTGGTCAAAGATAATCTTGGTCAACATTTAAATATTTCTAGTTGTTAAATACCCTGTTAAGCAGGCCTTGCCTCGTTCAATTGTTATTATTATCTACTATTATTAGTTACTATTTGCCATTCAGCTCTAAAAACATTGTAAGGGAATTTTGGGAAATAATGTTATAACCGGAGTCGTATTTTGTAACTTGAAGTTTTTCAATTATCTGTTACACTTATTTAAAAGTATTTCTATATGGTGGTAACTGAAAATCACTTAAGCATTTGTAATACCTTTTTAAGTAAGTAAATGCTTTATAGTTTTTTTATATCATCACACTGTTAGACAACTTGTAGTATTTTTGGCACCTGTTTGGTGAATAGAAGATTATAAGTGAGGTTGGACTTTTATTCTTCTTTTCCATTTGCTGATTTAGGTGGGAAATAGAGCGTTTTAGGCAAAAGAAATCAGCTGGCGCCTGGGTAATATAATAAGAGGTTTTGTAGGTAATCTAACGAATTATAGTTGATATCCCAGTAATTTTTGGGACCACGCCCGTCTCCTCTGAAGTTTAGCCGTTTAGATTGACAACTGGGACACTCTTACCATTATTCACTTATAACTCCCCCTTGGTAAGTATTACGGTTAAGGGGAAGTTATAAGTTAGCAATGGGTCACTAGTTCTTATATGATCAATTATTTTCCTATTTAGAATGAGTGGCCAAGTGGCTAGATCCGCAGTATTCAGGACAACAGTACTAACGTCATCTAGCATTTGTATTCGTTGTACATCACCAATGGAATCATCCTGAGCAGCAACTGTAATTGTAGCAAAACTTGCTCCCTAAACAAATACCCAAGTGAGAGCCATTTGATAATTAAACTTTATCACTTAACTATTATTACTTTTTGAATATATTTCCTGTTGAGTTACCATTTCGAAAGTGTTACTTATTTTATTATTGACCATTAAAGATCATTTTTCAACTTATATCCATAAAATCACAAAAAGTCCAAAACTAGCAAATGTGTTATCATAAGTTTTAAAACTGCTTCAGGCAGGGACGTATATAAGGGAGGGAGGTTTGGGGTTCAAACCCCTCCCCTCCATGGAAAATGGAATAAAATTGCTACAATAATTTTTTATTAGCATACTGCTGCAATATTTGAAGTACATTCAAGACGAAATACAATCATGATCATACAGCCTCCATCAATAGGCTTACAGAATGGAGAATTCTTGCAGGTATTGGAAGAAAGTTGATTCGATCTTAGTGAATCGTGGTTCCAGTGCAAAATAATATCCCTTAACGGCGGAAAATCGACTTCCAAACTAATTGCTTCCTCAGAATAGTCGGATTTCCAAATAATTTGTGCAAATTCTATCCCCTAATTAGGGTAAATGAGAATGAAACCAAGAAAATAACTCGCACAAAGCACCGAACCCTTTTCGTTCCTCAAACCATACCTTCCTTCTCGTCGTTTCCAACAAAAAGATGGCTTCAAAACCAATGATACAAACCATATCAAAAGTTTTTGAAATTCGAAATATCCAAAAGTCCGTTAATAAAAACTATTAAAATCTAGGCTTCAAATTATTCCAGTTGGTAAACATGTATTTCTCGAGCACAATGGACAAACAAACGAAGTAAGTCCAAATTTCCTACATTCTCCTTCCTTATTTTCGCTTTAATAAATAATTATCCATGTTGTGAAAAAGCAAGACCGTTCTTGTAGCGAAGCAATTTCGGCGAGTCGGAGATTAATACCAGCCTTGTAGAAGGGATACGAGTTTTACCGATCACCGAAGCATTTTTAGATTTATTAGCTATACAGAGTGTCCCAAAATATTAAATAGTCCACAACAGTCAACAAAAGAATGCTTATTAAGAAAAAAAATTAAGACGAACCACAATTACCTACAGGAAATGAATGTGCAATGTTATTTTTATTGTCCACTAGGATTTATTAAAATACCAATTCAAAATTTGTTTAATTATTCCTCAATTAAAGAATGTGTTTAAGAAATAATGTAAGTAAGAATTTTGTTCTAAATTCAGACCATAACAAGCAGAAGGGGGCAAAACGAAAAACGATGTATAAAAATACTTTTGGATGTAGCTAAGTCAAATAAAGAATTAAAAAAAACAATACTTTATTTCTTGAACTTGAAAGAATGCTTTAGGGTGTGACACTAGATTTTTTTGCCTTCGGCGGTGCCTTCAATAAAGCTTTCCCTTTCTAAACCTATCAGATAAAAATACCCAAGCTCCCCCCCCCATGTAAAAGATATAGCTACGTGACTGGCTTAAGGAACTGCTAATAGGAAAACAAAATGAAGATCTCGCACTAGCAACTGGATTCCAAAGCACCAGCAGTGTTCTAAGACATTTGTATAGCTTTTGCTAAAGTTAAGCATCAAGTACTGCTTCAACAAATATAAACTGTCCTTTCTGCAGCCTAATTCAACATATTAAAGTTATATATTCATAAAATGACAATCAGAATCAATCAATTATCTTTTCAATAATATTAGTTATAGTTCTATTTTTAAATTTCTAGTTGTTGCTATTTATTGACAATTACTCAATTTATATTGTTCAGTCGTAGGATTCCTTGACAACATGTATAAAAATAAATATTTCTGTGGACAAGTTATTAGCACTGATATCATGCTTTCAATTTATTTAAGTCGGTTAAAATTCCAAGGATGGTTTTAAATACTTATAATCAATATTCTAAAGCCGTTGTTCTTTTAACAAACAGATCACACATGAAATATTGATTATTCTTGTTACTTAACTCCAATTCTTGTTAAATACAGTTACAAGTACGTGGTCTAGCTTCTAGCCCACATTTTGTTGATTATTGTAGATTGATTTAAATAAAAAAATTATTTATTATTTATAAAAATTTAGGTGGAAATGTGAAATTATTGTTTTTTTTATAAAATGTTAGTATAAACAATGTTTACAGCTGTATATTCGTTGGTAGTGATACAAGAAAGGGTTACGTATAATTCCATGGGAAACGCCTCTATTTCCCTAAATCCTAAATATATCTTTCAAAGTAAACTGAAAAAAATGATCGTTTTTAATATAAAACTGACCTTCATAACATTTTTTTTGTTTTCTGCGTCTATTTTATTTTACACATTGAAGAATCTAACGAAGTCAAGAGTATAATTCTTTTATTCTATCCACTATTCATTCCATTCATTGTACTACCGAATTCCGAAAGTTTTTAAAAAGGCAAAAATTTACAACTGACCAAATAATGTTTGTTGATTATCTCGGTGATACCGTAAATTCTATTTAAATGTCCCACTTGAGAACGAGAATAAAGGTTAGGTAGGTCTATTGAAAATGTTACATTGACGTCTACAAATAGGGCAGAGACGCTCTTCTTGAATTTAATTGTTGAAATTTCGAAAATATGGTAAATTTAATTCGAATAAAATCGTGATTGTGATTTATCTCACAGCAGAAATTCCAGATATCACTTTAACTTCTTCGCAGATTCGAAAAGATAGTTCGGTGCATTTAAAGGTATCTAAAAACCTTTCGAAATACTATTGATATAGATTTCTTGTTCCTATTGGTGTTTTGCAATTCAATATCTTATGTCCAAATTCTTTGCTTTCTCTTTTTACGTTATGAAAAAAGTTTTTTGTGTGATTATTTGTGAATTTTTGTAAGCTGTATTTTCTTTTTTCCCTTTTGCGTACATTTTTTGCTTGATTTCTTATAGTATAATCGCAATCCGGACGGAATAATAAATCCAAATTTTATGGGACTTGCTCACCACAAATGGACCTAACAAAATATATAATTTTAACCTACCTGCTGTAATGAATGTTATGAAAACAAGAAATATATTTGTGCCGACGGGTATTGTAGAAAGATAACAATGATCGAGTCTTATCTTAATACTTTCTAAGGGTATAATAGCCGTAGGTTTAGGAACAGTATTAGGGGTTCATAGGTATATATTGTTAATATTTGTTGTATTGCTACATTTTTAAATTATGAAAATACGTAGATATCATATCAAATAAGTGTGGTTTATAATGTTGCAAATTATCTGGAATTAAAGTATTAATATTTTTACTGTAAATATTTAATTCTTTCAAGACCTTCCATAGTTTTCTACTTTCCCCATGACGTCCACGAAATTCCAAATAGGCTTTTTTTTCTCTGGGTATAGCTCCATTCGTATAATTTCTTAGCTCTTTGTAATAATTCCAATGGCTTAGCCTTAGACGTCGTCCCTTACCGGATGGACTTTTCAATCCTGTATATAATCCTTCCAAAAAAGCCTGTTGTGAAGATTGAACGTTAATACCCTGCCACATTTTACAGACTGTATTTCATTCACCCAGGTTTCAACCAAGTAAAACATTGGTTTGCCTTCTGCACGTAATTTAAAAATTCTTCTTAGATATGTCCGTCTCCAAGAAATAATTTCGTCAGTATCAATTAGAATCGCTTTTTAATCATGTTTTGCCCATTTAAATTTTAATTCCTGTAGCGTTTCCCGTACTTCGTTCGGCCCATTTTAGGGAAATATGGATCTTTATTCATTTCATCCGAAATTTTAGCTAGTGTTGGGATTTCTTTCCTAAAATAAAATTCGTGCACTTTTCTTCTTATTGCGTTTTTAATTTCTTCTGTGAATTCAATTTTCTTTTTACCGCATGCATTTTCCTATGCGGATTTAATAACTCCACTTTTCGCTTCACCTCTAATTTTGGGTATTGTTGATTTGCTCACGCCTGTCATATTACTTGAGTTTGCAACAATGTCATTAACTGAACCTGAAGGATTTTCATTTCTTAAGTAAGTATAAACATTGTTTATTATTACTTTCTCGTTCGCCGACAACGCCGACTTTTTCGTACGCTTTACAGGTGTAAACCCGGATCCATATTGCAAATTTTCTGTTATTGTCACTATCAACCGAAACTAATGCTCACAATAATAACTTTATATAAGTTATCAAGCGAGTAAGTTCTTTCTAAATTCACTAAATGAATAATTTCTGACAGTCAGACGGCAACTACCTTTGAAACAAAAATACACAAATTCCATAGTCAGGTAGGTAAATTATAATCCCACCCCGTCTGCCTGAGGTCATTAAGACTCGCAAAATAGTTCTTGAAAATTATTTCAACAATAATAATATGCAAGTGGTTTTATGGTCATAAAAAAATTATAACCGAATACACCAACATAATATAGGCATTCAATAATATTCGTACCCACCCCTGAAATGACCTGTTCCGACAGTTTTATTACTCCGCTCCGATTACGATTTTTCTATAGTCACATGTATTCCTATTCGTGTTTTAAATGAAACTCACGGTTTCTAGTTAATACCACAATACAATAAAAATTGTTGAAAACTCTAAAAAATTGACAATTGTTTCGATAAATCATTTTTTTAGAATTTTCAACAATTTTTATTATATTGTGGTATTAACTAGAAACCGTGAGTTTCATTTAAAACACTAATATGAGTAGATTCCACGAAGTAAGGGTCGAAACAGTTAATTTCAGATGTATTCCTGTTGTATTATTCGGTGTTTCTTTGTAAATATTTTCTCTTGGCTTTATTCCTTTTCTCTGTGAGTGTTTCATATTCTTGATCATACCATTTGGTTATGACGTTTCTATTTTGTCCTACTTGAAATATTTCTTCTGCACAGTTAAATGATTTTTCGATTGATTAGCAGTGTGAGTCTACATTTAAAGGCTCTTTGGTTTGTGTATTGTCCAGTTGTTCCCAAAGTTTCTTCCTGTATAATGACCTATTGCTTTCGTTACCAATTCTGTCTGTTGAGTATACTAATTGGCTGAATCTCTTTTTACATAATCCATTAGACGTCAAGGTGTGATAAAGTCTTAAATATAAAGTAATTTAATTCATAACTCCCTATCAAATGATACTAATTTTATCAAAATATAGCGGCCACAAAAGTTAAACTACTTTATATTATATAGTACTGGAGCAATCTTACTTAAAATTATCCGAATATTACTAATTTTCACATTTTGTGGTATTATCACTGTTTCCCTAAGTTGTACTTAATCATACAACAAAAACCGCTTTTCTTCATTTATTCGATTATCTTGATATTCGATTATCCGAATGTCTAACACCAATAATTAGTCTGCTTAACTGAATTTCTACTATATTTAAAATATAAAATTGATAGGCAAAAAAATTTTCGTGTCTGTCACATATCGCGAATATTTTGGCCATTATAAAACAGATGTTTGACCCCACGTATGCTTTTGCTTTGGTAGTAAAATTCGTACCACATGTTGTTGGTTAAAAGTAAATTGTAATAATTTCTCGCATATTATTCAATAAAATAAAATAAAATTAACAGCACGTACTTTTTAAACGGTTTTATTTAGCTCACCCCGTTTGTTTTATTTATTATTTATTCTTGGGTCAAATTTAGTAATTCAAATTTCACCCTCTTCCTGTCAACCGATTAATCTGAAATTTTGTATACACTTTGGATTTTGGTGACAATACAATTATGTTTATTCATTATCATTATAAATTCAAGATGGCCGCCGCTACAAAATGTCGGATAATTTATGTTTTATTAATCCCATCAATATGGGTATCAAATGAAAGGGCTCAACAAGCAGAATACAATATACTATAAAAAATTGAAATCCAAGATGGCGGCCGCTACAAAATGGCGGATAACGTAGGTTTTATCAATCCCATCAACATGGGTATCAAATGAAAGGGCTCAACAAGCAGAATACAATATACTATAAAAAATTTAAATCCAAGATGGCGGCCGCTACAAAATGGCGGATAACGTAGGTTTTATCAATCCCATCAACATGAGTATCAAATGAAAGGTCTCAACAAGTAGAATACAATTTACTATGCAAAATTGAAATCTAAGATGGCCGCCGCTACCAAATGGCTGATAACACTTTTTTATCAATCCCACCAATATGGGTATCAACAAATAAAAGGGCTTGACAAGAAGAATACAGTGCAATATACAACCTCAATATTTAAGATGGGCGCAGCCACTAAATGGGGTATAATAATAAGATTCAAATTTAGAAATTGAATCTGTAATTTAGGTATCTGATTAATCCAGCCCGAATCCACCACCCAAGTCAAGATTTTGTGTGGCGTTAGGGTGGCTAAAAATGATACGTCGTTAGCGGTACACCACCCAAGTTAAGGTGAAAGGTTAAAACGCGCCGAGAACTGTATGGCATTAGGGTGGATAAAAATGATATGTCGTTAGCGTTTTCCCCTCAAGACTCAGGCGCAAGATCTTTGCAGGGACTACGTATAGAGGAGTTGGACTGCAATGAACTAACGGGCAAGAAACCTTGCAATAATGAAGCACTAAATGAATTAAACAGAATGCGAAATAAAAACTAAAAACCAAAAAATAAAAATAGGTAAAAAAACTTTTTAAGTTAAACGGTTTTATGTTAAACATACATTGCAATGTTTAAGATAAATGTACTAAAAACCAAAAAATAATAAAATAGATACAGTCGTGGGAATTATAAACATATGCGTAGACTAGACTAAAATAAAACCGTGGGGCACGTCAATTGTCTACAAATTATCGACTTAATGTGCGATAGAAGAATCGTTTAATTCGTCGTTAGGCAGTTGGCCCGCAGACGGTGAGGAAATTACTTACTATTTTCTTGCTCATGGAAATTCCAATAGTTATACACTCCATGTAAATAAAAGAGATGTTTCAACTAGTTTATCGTTGGACATTCACACTGCTGGCTGGCGAGGAATCGTTTCACTGCTCGTAGTTTGTCTTTAATCGACAAAACATATGATAAAAGTACTACTCGCTCACCACTATGAAACCCTAAAACTCGCTTATAATCGAGCTTGCTAGCTTGTTTCCACATTCTAGCCCTACTTATCACACGTCCATCGTTGTCGGTTGAACAACTGCCTAATTATAGTGTAACATTACAAAACAAAAATTTTAATCAACTATTGTAGACAATTGACGTGCCCCACGGTTTTATTTTAGTCTAGTCTATGCATATGTTTATAATTCCCACGACTGTATCTATTTTATTATTTTTTGGTTTTTAGTACATTTATCTTAAACATTGCAATGTATGTTTAACATAAAACCGTTTAACTTAAAAAGTTTTTTAACCTATTTTTATTTTACTTTATCTTTGCTTCAAAGTACTGATACATTTTTCTTCTATAGGTACTTTTTGGAAAGAAATGATATTTCTTTTAATTATAGGTACTATCAATATACTTTTTACAATTCGTAATTGCATGGTTGAATTAAATGTTAGATAAAAACCATGGCGTGGTAAATCGGAGATGTAAAAGTATAAAAATTGAATTTTACCATGAACTCTTCAGCTTTATTTCTGTACAGTCATTATATAAAATGATGAAACTTTATCGACGCGTTTGTAGTAATAAGAAACATTATAAAAGGTGAATATCATCCATTGATTTAGAGTTTCATTCAGAAAAAAAAGAAACATTATATCAAAAGCTTTTTTGTTTGGGAGGCCATCATAATTTATAAATAAATTTATAGGAATAATTGCGTATATTTTCTATTAACAAATAAAACACTTTATTTTAGATACAACTACTTGACAGACTGTTTCACTGTTAACCACATACTTTTATTATCGATTATAGAAACCAAAACCTTCTTAGCAGAGAATTTGACTAAAAACTCATAGTCTGAATCTTACTCTTCTCCAGATCGTGTTGTATACTCGAAAGCAAGGAGTGTATTCTTCGTGTACAGACATGGAACAGATTTTGGAACATGAGCTTCATCGTCTTACATAATTAATGCAGATTTTACACAATAACTAACAACTTTTATTAGTTGCGAATCTTCAGTGTAACATTTTTTTCGTCTCGATTGAGAATAACGTGTAGGGCAGTGTTTTGGTGTGCCTTGAGAATTATTCCTTCCTTCAGAAATACTTGACAACAATTATTTGTTAATACATACTTGATACTGGAGCAGGCCGAAGGCGTGATATAAACTCATATAAGCTCAAAACAGACTTTTTGAGCTCAGTTAATTGACCCCCCCTCCATTTTCATTTTCAACATAAACATATATGGTCGTAATTCATTCCTAATGTTCTTTGCACCACATTCCACAAGAGACTACAGCTATTTGCTTATGGGGGGGGGGTAAATTATGGAGAGGGTAGAAAGTGTCATTGGACGTTCTGCAGTATATTGAACAAAATTTTGCTAATTTAATTGATTCGGAAAATTTTTCGATTGGATCACATAAAGCACAGGAAACATAAATTCCTTTTTTTGATGTATCGGTAAATATTAAGTGATAATTAGAGTATTCGTATTTTATATCGGATGTAAAAAGTAAGTTTCTGAAGAGTAGGTATAGAGAACAATCTCTCAAATAATATAATCTACCTTGAATTCAGTTATTATCGTTACGTTTGTTTGGTATAAGGGAATCACATCAATTTTATACATATGTTCTGTGAGTTCTAGACATTCTGCATATGATTCACAAATTAATAAAAGGATTTTTATTCCTCCAATATTCACAGGTTAAATCGTATACATATAGTTTGTGTATTTTATTAACTAAACTACTGTTTTTAGACATTATTTTCATCACGAACTTACTAAATAAAATTTCTCCCCTAAGGTTAATTGTCATCTCACAGCGTTCGACATATAAGTTAGAAATAGGCCCCCTATTACTAGTCTTAAACATTTATTTGTCACAATGTCTAACTTTATTAGATAGGTTGCAGCTGGTTGCGAATACATGATAGATCCGTAGTCAAATATGGATCTTATGTATGACCTGTATAGAACTAAAGACATTTCTGGATCTGCTCCCCAGTTGTAGGAACTTATAGCCTTTAAAATATTCAAGCCTTTTTCACATTTCTTGGATATTTTCTCTATATGTTCTTTCCAAAGAAGTTTCCGATCCATCGTCACACTTAAGTAAGTTACACTTTGACATGTAGTGAATGCAGTATTCTATAACATGATTTCATCTGGAATTGTTCTTTTTCTACTAAAAATATATACCTTGATTTTTTTCAAGGATATAATCAGTCCTTTTTGAAAACACCAATCTTTAAATGTTCCAAAAAAATTATTCAGGTAATTGCATCCATCCTCTATATCACAATTGTCAACATAAGCACAGATATCATCAGCAAACTCCAACACTGTGACTTGATTACACCGGTTCACCAAAATTTCCAAATCATGGGTATGCCCTGGGGTATGCCAAGGGAGGCTGTTCTGGGTCCTGTAATCTCTTGATCTATTTTGATAAATACAGTTCTATTAATATACAGTTTGATAATTCTCCTAGAAAATGTGTGGCTGAATCCGTTTTGTATCTTTTGCTGGTATAAAATTTGTAGGTTAATATTATCATAAGCTCCTTCAATATTTACAAAAACAGTAATAACTGACATGTTTTTAGAAAATGATAGATTTGCATCTATTACAAGATGAGATATATTTTCTATTGTGGAGTGGGATTTTGTAAAGCCAAACTGATGTTTTGGTAACTTCTTGTTTGTTTCAAGCCACTGTTCCATTCTTGTCCTAACCATTAATTCAAATGTTTTCAGTATACTGGAAGCTAATAATATTCCCATATATGATTCTGCTACTTCTGGATTTTTGTGCGTTTTTAGGATAGGAATAACGATGCATTTCCTCCAATTTTCTGGATAGGATCCCATTTTTCATATATCATTTATTATTTCCAAAAAAATAATTTTACATAATATAGGAAGGTTAGATATAGCATTATACAATGGATATTATCTACTCCAGGAGCTGTGTTTTTGTGTGATCTGAGACTGTCTCTAAGTTCGTTTATAGAAAATTTTCTTCATAATTGATCTCCTGTATCATCGACAATATCTTCCTTTACTTGTAGTGCTACCATGCTATCCATATCTTCTTCTGCCCACTGTGGTGTTATCTTATTTATAAAATCGGTTCACCATTTTCCGGGGCTTAGTCTATTTATTGGTTCGATATATGTATTTTTAAGTTTTCTTCTGTCCAGATTTCTTTAATATGCGAATTTTTATTTAATTTAGCGCAAAATAATCTCCAATATACCCTCTTGCATTTTTTTTATAAATTTTTTCGTTATAGCCATCATTTTTTTAATTAAATGTAATTTTTCAAATTTGACATTTGTGTAAATCGCAAAAGGGCTTCTTTTTGATTTTTTATCGAAATATCACATTCTTGATTCCATTAATGTTTAATAAACTTTGGGTTGACCACTTTTTTCTTTTTGGATACGGAATATTCTGCTACTTGGCTTAGTTCATTTCTAAATTTATTGTAACATGTAATATTTTTCTAGAGGTGCCATATTCCATACGTTCTGAGAAAAGTGGCCAATTGGCTTTGTTGCTGTTCCATCTTTTTGAATCTGTAATTTTATTAGGTAGTCCCAACTGTACTTCTATAAGTATATGGAAGTGGTCTGAACCTAATGTCATTTGTTGCGCATGCCAATTGCATAACGTAGCTATATCTAGATCAACAGCCGATTTATTTATTTTGTTAGGTTGTTAAGAAATACTAAATTTGCATTTTCTATTGCTGCAAGAAGGTTTACTCCTGCTATATCAGTGATATCACACCCCACCCATTATCGTGACAATTTAAGTCACCTGCTACTACAAATGGTTTTTCCAAACTATCAAAAAATCGTGTCCATTCTCTCTCCGATATATTCAATCTCGGTTTTGCATATAATGAATAAAAGTTTATTTTCATTGATCTATTTATTTTAACACTTAAGGACGTATACATCACCTCTCTTGAATTATAAGGTGGTTTAGTCTTATAAAATGGAAAGCTTTTCTTAAGAAGTATACCTACCCCTCCATATCCGTCTTCTCTATCTAGCCTAAATACATGGTACCCACTAAAAGATATTTTTTTATTTGTCTTTAACCAGGTTTCACTGACTAAGCTCATATGAATATGAAATTAACTGTCTCGATCCTTTCAACGTTTCTAGCTGATTCCACAATATAATGAAAAAAAGATCAGTATAACTGTGCAATGATATAGAAAACCAGGAAAACTATATCTGCTGATCTTTACAATTATCAATTAAGAAACCTATACTACAGAATGAATTGTGACGATGATTGGATTTCATTGGAAAAGAGACTAAGTCGAAAGAGTCAATAGGTTGGTGATATAGTTCCTCTTTATCAAAATCACTGCCGATTAAAAAACGTAAGTACGATCATTTACAGCATTTGAAGGAAGTAATATCATCTTTTCATGACACACTACCATTTGAAGCTGATAGCAGAATAATTTCTTTATAAGGTTTTATATTTTCTGTGTTATTCTGTTGATTAGAATCATTTTATATTTCATTCCGCTTCTACTCTGCGGTAGTGCTTTTACATTTCACAGTTGCTTAATTATGATTAGAATGTACGCAGAATTCAGAACAAATAAAAACTACTAGTTTCTAAAGCATCTTGTTATTTTGGTCCAAAATCTTTTACGTCTAATTAAAAAGTATATTATTGTTATTTTTAGTAGAAATCAGTGTAAACAAGTCGTAATCGACTGTAATTATTGGTTAATTACATATCAGTTCACATAATTGGTGTATCACAGTTTATAAACGTTTTTCATCTCTCCTGCTAAATTAGTCAAAGCTTACTTAGGAGGTTTTGAAAGTAAGCCGACGAAATATGTTCATTATTTCTTAGTATAAAATTTCTAAAGGATTGTCCTATATAGACTGCGTTATTTTCTCTATATTATACTCCGTTTTTAAAAGGCATGGAGTAATAAATCACTCATTTTGACCGGAACCAAAGGCGTACCACATTTAGTCATTTAAAAAAAGTTAAGGCTTCTAAAATTATCTCATTTCCGAAAATAACCGTTTTGTAATATTATTTAAAATTAAATTTCAAATTATCAATAATATAATAAACTGTGGATTATATCACTGACATCAATTTTCCAGAAAATTTATTATTATGTATAAAAGGGCGTAGACGAGTCCCTCCACTAAGCTCCAGGTAGTTATAATCCTACATACAATAAATAATAAAATAAATGTTAATAACAATTTTATACAAATACAAATATATATATATATATATATATATATAAAAAAAATTTTTTTTTATATAACGACTGAAAAATGCTATATAGGTGGGGATAACGGGGATTTCAGTCCAAGGAATCAAGGCGAAGATCTTTTATTTACAAAATGCCGCCAAGCTTTCGTGTCCTTTTGACACTTCTTCAGGGCACTATAATACATATACAAATATAAATATGATTTAAAAATAGAGAAATAAATATAAGTACTTACATGTAAAATATTTTAAGTAAATTCAATATAAATAATCATTAAAAAATTTGTAAATGTAAAAATAAATATAATTATAATATACTTGATGTCATATTTCACATAAGACAAATCGATACATAATTTGTTTGTTCGTTACTTAGTTATTTTAATTTTTTTAGGTTACTTTATAATTATTTAATGAAGTTTGAATTTGAGGTTAGATTATAACCTTATAAAATGACTTTGACAGATAATTTGTTTTTGACGTTAATAGAAAAGGAAATAAGGTTAGATTATAACCTGTGAAAATGACTTTGACAAATAATTTCTTATATTTTGACTTTAATAGAAGTGAATTTAATTTTTATGAAATAATCATATAAATAATGAAAAATTATCTATTCTGTTCAATATTCAAAAGGTAGCTATAAATATTACTAAGATTTTCAATGTCACTTTTCTTATTCATACTATTATTTGCCTTGTTGATTTCAACCATTTCAAGAAAATATCTTTTAGACATATTTTGTTCAGTATGTAGAACTTTAGCTTCATTAAATAACATTTTATGGCCTGTTTCGATGGAATGCTGTGTTAATGCACATGATTTTTTGTTAAGTTTTATATCACTTTTATGAGATGTGATGCGATTAGTCAAATTTCTAGAGCTGGTACCGATGTAGTTAAGATCACAGTTATTGCATTTTATTTCATAGACTACATTTGATTTTTTTAAGTCAGGTGTAGAATCTTTCAATTTACTATTTAAATTTCCAATCGTTTTTATATTTTTCTGTGTTATCTTTATATTAGTTTCATTTTTGAAAAGTTTTATTATGGTCTTTGATAAATTTTCAATATTTGGAATTGATAGGTAATTAATATTTTCTACATTTGTATTCCTATCTGTTTCATTGCTAGAGATATTATCATGAATAGTTCTATCAGAAATATTGTTGAAAAGAATTCTATTTAGAAGTGATTTAGGATAAGAATTTTCTAATAAGATATCACGTAAAATTCTTAAATTTTTTTGTTTTAAAGAAGGGTGAACTAGTTTTTCAATTTTATTTTTTAAACAAATAATGAGATTAATTTTCATTTTCTTTGTATGAAAAGAATGATAGTTTATATACCTTCCTGAATTTGTTGGTTTTATATACCAATCGGTAATCAAAGTGTTATTGTTTTTACGGATTATTTTAGTGTCTAAAAATGGAATGCTATTATTTTTTTTCAAATTCAACTGTAAATTGTAAATTTTCATTATAACTATTTACTTTTTCTAATATTTCATCTGATTTATTAACTGGTATAGCACAAATTATGTCATCAACAAATTTTTTTAAAAATGGTATATTAAATGATAGTTTTGGGAGAATATCTTCAAGAAGATCATCCATTACATATTGTGCTATTATTGGAGAAATAGTAGCTCCCATTGGTGTGCCAAGAATTTGTTTATAGTAACATCCTTGAAATGAAAAATAACTTGAGTTAAATATAAAGTCGATTATTGATAAGAATTTATTTTGTGGAATGTTACAATAATCTTTAATTTTATTCCATCTCTTGATGATACTATTCGTTACTAATTTTATAGGAATATTACTGAATAAGGATACAACATCTAGACTGATTAATATGTAATCTGGTGGAAGTTGTTTTTCATTTATGAATGAAGAAAAATCAAATGAATCTTTGATATAAAAATTATTTTCAAAGTTATATGCGTTGGTTAGAATATCGGTTATCATTTTTGCTATTTTACTGTTTGGTGCATTAATTGAAGAAATAATAGGTCTGAGTTTCATTGTGGGTTTGTGAATTTTAGGTAGGCCATAATATTTAGGTGATACTGAACTGTATATCATATATTTTTTAGCTTCTTCTTTATTGATCATTTTTAATTTTTTTAAATCTGATATCAAATTATTAGCTTTTTGTTGTATAGTTACAGTAGGATCTCTATTAAGTTTGATATATGAGTTAGGGTCATTGAGAATATCATAAGATTTTTCAAGATATTCTTCTTTATTCATAATTACTGTGATATTACCTTTGTCTGATTTTGTTAGAATAAGATTTGGATTGTTTTTAAAAAAAGTTTTAGTTTTTTGGTATATAGAGTTCAAAAAATGATTATTGTTAAGAGGTTTTTGGAAAAAATTAGTAATCATGTTAGTTATTTTTGCTCGGAAAATATTTTTCTTTTCATGATTGAATCCAGTGATTAGGCATTCTATATCAGATAGTAATTTAGCAATTGATATGTCTTTTGTAGTTGGTGGTAAGCTGAATTTATAACCTAGGGCAAGGAAATGTTTAATGTCTTCTGGTATATCAATATTAGTGAGATTTTTTAACCAGTTTTCATTTATTTTGATTTCTTCATATGAACATAGTTTTAATCGTTTTATTTTGTTAATATTTTTTATTTTGATTTCATTGAAAATCTTATTGTAATAAGTTTTTTGTCTTTTTGTATATTCTAGCCAAATATTTTCTGATATGGTTTGTTCGAGAGAATTTGTTAATTTCAAAAAATAAGTTTCTAAATTTTTTAAGTCATTGTGAGTAATTTTAATTTCTAAATTCAGAATTTTCTTAGTTAATTTTTCATTAAATGTGTGAATTTCTTGAGTATTATTATTGTTATTTGATTCGATTAGAATGTTCAAATTTTTTGTATTGTTTGTTATATGTGAAGGTATGATACCATTTCGTCTACATTCTAGTAGAAAGATTCTTCTGTTCCGGTATGTAGCTAATTTTTTGTTGATGTTACTCCATTCTTTGATTTTTTTGGTACAATCTTGACCATATATGGATCGAATGTCTTCATAGAACCCCATTGTGTAATGAAAAAATTTTTTTTATATAACGACTGAAAAATGCTATATAGGTGGGGATAACGGGGATTTCAGTCCAAGGAATCAAGGCGAAGATCTTTTATTTACAAAATGCCGCCAAGCAAATAATAGTATGAATAAGAAAAGTGACATTGAAAATCTTAGTAATATTTATAGCTACCTTTTGAATATTGAACAGAATAGATAATTTTTCATTATTTATATGATTATTTCATAAAAATTAAATTCACTTCTATTAAAGTCAAAATATAAAAAATTATTTGTCAAAGTCATTTTCACAGGTTATAATCTAACCTTATTTCCTTTTCTATTAACGTCAAAAACAAATTATCTGTCAAAGTCATTTTATAAGGTTATAATCTAACCTCAAATTCAAACTTCATTAAATAATTATAAAGTAACCTAAAAAAATTAAAATAACTAAGTAACGAACAAACAAATTATGTATCGATTTGTCTTATGTGAAATATGACATCAAGTATATTATAATTATATTTATTTTTACATTTACAAATTTTTTAATGATTATTTATATTGAATTTACTTAAAATATTTTACATGTAAGTACTTATATTTATTTCTCTATTTTTAAATCATATTTATATTTGTATATGTATTATAGTGCCCTGAAGAAGTGTCAAAAGGACACGAAAGCTTGGCGGCATTTTGTAAATAAAAGATCTTCGCCTTGATTCCTTGGACTGAAATCCCCGTTATCCCCACCTATATATATATATATATATATATATATATATATATATCCAAACGATTATTTCACCCAATTAGCAGGTAATTGAAGAAACTTGACAAACAGGTAGCTCAAAAATGGTTTTATTATTGTGAAATATAGTCTTTTCAGTTCTAAGAAAATGCCCCCATAATACAATGTACTTACTAGAACTTTTCAACTATGAAAGTAGCGGAAAGGTTGAATATTTTCAATTTACAGTTCATCTGTTCTGGAGAAACTGCTGTGTTGATTGATTTCCCCATTATTACTGTTATTTGTTATTATTTTTTACCGTTATTGTTAACTGGTGTTTATTTTTGTTCATCTATACAAGTTCTCTTCTCATCACACGAGACCAAACACCTAACTACACCTTCCAAATATATAGTGTTCCAACCAAATTCGACCAGATATGGAGGATTTATCACCATCTAAGCGACCTAAAGTTGGCCCATTGTCGCTGAACGAAAAATATCTGATATTAAATTGCTATTTCTCGTTGATGAACGAAGAAATTAGGAGAAAAATCATGAATTTGACAGGAAGTGTTGATGAAACTGTGGAGATTACTGCAACAATGATGGGTGTTTCAAAAACAACAATTTATAATTTAATGAAGGAGATAAAAATGGAAACATCACAGCCCCAGCAAAGTCCCCAGGCCGACCCAAACTTGAAATGGATGACGACTTGAAGAATGGAATAAGGCGTAAGGTGCATGCTTTTTTCTTTAAAAAAAAGATCCCAATCTCTCCAAAAATTATGGCTTCGGTTCAAGAAGATTCAGATTTTCCGAAAATGTCTCGAAGTACACTATGGAAAATTTTGAAGGAACTTGGATTTGAATATAAAAAAAATTATCGGAACGCAATGTTGATTGATAGAGACGACATTGTCATTTGGAGGAGGAGTTATTTGCGCAATATTCGGAAATCAAGACTAGATCAAAAACGAATTTATTATTTGGATGAGACTTGGTTAAATGAAGGTCATACTGTTTCAATGTTTTGGCAAGACACGAATGTCAAAAGTCGGAGGCAGGCAGCTCTTGAAGGGCGGTCAACAGGCCTCAATCCACCAGCAGGAAAAGGACGTCGACTCATCATTACTCATATCGGAAGTGCCGAAGGTTTTGTTAAAGGTGGCATGTTGTGCTTTGAGTCGAAGCAAACCGGAGATTATCATGAAGATATGGATGCAGACGTTTTCGAAGAATATTTCTCACAAATGTTAGGTCTAATTCCAACGGGCTCAGTCATTGTTATGGATAACGCAAGTTATCACTCCAGGTTAGTTGAGAAATTACCTTCAACTGCATGGCGTAAACAAGATATTCACGATTGGCTAACCTCGAAAAATATTGAATGCCCAGATAACCCGCTGAAAAATGAGCTCTTGCAACTGGCCAATTCATATAAACACAAATATAGTAGATACGTTGTAGATCAAATGGCATCAGCGCGTGGTATAACGGTGCTGAGGCTTCCTCCTTATCACTGTCAACTCAATCCCATAGAAATAATATGGGCCAAAGTGAAAGGGGAAGTTTCAAGAAAGAATACGATATTCAAAATGAGTGACGTAAAAGTTTTATTCGAAGACGCGTTAGGTAACGTAACCAAAGAAAACTGGAAGAAATGTGTTGAACACGTGATACAAGAAAAACTAAATATGTGGGAAATGGATCATATAAGTGAACACATGATTGAACCATTTATAATCAATATTAATAATGGAAGCTCAACAGAATCGTCCGATTCTGATATATATACTAGTTTTTGTGTTAGTTATTACTATTATTTGTAAGACTTTTTTTTATGAATATTACAATAATTCGTACTTTATTCCTGCATTTTTCTTTTTTCCTCTCCTATTGTAAACGGTATATTAGTAGTAAAGTTGATACCTACTGCAAAAAAATTTGCGATTTTTTATATAATATTTTATGTTTATTGTTTATTCATAGGTACACAAAAAATGTGTTTTTATTGAATCGATATTGTGAACTCTTTTGAATAGTTTTCATAATTATAATTTCATAGTGCCCTCATATTCGTATACCAAGTTTGTTTTGTCCTGATTGCACGCCTCTGAGGATTAAATTGTTTATTTGTTCATTCAAATACAATAGAGCGACCCTTTCAATACAATAGGCGACCCAACCGAATACAGAGTTACGGGGTGTCTACCTGAAATTCGTAACAAATGAGAAATTTTAGTACAAAATTAGATAAACTTCGGAGATATTTTATTATACACCCTGTATCGGTTTTGCATACCCAATAAGCTTTTATTACTCCATGCCTTTTAAAAACGGACTATAGACAGCCTGAAATGCTGTTGGTTCAACATTTGCCAATGTTATAATAATTTGCTAATTACCATTGTTGATATTGCTAGATATTTCTTTCAAATATATAAAAATTGTTACACTAGGAATATAATCATTTTGCACGTTTTTCTATGTAAAATTTTTTTCATTCTCAAATTTCCATTGGTAATTTTGTACACCGAGCTTTTAGGATGTGAGTTTTCCATTCCATATTCAATTTATGTTCGGATATAACAGTTTTCGGACATGTAAGTATTGTTAGATGATATATAGAGCATTATTTGTATTAAAGAACATTTTCATTCACAATAAATAGGTTACAACTCAAGTAAGTGTCTCTCTTGTCAAAAACTTTTTTTCTGTTTTACTTTTGTCCTCGGTTGTGCTGTGCGATGTTGTCGGCTTGTAGCAAAAGCTTGTAAGGTCTCAACAAAATGGTTGTTTTCATGAGCACTTTTCACGGAAATAGTAATTTTTCTTGTTTTGAGATGTAACTGTGTGTATCTATACAACTTCCATCTTTTTCTGTAAACTACAGCATCTCTGGAAAAAAATTGGACTGTTTTGTATTAGATCCCAAAATAGCGACCAGCTTTTGACTAGAGACGGTAATTCTATATTCTATGTTGAGTTTATTGTTTTGACTAATTTTTAACAAATTGATGTTGATTTTCACCATAACTATAATAATTAACGTTGATAATAAAGTACGACAACAACAAAAATCTGTAGTGAAGGTGAACTATTTACTTTCAGAATAACTCAACATTTCTAGGATAATATAATAAAAATGCGATCTTATTTTCTGCGACGATAAAAAGGGAGAGATCTGAAATGTCAATTAGCTTGTGCCTTTTAAAAAAAATTAATAACCGGAAACGAGGAGTGTCTTAGAAATGGACGATTCGTTTTTATTGTATTGACCCGACAACCAGTCAATCCAGTTTAATAAAAATCAGGAAATGGAAGATAAAATGTTAAAATGAAGAAACTGAACGTTTTCGAAGAACTTATAGACATAAATCAAGTGGTTAACGGTTGAAATTGTAATAGGTAATGTAACAGTTGTTGTCAACAAATTGTCATCATCTAAGAACTACGAGGATTGTCAGAAAGTTAATATTTGTTTTTGTTAAATTATTATAGAAAAAGAAAACTGAATTGTTTCAGTTTTTGAAAAGTATATGGGAAAATATTCTCACCTCGACCTTTATTTATAGATGAAAAGATGATTAGAAGATAGATAAAAATGGTAATTAAGAGAGGAAAATATTGAATTGAAAAATATAAGTTATTGGGCATGTTGGAAATGGGGATTTATAGTTGGGAGGTTTACTTAAAATTGTTTTATTATACTAAGAGGAAAACTTAAACATATCCGAAAAACCAAAGCAGAGAGGGAAAAAGAAACAGCTTCGAAACAAGCTTGAAACTTTATTTAGTTATGTTAATAAATGTTAATTTTGTAGTATGTTGTCAATAATTTGACATCAGTTCATTTTTCATATTTTTTTTTCAACTATAATTTGAAACCAAGAACATTATGGAACAACTGATTCCACCAATGAATTTAAACCAGAGGGCTTTAAAAAAATAGAATTATTTTTTGTCTTCTCCTGCCACGTTTCTTTTGATATAAATCCAGTATCTTTTGGTATTGTAATGTTTTACTTATTTATTTAAACGTTTTTTATTACGGGTGGGATAAACTTTAAACACACGGTATGGCTACTTACTAATTTATTTAAACACTAACTACTCACAAACACTTAATTTATATATACTTAACTAATCACTTAAATTTAATTTATATGCACACAAACTTAATTATTAATTTATATCAACACTTTACTGCTCGCTATTTCGGTGTATTCTTGTTTATTTCTCGAGATCACTTTATCAACTACATAATTAACTCTTCCTGGTCGGTCCCTTATATATTAGTGCCTTTTTCACTAGATAATTCTAGATTGCGCCTTACTCCGAAACAATTGGCTTTCTGTCATTTTCTAGATAAGACTGGTCACAAAAACAATGTCTAGATAAGGTAGTCACAATCGTAAACAATTCTAATAATCCCTGCGCGTCCGCCATAATTTTAACTTTCATACCTGGCTTAGACAGAGTCAGATTTAGGGACTATACCAGTGTGCTGTTTCGAAACATTACCCCCTCCTTAAATTAAAGTTCCTCCTGGAACAGCCGAGACTGGATGTTTGAATTGGCAACTGGCCCGATTTCTACACTTTCCGATCTTATGGAAATAGCAGGGAACCGTCTTCATCGGATACTGATAACGGGGGTTGTAGCTACAAATTAATATCTGGACACCGGTATCTTGAAAGATAATCTCTACGATGTTCCTAATGATTCGCCAATCCAACTGGTAACTCGCTATCTTAGGCAGTTTCTTCACGCTGGATTCCAACACATGGTCTCGTAGGTTTCGAAGTGCTTCCCACACATCGCGGTAGGTAGATCGATCTTGAAATTCATTTCTAGTTACCACGTAGAAGACGTACCGCGAATTATGTTTCACTTTCAGTGTCTAGCCAGGGGCTGGAATCTGGTATTCAAGTTTTTCTAATTGCCCGAACTTCATTCGAAAGACGGATGCCAACCCTCGTGCGTTCTTGAGACGGGCGAAGATGTTGTATGACAGTCAATAATCTTCCGGGAGAGTGAACAAATCTTGTCGTTGTTCTGAAGTAATTCCATATCTAGCTTTCCCGGTACCTCCATACGCGCCCATAAATTCATCGAAGGTAGGGTCAGATACATTTCGAATATGGTTTACTCCTTTCTCTAGGTCAAGGTCTCCTTCGAATGGCGCTAGTCGGTTTTGGTGAACTATTTTTGGTTTTCCGTTGGGTATCTTGCTTATGCGATATATAACATCATTGATCATTTTCTTGATTAAGTATGGACATTCCCAGGATTTTTGTAATTTTGGAGAAAAACCTTTTCTCCTCGTCGGGTTGTGTAACCATACTTTGTCCCTTTCTTTAAAACCTCCTTCTGTGGCCTGCGTGTCGTACCGACTTTTCATTCTGTCGCTGGCAACTTGAAGATTTGTTCGAACTAATTCATGAATATCGTCCAGCCTTCTTCTCAATTGGATCACGTAGTCCTCGCCTGCTAGATCTTCTCCAGGCCGACAGCCAAATTCAAGGTCACAATAAAGCCTCATTTCACGTCCAAACAGGATTTTCGCCGGTGTTTCACCCGCGGACTCATTGACGGCAGATCGATAAACCAATGCGAATAGGGAAAGATACTGGTCCCAATCTCTCTGATGGCTGGATACTACTTTGGACAGGTATTTTCCAATAGCCCTGTTCATTCTCTCGACCATTCCATCTGACTGTGGATGTAATGCTGTTGTCCTGGTCTTCTTCATTCCCAGCTTCTAGCAAATCTCATGGAATAGATGACTTTCGAAACTTCTTCCCTGGTCGCTGTGGACTTCCAAGTGCACTCCATATCGGCTGATAAATTCTTTCACCAATACATCCGCAACAGTTGTGGCCTATTGGTTCGGGATAGCGTAAATTTCCACCCACTTTGTGGAATAATCCATTACAACCAGTATGTATTTGCTACCGTTTTCTGTCGTCGCAAATGGTCCAGCGATATCTAAAGCAATCCTTTCGAAGGGGCTTCCAACATTGTACTGTTTCATGGGTGCCTCTCTCTTGCGATGTGGTCCATTACTCGTAGCACAAGTCGTACATTTCTTACACCAGTCCTTAACATCATCGGAGCTGTTCATCCAATAAAACCTTTCACGGACTCGCTTAAAGGTTTTTCTAATTGACGATCCGGTCAAGTCTGTCATCGTCACCTTCTTCCTGTATGGTCCTACCTTTGTTATATCCCGAAGCCTTCGTTGCTGCTTCATATTCAAGAGCAGCTGTCAATGCGTCGACTAATGTTTTCGGACGTCCTCTGCATATCGGGGTCACGTAAGCCATCAATAAAGGCCTGGATGCGCAGACATTCCATCATGTTCTCTGGTGCTGACGGGTAAGCAAATCGAACTAGTCGGGCAATATCCATTTCATACTCTTGAAGGGATTCGTCACGTTTCCGCCATCGGTTCTTCAGCTGGAATCTGTACAAATGTTCCAAATGTTCGTGACCATATCGCATGTCCAACCTCTTCTTCAGCTGCTCGAAATCATCCGTTTCTTCCAGCGGTATCGTCTGATGTACATCTAAGGCATCTCCCCGAAGCACTATAGTTAGTTTCACTGCTTTCTTCTTATCGGACCAATTATTCACATTAGCGGCAACATCAAACTGTTTCACATAATTGGTGCAAGACATTTTTTAATCGTACGTTGGGGCCTTGACTCGGGTAAAACTGCCAATGTCCTCTAACTTAGGGTGTGTTTCTGTCTTGCAAGGTTTCGTTTGCTCGGTCTTCTTTTCTTCCGCTGGCGTGTCTCGAGTTCTTATATCTGTCATCTTTTTTCTAGCTCCTTGAGTTTCTCGTCCATCGTTGTGATCTTATTCTCAATCTTCTCGTCCATCGTTGACATTTTATTCTCGATTTTCTCGTCCATCGTTGACATCTTATTCTCGGTTTCAGATTTTAGAGACGAAATTTCATTTTCAACGTCAGCGGCAATGTCGTTTTTCATTACTGTTTCGTAACAGTATAAATTCACTTTTTTTTACTATTTCAATCAAATTTGTCTTTTTTAATGAATTGAACATTTTCCATCGTATTCGCTCATATATTGTAAAATAATGTGATACTTGGTTAGGTACAGATATTATTTTTGTACAATCAACGAAACAATATATATCGCTCAACTTGCATTTATTTATAGTCAATTGGTAATTAGACGACATATATGACAAGGTAGCATGAACAATGTTCCATCAGTGAAATATTCAACTATTTAAAATATTAAAAGTGGTACAAAGCACAAAAATTAACATGTAAATAGCACACAAGAAATAGGTAACTGTTGAATTTTCATATTACGCATATTAAAAAATATATATAAGATAAGGAATTGTGGAACTTGTGCTGATTTTCTTTAAAAATTTTTATTTTTTACGACTACTAATAATTATTCGATAGTTTTTTAAATTAATTTGTTGAATGATGAAACTCTAGTTGAATGCATTCTTCGAATACGATTTTTATTACTACCACAGTCGTCAATAATCAATCAAAACAATTACATGACGCGATGTTCTAAATTTAGTTCAATTACGTATGGTACAAAACGTTTTTTATTTATTTTTGATAATACAAAACTGATTTAAACTGTCTTTTATCTAGGTTCATATAAAATAACTAATTGATTTGGAAAATCTACTGTAAATTACAATTTTATCCATTGGTGAATATGAGAGTTTCTTATTGGTTCCCAGGTGTGTATAAAATTGACAGATGTTTTATCCATCGCGAGTTGAACCAATCAAAATAAGACCACATCGGGATTTTTATTTTTCACCATTGTTAGGTTGGCAACTGTTTTCAATAACCAATTAATAACATAACCAAACAAAACAACACAATTTTGAACGAAACTAATAAGCCATGTACATATATTTTTTTAATTTTAGCTTAACGTGCCTCGATAGCGCTGGTCATTGGCACAGAAAAATAATTACAAATATTAACATGAAATTACATAACAACTATTACTATCTTTAAATTAGATTTTATGGTAGAGATGTGCAGCTTTCAGAAACTGTAAGACTTTCTTGATCTCGGTGGGACAGTGGAACATTTCCTTGAGGTTAGGCCTTAGGTAGCGGAAAATTGTTTGTAGTCAGTAAGTATGTGCTTAACGGCCAGTATAGCATTACAGCTATGGCAACAGTGTGTGAGTTTGGTGTGGCTGATTCGAATTCTTCTGATAATAGCGGCCTCTCTCCTTGTTAAAAAGCTAATGGAGAGAGGATAATGGATATCGTGAAGTGCTGTCGTACTATTGCGCCATAGATGTCGCCAAGATTCTTGCGTGAAGTTTTTGAAATGGAACTTGAGGTCGCTGACGAGTTAGACTATGTGTTTTGGATTGTTGCTAGAGGCAGCTTCTTCCGCGTGGCGATCCGCAGGTTCGTTACCAGCAATTCCAATGTGAGATGGTAGCCAGATGAGAGAGACTGTTATATCATGAGCAACGAGAGTTTGATAAATGTCATGTATGTTCTGAACAATTGTGTGGTCAGTGAAGATTGATTTAATTGATAAAATGGAGGAAAGGAAATCAGTGCGTATTACAATATTTTTGTGGGGGAGGGAGGTATATTTAAAAGCCTGAAAAATGCTGCAAAGCTCACCTGTATGGACGCGACACACTGAAGCTGAAGTAAAGGAGCCTATGAGTTCATGTTTCGAGGTAACTGAACAACCAACTCCGGAGCAGTTTTAGAAGCATCTGTATAGAGTGTTAAATCCTAAAAATTTTTTTAGGAATTACAGGAATGATTTATTTACAAGTACAGTGGGTGACTCATGCTTATTAAAAATGTTGAGAGAGGTATCGATTATAGGAATAATTTTGGTCCAAGGAGGAGAAGAAGGCAGTGGGAGCAGGGATGTCAGAGAGAGGTCAGTATCTTTGAGTGAAGGAGTGAGCAATTGGGGAAGAGATTTAATAATTTTTTCGAGGGTTAGTAGGGAGATTAGTCGTTGACGTGAAAAGTGGGTGAACAGGATTGGAGGATACTGAGGCAGCATATGTAAGGAGTAGGGATTGTCGTCTTAAGGGGAGGGGTGATTCATTAGCTTCAATATAGAGACTATCAGCAGGGCTAGAGCGGAAGGCACCAAGGCCGAGGCGGAGAGCGGTATTGTGAACAGAGTTCAGCAAATCATTGACAGATTTGAGGGCTGACATGTAAATAAAGCAACCATAGTCAAGCTTCGAACGGATGAGAGCTCTGTAAACTCTTAATAATATGATTTCGTCGGAACCCCAGTGAAAGTGACTGAGCGTTTTAATTATGCTTATTCTCTTTAGACATACTCGTATGCCTTTGAGTTCATAGATATGGTGTTTCCAGTTAAGTCGAGAGTCGAAGGTTATTCCGAGAATTTTAGGTACATTGATTTACTGTGGGTAAGGGTGAATTAATAAAGAAAATGTGAGGTAGAGGAGAAGATGTTTTTCTTGAAAACTTGATTAGTTTGGATTTACTTCGAGATAAGGATAATCCCAGGTGAGAAGATCTATCCTGTAGAAGGTTTACTGCGATTTGAAGGTGTTTGCAAGTGGATGAGATCGATTTACCATGGCAATAAACAATTAGGTCATCAGCATATTGGACATATTTTATGGGAGCAGAAAACTTGCAGCCGAGCTCGTTTATTGTGAGGATGAATAGAGTAGAACTTAATACTGATCCTTGAGGGACACCAGCATTATGTGGGCAAGGCAAAGAGAGTTTGCCATTAGCGGAAACCTTGAATGTTCTACATGAATGAACGATAGAATGTTGCCATGAAGATTATATTGGGAAAGTTTATTTAGTATTGCCGTTCTAGATATCGAGTCAAAGGCACCTTTAATATCAAAGATGGTTGCAACGACGTCCTTTTTATTGTTTTTTGCTGAAGAGAAATGTCTTTGGAGTAGAACAAGGTTGTCGCGAGTGGATCGATGACGTCGGAAGCCGGTTTGGGCATTAGGAATGATTATGTACTTTTCAAGAAACCAAAGTAGTATTCTATTGATCATTTTCTCCAGCAGTTTGCAGGTAGTGCAAGTGAGTGAAATCGGTCAGAAGGAATTGGGCGATAAGGTGGATGGCTCTGCTTTTTTTATTGGAATAATTATGGATTTGCGCCATGCGGCAGGGAACTGATTAGTATTCCAGATAAGGTTATAGATTTCGAGAAGCTTAGAGAGAGATGGATTAGATCGTTTTTTGAGAAAGATGTAAGGAACATCATCAGGGCCAGCGGCAGAATTTCTACAAGTAAACAAGGCAGATTTCAGTTCATGTAGGCTAAATGGGGCGTTGACGGTAGCAACGTCATGAGGGTTTAACTTGAAGTGGAGGAAGGCTGAATATGAGAATTGTGATAAACAGAATTGGGGTTAAGATTATTAAATTTGTCATCAAAATTTTGTGCGAGTGAATCGGCAATTGTTTGGTTGTCGGGGATGACAGTATCATTCAATATGTAGGAAGGAATTTTAGTATTGGTTTTCTTGCCTTGAATTTGTGACATTTTTTCCGAGGCTTGACTGGGATTTGTATTATGATTCAGCGAGGAGGTATAGCTTTGCCATGAGAAGAGGAGAAGGAGGTTTTCTTGTGTTCCATTTCGTCTAAACGTGTTAAGAGCATGTTTGGACTCTCGGATGGCATTTTCGCAAGCTGAATTCCACCAAGGCACAGTTTTTTGTGCAGAGGAAGTGACTGATTTACCGACGTCAGTCTCTGCAGCGGCAAGTATGTTTCTTGTCAGTAATCATTTTTAGAGTGTCATTTATGTTTGCAGAAATAGATAAAGAGGATAAATAAGAAGTAAATTCAGAGCAATTTGCGTTTTTTAAGTGCCAGAAGCTTCTAGTTATAGTTTTCTTATTATAATGATTGAATATATTGATAGGAAAGTGGTTGCTATCATGAAGGTCATCTGAAACTTCCCAGGAAAGCGAAAGTGCAGTTTTAGGGTCACATAAGCTGAGGTCAAGTGCAGGAAAGGAGCCGGAGGAAATGTTAAAGTGAGTGTTGAGCCCATTATTCAACTCAAGCAAGATCCGGAGGAGTTTATGACGTTTTCTCTAGTGCAACCACGAGTTGAGCCCCACATGGTGTGATGTGCATTAAAGTCACCAACAAGGATGTATGGGTGGGGGAGCTGAAATACTAGGTCGGTCAAGTCTTATTCATTTAGGGGGTGATCAGGTGGAATGTGAATACTGCAAATGGTAAGCTTATTAGGGCACCAAGCAGTTACTGCAATTAACTCTAGATTTGAGGTTAGTGGGAAATGAGATGAGTATACATCGATAGATACAAATATTGAAGTACCACCTCTGGCTCTCATACAGTTGGTACGGATGTAATGATAACCTTAAAAGTTTAGCTTGCACTGTTGGTAAATTTTGAAGTTGGTTTCCTGGAGACAGACAAAGTCAGGGGTATAGAAAGATACGATTATCTGAATTCTTTCTAAGCAAGGATAAAATCCAGCGCTTCTCCATTGAATTACATTGAATGGTACTAATTAAAGAGGTTAATTACTGAGATAGTGTAGAGGAGTCAGTGGTGGTACCGTCATCAGATAAAGGATAGTCAGTAAGATTGTTTTAGTCGGGGTGAAGTTTAAATTTAATTTTATTGGTCAGACGTGTAATGCGATTTTTCAAAGATCTTTCGTTGTTATTAGAATAAATTAAGGATAGATCTTTCAGTAGGGAGGCAGTGTCGGAGATAAATTTATTGGCTTCAGGTAGAGGGTCGTTGACGCGGAAAGTATTTTCGAGGAACGCAATAAGTTGGAGGCTGTTAAGGGAGAAGGATTTAGGAGACTCTTCAAAAAAATTCCAAAGGATTTCAGGGGATTTCCAAGGATTTCTATGGAAATCCCGGAATTTCTTAAGATTTCCTCAAATAAGGGGATTTATGGTGTACACATTTTGTCCAAGTGTTTACCCCTCAGAAGTATCTGTTGCATTTTTTTTAACAAACCTATATATAGTTGTGGATAAAGTATAATATTCAACACACGCATAGTGGCTATTACCCATTCAGATGTTACAATTTCATGTTCGTGGGTAATAATAACCTTCATTATATGCTTGATTAATAATATACTAGTTTATAACACGTGGTTTTTGATGTTTTTATCGCAAAGAAATGTCAAATTTTACAAATGATAATATTATAGTCTTTTCGACATCGGAAGGAATGTTTTGAATGCCACTACTATCACTCACCTTTTTGTCTGCATTTATAACACTCACAGATAGTTTTTTCTAACAAATAATAATGTGCAATTTATTTACTGGTTGCGAAGTAAGTTTTCGTCAGTTCACTCTGGACAAAATATTTTTAATTTTATTCATTATATAATTCTTTAAAAATTGCTGCAAGTTTCTGTATTGCACTTGTTAACGAGTCACTTTTTCACTTGTATCCTAAATAACTATATTAATAATTTATAAACAAAAGACACATTCTAAAATGTCTGCCTGGTATAACTTCTATTTTCCAGATTATGATTTGATTATAAGGAAGGAAGCGACCGAAAACATACCGGGTATTCAATTTACACTTCCGTTTTGTTGTTTAAAAACAAAAAGATATATTGTATGAAAACATATGTCCTACTAAACAAAATCAGCATGTACGTGTGGATTTAAAACTAACATGGATTATCAAATGTGTGTATAAATTGAATTGAAACTTTTGTCTAGGGGATCCTTTAATAGCGGAATTAAGTCGGAATTAGCTGTATAGAGAATTAAGTCCGATTTTATGGGGTGCTAGTCGTAAAAATAGATATAAATACGAACAGAATAGGAATATTTAGAACATAATTTAAGATAAATTTAGCTAAACAAATATAACGTTGTAATTCCAAGCGTTGTTACGTTTTATCAATGAAATAATTTAAAACGTTCACTAATCGATACATGTCGCCATTTAAATTTGTAAGGCCCATATGTTACTAGAATGACTGTATTATTTTAGTTATACGTCTTACGACCAATATAAGCTCCGTCAAGCTGCTCCCCCCCCCCCCCCGGTTAGGTTTTTGTTACCAAAATTCTAGCACACATAAAGGGTACCTAGCACAACAATTTTTATAGCTAGCACACCAACGGCTCACATAAAAAATGCTTTTGAATTCGGGTGGAGCCAAGTTAACGCTAGCCCCCCCGGTCGGAATTTTTTCGCCAAAATGCTAGCACAGATAAAGGACACCTAGCACACCATTATTTATAGCTAGCACACCAACAGCTTACAATAAAAATGCTTTGGAATTCGGATAGGGCCAGGTTAACGCTAGTACCCTCCAGTTGGAATTTTTTCGCCAAAATGCTAGCACAAAGAAAAGACACCTAGCACAACCTAGCACAAAATTTTTAATAGCTAGTACATCAACAATGCTTTTGAATTCAGGGGGCGGGGGGCGTCTGCAAAATAATGCTATGGTTACACGAATGAATGAAAATGTTGGATGTATTTGACCCTAAACATCATTTTCCTATGAAATATGGCCCCTAAAAAGATGTTGCCAGATTGTGCGTGATATCTATATTTTCCCATCTAGCAGGGTATTTGATTAATTATTAATTAACTATTATTTAATTAACGATGAAATAAAACAAAATAGTTTGTTTAAACACCATTATTTAATTAATAATTATCTATTTATTTTCAATTAATGCTAAAAAACGAAAAAATAAAAAAACCTTCACTTTTAAAAATAATTTTGTTAAAATAATAGTAATTTTAATAAAACAAAATAATTAAATTCAACCATTTAGTCACGGAATCAGAAACAATCCGTGCATGAATAAGTTGCAAATTACGTCACACTATAAAAAAGGCAACGACAAACGTTTGCGTACAGACATGTTGGATAAATAAATGTCCATAAAAGCGAAGCCGTGTTGGATATGTCCTTTGGACAAAGTTGTGCAATCTGGCAAGGGGCGGCTGAGATCCCTAAAAATGTTCCAATATATTGAGAATACCTGTTTTTGACTGATCATGGTTCACTGTAGTCCTTATTTGAAAGAAACACTTAAACTTAATATTTAAATTTGCCAGAATATTTATTGCCGAACTTGATGGTTAATTAACCATTGTAATGATAACATAAATATTGCATTTCACTATCAGATTTTTTTTAAATTCCAAAATTTACTAAGAACGTGCAGTTTTTAGTTCTTAGAGCCGGTTAATCAGAGCTTGAAATATTTCTGTGGCATATCAAAGTTTTTAGTATGTAACTGGCAATGTATGTTTGTTTGGTTGCAATCTTGCAACTCAGTTTTGAAGCAGATATCTTCAACCGACTGAGCTGAAATTCTGTATATACGTCTAGTTTGCATGCCAATCCACGATTAGGTATGTGACGTCATTCTAAATTCAACATGGCGGATCACCAAAGTTGGCGGACTAAAGAAAGTGGACTTATTTTTTTCCTTTCTTACAATATCGGTATTAAATGGAAGGCAGCAAAATTGATGACATAGGTATTTTTATTTTTCTAAAAACTAGATATAAGCCTTGTGAAGTTCTCATCGGACTTTTTAAAAGGGTCGTTAAACCAAGTCTATCGTTAAAATTTGAATCGTTTTTATAATGCCGTTTTTATGGGTCTTAAGAGTAAATAAAATTCTTGTAGGTACATCCAAACTGGCCGAATCAGATGTTTGGGTTAAGAAAGGGTTTCCCCGAAGGGCTGATGGTTGTAATAATATGTGTTCTTTCTAATCATATTACAAGCAACATGGACTATATAAGTAAAACTAATGATCTAACTATTTTCATGAGTGTAATTCGATAGAATATTTCTCGATTAGACGACATAAAACTGTATTAATGCGAAATTTATATTATTTAAACAACATTACATGGTATTTAATTACCCTTTTTGGTTCATATTCAATCACTTATTTTTGGATTAAACTTGAAGAATCGTTCTCAAACCGTGACATTTTTATGATATTTTAAATTAAAATTATAATAATAACAACAATTATTGTTACTTAGACGTTACTTAGATACGGACTTAAAATGGAAATTATCGGCACTGCCGGAGAGTTATCTCCGAAAAGAAGTTATCTCCGAAAAGATCCTGCTTCATTTGGAATTTTTTGTTACCATATGAGTGGAATATTCCGAAAATTTTTCGTAACTACAGTAAGAAACAATTAAACCAGCCGTTTTACATATATATTCAACCTATTCATTTATCCATTTATTTATTCATCGAGTAAGTATAGCGTTATTTCACTGACCTCCGTCTCACTCCCCAGAATTAAAAGTGTAGTTGCTGTGGTAGCTATAAAAAATGGTGTGCTAGATTGTGATAGGTGTCCTTCGTTTGTGCTAGCATTTTGGCGAAAAAATTCCGAGGTAGCTAGCGGTAACCTGGCCCCACCCGAATTCCAAAGCATTTTTATTGTAAGCTGTTGGTGTGCTAGCTATAAGAAATGGTGTGCTAGGTTGTGCTAGGTGTCCTTTATCTGTGCTAGCATTTTGGTGGAAAAATTCCAATCGGGGAGGGGCTAGCGTTAACCTGGCCCCACCCGAATTAAAAACCATTTTTATTGTAAGCTGTTGGTGTGCTAGCTATAAAAAATGGTGTGCTAGGTGTCCTTTATCTGTGCTAGCATTTTGGTACAAAAAAACTAACCGGGGGGGGGCAGCTTGACGGACCTACCAATATATGCATTTGGCAACGTCTTGCAAACAGCATGCGTTCTGTGGTTCAGAAAGCTGTTTGTCAAAAATTTGAACATTTGCTGTGTCTTGTTAGAAATAACCAAAAAAAATGCCCATTCTCTTGGTGATACAGTTGTTATGGATGAGACTACGGTTCCTTTCATAGGTCGTCTGAAGTTTCGGCAATATAATCAATCAAAAGCTCAAAGAGATATTATTAAACGTTACAAAGTGTGCTCTTCACTTGGATACACTTGGAGTCTAAAAATATATAGCGCAAAAAATGAAAGAAGCCAAGGACTAGATCTATCTGGTGGTACAGTTGCTGATCTAGTTTATCACTTGTTAAATGCTGGAAGAATAGTTATTACTGACAATAGAAGCATTGAGCTTGTACAAGAGAAAAACCAATTTATTAGGAATAATGAGAGAATCTCTTATTCGCGCTAGCTCAAAAGAAATGAAAAGATGAAAAAGCATGAGGAGGGAGCTCATAAGCTAGAGGAGCTACTAAGAGGTAGTGATGAAAAAATATACACAAAATGTTGCCATGGGTATCATAATGTAACGTTAAAAATTGTTCTACGCAGACCAATAGGTATTTCGTGTGTTGATAGGTGGTACACCTGTTTTTTCGCGAGTGACATCTAGACCCAGTTCTGTTCAATTGCTCTTTAAACTGCAATCATCGCTGGAGAACTCAATTTTGTATCGAGCGACAAGCTGCACCACGTGAAGTGGATTTGACTCCGCCAAAGGAAAATTTACTGAGATAGACTAGTTATTGGTGTTTTATTGGCACCATGTATTTGTTTGTGATTGTGGAGGATCAGCTATCTGCTCCGTTTTAACGGTATCTTCAAAATATCAAAATATAATTATTTTACTGGATTCGAGGTGAAGTACTTGCTTTGGCTATTATACCGTTAAAAGTCACAATTGGTGAATATCTGTGAGTTTTAGTTAATTATAATGAAATTATGGTATTGGAGTATTGCGAAGGAACGTTGAAAGGTCAGTTAGGATTGAAGTATAGTTGTTATATTGTAGGAAAATTCATTCCTTTTCTTATAGGTATTTTTTAAATTAATTTTCGTTCTTCTTATTATGGTGCCTTATCCTTAAGGATGTTGACTATTACATTTGCCCATTTGATCTTATTTGCAGCTGTCCTGAACAGATCTATGGATGTCATATTTGTCCATTGTCGTAGGTTTTTAAGCCATGAGCTGCGTCTTCTTACTGGTCCCCTTTTGTTATTGATTTTGCCTTCGATTATAAGTTGGAGCAGTTCGTATTTTTGATTTCTCATGATGTGGCCAAAATATTGTGTTTTTCGTTTCTTTATGAGGAGCATGAGCTCTTTTTCCTTGTTCATTCTCTGCAAGACTTCCTCGTTTGTCGTACGACTCATGTAGGATATTCTGAGCATTTTTCGGTAACACCAGAGTTCAAATGCTTGGATTCTTTTTTGTGTTGCCTGTCATTGTCCATGCTTCAACACCGTAGAGTAAAGTAGAGAAAACATAGCACTTAAGTATTCGAGCTCTCAATGAAAGATTCAGCTGGCGACTGCATAGGACTTTTTGCATTTTGTAAAATACTGTACGTGCTTTTTCTAGACGTGTTCTTATCTCTAGTAAGTGGTCTCAAGTTTCATCAAGATTGCTCCCAAGGTAAGTTATTCTTGTTACTCTTTCTAGATCTTCACCGTTAACCTTAATCTTCACCGATCTGTTCTGGTGTTTGCTGATGATCATCGTTTTTGTTTTCTGTGTATTTAGTTTCATTCCAAATTCTTCGCTGGCTGCCGTTATCCGTTCCATTAGACGTTGTAGTGCTTCAGCACTATCTGCCAGAATGACCGTGTCATCAGCATATCGCAGGTTGTTGATGCATTGTCCATTTATAATAATGCCATCTGAGGTGTCTTCCAGAGCTTTTTTAAATATCTCCTCCGAGTAAACGTTAAATACTATGGGTGACAAAACACATCCCTGTCTTACTCCCTTCTCGATATCAATTTTTCCAGATGTTTTCTTTTTTATTCTATTTTTGGCCTTTTGTTCCTGATAGAGGTTTGAAATAATCCTTAAATCTTTATCGTCTATGTTACATGACCTTAAGATGTTCATTAGTTTATCATGTTTCACCAGGTCAAAAGCCTTCTGAAAATCAATAAAACACAAGTACACATCAGGATCGACATCTCTACATCTTTCAATTAGTACTCGTATTGAAAAAAGTGCTTCTCTTGTTCCGAAGCCATTCTTAAAACCAAATTGATTTTGACCAGTATGTTCGTCTAATTTACATCATTTTCGTTACCTACTGATTATTGGTTGGAATTTTTGTTCACTTCTGCATTGTTGGAATTTTACAAAGAAGTTTTTTCACATTTCCACTCTACTGGATCTATACCAGGAGGGATGAAATGTTGGTAGTGTCGACATCGAGGGATTCGACTACTACTTGTAAAATTCTTCATTTTTTCTATCATTTCTTTATATATTTATTTTTTCACTTTTATTGCTTTCAACATTGAAATTTTTATTGGTGTTTCAAATGAAACTCACTGTTTCTAGCTAATTCCACAATATAATGAAAATTGTTGAAAATTCTAGAAAATTGTTACGATAACTAAATATCATCGTCAGAATGACAGAAGTTACATTTCATTTGATGCCTACCTGATCTTTAGTAGTTATTTTTGGCTAGACCAAGAAGTGACATAACTTGTGATTGACTTAATATATGTTAATAGAAAAAAGAAGGAGATGTGATATTACAAATATTGAAGCTTAGATATTATTAGCCCTATGGTGATATCCTGGATTTATCTGGTTGTTTTAAATTCCACTACGCAAAACATCTACTTGACACCAATCATTCATTGACACCTAACACAGTGCTGCATATTTGTGAAAAGAAATAAGAACTGGATTTCCTTGAAGAATTGGAAATTAGAAGAAACCCACAATATGAAGTCGTCAATGAACAAATAAATCTAGGGAGTTCTCCACTAATAAACTGTCTTCTTAAGTGATAATTGTAAAGATCAGTAGATATAGTTTTCCTGGTTTTCTATATCATTGCACAGTTATACTGATCTTAATTGGAAAAATGATATCCAGGATATCACCATAGGGCTAATAATATCTAAGCTTCAATATTTGTAATATCACATCATCTTTTTTCTATTAACATATATTAAGTCAACCACCAGTCAGGTCACTCCTTGGTCTAGCCAAAAATAACTACGAAACATCAGGTAGGCATCAAATGAAATGTAACTTCTGTCATTCTAACGATGATATTGATTTATCAAATCAATTGTCAATTTTTTCGAATTTTCCACAATTTTTATTATATTGTGGTATTAACTAGAAACCGTGAGTTTCATTTAAAACACTAATATGAATAATATTCATTTATAAAATTGGTTACTTGTTGAACTCCGGAGGCTGTATCGTGCTAACAAACTGAAGTTTCTCAAAAAAATTACAAATTTCGTATTTCAAGTACCATAGCACCCGTTGTACCGGCTCTGGTGAGCTGTAAATAAATAGGGTTCATCTGCGACATGTCCTTAACAATATTCCATCATTCAAATTTGTGACTTATTGCACTCCGGAGGCTGCATCGTGCTAACAAGACATGTAAGTAAAAGTGACAGACGACAACGACGACGACAACAACGGCGACGACGACGACGACGACATACACACAGGATTTTTTTTCTAAAAACCGTTTTTTCTTGTTGTTGTTGATGGAAAACGTAAAAATAACTCAAATTTTTTTTTCAAAATTCCAACTTTTTTTTGGTTAAACCAATACTTTTACGCATATTTTTAGAGTTTTGGATTCTTTTGAGTTATTTTTCCGTTTCTCAGCAAGAAAAACACGAAAAAACGGTTTTTAGAAAAAAAGCCTTCGTCTTAATTACTATTAAAGCAATTAATTTTATATTATTATATTCAATTTTATTAATTTTTCGGGAGATACGAGTTTTTCTGGAATTAAAGCTAAATAAATATAGGAGATACGATGATTTATTTTTCAAGCTAGCTCGTGTTTAAGTTTAAAAAATTGAAAACTTTACTTATTTATTTTATCGTTGAGTGAAAAATATTTCACTCAACGATTTTATCTTATACAAAAATACGAGGGATGAAATTTTGGTAGTGTCGACATCGAGGGATTCGACTACTTCTTCATTTTTTCTATCGTTTTTTTATATATTTATTTTTTCACTTTTATTGCTTTCAACATTGAAATTTTTATTAGTGTTTTAAATGAAACTCACTGTTTTTAGCTAATTCCACAATATAATGAAAATTATTGAAAATTCTAGAAAATTGACAATTGTTTCGATAACTAAATATCATCGTCAGAATGACAGAAGTTACATTTCATTTGATGCCTACCTGATCTTTAGTAGTTATTTTTGGCTAGACCAAGAAGTGACATAACTTGTGATTGACTTAATATATGTTAATAGAAAACAGAAGGAGATGTGATATTACAAATATTGAAGCTTAGATATTATTAGCCCTATGGCGATATCCTGGATTTATCTGGTTGTTCTAAATCCCACTACGCAAAACATCTACTTGACACCAATCATTTATTGACACCTAACACAGAACTAGAAGTGCTGCATATTTGTGAATAGAAACAAGAACTGGATTTCCTTGAAAAATTGGAAATTAGAAGACATTCAAGAAACCCACAATATGAAGCTGTCAATGAACAGTTAAATCTAGGGAGTTCTCCACTAATAAACTGTCTTCTTAAGTGATAATTGTAAAGATCAGCAGATATAACTTTCCTGGTTTTCTATATCATTGCACAGTTATACTGATCTTAATTGGAAAAATGATATCCAGGATATCACCGTGGGGCTAATAATATCTAAACTTCAATATTTGTAATATCACATTTTCTTCTTTTTTCTATTAACATATATTAAGTCAATCAAAAGTTAGGTCACTTCTTGGTCTATCCCAAAATAACTACTAAACATCAGGTAGGCATCAAATGAAATGTTATTTCTGCCATTCTGACGATGATATTTAGTTATCGAAACAATTGTCAATTTTTTTTTAGAATTTTCAACAATTTTAATTATGAAATTAACTGTCTCGACCCTTACTTCGTGGAATCTATGTAGATTCCACGAAGTGAGGGTCGAGACAGTTAATTGCATTAAAAAATCTTCGAAAGAAGATTTGACCCGACTGTACCAGAAGTTAGGACGATGATATTCAGTTATCGAAACAATTGTCATTTTTTTAGAATTTTCAATATTTTTCATTATATTGTGGAATTAGCTAGAAACGTTGAGTTTCATTTAAAACACTAATTTTCATTATATTGTGGAATTTTCTAGAAACAGTGAGATTCATTTGAAACACTAATATGAGTCAGTACAGTAAATTTCATTGAAATTTTTTGTTAACTTTTTTTGGAATAAATAGTATTTTGATTTCTTCACAATTTGAAATTAAATCCTTTTTCGTTTCTTTTGCTTTTTTCTCGTCATTAATCACATCAGAAGAAGCATGTAAGAAACTAATTAAGTCTCAACTTTTTACCGTCAGTACAATCAAGCGTTTTGTATTTCTTGTTAGGCAGAAAAACACTGATGTTCTGTTTCATCCAGTTTTATTTCGTTGGCATACACTTTAAATCAGAACATTTTCATTATTTTGTAAACCCATTTTTAATATGCTGTATCTGAGTTATTTTCTGCCAGAATAAAAGGTTTTTTCCAAAATTTAGTCAATTACTGTCCTTTTAAATATAGAAATAATTTACTGACACGTCCTTTTTATTATTGGGCTATAACAAAACATATATTTACGTCTCGCATATGGTTTGCAGGTAAATGAACGTATGACCCATATATGGCTCGTAGGACAGTCAGTGAACGTGTTGATACATTATTTCAGAAAATGTGCTTCCATGTCTAGCTTTGAATTATATATAAATGTCATTCAAACATAAGAAAATGAGACGTAAATAGCTGAGGTTTAAATTGAAAATAAGAAAACACGTGATGATAAGTTCGGTTATATGTTATTTATTTTCTCCCTGTCAAGAACAGTCGATCAATATGAATAGAAAAGCAGTTAATTAAAAACAATGTCAGTCATATCTATCAATCAATCAGGGATACAAGTGAAACAATGAAAAAAAATAAAAAATAGAAGAAAGTGATATGAGACAGTTTTTATAATCAATATAAAAAATAAACTTTTATTTTATAATATGCAGCATTTTCAGTAGCGAAATGAGATTAAAAAATTGTTATAAATTCACTAGTTTCGATGATGCAGTTGAAGCAATAGATTAGTATATTCTAACCGAGAAAAAGACTATATTTTTCCCACGACGAGAAAGTTTGATTCAAAAGATCAGTATTTCTTTACTATATAAAAATGTTCCGTTATTATTGTACACTCTCCGGGTTTATTAGTTTTTGTATTAAGAATTATAATTAATATTGCGGTTCCCAAATCTTTAATTTCGGGAATTTTAATGTTATATGCAACACGTTCCCAAAACACCAACAACAAATTCGACTTTTATTAAAATTGCTATTTAAATTACTATTTTTTTTACTTTTGTGGCTAAATATATCTTAGGGCTTTTAGGGTTTATTATAATTTCACTTATTTTGTGTTAATTTAAACTTTTTTGAATAATTAATGCTATCTATCATTTTTATCCGTTAATGATAGTTTTGACGTTTTCGTTCGTTTTCGATTACGGAATATTCATTCTAACACTTGTTTTAGAATAAAAATACATGCAAAATTCATAAGAAACATTTATGTGAGAATAAATATTCTCACTCTCTATTGTTGAAATTGATTTCAGAATGATTACATTCTCTAATGGATGTCGATAATATTTATATCCAACTTATATTTTATACTAAATTGAAAAAGCTTTCTACGCACGTTAAATTTCAAATGTAAGTTAAAATTATGAGAAGGAGCAAGTAGATCTAAGGGCTAAAACACTTTAAGAACAAAATAGTTCAAAAGCCAAAAAAAGTGATTTTTCAACTAATATTTGGTTAAAATATCAGAAATTCCACTTTGAATTGCTACCACCTCCACATTTGACCCCCAGTAGCATTTATCAGTTCACAAAGCTATAAAAAAGGCTTGTCAAATAGATATAAAGAGGGTAAGTCCGGTAGAGATGCCGGTATGGGAAAGATGCCGATTGCTTATATCTCTGACTGAACTCGCCTACAAGGCCGAAGCCGCGATCTACGGCAGTCATGTACCAACGCTAGTCACAGCCGGTCGTCGATATTGCGCAATTTTGAAGCATTTCGATTTAGCATAATATTGCTTATTTTAGTGCAGTGAAAAGTTTTTCGGAGCATAAAGTAAGTAGACCTTATATACCTAATTATTGCCCTGGTGAAAATTTTAAATGCTCGTGGTGAAAGAGCATGTAAAAATGTTATACGTCTTTGTATTCGTGCACAATTTGCATCAATTTCAACTGTGATACGGCTGTCGGCATCTCTCCTGGAAAATTAGGATAGATGCCGATTTAAGTATGGGTGAGATGCCTTGCTAATTTAAAACTATTTAATTACAGCAATGCCAAGCAAATACGAAAGAAGGTGTCCCAATGGGGATAGATGGATCGAAGAAAGTTTGCAAGCGGCTATAAGAAGCGTGGCAGAAGGAATGGATGTAAATGAAGCTTCTAGGGCGTTTAGCATTCCACCAAGAACTTAACGTAGTTACATCCGGCAATGACAAAAAAGGACGAATAGGACCTGACGTTTACTTGGTTAAGAAGCTGAAATGAAAATGGTTGTTCACATAAATAAACTGCAAGCAAGAGGATTTACACCAACGAGAACTGAAGTTAGGCGCATGGGTTTTCACCTAGCCGAGCAGTTGAAAATACGCCATAAATTTGACAGACAAGCTGAACTCGCAGGTAACGACTGGCTTACGTCCTTTTTACGAAGACATCCTGAACTGGCCATAAGAAAAGCTGAAGCCTTATCCCACAGTAGAAGCTTCAGCATAGCTAAAAATATAGTTACAAACTACTTTGAACTGCTGGCTTCTACAATGGAGGAATACCAGTTGTTCCACAAACCCGCTTGTGTTTACAACATGGACGAGACGGAGCTCTAGCTAAACAACCGCCCAGGCGAAAAAGCCTCTAAAGTTGTGTCTACTTTGACGGCTGCGGAATGGGGCGAAACAATAACAGTTATAAGTTGTTGCAACGCGGAATGCACTTTCTTGCCGCCTGCGTGCATTCTCAAAGGTAAAAATAAGAAACTAGAATTCAAGGATAGAATGCCACCCGAATCTATTGTGTACATGAATCAGAAGTCAGCCTACATCAACACAGAGATTTTTTCGAATGGCTCAAGTTTCATTTCGTCGCAAGAAAAACTGCGGGAAAAGTGCTCCTAATTCTTGATGGCCACGGATCTCACTGCAGCTTAGTGGAAACTCTGACATACGCTGATGAGAATGACATAATCCTGCTTTGCCTTCCCCCACATACTACCCACTATCTCCAACCTCTCGGTAGATCCTTTTTTAAGTTGTTGAAGGCAGCATTTTATCAAGCTTGCGATACTTGGCTTAAATCCAATACTGATAGAAAAATCGGAAGGCTACAGTTTGGACGACTCCTAGGTGTTGCTTGGGGAAAGGATGCAAGTGTTCAAAATGCAACATCAGGTTTTAAGGCGGCTGGAATTTACCCGTTTAATCCGCAAAGTATCCCGGACTACGCCTATGGAGGTACCGATGTGGGAATACAAGAAACATCTGCGAAAATGCTGTGCCAAGAGGAGGAACGAATTACCAAACCCCAACCTTCAACTTCACGTGCTGCCGATTTAGCTGATGAGCCTATAGTTCACACCCAAACATCTACTTCTCCAAAAATAACGCCTGGAAAAACCTTGGATATTGTATCTCCTATTCCAGCTGCTGCTGTACTAAACGCTATAAGAAAAGAAGGGAAATTCGCAGAGATTTTAAATAATTCTGAAGCCATAAAAAGGTGCAAGAGCATTCAGGAGCACAAGCAAGTGAATCTCAACAAAACGAAACGTGGCACAAAGGCAGCTAAAACACCTGTGGTATCTAAAAAGGTGAAATTTACTGCGAAAACGGTGCCAAAAGGAAAACAGAAGACCCTAAAACTGCAGGTAGAGGAGTCCAGTGACGAAGATTCAAGCTTGTCTCTTCATAATAGCAGTTCAGATTTGGAAAATCATGATGACGCAACCTGCACTGGATGTGGCGAAGAGTATACGAAGACAACTAAAGATGAAGATTGGATTCAATGCATTCATTGCCAGCAGTGGGTCCATGAGGGATGTACCAAGTATCAAAATACGTGCGAGATCTGTGTTAAAGTGCTTATTAAGAGCCGTATAGTGTAGTGGCATCTCTACCTTAACCTGACGGCGTCTCTCCCGCAGGGTTAGGTAGAGATGCCGATTTGCAGAGTTTTGAAAAATATTTTTTTAATATTTGTTACATGTTTATTGCGGAATAAAACTTATGTTTTTATAAATAAATGTTGAATCTAACGACGTATTTTTTTATTATGACATGTTAATTTGGAAGCATTAATCAAAATCGATATGAAAAATCAGCATCTCTCCCGGACTGACCCTAATTATAGTTTATTTTAGAATGTTTTTACAAAAATGGCGAAGGCGTTGAATTATTACGAAACTTTAGAGACTTATAAGCAAAAGGATAAAATTCAAACTTTATTTTGATATCAATAACTTTAAAATATATTTAATAATAAATGTAGAAGTGGAAAATAATTTTGAATTGAATACTGCATTTTCCAAAACTAAACATGTTAAATTTTAAAAATTGCTTTCTTTCAAAAGTTGTAAAATATAGACTGAACAAAAAAAAACATACGTGAAATTTTATTTACTTCTTCCTGGTATCAGTGTTTTTCATCTATTCTTATTTAAATTTTTATACTAGTATCCAAAATTGTACTTCAAAAAATCATCTTCGCATTTCTTCCTTGTAATTTTATTTGCTAATATTCATCATGAGATAAACAGACTGCGTCATTTTGTTCCCACGATTTTAAATTTTTCCAATTTCTTGTTTTCAGGATTAACAATCTCATTAACATTTATAATGAATGAATTAATATAGAATACCTCGAGTAGCTTTTAAAGCCTTTAAAATTCCAACATTTATTCGATTTAAGAATATTTATGTGATAGATTCTGATAAACGGATAAAGTTGGTCAAATTGAAAATACTTTATTTAATACTGTTAATTACGCATAAAATAGGAAAAAATCTAGTAAATAAGTAAGTACTGATGTAATTTCTAGGAAATAATCATTTCAATCATTACATTCTTCCACAGAAATAATCGTTTTGAATCTTACACTTTCGATTTTTCTAAAGACAATGAAATACTTTGAACTCGACATGCTATTGTTAATAATATAGTTCACTGAATTATAAATTGAAATAAATAGAAACTCATTAAAAATGAAGACCTCAATGTTCATACTCATGTTCATCAACTGATAACAAGCATTTAGAACTTAATATAATAGGGCTGTATTTGGAAACATAAATAATTATTAAAAAGGATAATATTTTGGAGAAACTAAACACCATGGATGAAAGGAACAGTAGAATGGAAGAGAAAATAGATGGATTACAAAAATAACTAACCGCCTTAATGAAAGAAAACTTCGAAAGGAAACAAGAGAATAAAGATCTTAAAAAACAGCTAGACAAACAAGGAAAAAGGATAGGAGTCTTAGAAAGAGAACTGAGGAGTGAACATTTAATTATCTATGGAATCAGTGAAGTACCGGAGGAAAAAACCGAAACCCAAAAGGTGGAAGTACAGGAGATAATTAACCAAGTAGGAGTTCAGCTGAAATTCGAACAAGATATAATGGATATCAGGATATTAGGAAAGAAAAGAGAAAATTCAACTAGACCAATATTGTTAGAAATGGCACATAAGAGTAAGAAATTTGGAATGTTAAAATTGGCACGGAATTTGAAAAATTCGAAGTGGAGTCTTAGCGAAGATTTTCCAAAAGAAATTAGATATCAGAGAACACAACTTTTGGAACAAATGGAAATAGCTAGGAGTCAAGGCTGCAAAACTTTTGTTAAATACAATAGACTTGTAGTGAATGGAAAAGAATATGAACTTAAGGATATGCGAGGTTGGAAGCAGCAGATAAGTACGCAAACACCAACAGAATTTAGAAAAGCAGGGGGAAGAACAGTAAGTTGTTACCTACATGATCAATAGGTAACAAATAAATGTTTGTTGATTATAATCCTAAATATAACCAGTTTGATGACCAGCTAGTTACAGTGGAGAAAGGGGTGGGTAAATCAATATTATTCACATTTAATTACCCTGAAAGGTACTGTGTAACAGTTCTTAACGTTTTATTTTGCAATAGAATAGTGGAGGAGACAAGATATTTAAGGAAAGTTGAAATTGTTGACGGTTTCACACTATACGCAATTCCCCTATTAGTACTGATAGGTTCACAAGGTCAGTAGATATTAAATGTTATTTTATGAACACATATAAAATATGAGTTCGGCGAAGTCCTCTACTATGGTGGAGTGGAAGTCAGTTTCTCAATAGTCGATAGGCGAATGATGCTATACAAAATAATAACTATATTCTTACTTGTGGTCGGTAGTCTGGCTATATTAAAAAGGGGCTATCCGGACGTCTAGCTGTGGTGAACCATGCAGATGGTCACAGCAATGGTATTACTGTCAGTAAATGATCCAAAGTATATCCAAAGAAAAAAAAGCCTAAAAGAGTTAAAAGAATATGGTGGTTAGTTGAAACGTGGTTAGGTTAGGCTAGGTAGACTTACCGAAGGTGGAGTGGCTTTAAATAGACTAGTTTATAAAATATCCCCTTGCGGGCTTTTCAATACGTGAAATATTATAAAATGTCTCGGAAAGTGTTCCCCTTTTTCCTTTTTAGCCTCAAAAATCCGGAAAAGTTCGGTTCACCTCATTCAGGTAAAATTCAGCCATAAAAGACAAAAGTGGAGTGGAAATAAAAGCATAATGACAGTAGATCAATTTGATAGATAAGTCAAAGTACCAACCTTAATTATTTACTGGTCTTCCACTAGCCAGCTTGACTCTTTGGTAGGGATAGCCCTTTATGTTTAGACCGTTTAAAGTGAGGGAACAATAAAAGAAGAATTTCTTATATTATTTAGTACACAAACAATGTGATGACTAAGTGATTGAAATTGAAATTCTTAATTTAGTTTTAACTAACTTCAATCAGTTTGAACCCGTAACAAAGTGATAGATCACCAACACAAGAAGAGCATTCTTCAAAAAACCTGAAACTTTTATAAAAAGAAAATAATTTGAAAATAACCACAATTGAAAAGGAATCACACACTAAGAACGAAAACAAAACTAAACTAAAAGAAGCCAAAACACTTAAGACAAATGGTAGAAAGGAGAAAATAAATTCAAATGATGGAGAAAAAGCAACGAGCACTTCAACTCGGGATGTGCTCTTGGGCAGCCAACGCAGTGTTAGAGTAGTACTCTGGAATGTGCAGGGATTTAAAAATTTCAACAATTTTCTCGTTGAAGACTCGCATGTGCAATATGATTTCATATGTTTATGTGAAAAGTGGCAGGCTACTGATATTGAGGTACCAAATCTTATACGTAACAATTATAGGGTTGTTCACTCCAAAACAATTAGGGAGAAGTCGGTAGGACGTGCAAAGGGAGGCCTAGCCATATTCTACAAAAACAGTTACAGCCCAAGACTCCTGGAGACTTCTCCTTGGTGGCTTATATATCAGTTTACAATGTCTTCTCTTCAGTTCATTGTTTGCCTTGTGTACATTCCACCGAGAAGTAACTACAGTGAATTATTAGAACCTTTTGGAGTTTCACTTGATGTGATACTGGAAAAATATTCCAGCTGTATAACTTTCATAATTGGAGACTTTAATGGTCGAAGCGCAGAACTTAATGAGATCCCTGAAGAGACTGTAACAAATACTCAGTTTTTTCCTGACATGTTAAGTCACGACAAGATGAGTAATGCTCAAGGTCGCTATCTTCTTGAATTTATGTCTATTAGAAACTTTTCATTAGTAAATGGTCATGTTAATACTGACAGACCTGCAAATTTTAATTTTGTAATGCCTTGGGGCAAAGTGTTATTGATCTATGTTTCTGTTGTAATTTCAAACTAGAATTTGTTGACAAATTGAGTGTACTAGATGATCAATATTTGTCAGACCACTTCCCAGTACTTTTAACTTTCGACCCTTTAATAAGGAATGAGCCTAACTTTGCATTCTCATCCTAATTCACTAGCCTGAAATGGGACAATACTAAAACCATAGATTACATTATGTCAATCCAGCACTTGCCGAATGTAGGTATGTGTGGAGATGTAGATATTTTATAAAATAATCTTTGTTCAAGTATTTGGGACGTAGCAAAAAATTTAGGTCTGTTGTCAACGAAAAAAATTAGTAATAGAAAAAACCATCCTCGTAACTCTTGGTTTGATGTTGAATGTAAAGAGCTAAAGACTCGAGTAAAAATTAAATTAAAAGAGTGCAAAAATATGGGTTTCCAGAACCATATAAAACAAATTACATTACTATAAAAAAATAATATAACCAGCTAATTTTAAAAAAGAAACAAGTGTGTGAAAATAATGTTATGGTTGCTCTTTCCAATACTAGAAATCAGTCAGAGTTTTGGAAAACCTTAAACTTATTTAGGCACAGAAATAAATTCTGTTCGTTATCAATTGCGAAATGGGAGTCTTTTCACGACCACTTAACTACAATTAAGGTTAAATTTGATATAAGTTTTTTTGGCGTTGAAAATGAGTTTCTGGATTCACCTGTAACATTCTCAGAACTTGATCAATCCTTGTTGGTGTGTAAAGATGGTAAGGCTCCTGGTAGGGATGGCATAACCTATGAGTTTCTGAAACACTTACCACAAAATTGGCGTTTATACATGTGTCACTTATATAATAAAATATTAGAATCAGAAAAAATTCTACTTGGCTGGTGTGACACAATTCTAACAATGCTTCACAAGAAAGGACCCTTAGATGATCCAAACAACTATCGCGGTATATCGCTAATCAATTGCTGCGTTAAAGTATTCACACTTATTTTACTAATTCGTCTGTCCAGCTGGTGTGAGATAATTCCATACTTCCAGAAACACAATATGGCTTCCGAAAAGACAGAGGCTGCTTAGATAATATTTTCATTTTAACCACGATCTTGCAAATCACTCTTAGACTTCAGCGCAGAAAAGTGTTTGCTGTCTTTGTAGACCTCAAAAGAGCATTTGACAGTATAGATCATAAACTTCTTTGGTTGAAACTTCATAAATTTGGGATTAGTTCTAAACACATTCGGATACTAAAACAGATATATGATAAAGCAACATTCTCAATCAAGCAACAAAACTTAGTCCCCTAATTTTTTCTATTTTCATATCTGATACTGAAGATTATTTTTGCTCAAAAAATCTAAATGGACTTACTATTGACGGCAACAACGACGTATTGATGCTTCAGATTATATAGTTATGCTTGGCGACTCTCCAATTGATATAGAGCGAAAATTAAAGGTACTCGAGTCTTATTGCTTTGATAACAAACTTGTAGTCAATACCGATAAAACAAAAGTAATGATATTCTCAAAAAGTGGCCATGTACATAATTACAATAAAAAATTTCATTATAGTGGATATTGTTTGGAAACAGTAAAGCAGTTTGCTTACTTGGGTGTTGATTTCTCCTCCACAGCCTTGTTTTGCGCCATGGCTAAGAATTCTAAAATCAAAGCTAATCGGGCCATTGGAGCAGTAATGGATATAATGTGACGGTCAAAATGAATACTTGGGAATCGCGGATCAATCTATATAATTCAATTATTTTATCTTCTCTTTCTTTTGAAATCGGTATATGGGGTCTGCGTTACACTGATATTATAGAGCGTGTACAGGTAAACTTTTTCAAAAAACTCCCAAGTCTGTCAAAGAATACCCCAGATTACATTGTACGCTTGAAAACAAGTTCTGATCATTTGTCAACGGTTGTTTTCAAACATGCCTTACTTTGGTTATACAAACTCAAAGGAATGAACTCTTCAAGACTTTCAAAAATTTGTTTCAATCGACTTGCTCAGTTATCATCTGATAATAATTCAAAGTATAATTGGGTGACACATCTTAAAGAATGGTTTATTTATGCGCAATGTGAGTGTCTATGGGAAGATTATTTAAGTACAAATGTACGCAGTTTAGATAGACTTATTCTAGACAAATTTCGAAAACGACTGCTTGATAGTGATATAAACAGAAAGGTTCCTTCTAGTTACTCTTTACTATACTCACACTTACTAGTTGGTGAAATTAGCAGTTATTTGCAAACATCCGCACACATTTATATAACCAGAATAATAGCGCAGCTTAGAACCTGTAGTAAAACATTTTCAAAATTGTCTTTTAAAGGAAATTCTTATATTATGGACAGCACTGAGAATTGCACTGTCTGTAATATGTATACCCAAAGAAATACTAACAGACCTACACGAGATCAGACCAGAAGTACTGACGGACTTATATAATACATGCCTGAGACAGAGTAAATTCCCTGGTGGATGGAAGGGGGCAGATATGGTCTGGCTGCCCAAAAAAGATGGAGGTCGGAGGCCGATTTGTCTCCTCCCAGCACTGGGCAAGGTACTGGATAAAATGGTAGCCAGAAGACTGTTAGACTACTTAGAAAAATCAGACTTACTCGACAAACAACAATATGGATTTAGAGAAGCCCATACGACTATGGATGCAATAGACAAGGTGATGACACGAATACGACAAAACAGAAAGGACAAAAGACACCAATTAATACTTACATTAGACTTAACAAATGCCTTTAACTCTGCTTGGACACCAGCAATAATATACATGCTCCACCAAAAGAGAATACCTGAATACATCACCAAATTATGTTGGGACTTCTTAATCAATAGACACATAAAAACCGAAGAATTAAAGACATGGACGCAACGCGGATGCCCCCAAGGATCCAGTCTGGGGCCAGCCCTGTGGCTTGTTCTGATGGAGAGCTGGTTTCATTCCATGGACACAAACGAAAAACTGACGAACGATAAAGACATGGTGCAGGCCTTCGCGGACGATCAAATAATCGTGATATCAGGAACCTCATTGAGGGAATTAGAAAACAAATGGAATGCGGTTTGGGAATCGTGCGAAGGTTGGGCATGTCAGAATAAGCTGAAATATAACAAAAACAAAACAAAAGCGATATTCATTCCACATAACAGGAACTCTAGAGCGCCAAGAATCAAAATCGATGGCCAAAAGTTTAATTTGTCGGACAATCTAGAGTACTTAGGAATAACGATAGACTCAGGTATGCTTTGGCTAGACCACGTCAAAAAACTACGGCAAAGGACTACAGACATAGCCAATAAAATCTACGCCATAGCAGGCAGACAATGGGGCAGAAAACCCGATATTCTAAAAACAATATATCAAAGGGCAATAAAGCCAATGATATTATACGGGGCAGAGATATGGGGACAGAGATCCCATGACACAAGATTAGTAAAACAACTTAACGCCACTGAAAGACCCTTCCTAAGGGCAATAACTAAAGCTTACAAAACAACACCAACGGCAGCCATGCAAGTAATCGCGGGATGTATACCACTATCAACTGAAGCGAATGAAATACATAAACATTTTGAGATAACAAAAGATATCACACAAAGCATACGAACACTTCCTACTGACAAGACTCATCCATCAAGACATAAGGGACTAGAACAAGCGCAACACTGCACAAGCATAAACATATACACTGACGCCAGTATAAAAAACAACAAAAAAACCATAGGTATATACATAAAAACAAATAACGGAACAACAAATTACATTTACCAAGTGGACACTGACGCACACATACACGAATTGGAGACCTTGGCCATCAAGCAGGCGTTAGAAAAATATTGCGAAATAAGACATCAAACGGACGGGGAAGAACTAACAATACACACGGACTCAAAAACAGCCATACAAGGCATAACACAAACACGGACAAAAAATAAATTGAATACGCAAATTATTTTATTAAAAGATACTTTGGAAACAATACACGATGTACAGTGCTACATAAGCCACAAAACTAGACATGACAACAACATAAAAATTGCACATAAACTAGCAACTGAAGGACACAACAAACCAACAGCAGATTTCAAACACTACAGTAAAAAAGAACTAAAAATAAGATTAAAACGAAATAAAATCGAAAGTTGGCAGAAAAAATGGGATACAGAAAAAACAGGACGTAAAACTTATGCTTTAATCAGGACAGTTTCCGAAACAAGATTTGATATTAATTGGAAAACGATGCAATTATTAACAGGACATGGGCATATGCAAGAATATTACAAACGTTTTAATTTAAGAGAAACGACAGGGAACTGCACTATAGACAACGCGGCGGAAGACCAACATCACATTATATATGACTGCCAAAAACCCCATAGACAACTAGCACGTAAGACGCTTACAGAAAGACTAAAAACGATCAATAAAACATACCCGCCTACAGATATCGATGCAACAGATAAAAGACTAGTAAATTGGATAAATGAATGGGGACAGGACTGTATATCCGATGATGATGAGGAGGAAATTATATGACAAAGGAGCGATAGAATGACAAAGGGCAAAAAGGGCAACTTTCCCCGTTGATTTTTGGGGTGTGGTGTTGGTGTGGAGTTCATCTTGACAGTGGATCCGCTAGAGAGAGGGTACATTTCGCCGCATGCCGAAAGGTGGGTCGGCAGGCCACTTCGATGTGGCAATTCTTTCCTGTCTGTAATATGGATTCCCCGGAGTCATTACATCATATGCTTTTTGAATGTCCCATTTACAGCCCTCTCAGAAAAAATAGTTTTTTTCAGAATGTTCATAATATTGATAATCTGGTACACTACCTTAATATTAACAATACACGAAACGGATTCTTTGAACTTACTAAATTAGCTCATAGTATTATTAGTATATTAAAGCTGGGAGCATTTGCACATGGTGAATGATTGGCTTTATCATGAAGTACACACATATATTTTGTATTTTGGTTTTTATTTTTACTTTTTTATTAATTCACAAATTAGTTCTATGTCATAATTTAGGTCGAATTATCTTAATTCCTCTCTTGAACTTTTGTACCGAACCCTTGTGAAAAGATTTATCTTATACACAATAAACTATCTATCTATCTATATCCATCTATCTATCTATACTCAATGAACTGGTTTCCTTTTAAAGAAAACTGTCGAGTTCTTCAAACTGGAAACTATTCAAAACAGACTTGAAACACAATTGTTGTCATCTTCCATCGCATTGGATTCAAGTAAGCAAACCTATATTTCACCTGTACACCAGAACCAGATGAAGATCCCAGATTCTATAACTGTAAATCACGAAGGAACCTCTTACTGAATCTTCTCTCTCGATGACCATATATACATACTATAGCTGTAAACAGAAAGGGTATGTTGCCACAGAATGTTGGATTCTTAATATGCATCAACAAAACTAACAACAACCACATCAACAGCTTTACCACCGGCCTAAGTATCCGTACCAGCCCCATAACAATCAACGGTGGTCTCGGGAATACAACCAACAGCCACTCTACCGTATTTCACCTACTTCAATAACATCAATGCCGCAGTCCGAAAACCTATACAAAACAAACTCGATATCTAATGCCAAATAGAAACTTCGTTATTTCTGACTCAAATCCTAAGATTGAATTACAAAGTTCACATACTATGAAACTTATCACAACTCCTCCTTTATCCTCTAATAAAATCAAATCCAAAATCCAAAACTCCTTCTACGATTGAACAACGCATCGAAATGAAATTCACGGAGCCCAAAACAACAAAACTCCCAAAAAAGCAAAAATTAATGTAAATATCGAAAAAAAAAGGTTTCGAATATGCCATTCGACAGGTCCGTCAAGCTGCCCCCCCCCGGTTAGCTTTTTTTTACCAAAATGCTAGCACACATAAAGGACACCTAGCACAACCTAGCACAACAATTGTGATAGCTAGCACACCAACAGCTCACGATAAAAATGCTTTTGAATTTGGGTGGGGCCAGGTTAACGCTAGCCCCCCCCCTCCCCCCGGTTAGAATTTTTACACCAAAATGAGGTTAACGCTAGCCCCCCCCTCCCCCCGGTTGGAATTTTTACACCAAAATGCTAGTACAGATAAAGGACACCTAGCACACCATTTTTTATAGCTAGCACACCAACAGCTTACAAAAAAAATACTTTTGAATTCGGGTGGGGCCAGGTTAACGATAGCCCCCCCCCCCCCCCCGGTTGGAATTTTTTCGCCAAAATGCTAACACAGATAAAGGACACCTAGCACACCATTTTTTATAGCTAGCACCCCAACAGCTTACAATAAAAATGCTTTGGAATTAGGGTGGGGCCAGGTTAACGCTAGCCCCCTGCGGTTGGAATTTTTTCGCCAAAATGCTAGCACAAATAAAAAACACCTAGCACAACCTAGCACAATTTTTTTATAGCTAGTACATTAAGAACGCTTTTGAATTCAGGGGGTGGAGGGTGTCTGCAAAATAACGCTATGCTTACACAAATGAATGAAAATGTTCCTATGAAAATGGCCCCTAAACAGCATTATTGTTGTCAGCTGTTGCCGAATTGTGCGTGATATCTATATTTTCCCATCTGGCAAGTTATTTAATTAATTAATAATTGACTATTATTTAATTAATAATTATCTATTTATTTCCAATTATTGCTAAAAAACGAAAGAATACAAAAAACCTTCACTTTTAAAAATAATTTTGTCAAAATCATAGTAATTTTAATGAAACAAAATAATTAAATTGAACCGTTTAGTCACGGAATCAGAAACAATCCGTGCACAAATAAGTTGCAAATTACGTCACGCTATAAAAAAGGCAACGATAAACGTTTGCGTACAGACATTGGATAAATAAATGTACAAAAAAGCGAAGCCGTTGGATATGTCCTTTGGACAAAGTTGTGCAATCTGGGAAGGGGCGGCTGAGATCCCTAAAAATGTTCCAATATATTGAGAATACATGTTTTAGACTGATCGTGGTTCACTGTAGTCCTTATTTAAAAGAAACACTCAACCTTTATATTTAAATTTGCCAGAATATTTATTGCCGAAGTTGATAGATATTTAACCATTGTAATAGGTATGTTCCAACCAACACAAAAACCGTACAATTACGATACAAACCCAGTTGACCTGCTGATTAGTGAATATAATAAGTCCGTGTAATTTACATCAAATTTGTTGCGTTACTGAATTGTACGGTAATAAAACGGTATTTACTTCGGTTGGAACAAACCTAATTATAACATAAATATTGCATTTCACTATCAGATTTTTTTTAAATTCCCAAGTTTACTTAGAACGTGCATCTTTTAATCCTTAGAGCCGGTTAATCAGAGCTTCAAATATTTCTGTGGCATACCATAAGATACCAACACTACTATCTCAGTTTTGAAGCAGATATCGTCAACCGATTGAGCTGAAATTCTGTATATACGTCTAGTTTGCATGCCAATCCATGATTATGTATGTGACGTCATTCTAAATTCAACATGGCGGATCACCAAAGTTGGCGGACTAAAGAAAGTGGACTAATTTTTTTATGCTTTCTTACAATATGGGTAATGGAAGGACTTGCTAAGAATACGAATGTAGTCCATTGCTCCAATCAGTCTACAATTTTGGTGAACTTGGGTTTTTTGAGTCCTTTATTATTACATTGAGGTCGAATTGTGCGTCTGTGTTACATCGATTGGTTCACTTTGACTTGTGTTATTTGCCGAGATCGGCGGATTGTTAGACTGGGCCTTAAAGAACTGAATAAAATTCTTGTACTTTCAATTTGACCCATGGACATTGGATATTTTTTACTACCCCAGAACTATTCTAAATAAATAAATTGTAAAAAAGGCAGATGTTTGGGTAAGAACGGCAAGTCTAGAGATCTGAGCAGTATAAAAAACGTACTTTTTCTTTCATATTACAAGCAAAATGTACTGTAAGCAAAATTGATAACATAGGTATTTTTATTTTTCTAAAAACTTGGTAAAATCCAATTAACTGTCTCGACCCTTACTTCGTGGAATCTACTCATATTAGTGTTTCAAATGAAAATCAATGTTTCTAGTTAATTCAACAATATAATGAAAAATGTTTGAAAATTCTAAAAAATTGGCAATTGTTTCGATCACTGAATATCATCCTCAGAATGACAGAAGTTACATTAAATTTAGAATTTTCAAGCATTTTTCATTATACTGTGGAATTAACTAGAAACATTGAGTTTCATTTAAAACACTAATAGGTATAATCCATCTAAAGTTCTCATCGGACTTTTTAAAAGGGTCGTTAAACCAAGTCTATCGTTAAAATTTGAATCATTTTTTTAATGCTGTTTTTATGGGTCTTAAGAGTAAATAAAATTCTTGTAGGTACATCCAAAGTGGCCGATTCTGATGTTTGGGTTAAGAAAAGGTTTCCCCGAAGGGCTGATGGTTGTAATAAAATGTATTCTTCCTAATATTATTACAAGCAACATGGACTATATAAGTAAAACTAATGATCTAACTATTTTCACAAGTGTAATTCGATAGAATATTTCTCGATTAGAATGTATTAATGCTAAATTTATATTATTTAAACAACATTACATGGTATTTAATTTTTCTTTTTGGTTCGTTTTCAATCACTTATTTTTGAATTAAACTTGAAGAATCGTTTTCAAACCGTGACATTTTTATGATATTTTGAATGAAAATTATTATAATAACAACAATTGTTACTTAGATGTTACTTAGATACGGACTTAAAAGGGAAATTATCGGCACTGCCGGCGAGTTATCTCCGAAAAGATCCTGCTTCATTTGGAATTTTTACCATATGAGTGGAATGTTCCGAAAATTTTTCGTAACTACAGTAAGAAACAATTAAACCAGCCGTTTTACATATATATACAACCTATTCATTTATTCATCGATTAAGTATAGCGTTATTTCACTACCCTCCGTCCGACTCCCCAGAATCAAAAGTGTAGTTGGTGTGCTAATTTGTGCTAGCATTTTGGCGAAAAAATTTAAAAAGCATTATTTTTATTGTAAGCTGTTGGTGTGCTAGCTATAAAAAACGATGTGCTAGGTTGTGCGAGGTGTCCTTTATCAGTGCTAGCATTTTGGCGAAAAAATTCCAACCGGGGGGGCTAGCGTTAACCTGGCCCCACCCGAATTCAAAGCATTTTTATTGTGAGCTGTTGGTGTGCTAGCTATAAAAAATGGTGTGCTAGGTGCCCTTTATGTGTGCTAGCATTTTGGTTAAAAAAATCCAACCGGGGGGGGGGAGGAGGGCAGCTTGACGGACCTCTAATCGACACTTATCAGAAGGTGGTGAAACTGGCCCCAAGTTGATTGTTGTTATTAGCAAAAATTGACGAAATGAATGAAAATACTTGGAAAAGTATCGTAGTTATTTCAGCTTTCAAATTTCAGAGTAGCAGGTAGCAGTTCATCTGGTAGTTCTGAGGATGAAATAGTGTTTATTTCGGGGAATAAACGAGATAGATTTAAAGTTCTGAACTACGTACAAAACATGATGTATGTTTTCAGATCCGGTGGGCGATAGACACCTTTATTGCTGCTACCTGACGATTGGAAAACCTTTTCCTCCGTAAAAATAAAACGATTCCAAAATTATTCGTGATAAGCAATATGCTCTAAAGCGAACCCCATTCTTGCTACTTTGTGACTATTGTTTAATATTAGTTTCCTTGCTGCTGCCTGGCATTTTAATTCAGACTGTGTTACTCTGCGACGGCCCGTACGACAGGATGCTGGAAAATTTGTTGCTGGAACAGCTTGAACTACTGTTTCAAATGGATTTGCTCTTAAATGGTTAATCAAAGCAGCATCCTGTTCAGCAGTTGACTTTCTCGGACGTCCTGATCCTGGAGCTCTATCAATTCTACCCTAATATCGCCGTCTTCTTACAATACTTGAAACTGAGTTCTTGCTTACATTGTAAAATGCTGCAGTTTGCCTCACTAACCACCCATCGTCTATTTTTACGATTATTCCACCTTTCCTCACTAAATTTATATGCGCTATCATTACTTTCGAATTTGGAATTGTCTGACAGATGTCAAATATTCAATGTTGACATATTCAACAAATTCAAGCAGCTATAATTAGACATAAATTTGCTATAAGAGTTGTCCCATTTTTTATTGGCCTAAACTGTACCTTAGTTGCTGGGTAACAAAAATCACAATAATTTGTAATTGAATTTAAATTTTCTATATCTTGTGTCAGGAGTTGAATTATGAGCGAAGAATCGCCCTTCCTGTTGGGCCACCAATAAGATCACAGGATTCCGTATAGGTAACATTATGGGTACTGGCCAGTCATGAGTTATAGAGATTGTCACCAAGTTTTTATCTAAACTTGCATTAAAATTTGTGATCTTCGAAGAGCTTATATTGTTTGACTAAAGACAAGAGGCCAAATTCATTTTTCAATGTAATTGAGTAAATTGATGGTATCCACATTTCTATAAAAGGAAATAGAACTGACAACTCATTTTATAATAAAAGAGGTTAATGATCATCCTAGGTAGATTGGATTGATATTGTGGGTGGCCAGGCACGTGATGCCAGAGTTTTTTCAAATTCCCCAATATCTGAAAAATTATCTACACAAGGTATTCCTCTCAAAGAAGATCATTTATTGGGAAATTCAGCCAATCCATTAAATCCATTCTTGATGGTATCCTTCAAGGATAATGGACATTTAACGAGGCGCCAGAAATATTTTAATAAAACTCGTAGCAGCTCCAGAGTTGTAATTGAAAATGCTTTTGGTAGACTCAAAGGAGTTTTTAGACGCCTGGAATATTTAGATTTGGGCAATCATCAAAACTTTAAATTCATTATAGTTGCAGCATGTGTTCTACATAATCAAGAATGTACATAGGTAGCACTTGAAACTTCTTTAATTTTTGACACTGTTGATGTGCAGTAAATACTTTATTATCATATTCTAAATTAATTTCTATTTATTCATCCATTTCTTTAATAATTCGCTATAACCGGTTCAAATCTTCACTTTTTTGAGGTTATTCATCCACCAAATCGAAACAGCGATGGAATGGTTTGCAATTTTGGTTGATGCAACAGTGATAAATGAACGCGTCATTTCTTCAATCTGTAATCCACCAATGTATATAAAAACGCTGTTGGTGGATTGGTGTATCTACCGGTGAATAAGAAAATATTCCTCATATGTTGTTAAAATATTTTCTTGTGTAGTGTCTTTATGCAAACCCACGAGAATACAGTGGTCAATAGAAACTAACCTAAAATTGGTCTTAGGGAAACAGTGTTGTGTGTGTGTAAACTTGTGTGCATATCTTAATTAACTTGTTAGATAAAATCTAAGTAATAATTAGAAATGTAAATTATACATAATTGTATTATATTATGTGAATTATACATAATTGTATTAAATTATATTCATGATCATTGTATTATAATGTGGAATAAATACAGCAGTCGCTAATCTTTGTGTGGATACCAGTTTAAACGTAAACAAAAACACAATTATTGTTAAAGAAATTGACTGGATATCACCATAGGGCTAATAATATCTAAGCTTCAATATTTGTAATATCACATCTTCTTCTTTTTTCTATAAACATATATTAAGCCAATCACAAGTTAGGTTACTTCTTGGTCTAGCCAAAATTAACTACTAAACATCAGGTAGGCATAAAATGAAATGTAACTTCTGTCATTCTGATGATGATATTGATTTATCGAAACAATTGTCAATTTTTTAGAATTTTCAATAACTTGTATTATATTGTGGAATTAACTAGAGACCTTGAGTTTCATTTAAAAACACAATTATTGTTGTCAAGTAGTGGACTTAAATTTTCCTAAAAAACCTTGTGTGCCTTGTAAATTCAGTAACAGTTGTATACGAGTGAGGCAGGACGTAAAACGTTTTATCGCTTATAGGTAAGTGGTAAAATTTGATTTTAGCTGTTCCTGAGTTACTGAGACCAAAGTGTGCAGGATTAAATTACATATTTTCTATTAGAAATTATATTTCTATTATTTTGTAGGAAGATGTCGATGCCGAAAAGGAACGATAATCGTATGCTAACAGATGAGGAACTGCAGGAGATTGTAGATAATTTTGGGAGCATTCCAGATCATGAAAATGGATATGAAATTGTCGAACGATAGCGAAAACGATTATGAGATGGAAGAGGATGAGGAAGACGATGAACAAAGTGCTTCTGAAAGTGAACAGGGTGATGAAAATAAACAGAACAGTGACAATGAAAATGAAGATCACAGTGAAAAGGAAAGTGAATAAGCTGGTGAAAATAACAGTGAACAAGCCAGTGGAAATAACAGTGACCAAAACAATGCTCATTAGAATTAACAAAGCAACGAGCAAGAAATGCCTCCAAGAGCGACGAGAAATAAAAGCGATCTAAGAGGAGAAAATAACCACCTGTGGCCATCTGTAGTTTCTCAGAGGAGAAGTCGTTTGAGAGCTGGCAACACTGTTTTACATTTGCCCGCCGCTAAAGGTGTTGCTAAAAAAGTAGATACCCCTTTAGAAGCTTGGAATTTGATTATCAGTGAATATATAATTGAAACAATTACCATAGGCACCAATGAACAAATTGAGAAAAACCACGATGAGATTAATAAACTCAGCTACACCAAATCCAGAAATGTTCTTGAGGTAAAAGCTTTCATTGGTCTTCTCTATATAGCATGAGCTTTGCGTATCTCAAATTGCAGCACAAAACAATTGTGGTCCCTACTTTTGAGATTGGAATTTTCCGGACAACCACGTCCCAGCAAAGATTTTAGTTTTTAGCTCTAACTTACGCTTTGATAACAAGGCAGATGATATATATATGTACGGCGTCAGACTGCTAAATTTGCTCCAATTAGACAAATATGCGATGTATATATAAGCAACTGCAAGGCATACTATACACCCCATGAATATTGTATAATAGACGAGCAACTGATGGCCAGCAAACCCGATAAATACGGCTTGAAAATACTATTGATAAATGATGCTAAGACCTATTACATGTTGAATGATATTCCTTATGTGGGCAAAGTGAGCTGCGAAAATAAAGAAAGTGTGCCAACCTATTATGTTAGACAATTGTCCGAACTCATACACAGTACCAATCGGAACCTAGCTTTCTATAATTGGTTCACTTCGATTCCATTGGCTAATCTTCTATCTGAGCAGTATGAGCTAATAATGGTAGAAACCTTGCGGAAAAATAAAAGAAAAATTGTCTTGGCAAAAAATGAAGTAGGGTCGTCGTTAGTCGCTTTCGATAATAACAAAACTCTAGTTTCCTTCACAACTAGGCAAATCAAACACGTGCCTCTAATCTCCACCTTACACCATAACGGCATAACAGTTCCATTGATCACGAGACAAATAAATCAACTAGAATTGAGACGTACAACGCTACCAAAGGTGGCACAGACAACTTCGATTAGTTGTGCCATTCATATAGCACAGCACGAAAAACAAATAGATGGCCTATGCGAAAGATTTATGGTATGTTTGATGGTAGTGGTATCAATTCGATGATTTTGCTTACCTTTGCTAAGGGAGATTGGGCAGAAAAAAAATCGGACACGCAGGAATATCACTGTGTCAAAAGATAATGGAAATGTTAAATGAACCTCCACCAAATGACGAAAATTTGCGATGTTCGTTGCAATTTTTGCGATAGGAAAAAAGACATAAAAATAAATATGCACGTGCCATAAAATAGTTTTGCAATGAACACAGGGCTATGGCATGTAGGAGCTGTCAGACTGATTTATTAGACTGACTACGAAAAACTCAAGCAATTATAATTTTTTCAATTGCACAATAAAAAAGAATGACATTTACTTAAAACGTTTTATATAATGAGAATTACAAAATTTTCGTTTTTGTTATTTTTTGTGAATTTCTAAATAATCATGAATTTTGTTGCAACTCTTTCTTTCTTTTGTGTTATTTGATATTTTTAAAATAAAAACATTTGTTCAAACTACTTTTTAATGTATTATATGCTCTTCAAAATAACCACTTTAACCATTCCATGTGTAAAACTAATACAAAATAAATGGTTTTAATGATTAAAACTAACTTTTCCACATCTTCCTAACAAGACATGTAAGCAAAAGTGGCCGACGACAACGACGACGACATACACACAGGATTTTTTTTATAAAATCCGTTTTTTCGCGTTGTTGTTGTTGGAAAACAAGAAAATAACTCTAAAAAAATTTCAAAAATTCCAACTTTTTTTGGTGTAAACCAATACTTTTCTCGCATATAGATAGGTTGGACGGAAAAGTAAGATATTACCAACTTGAAAAAAATCCATTTTATTTAGGGTTTTTGAGACCCCAATGTGCAGTTTGTGTCTTGAAAAATATGTGTGCAGTAGCAGGGTTAATACCAAAGATGCAATTTTCGTGTAGTGTATTAAAAAAAATGCTGAACAAAGAAATGTCGAGTACCGTTGATAAATAAATAATATGTTGAAAATAAAATGTATAGTCAGTAACAAGTCACGTAGAGGTTGAATACAGTGAATACGTAAGCACTATATCGTGTAATACAGAGACATTTAAAAATATCCTCGTTAGTATGAAAGATGAGAGTTATACAAGGTGTTCCATAAATAAAACCCTTTCTACGAAACTGAAGAATACCGAATATGTAGAGGAAATTAGCGAAATATTCAAAAATTTCGATATTCAAAACTTTAGAATTATAAAATATTTTGTTCTCTCCCCAGTATAAATCAGTTTTTATGAGCTGCTGATATTAAAGGGAAATCTAGTTTATGATCGGAATCGAGCAATGTTCAAAAGTAAAACATTAACACTAGTTAAATATTTATAAAACCAGTTATCACTATCCCCTACGCAATGGGAACAAGCACAACAACAAAAAATCCCAATGGCACAGGACCAATTGGACAGGCTTATTTCACTAACATGTTTGCATAAAACCCAAAATAAAAAATTAGATACAAAAGTAATAGAATGTTTTGAGATGTACATAAAACCAAAGTAACATTCTGGCATCAAATCAAAAAAAAATAAAAAAAAATTCTGGTAAATTTGTGAATTTTCTTAAATAAATGTTTTAATGTACGATTTAGAAAAAAATGTTAAATACAAAAGTTGTATAACGTGCTAAGGTCTATAAAAAAGCTAAGTAACTTTTTTGCGTCAAATTAAAAACAAAGGAAATACGATTTTTTTCAACTTTGACAGGCCGCCATTTTGTTTTTACTGGTCCGATTTGGCTCATTAACGAACTCGTTCAAGATTTTGGCCTAACCGATTTTTGTAGCGAATTTGGTTTCGATCCGTCAAAAAATACGTCCTCTATCGTGCTTAAAAATTCCGTTATAATTTGTGAATTTTCTTAAATAAATGTTTTAATGTACGATTTAGAGAAAAATGTTAGATACAAAAGTTGTAGAACGTGTTAATGTCTATGAAAAACCTCGGTAACTTTTTGCGTCAAATGAAAAACAAAGGCAATACGATTTTTTTTCAACTTTGAGAGGCCGCCATTTTGTTTTCACTGGGCCGATTGGGCTCATTAACGAACTCGTCCAAGATTTTGGCCTAAACGATTTTTGTAGCGAGTTTGGTTTCGATCCGTCCAAAAATACGACCTCTATCGTACTTACAAATTCCGTTATAAGTTAAACACATACATATATATATATATATATATATATATATATAAATTCCTTCCATTGTTCTTGGGCATCAGGTTAATTATAAATAATGTATCAAATTCTATTTTTTATTTGACGTTTCGCTCCATAGTTCGGAGCATTTTCAAAAATGTTTACATTGATGTTGTTAAAACAATAAATTGTAAACGATTGAACTATTAAAATTAAATGTACACACAGAGACGACAAAAACTGGTTACTAACAAAACTATTTCAAAAATAATAAAATCGAAAGTACCTGCCTTAGAAACAACAGTTTACAATATACCAGGGACATTCAATAAGTTGATGTTATTATTATAATAAATTATAATATATCTGGCTTAGATTTTTTATATCTTGTTTATCGTTTAATGCATTGTTCTCCTTTTTTATATGTATCATTTCTTTTATTGTCAGTTTTTTGTAATTAGAATCTTGGTTTATTATTTTAGTATTATTAAAGTCAAATTTATGTTTTTCATTTTTCACATGTTTATGAAGCGCAGTGGAGGCGTTTTTTGTATATTTATGGCCATTAAGTCTATTTTCAAGATGTTGGGTTGTCATACCTATATATTTTTTGGGACAATCTAAACATGGTATAGAATATATGACGTTAGATTTTTTTGAATCATTTATTTGACTTTTTAATTTGGAGAACAATGGTGATAGAGTATTTTGTGCCCTATGACAAACTTTTATGTTATGTTTAGATAATATATAGTTTAGTTTTTCTGAGAGTTGATTTGTGTATGGCATTGCAATGTAGGTAAGAGGGGCTAGTGTATTGGTTTGTGTTGATTGGATTTGACTATTGTAAAATTTATGTGTGCGTTGTTTAATAATTCTGTCAATATGTTTGGAAGGATAGTGATTGTTTTGTAATATTGTTTTTGTTTGATATAAAATTTCTGGACGATATTCAGGTGATGTGAGTGTAATGGCTCTATCTACTAATCCTATGATTACGCTGTTTTTTTGGGAATTAGGATGGTGGGAGTGGTAATTCAAGTAGCGACCTGATGATGTTTCTTTAATAAAATGTTTTGTTGTAATTTTATTTTCTCTAGTTTTAATAAGTGTCATGTCCAGAAAATTTATGGTATTGTTTTGTTCTGTTTCTATTGTGAATTGAAGCTTTGGATGAAAATTATTGAAAGCAGTCAATATATGATTTATTTGATTGGATGGAACGGCAGCTAAGCAATCATCTACGTATCTTTTAAAAAATAATATATCGAAATTTATTTGATTAAGCACATTTTCTTCAAGGTATTCCATTACAATTTGTGCAAGGGTTGATGAAATTGGTGAACCCATAGTGCACCCATTAAGTTGTTCAAAAAAATCTTTTTTATATTGAAAAAAATTATTGTTTTGGATTAGCATTATTCCTTCTATGAATTCTTCATATGTGAGAGTTGTATGTTCTTTTAATAATCTCCATTTGTGTTTTAATATATGGGTTATTAGTTCATTTGGAATGTTGGTATACATTGAGACCACGTCTAGAGAAATAATGCTATAATTGTTTGGTATTTCAACAGTGTCTAAAAAGTGTTTAAGTGTAAACGAATCTTTTATATAGAATTCATTCTTGTTGATTATTTGTGAGAGACAGCTTGATAAATATTTAGACAGTTTGTAAAAAGGAGATTGAACATAAGAAACTATTGGCCGTAATGGTATGTCAGGTTTATGTAATTTAGGTAGACCGTAAATTCTTGGTGGTATGGCATTATGTGTTTGTAATTGCTTAGCTTCCATTGCACTAATTGATTGATTATCTAAAAGTTTTTTAACAAATTTATTATTTTTTTCATGAAAGGACTTTGTCTGATCAGATTTTATTTTTTGATATACATCTGTATTATTTAAAATTTCATTTATTTTTGTGTCATAATCTGTAGTGTTCATTATGACAGTTTTATTACTTTTATCAGGTTGTAGTACCGTGATCTGAGGGTGATTTTTAATGAAATGTTTGGTTTTTTTAATTTTTTTTTGTATATCTTTCTGTATTTTATTGTTGGTTTTACCTTTGTAGTGACGAAGTTTAATTTTGTGGTTAGTGATAGCATTAACAGCTTCGGCTCTAATAATATTTTGTGTGTGTTCAGGTTGATTTGCAATCGCGGTTTCAATGCATGCAATATACTCTGTGCAGGGAAATAGTTTTGTTAGTAACCAGTTTTTGTCGTCTCTGTGTGTACATTTAATTTTAATAGTTCAATCGTTTACAATTTATTGTTTTAACAACATCAATGTAAACATTTTTGAAAATGCTCCGAACTATGGAGCGAAACGTCAAATAAAAAATAGAATTTGATACATTATTTATAATTAACCTGATGCCCAAGAACAATGGAAGGAATTTATATACAAGGTTAAAGAAAAACAAATAATTATATATATATATATATATATATATATATATATATATACTTATATATATAACCTTTGGAATGGAGGGTGATTTTGGCATCTAGGAACACCAAAACGAAAAACTGCATTGAAATTTTTCCGAAGTCGCGTCATGCTACTCTCTACAATAGCCCTATTTCATTCTGAAATAAGCCTAAAAAGAGGAAAATTATCCTAAAATAATAAAAAAAATTCGGGGACCAGACACTACAAAAGATGGGAAGTAAGTCGCGAAAATAATGTTACGAAATCGCACACCAGTGTAGTCCCTGAATCCGACTTAGTCTAAGTTATGTATGGAAGTTAAAAATTTGGCGGATGCGCAGGGATTTCTCCGCACTGTTTACCATCATTTTTTGTGACTAGTCTCATCTGGTGACTTTCAGGTAGGTCGTTTGTTTGTGAGCCGCAATCTAGAAGGTTCCAGAAAAAAGGGACTTATATATAAGAGAGGCCATCTACCAACGGGTTAGTTGGTAGATGGCCTCAGTAATAGAAGTAATAAAGAAATATAGAAACCTTGAAGGTTTATAAAAGCAGAAATATTACAATGGGCAGAGCATTAACGCTGAAGAGAATCTGATGTAAGGTAAATATCCCAATTATCGACACAATAGCGTGTTTTCGAATTCAAGGGAAATTTTTATGTGGTTGCAATATACATTTTCCTAATCTATCTACCTTCATTCTCAATAAACAGACGAAGAAAACGAATCATAAAATGTTAAAATAATTTGAATTAAATAAATGAAAAAGCAAAGTATATTTCCCAATTTTCGACACCTGAAAAATATGAATAACCAATCGCCGACCAATGTTCCACACCATGAAATATCGAAAACAGCCATCAATGATATATTTATATTTATTGTGAATGAAACAGTATAAAATAGTCATATTTAAAATATAATAGAACACAATATAAAAATAATAACAAAAGTTAAAAAAACAACTAAAATGTAAATTCCATTTCAGGTACTTAAAAAACAAAAACGAACTTAGGTAAATAATCAATTTCTAGAACTTTTTTTCTCCATTTCAAGTACTTCATACAGGGTGTTTTCAAATGACACTTACAACGTTTGCATGTAGATATCTCTCGTGAAATTGGACAAGATGATATAAGGATTGAGAGGTTCCAACCCATTTACTTTACGAAATACAGGGTGTTAAAGTTATGAAAAATATAATGTTTTAATTTAATAACTTTAAAATGGATGAATATATTGATCTGACATATGGCAGGTTGTTTTTAAATGTAAAAGGGCATATTTTGATGGAAAAACATGTTTCAATTCTTGATCCAGTGGTGTACATTTGGAAGAATATGTCACCTTTCCCCTCCCATTTTTTACGCCAGTGGCATTTGAAGCTATTACTTTTCCGCCAACCTATCTAATATGCGAGAAAAGTATTGGTTTACCCACAAAAAAGTTGGAAATTTGAAATTTTTTTTTGAGTTATTTTTACGTTATCCATCAACAACAACACGAAAAAAACGGTTTTTAGAAAAAAAATCCTGTGTGTATGTCGTCGTCGTCGTTGTCGTCGGCCACTTTTCCTTGCAAGTCTTGTTAGCACGATACAGCCTCCGGAGTGCAATAAGTCACCAATTTTATGATGGAATATTGTTAAGGACATTTCACAGATGAACCCTATTGATTGTCAGCTCACCAGAGCCAGTACAACGGTTGCTATGGTACTTGAAGTACGACATTTTGTCGTTTTTCGAGAAATTTCAGTTTGTTAGCACGATACAGCCTCCGGAGTTCAACAAGTCACCAATTTTATGATTGAATATTATTCAGGGTATCTCACTGATGAACCCTATTGCTTTTCAGCTCACCAGAGCCAATAAAACCGGTACTACAGTACTTTAAGTACGATATTTTTGTCATTTTTGGAGAAGTTTCAGTTTGTTAGCACGATACAGCCTCCGGTGTATATACAAGTGATGAATTTTATGATTGGATATTATTCAGAGCGTCTTAAAGATGAACCCTATTGATATTGAGCTCACTAAAGCCAGTACAACGGGTGCTGTGGTACTTGAAGTACCAAATTTTTGTCATTTTTGGAGAATTTTCAGTTTGTTAGCACGATACAGCCTCCAGAGAGTATACGATTGATCAACTTTATGAATAAGTATTGTTCAAGGTGTCTCACAGATGTACCCTATTGATTTTTAGTTAACTAGAGCGAGTACAGCGGGTCCTATAAAACTAGATATACTAAATTTTTGGAGAAATTTCGGTTTGTTAGCACGATACATCCCCCGAAGTGTATACAAGTAACAATTTTATGATAGAATATTGTTCAGGGCCACAGATGCGGAAAAGTTAGTTTTAATCTTTAAAACCGTTCATTTTTATTTGATTTTGTATTCCTCAATAGTTTCCACGTGAAAAACGCATAACCTTTTCATATCAAAAAGTTTGTAGTTTTCTAGATATTTAATGTTTTTATGAAATCTGCAAGATCTCTTTTTAATAAAAAAATATTTTTCTTGAATGTTTTTTAATAACTACCAAACTACTAATGGTTAGAATATGTAACAGGAACTAATTTGTGAAACAGCAATGCATATAAAACATTTGTTTCATATATTGAGGAAAGTTTCTTGTTAATGCAAGATGAGATTTTGAAGAACTTAAGTGATGGAAAAGTAGGAAATAATCACATTCAGGCGACAAAAACTTCGTGATTGTATTCGTGTAAGGAAAGCCTCTTATTACAACTTCAAGAGAATGACGAAACTAATTTGCTATAACAATTACAGTACCTATTTTAATTTAAGTTTAAATAAAAATGAATCAAGTATTTCACGACAAATTTTTCGTTTCGCTAGAAAATCTTTGTTGTTGAGATGAATTAACTTAAGTAATGGTAAAGTGATGGCGAATAGAAATGAATGGTGGTCCTTATACTTACTCTTCTTCTGTTTCTTTATCTAGATTTATGCAACGTACGGTTTATTGACCGTCAGCAGCGTGTCATTGTAATTCTCGCACGCTATCTCTGGAGTTTCTCGAAACTGAGAATTATATAAATTGTATGCAAATATTTTCGGAACGTTGAATTTTAAATGTTTTATACGTGTTTGTGATTTGATTAAAAAACCGTATTTTTATTAAACATGAGTTTCTACCCTTGCAAGTGTCGAAATTCTATACAGAAACAGTAACTGTTAATATTTTGTATACAAGGCTTTATTTTTGTTTGTAGCAGTTTTGTGGAAGGTGTAATTGATATTTTAGTTATAAAACGTTCAACTTATCTTACGACATGAATTTTTGTATGCAGACTTTTGGCGTCATATTAAGTAATAGGATACTATTTTATCGTTTATCAAATGCATTCGACTGGCAGTTATGCAGAAATCCGACACCTGTCGACAGTTGCAACAAACTTTCGACCTTCTGTTTTACATTTTACAGCAAATAATTATAAGCGTGTGTATATTCTATAAATCAACTAATATCTCCTTTTCAAGATACAACTGTCTATAAAGAAATAAACTGATCGACATCTCAAATAGAGGTTTTAACCAAATACGGCTTCAGCTATCGTTATTAATTCGATATTCGAGATATAATAAGATGAATGCTGTTACAGACTATTTTACGGTTGTCTTTTGCAACAAAAAATTGACATACATACAGGGTGAATTAAGTTTTAAAACCAATAAGTAATACATAAATATACATATTATTGTAGTTTTATTTTTTATTTCCATCAACTACAATGATATTCTTCTTAGAGTGCCATGCAAACTCCTACGTAGGTGTTTGTTTTCTTTGTTATATGTTTCAGTTAAATGCAGCAGTTAGTTCTTCTTCTCCTTCCCGTTTACCTCTTTCGATCTTTCCCCGAAGGACAAGGAGCTGGAACTCATAACGTTCTCCTCTAATAATATGCCCTAAATAAGATATTACTTTTCCGCCCAACCTATCTAATATGCGAGAAAAGTATTGGTTTACCCCAAAAAAGTTGGAATTTTGAAGAAATTTTTTGAGTTATTTTTACGTTTTCCATCAACAACAACACGAAAAAATGGTTTTTGGAAAAAAAATCCTGTGTGTATGTCGTCGTCGTTGTCGTCGGCCACTTTTTCTTACATGTCTTGTTAGCACGATACAGCCTCCGGAGTACAATAATTCACCAATTTCATGATCGAATATTTTTAAGGACATGTCACAGATGAACCCTATTGATTTTCAGCTCACCAGAGCCAGTACAACGGGTGCTATGGTACTTGAAGGACGACAATTTGTGATTTTTTGAGAAGTTTCATTTTGTTAGCACGATACAGCCTCCGGAGTTCAAGAAGACACCCATTTTATGATTGAATATTATTCAGGACATCTCACTGACGAACCCTATTGATTTTCAGCTCTTCAGAGCCAATACAACATGCGCTACAGTACTTTAAGTACGATATTTTTGTAATTTTTGGAGAAGTTTCAGTTTGTTAGCACGATACAGCCTCCGGAGTAAATACAAGTGACCAATTTTATGATTGGATATTATTCAGAGCGTCTCAAAAATGAGCCCTATTTATATTCAGCTCACTAAAGCTAGTACAACGGATGCTATGGTACAAATTTTTGTCATTTTAGGAGAATTTTCAGTTTGTTAGCACGATACAGCCTCCAGAGAGTATACGATTGATCAATTTTATGATTGAATATTGTTCAAGGAGTCTTACAGATGTACCCTATTGATTTTCAGTTGACTAGAGCGAGTACAGCGGGTCCTATAAATCCAGATATAGTACATTTTTGGTTATTTTTAGAGAAATTTCGGTTTGTTAGCACGATACATCCCCCGAAGTGTATACAAGTAAAAATTTTATGATAGAATATTGTTCAGGGCCACAGATGCGGAAAAGTTAGTTTTAATCTTTAAAACCATTCACTTTTATCCGCTTTATAACATCATAAAGCTCGTGATATTTCAATTCTTCACTTCGGAGAACTTCTTCATTTCTTATGTGGTCTACCCACGATATTCTTAGCATTCTTCGCTAACACCACACCTCGAGTGCTTCTCTCGTGATATTTCAATTCTTCTCTTCGGAAAACTTCTTCATTTCTTATGGGGTGTACCCACGATATTCTGAGCATTCTTCGCAAACACCCCACCTCGAATACTTCTAATTTATTAACAGCATAGCATATGGTGCAATGCGCATATGCGCAATCCGACGAAAGTGACTCCTGAACACCATTATCCGAAATTTCATCAGGTACTCTATTAATATTTAAAATCAATTTAATACTCATTAAATAACCTTGTAATACAATTTTTTATTTTGTTATAGAATTTGATGATAACAGCGACGGCAGTGATGAGAACGACAATGACAATGAAAATGATGATGAAGACTCTGATAATGATTAATGATAATTATGATAATGATGATGATAATTATGACGAAGATGATAATTATGTTGAAGATTTTGAGTGAATTTTTTTATATTAAAATAAACTATAAAATACGTATTTTCCACTTTTTAATAAAACAAAATATCAATACAAAATGTTTTTATTATTTATCCAGATTTTTCGAATAAAATTATTCAATAAATGTTATTTTATACGACAAATTTTATGTGAATTTAGTTTATTTAAATATATGTGAATATTTAACTTTATTCAGTCAGAAAGAAGTTCGTAGTTAGTAATGATTTTTATTGTCGGTCTGACTATATTACTCAATACATTTGTCGGACATGTCGATATTTGCATATAGAATACTATTATCTATCATTGTTATTTTTGCCTTACATGTATGTATGAAGAAACATAATAACGTCATATCGACATCTTCGAAGTGGTGGACACCCCATACGTTGCATGATTTTTGTCTGACAATTGACCATAATTTTTTAATTAATTTTATTAAACAATTTTGAATAAAATAAAACTGGTACATACGGGAAGTCATAGTGACGTCATTTCGACAATTCCGAGAACGGGGCATTCGAAAATGCAGCGACGCCGAAACATTTCGCATAGGAAAAGTTTGTCGGACTCATCACAAAGAATGCGCTCACAAAGTTTGGCACTTGTATGTGTCATAAAAATGTAAGGTCCTTGTACTGGGGACTATAATATTGTGCTCGCTTCATTATTATTACAGTATCATCTGCATAGCATATTGTTAATGGGTTTCCCGTTAATTTTAATGCCTGGAGGGTTATCTGAGATTGACTCAAAAACACTTTTTCAGAGTAGAGTTAAATAATATCGGTGATAAAATGGAGCCCTGTATAACTCCTTCTTTCATATCAAACTGATCGATTGTTAGTAGATGAGCAAAGCCGGTATCGGAGCACCCAGGGGAGTATATCGCTGGAGGGTATTGGAAATTTAGAAATAGATAAAATATTCGGGGGGGGAGTGAGCGTGCGCTGTGGTATGACGTCATGCGCCATCTTTTGTCTTGTGAGTTGCGTCATCCATCTTATGTTCAATGACGTGTGCCATTCATCTTGTGTTCTGCGACTTGTATCATCTATCTTGTGTCAAGTGTGTCATTTGTGATATGTGTGTCCTCCACCTTGCGTCAAGTGTGTCAACTGCCGTATGTGCTCTGTGTGTGTCGTCCATCTTGTGTTCTGTGTCGTGTATGTATTTTGTGTCATCCATCTTGTGCCATGTGCTATCTGTACGACTTATAATATATAATAAATTTATTTGTTATCGCCGGGACCCGAACTCAGGCCACACATATCCACAGGCTGGTACATATAGCAATATCCTCTCAAGTCACATTCATATAGCGTTCAGGAACTAGATATAAAAGAGGCTTTATTATTATTATTAGTCCAATTTGCATGGAATAGACGGCACTTGAATACTTACGTGACGTAGATTACCGACATATTGAAAAAAGTATGCGCAGTATTAACTAATATGGAACCATAAAAGTATTAGCATCTAACTTTGCTTACTTTTTTTAAATGAAACCAACTGTTTCTAAAGAATTCTACACTATATTGAAGTTATTTAGAAACAGTTGGTTTCATTTAGAAAAGTAACATGAGTAGATCCCACAGGTGAGGGTCGAAACAGTAAATGTCATCTAACTTTGCTATTCATTGTCCGATTTGCATTGAATAAACGACAATAAGAAGTAATTGTGCGACTATAATCAAAGAAAAAAATTGATATACACAGGGTATGAGGCATTAGCATGTGGGTATGGAGTGAGATGCATACGTTAAATATCATATAGGATATGGTCGTAAATATGTTCATTATACAGAGTGTAGTCATAAAAAAGTGAAGCCATATAGGCATAAGCATATAACTTTGTTATTATTGGATGGATTGAAGTGGGATAAACGGCACTATGATAAATACGCAACATATTATACAAGGTATAGTCGTGATGAAGATCATAGAAAAAGTGTTAATTATACAGAATGTAGTCATGAAGAAGATCATATGAAAAAGTCATTATGATGGCTATGACGTTCGTTCATTATACAATAATGCAATGTCTTTTTTGTACCTCGATCCTGAACACTATATATGTGACTTGATAGGGCAATGGCGATAACAAATGGATTTTTTAATTCAATATTATAAGTCGTATGTGCTTACGTCACACTACAGATAGCACATTGCACAAGATGGATTACACAAAACACATACACGTCACAGAACATAAGATGGACGACACACACAGAACAAATAGGGCAGTAACAGACTTAACGCAAGATGGATGACACGGTCGATACAGAACACAAGATGGATAACTCGGAACACATGACAGATGACACGTCACAAAGCAGCGTACTTCCCTGGGTATTCCGATACCGGCTTTGCTTATCTACTGTTGTTGACAAGTTGCTCAATCAAATATCTTATTTCTGGTTCTAGTACAAATTTCTAATTAATCGTATGTCTTTACCATATTGTTCGGAGTTTTCAAGGTATGTTATTAAAATATGTTTAATTAAATCAAAAGCTTTTTCATAATCTATAAAACACATGAAATCAACCTTTCTTTGATTTTGGCAGTTTTGTATGCTGAATATTGCTTCTCCTGTTCCGAAACCGTTCTTATGTCCAAACTGACTGTTCTGCATTCGCATTTTTTATATGCCCTTGTATGTAAAATTCGCAAAAAGAGTATCAAGTAATGATTGATTAAACTTATAAGACAGTAATCTTTGAATGTTTTCGCCAGATTTCCGGAAGACTCAAATTTTAATAAATTCAAATCGAATCAGAATCATAAAAGATTGCGGTAACGTAAATTTTCCCCAGATGTATATATATATATATATATATATATATATATATATATATATATATATATATATATAGAAACATAGAATAAAGCGGTGTTGCCAAGAATAAATTTTCCACAGATTTCAGGAAGGTTGATGACTTGGTTTGGAGACAAATAGGAGATTGCAATGCTAAGAAACGTATTTTTTCCTAAAGAAGGGGAAATTTGATGATACACTATACAGAAGTTTAGAAGATTGCAGTGTTGCGGCTAATTTTTTTCAAATAAAAAAATAGGGTTGATTGTCCGTCCATTTTACAACTTATTATAATATGTTACGAAAATCATTTTTTTGACAAAAACTTCTCGACTTCATTCTGTATATGAACGTATAGTCTGAATCTCTAGTCGTTAATATTAATGACGATGTTTTTAATGTATTATTCATTACAGCAATTAACCTCTTTTCGATATATAATAACAAAAATATTAAGCATTTAATTTCTATAATACTCAGACAGTGGTTTTTATATTTCAACCTTCATTAATTTGTTCCGCAGCTGTTTAGTAACAAAAACGTTGATTGAACAAAGACGGAACGTATGACCTATTATTTTAAAAGGTTAAAAGGACCCCTATGCTTAGTTACATTAATTAAGGACGTTTTCAAAATTAACCAATTTTCGTTTTATCGAAATTTCGTTAATTGAAACTAAATAAATATTTTGTGAAATATGATTATCTGAAAATGGTTTTAATTTTTGTTGATGTAACCATAATGCTGTTGATAAAGGCTGTACCAAGATGATATTAATTAATATCTCACAATTAAAAAAATTGAGGCAGATGTAAATGAGGCAGTGTATCAACATAATATTTACAATGACAAAAAGATGAGTTTCATTTGGGGGGGGGAGGGGGGCAGGAGTAGGTATATAAGAAATTAATTGAAAAATACCCCACAAATCACTTTTTTAGCAGTATCTCAAAACACAAAAATTGTAGGGATTAAAAGTTTCTATAAAATTGTTTCAAATCACTTTTGAACTATTTGCAGTTGTTTATCCTTTGGAGACTTTCGGGTCGCTTCCCTAATTGGGATTCCGGGGTGGGGTGGTGTGCAGGCCGGATTATTCTTGTCTGATTGTGAGTCACTTTTTCATTAAAGTTGTTTTCATTTTTCCTTTTCTTCCGTGGCTCTTACTTTACTTTGAAACCTGAACTGTTTTCAGTTACTCTCACCATCACACATTTGTTTCTCTGAGGAGGTCATAAGAACGTAATTGCTAAATAAATTTACTAATATTTCAAGCTTTTGTCAACTTTTGCTTCTATGATTCTCATGACGTCATCAGAGCACCGGCTGTTGTTAGCCTACCTTACTAATTAACACCTTCAAAAATTGTTCATTTTCAACTTATCTTCTACAATTGTTGTCAAATGTCAAACAGCAGACTCACAAATAATGTTTTGAGTTATATTTTATCCCCTATTCTAGGGATTCATTCATTGTACAATGGGTTGTGTGTGCTTTTTATTATTATTTTAATTAAATAGTGATTGTGTTTCAAGCACTATATTTTAATTCGCTTTATGCATCTTCTAATTTGTGAGAATTTGGAGTACACCCTGACCATGTGAGTAAATTGTATCTATTTCGCTTTAGGCCCTTCTAAACCTTTTATTTTATTTCGAGAATGTAAAATCAATTTTTTACTTTTACAGGGGGCACTGATGATGGTTTATCATTAAACCGAAAGCGCTCTGCTTATAATAAATTCTTGTACCAAAATACAAAATTTGGTTTCTTTTCGATAATTGTGTTCCATTCACGAGAAATTTATGTATTAAACGGTTAGTGTTATACTGTTATATTAAGAACACCCTGTATATTATAGCATACCAGTAAATATTGGAAACAAAATGTTAAAAGCTTTTAGTGAGATAGTGTAAAGCAAATCTGGTTATTCGTTTTTATTTGGAAGTTATTGTATTTTTTTGGAGGGTCTACAAATTATGTTTAATCGATTTATCCTGGAAACTGAACTAGATAGGTATAGGGAAATGTTAATGAACTTACATTATTTTTAATAGTTCAATTCAAAAATGTGATAAAATACAGGGTGTTCCATTTGAAGGAACCTAACTTTGATACGGCACGCTTTTTTGGAGCACCCTGTATATTCCAAAATATTTTCAAATTATAGTCCTAAGTAATCTACTTAATTCTACTTCTAATTTTTTCTAATTTTATTTGCCATTAAGACGCCAGAGAATAGTTCGTTCATAGTGTCCCACCCTGTATATATATATATATATATATATATATATAAATATATATATATATATATATATATATATATATATGTAATTTTTTGGGATAGGTTCATTAATATACTACTAATTTTCTTTAGTCATTCTTGACGTTTCGCCTTAATTACAAGGCTTTATCAAATTATTTTAATCTCAGTCTACAATAAAAATACAACATTGGATAACACTGACGAACATTTTACATTGAGAATAGCACACAAAAGTAAGGGTACATGTGAATATAAAAGAGTACGTACCTTGACAACCATCGTCTTTGATTGTTTGAGTATTGTCAATATACAGGGTGTCCGATAATATTCACGGACATTCATTTTTTTTGTTGGTATATTATGCACAAATCATGAGGCTGCATGTAAAAGGTTATGGTAAATTTTACTCAAGTTCTCTATGTCTTTCTTGTCATTTAGTGCTTCGGATTCATTCTTAATGGCAATAATTTCTTTGATTTTAACATTAGTAATATTTTGGTCTTTATATATAATTTTTGTGTTTGGAAAATCAAATTCATGTTTTTTATCTATTTCATGTTTATGGAGTGCAGTCGACGCATTTTTCGTGTATTTGTGACCGTTTATTATATTTTCCAAGTATTGTGTTGTCATTCCTATATACATTTTTTGGACAATTAAGACAAGAGACCGAGTATACCAAGTTTGATTGTTTTTTAGTTGAGTTTTTGCATTTCAAACATGTGAAGGCTGTTGATATACGATGGTGTGACTTATGGCATAGTTTAATATTTTGTTTTTTTAGTATGTATTTTGATTATTGTTCGTTGTCTTTGAATTTTTCTAATAAGGTTTTGACAATAACCATTTTGTATGAGTATTTCTTCAAAATGGTTATTGTCAAAACCTTATTAGAAAAATTCAACATTTTTTGTTTTCCTATATTTCTATATTTTCGAGATATCTTGAAAAAAGTGACTTTTGGGATACTATTTAATTCTTTTCTACCCCCAAATAAAATTCAACTTTTTAAACTCAAAATATTTTAAATGTATGATGCTAAACTAAATTTTTATTGAAATATGCAAGCTTGCATTTTGGATAGTATAGAACTATTATTAGCTAGGCTATCAGCTTTTTGATAACTCGAATTTATCATCAATAAAATGGAAAAACTGCACTTGAATAATAATGGGAAAAATATAAACAAAATTATGGGATTGTTTTTGATATATCTACCAAATTAAATAGAATCTCGAACTAAGATATATGCAAATGTTAAGTTATTAACGCATCACAGTGATTCGCCAGAAATTGTAAGATGTTATAATCATTTGAAGAAAAAGGATATAAGGAAAAATACCAACATATTAAAAATTGCGTATAAATATCGAACGATGACCACGATAGAGTTTAATGAAATAATCAAATACCTAAATGAAAAGAAACACGGTGTAAAGACACCCGGTGACACGAGTAATAATCATTCTTAATTGTTTGACAATGCCAGCGGTCTGTGGACTATTTTCGGTTCCCACGCCGACTCACATCTGTTTAACACCACAAGTGGTTGTTGGTTGTTCTTTTCTTCTTTCACACATATGTGTTGTTTGTATGTATATATATGTATCTACCGATGAAACTGAAATGTCTTAATGAAAATTGACAAAAGTATCAATTAAGAAATAAATACAAATGTTATAAAAAATTCAATCGGTATCATTTTGTTGTCATTTCAATCAACCAGATGTGATATATATACATATATATATACAGATTGGAGCTTCAAATTTTTACTGTTTCGTTTCTTTTACTGAAGAAGTGCCTTAAAATAGCCGGCGAAACGTTGGAACTACAATTAAAAACAACGCTTATTCCCGTTTCATGAGCATTACAAATCTTTGATTTGAAAAAAAATTCGTGTTGTAAATTATATTATGTTCCTTTTGTAATGGAAACATTGCTTCATCTTTCAGTTTGTTATCCTCATCAAGCTTCCCAAATCACAAAGTTCTGCTTAATTTGTTAGACTTAATCTCTAAGCTAACGCCACTTAAATCATAAATTTGACCAAGCAGATGGTCTTTCTCAAGATTTAAAACGGATTCGTTCCGTTCTCAACATATCAAATTTCAAGGAACCATTAAAAAAAAGAATCACACGAAATAAATCCGAAAAACGAAACTTTTTAATTACATTAAAAAATAATTTTGGTTACACGCAGAAAACATGCTTATTGACCTTGTTTTAGATGTCTTATTTGAGTCGAGATGTACATCCGTGCTTGCAAAAGGACCGGTCGTTATGAATTTTCCATATGTTTCATAAAAAAACAAGATTTGTAATTTCGGAAGTGCTGTGCGAGCGGCGGTATAGGGGAAACCTGCTGTACCTCAAACATCGTTGTACCTCGAGCATACCTTTAAAATTCAAACTTCGCGGTACTTTTAACTAAACTGTGTAATTGTTTGTCATGCGTAGACAAACAACTGACAATAGATCATTTTGAGTTACGTGACTTTGACAGTGCGGCCATTTTGTCGGTAGGGCATACAAGGATGGTTCTGCCATTAGGTTCTCATTGTTATCTCTAGGTTTGTTTTGTTTATTTCGAGTTTTTAGTGCATATATTGCATATTTTATTAATTTTAACTACAATATGGCTTGGAGTGAATACTACTTATCTTTCAAAGGAAACGTGAATTCGCGTTATGACACAAAACTTCGAATTATAGACAATGTTGATCCTTATTCAGTTGATGCAATTTAAATCCGTTTGAATATTAACAGTCTTTCGACTTTCGTGTTCGTTGCACAGTTCAGGAATTTCTACGGCTTCTGTAGTTTGACCTGCTGTGGGTTCCACAATTAATGCAGTATTCCCAGCTTCATCTACCTCATTCTGAAGCAAATAAAGATTTTGATTGGGGGTTACAACTTTTTTAAATAACAATAGTACTGACCATTTTAAGAAGTTTCGTTTGACGTTTAATAAATCTATCATGCATTTTTATACTTTGCTCGTCCTGTGTTTTGATGCTAATGTATCCCATATTTACAGAAGGGACCCTATCAGTACTATCCCTAACAGTTTGGCTAGTTCTCCTAAAAAGTTAAACAAAAATCATTTAGTTTAACCCCATATTCAACTATCAATTCAAACATGGATAATAATTTTTGTATTTCTTATTTACTAATAATATTTACCTACCTGATACAAAATGATCTGCACACATTCGTGCATGTTTAAGAAATATATCACCCAAATTGCCCGGATAAAAACTACTAACCCAACATTCTCGACGTTCTTTTAATAAAGCGTTCAGCATTTCTCCTCGGTTTCGTAAGGCTTTTGGGGATTCTGAAATAACGAGTTTGAACCATTTCTGCCCTTTTGGAACACCCCACAACAAAACATAACGCCGGAATTTTAATTATTCACACATTAAAAATTGATCTTTTTCATTGTTTACAATGACGCGACGTTTTGTATGCCCTACCGGCAATATGGCGGGCCTATCGTGACGTCACCTCAAAGTGATCTATGTGAACACGATTCTGATCATATGTTGACCAAAGTAGAGTTGTAAAGATGTTTTGTGTGCAAAATCTAAGTTTCTTCTTTATTAGTTTATTTTAAATATTTTTGATAGGGATCTCACTCAAATATGTTTCCCAGTTACGTGGGCTTTATTTTGTGAATTTTTTACCTATATACTTATAACCTCAAACTTTCTATGATTATTATTTGACTCCTTGACGTGGTGTTGTACCTAGAACATAATAACAACAATGTACTTACCCTGGACATGGCCAACATCTACGTGAAACAGGTTCGAGGTAGGTACATCGTATTTTACAAAATATAATCTTTCGTCCTTTAATTCAAAAAGTTTATTACAGTAAATGTTGTTGGGCGATAGTTTTACAATAAAATATGCCCTGAAGCAAAACAGGAATTGAAAGGGATCGAACTAATACGGAAAATCTAAGAAGTGCGATAAAATTTATACAAAAGAAAAAAGACAGTGCTGTAAAACATATTAGATTAGCAAGAAGCACAATTCGGAGATACATGCAAACCTTTGACCATAATGGTAAAGAAGACTACAATCATGTACAGTTGCGCCAAAAAAAAAATGGAACAGTTGTTGCCTAGTGTGAATATGCCTTTTCCGCTTCCGGGAAACAGTTTTGTCGTATATTTAAATGATAATAACAATAAAGTGTAAATAATATTGTTTTCAATTATTAAATATCAAAGGCTAATAAATAATTTTTAATATTCAATGAAAAACAACAATTAATATTTAGTAATCCCGCCATTATGCTATATGACTTCTCTTAATCTACTGGTCATCCATCTATATAATGTGGATCAATATTCTTCAGTTATTTCCTCCCAAGCATTATTTATAACTTCCAACAAACCTTCAACGTTTCTTGGTCTTACATTTGCATTTCAAATTTTTCTTACTAACATTGCCCAAACATTTTCTACTGGATTCAAATCTGGGCTTTTACCACACTGGTTAAGAACATTACTATTACGTGCCCGAAACCATTCGGTCACTACACCAGAGTTATGCACTGCACAGTTATCTTGTTGGAAGATAAAATCACTGTTAGGGAAAAGAATCTCAACAGAAGGAAGTATAACATTTTTTAAAATTCTGATATATGCTTAACTATTAAATCTTTCGCCAATATGCCAGGTCCCTGCGTAGATATCCACGTCCACATATTTACAGAAAAACGACCACTTTCATTTGTGAAATTGACATGATTCTCGTCAAACCGTGTATTCGGTGGGCGATAGACACGAATATTGCCGCTATTAGATGATTGGAAAACCTTTTCCTCCGTAAAATTAAAAAGTTATTCGTAATAAGCAATATGCTCTAAAGCGATCCCCGTTCTTGCTACTTTGTGACTATTGTTTAATATTAGTTTCCTTGCTTCTGCCTGGCATTTCAATTCAGACTGTGTTACTCTGCGACGGCCCGTACGACATAATGCTGGAAAATTTGTTGCTGGAACAGCTTCAACTACTGTTTCAAATGGATTTGCTCTTAAATGGTTAATCAAAGCAGCATTCTGCTCAGCAGTTGACTTTCTCGGACGTCCTGAGCCTGGAGCTCTATCAATTCTTCCCTCATATCGTCATCTTCTTATAATACTTGAAAATGAGTTCTTGCTTACATTGTCAAATGCCGGAGTTTGCCTCACTGACTACCAATCGTCTATTTTTCGATTATTCTATCTTACGTCACTGAATTTATATGCGCCATCATTACTTTCGAATTTGGAATTGTTTGACAGATGTCACACCTTCAATGTTGACATACGACATATTCATAAGACAAATTCAAGCAGCTAGAAATAGACAAAAATCTGCTATAAGAGTTGTCCCATTTTTTATTGGCCGCAACTGTACATGAAAACTGCAGCACAAAAAAAAATTTCAGCAGAGAAGAAAATATACTTGTGGAATATATACAAGAGGCGGTAACATTACAATCTGCTTTAACTTAAAATAATAAAAAGTATCCTACGCAATGGGATCGGTAAAAAATGGTAGAAGAAATTTGGTCGCGCCTTTTCCGAAAAAGGTATAAAAATTATGTATCCTTACGAAAACCAGAAGCTATGAGCTTAGCGAGATCTACTGCATTTATTCAAACCAACGTTGTCCTTCCCTTTAAGAATTTTAGAGCAGCTCTCGAAAAATGTCCTCCTTTACCAGCTACTAACATATGGAACTGTGATGAGACGGGATTAGCTACGGTCCATGTTCCTCCAAATATCCTAGCTACAAAGGGTTCCAAATAGATTGGAAGCATGATAAGTGCAGAAAGAGGAACAAACAAATGTTACCATGATTGCGACGGTGAATGCTGGAGATGGATTTATACCACCTATGCTGATTTTTCGTCACGTCAATTTCAATGCTTGGTCCAACGAAATATTGTTCATAAAAATTTAAGCATTTTCTTCGATACGCCAAACCATCAATTTATTCGCCGTGCATTACGTAGATCGATAATCATGAGAGACATATATCATTGCCTGTGATACCGTTTGCTAAAGATAATGGAGTGATTCTGGTTAAATTTCACCCATACACCAATCACAAAATGTAGCCCTTAAACAGGACTGTATTTGGTTCATTTGAAACTTATTTTAACACAGCAATGAACGAACACATTATTTCACCAGGAAATATTGGTAACTCAATATAAATGTACGACGTTGCCAACTTGTAGGGTAGGGAAAGCTTTTTCTTTTACACCAAATAATATCCCTACGGGATTTAAAGTCACCGGATTTGTCCCTCACGATGAAAATAGTTCCCCATCCAATGTGACTGATCGTCCTGTTGCAACTACAGCCGTTGACAATGTTGTGGAATCTAAACTGTTCCGTCAACTTCTAAGTATCTTACTCCCGCCGAGTCGGACGCAACTAATGGAAATGTCCAGACTAAATCTTTGCTTTCAACGTCAAGGACTTTTAAGAGTCCTTCTATTATTACCCTACATCTGTAAGCTTCCCCACGAGGAAATATTCGGAAGGGGCGAGAAAAGGGAAGATCGTGCATATTGATCGATACACCAGAGAAACGACTTATCGAAGAAAAAAGAAAGTAAAACTAAAGTATTACTTCAACCTAAAAAACCTGGATGTAACCCTAACAAAATCGGCAACGTGAAGTGTTCTGGCAGACTCTGATTCTTTATCAGAGACTACCACATCAGAAGATTTTTCTCTATAGTATTCTGTGCCACCTACCATTATTCACTCTAAGATTCTTCAACCTCAAACTCTGTGCATATTTGCGGTTTTCGGCGTTGCCTCTAACTCTTGCGGAGACGGGGGGTCCGTTCTTTGAAGACTAAATAAAATGTGTTTTTAAATGAAACTCACGGTCTCTAGTTAATTCCACAATATAATACAAGTTATTGAAAATTCTAAAAAATTGACAATTGTTTCGATAAATCAATATCATCGTCAGAATGACAGAAGTTACATTTCATTTTATGCCTACCTGATGTTTAGTAGTTATTTTTGGCTAGACCAAGAAGTAATCTAACTTGTGATTGGCTTAATATATGTTTATAGAAAAAAGAAGAAGATGTGATATTACAAATATTGAAGCTTAGATATTATTAGCCCTATGGTGATATCCTGGATATCATTTTTCCAATTAAGATCAGTATAACTGTGCAATGATATAGAAAACCAGGAAAACTATATCTGCTGATCTTTACAATTATCACTTAAGAAGACAGTTTATTAGTGGAGAATTCCCTAGATTTAACTGTTCATTGACAACCTCATATTGTGGGTTTCTTAAATGTCTTCTAATTTCCAGTTCTTCAAGGAAATCCAGTTCTTGTTTCTTTTCACAAATATGCAGCACTTCTAGTTATGTGTTAGGTGTCAATGAATGATTGGTGTCAAGTAGATGTTTTGCGTAGTGGGATTTATCTGGTTGTTTTAATCTGTATTCTCGTAAGTGCTCACTGTATCGTATTTCAAAATTCCTAAGGGTCTGACCCAAATAGACAGCATTGCATTCTGGAGTTTATATATACCTGACTTCTTTATTAGTGGTATTTTTGTTTTTACATTTAACAATTTTGTACTAACGTTACTTTCTGTTTTAAAAGAAATTGTTCTATTTGTTGCTGAAGATATTATCTTTGAAATATTATTAGAAATATTTCCTGCATATGTGATGGTTTTATAAGTTTTAATTTCATCAGCTTGTTTAGGATATATTAGTTGTAATGCCACTTTTTTCTCTTTTTTACTAATTAGCTTATTTATCACATCTAATGGATAACCGTTAGATGTTGCTATTTGTCTAATTGTATTAATCTCACTATCAAAATTACATTTGTTAATAGGAACTGAAAAAGCTCTATGTATCATTGAATTATATGCTGCTAGTCTGTGTGACACAGGGTGGTTAGAATCGAATGGAATTGTCACATCAGTCTGTGTTGGTTTTCGGTAAATTGAATAATCAAGTACATTATTAACAAATAGCATCATCTAACGGTTATCCATTAGATATGATAAATAAGCTAATTAGTAAAAAAGAGAAAAAAGTGGCATTACAAATAATATATTCTAAACAAGCTGATGAAATTAAAACTTATAAAACCATCACATATGCAGGAAATATTTCTAATAATATTTCAAAGATAATATCTTCAGCAACGAATACAACAATTTCTTTTAAAACAGAAAGTAACGTTAGTACAAAATTGTTAAATGTAAAAACAAAAATACCACTATTAAAGAAGTCAGTTATATATAAACTCAAATGTCCAGAATGTAATGCTGTCTATTTGGGTCAGACCCTTAGGAATTTTGAAATACGATACAGTGAGCACTTACGAGCATACAGATTAAAACAACCAGATAAATCCCACTACGCAAAACATCTACTTGACACCAATCATTCATTGACACCTAACACATAACTAGAAGTGCTGCATATTTGTGAAAAGAAACAAGAACTGGATTTCCTTGAAGAACTGGAAATTAGAAGACATTTGAGAAACCCACAATATGAAGTTGTCAATGAACAGTTAAATCTAGGGAATTCTCCACTAATAAACTGTCTTCTTAAGTGATAATTGTATAGATCAGCAGATATAGTTTTCCTGGTTTTCTATATCATACTGATCTTAATTGGAAAAATGATATCCAGGATATCACCATAGGGCTAATAATATCTAAGCTTCAATATTTGTAATATCACATCTTCTTCTTTTTTCTATAAACATATATTAAGCCAATCACAAGTTAGGTTACTTCTTGGTCTAGCCAAAAATAACTACTAAACATCAGGTAGGCATAAAATGAAATGTTACTTCTGTCATTCTGACGATGATGTTGATTTATCGAAACAATTGTCAATTTTTTAGAATTTTCAATAACTTGTATTATATTGTGGAATTAACTAGAGACCGTGAGTTTCATTTAAAAACACTAATATGAGCATATTCCACGAAGTAAGGGTCGAGACAGTCAATTTCATTAAATAAAATGTCATTAAAATGTGTCAGGACACCAACATCCAATCTTCACGACAGGTTTTTTTTGGAATGACTATCTACATAATTGAAGAGTCCATCCGGTAGGGGACGACGTCTAATCATAACTCATATTGGCAGTGATAATGGGTTTTTAGATGGTGGCTCTTTAATATTCCAATCTAAAAAAACTGAACTGAACAGATGATTGACCTAACACCAAAAGGTTCAGTCATAGTATTAGATAACACTAGTTACCATTCTGGTCACATTGAGAAGGTGCCAAACACATCATGGAGAAAACAAGAGATCATTGAATGGCTAACAGACAAAAATATTAATTTTCCTCAAAAATCAGTCAAACCAGAACATCTACAAATTGTAAAATTGAATAAGCCTCCTGCTCGATATGTAGTGACGAAATCGCAAAAAAACGTGGTATTGACGTAGTGCGACTTCCCTCATATCACTGCCAATTAAATCCGTTAGAACCGATATGGGCAGAAGTGAAAAGTATAGGTCGACATAAAACTACATTCAAACTAAAAGATGTGCAAGTATTATTAGACAGGTCCCTATTACTAAAGAAAATTGACAAAAAGCAATTCATCATGTATTAAAAGAGGAAAAAAACATGTGAAATCTGGGCAAAATCTTAGATGCCGACATTACAGTAACACCATTATTAATTTCAATAAATGATAACTCCTCATGTGACGATTGTGATTCCGACAGTGATTTAGAGACATTTGCACTTACTAATCTAGACTAAGATGAAAGAAGAACTATTTAAAACAATTTACAAGTGGAATGTTCATATTAATTTGGTGAGCAAATTACAATTAGTACCTATCATAACACTGTATTATTTAGAATTCGAGCCATAATTTAACGGTCAACATTATAAACCACACTTCTTTAATAGGATATCTACGTATTTTCATAATTTAAAAATTAAACAATGCAACAAATATTAACAATATATGCCTACGAACCCCTAATATTGTTCCTAAACCTACGCCTATTATATCCCTAGAAAGTATTAAGATAAGACTTGATAATTGTTATCTTTCTACAATACCCATCGACACAAATAAATTTCTTGTTTTCACAAGATTCATTACAGCAGGTAGAGTAAAATTAAATGATTTGTTTGGTCCACTCGTGGTGAGCAAGTCCCATAAAGTTTTGATTTATTACTTACTCCGCACCGATCACGATTTTACTTTAATAATTTTCAAGTATGATTTTCCAGGGTAGGTTAACTACCCCCTCTTACCGGCGCCCATGTATATGGGTATAGTTACTTATGTTACGTGTGTTCTTATCAGCCATATTCCATCGAAAATTGCAAAAAAATATTTTCGCCATTTCAAAACCAGCCCAATTCAACCATTTTCCACGGTCCTCGGGTGTTATTATGTTTTCCATACATACAACAAATTTTCAATAATAGTTATTTAGACGTTATGTCTCATTATCTTTCTCAGCTTCTTGTTACCATTTATTGAAAATGTGATTATTTTCGACCGTAAACTAGTATAAAAAATTATTCGTAAACCTACAACAAAATTCTCGTACCTGTTGCGTGTGGGAACTATACCAGGTGAAATTTTTTACCTGAATCTTTCAAATTAAAACGCCTCCTATTTAATGTTCATCAAATAGAAATCTGATACTTTTTAACGATGGGTACATAGATTATTTCAAGAGCAGGTTTACAATTTTGATTCCTATAACGTTCAAACAAAAATAGGTCAAACAGTGTTTTATTTAGTTATTTTGTCTGCGACCTGCAAAATAGATTATGTTGCAAATCCATTGGCATTGTGACAAAACGAATGTTGCAATTGCTACTAAAAACTGCATTTTATTAATGAATTAAATTTAAAATCACACACTCCGGATATTAATCCGGAAGTTTTTAGATGATTTTATATGAAACTTCCGTTAAATCAATTGACAACATAATTAAAATGCTGCTTTAATAGAAAAGGAAATAAAATTATGCCACGGCTCGGAAATATGTTGAAGGTGCTCATTAGGTACATTAAATAAAAAAAAGTATTTAAATACTTTCTTGTTTCATATATAAAACATAATAATCAAAAATTACAAAAACTATAATAAATCGTCAATAAAAATGAATTGCTTGAATCATATTCCTATAAATAAACACATGACGAAAACAATAATTAATTAAATATCAAGTTCTTAATCAAATTTTAATTGAGTTCTATTTACCCCGCCATTGGTTAATATCACATATTTTTTTAAAGTATTTTGTAAGGAGCTGGTTAAAATTCCAAAGAAGGAATAATGATGATAATATGAAAGTAACATGCTCAACAAAACATGTGGCTTCAATAATTCAACTACTTGCTTTTATTATACGTACACTGAAAAAACAAAAAACAGAAGATTTAAATTAAAATTGGACCGGTGTTCTGCTATTATTGTATAAAATAAAAAATATAGTTCCATGTTTATGGTTCAACATTATTTTCCAAGTAAAATATACTGCTACTTTTTATAACATAAATAAGTACAGTGGGTTCATCCCATCTGGAAAATTGTGTTTAGTGGTCCAGCAAACTCAGAAATAATTCCAGTTATTTATTACTTTTCCGCCCAAATCTAATGCGAGAAATGTTTCGAAGTCTCAAAGTTAGTTTTTTAAAAATTATTTTAATATACAAAATTAATTATTACAATAAAAATACATCTGATATCTACAAAGCTTGACTTAAAAGTGAACAATTCAGAGATTAAACAGTTGAAATGAAAAATGATATGATTAGCAAATCCTTGGAAATGAGGTTGCTGAGTCTGCGATTCCCATAAGAAGTTGTGAGATAATTTGCGAGAAAAGTATTGGTTTACCCCAAAAAAGTTGGAATTTTGAGCTATTTTTACGATTTTTACGTTTTCCATCAACAACAACACGAAAAAACGGTTTTTAGAAAAAAATCCTGTGTGTATGTCGTCGTCGGCCACTTTTCTTGTCTTGTTAGCACGATACAGCCTCCGGATTGCAATAAGTCACCAATTTTATGCTGGAATATTGTTAAAGACATTTCACAGATGAACCCTATTGATTTTCAGCTCACCAGAGCCAGTACAACGGGTGCTATGGTACTTGAAGTACGACATTTTGTCATTTTTTTTGAAATTTCAGTTTGTTAGCACGATACAGCCTCCGGAGTTCCACAAGTCATCAATTTTATTATTGAATATTATTCAGGACATCTCACTTATGAACTGTATCGATATTCAGCTCATTAAAGCCAGTGCAACGGGTGGTATGGTACTTGAAGTACCAAATTTTTGTCATTTTTGGAGAATTTTCAGTTTGTTAGCACGATACAGCCTCCAGAGAGTATACGATTGACAAATTTTATAATTGAATATTGTTCAAGGTGTCTCACAGATGTACCCTATTGATTTTCTATTGACTAGAGCGAGTACAGCGGGTCCTATAAATCCAGATATACTAAATTTTTGGTTATTTTTCGAGAAATTTCGGTTTGTTAGCACGATATACCCTCCGAAATGTATACAAGCAACAATTTTATGATAGAATATTGTTCAGGGCCACAGATACGGAAAAGTTAGTTTTAATCTTTAAAACCGTTTATTTATTCATGTATTTGGACTGCTATTGCTATTTTTGAACCGGCTATACAGTGAACTAAAACAACAAGTAGCGCTATAAAAAATCATGTGCATAATTATTTCCATTGTAATAAGAAATTAATCAAAATGAAGAGAAGGATAAGAAAAAACTGGCATAATCTTTGCGATGTTCATGCATTTAGATCTAACATATTTCTTCAGATCACCTGCAATCTCATTTGTGCTCTTTCTCTTCCTCCTTTACAATCCTTTCGTCTGATCTTATTTTCCACTTTTGTCATGCTGTCTGTTCACTGACGTCTGTTACTTTGAATATGTTTCTAATCCACCGCTTCCTTTATTTGTGTTTTAATGTTACATACAGCATTTGTTCCTCCCAGAGACGGCTAGTATATAAGCGCTACATTTCTGCAGAGTTCCTAGAAATCTTCTAAATAATTAGAATATTTCCTTTTATCAAATATAAATTTTTTAACATATTTTGTACGGCATTCGCATTGTCAGCTGTAAGCAGTTCGTAAGTAAAGTCCATCAGTGGAATAACGAACCTATTTCACGCGATCGTTGATATTTTATATAGCTGGGAAAAATATATGGTTCTTTGCTTCACGCATTATCCATTTGTTATCATTTGTATAATTAACTTTGTCCTGCGCATAAAAATATGACTCCCTAGGATTTTCGCCTGGTAAGTCCATGAACAACAGCTGAAAAACAGGTTTTCAAAATCGAACAGGGGGTTAGTTTTTTGGAGCAACATGGCAGATGTTGATTATAGTGGAATATTGTTAATAGAGTATGATTTGAATAGGGGTAACTAGATTAACACCTAATTCGATGTTTGTTGTATGGTATTGTATGTGAGTTTATGTGTGTTTGATGTTGGTGTTGATGATATAAAACAAGTGTCGTCCGCATACTTGGCTGTAAGGATTTGTGAAGAGGCAGGTAGATCATGGGTGAACAGGGAATAGAGCAAGGGAGATAGAACTGATCCTTGGGGTTCTCCAGCGTATGTAGGGTATGGACTCGTCGAGCCATCGTTGATATGAGAATAGAATTTACTGTTGGTTATGTATGAATGTATAAGTTTAATTAAATAGTCTGGAACTTTTAGTTCCTCGTCTTATACGGCTTTTTGTATATCAATAGTGGCCATCACAGATTTGTTTTTAGCATAGAAGCATTCTCTGGTACAGTTAAATACTTTAATAATTTGAGCCACTGTGGTGTGTCCGCGTTTGAAATCGTACTGCTCAAGGGGTATTACTTTTCCGCCAACCTATCTAATATGCGAGAAAAGTATTGGTTTACCCACAAAAAAGTTGGAAATTTTAATTTTTTTTGAGTTATTTTCACGTTATCCATCAACAATATCACGAGAAAACTGTTTTTAGAAAAAAATCCTGTGTGTATGTCGTCGTCGTCGTTGTCGTCGGCCACTTTTCCTTGCAAGTCTTGTTAGCACGATACAGCCTCCGGAGTGCAATAAGTCACCAATTTTATGATGGAATATTGTTAAGGACATTTCACAGATGAACCCTATTGATTTTCAGCTCACCAGAGCCAATACAACGGGTGCTATGGTACTTGAAGTACGACATTTTGTCGTTTTTCGAGAAATTTCAGTTTGTTAGCACGATACAGCCTCCGGAGTTCAACAAGTCACCAATTTTATGATTGAAGATTATTCAGGGCATCTCACTGATGAACCCTATTGATTTTCAGCTCACCAGAGCCAATACAACCGGTGCTACAGTACTTTAAATACGATATTTTTGTCATTTTTGGAGAAGTTTCAGTTTGTTAGCACGATACAGCCTCCGGAGTATATACAAGTGATGAATTTTATGATTGGATATTATTCAGAGTGTCTTAAAGATGAACCCTATTGATATTGAGCTCACTAAAGCCAGTACAACGGGTGCTGTGGTACTTGAAGTACCAAATTTTTGTCATTTTTGGAGAATTTTCAGTTTGTTAGCACGATACAGCCTCCAGAGAGTATACGATTGATCAACTTTATGAATAAGTATTGTTCAAGGTGTCTCACAGATGTAACCTATTGATTTTCAATTGACTAGAGCGAGTACAGCGGGTCCTATAAAACTAGATATACTAAATTTTTGGAGAAATTTCGGTTTGTTAGCACGATACATCCCCCGAAGTGTATACAAGCAACAATTTTATGATAGAATATTGTTCAGGGCCACAGATACGGAAAAGTTAGTTTTAATCTTTAAAACCGTTTATTTATTCATGTATTTGGACTGCTATTGCTATTTTTGAACCGGCTATACAGTGAACTAAAACAACAAGTAGCGCTATCAAAAATCATGTGCATAATTATTTCCATTGTAATAAGAAATTAATCAAAATGAAGAGAAGGATAAGAAAAAACTGGCATAATCTTTGCGATGTTCATGCATTTAGATCTAACATATTTCTTCAGATCACCTGCAATCTCATTTGTGCTCTTTCTCTTCCTCCTTTACAATCCTTTCGTCTGATCTTATTTTCCACTTTTGTCATGCTGTCTGTTCACTGACGTCTGTTACTTTGAATATGTTTCTAATCCACCGCTTCCTTTATTTGTGTTTTAATGTTACATACAGCATTTGTTCCTCCCAGAGACGGCTAGTATATAAGCGCTACATTTCTGCAGAGTTCCTAGAAATCTTCTAAATAATTAGAATATTTCCTTTTATCAAATATAAATTTTTTAACATATTTTGTACGGCATTCGCATTGTCAGCTGTAAGCAGTTCGTAAGTAAAGTCCATCAGTGGAATAACGAACCTATTTCACGCGATCGTTGATATTTTATATAGCTGGGATAAATATATGGTTCTTTGCTTCACGCATTATCCATTTGTTATCATTTGTATAATTAACTTTGTCCTGCGCATAAAAATATGACTCCCTAGGATTTTCGCCTGGTAAGTCCATGAACAACAGCTGAAAAACAGGGTTTCAAAATCGAACAGGGGGTTAGTTTTTTGGAGCAACATGGCAGATGTTGATTATAGTGGAATATTGTTAATAGAGTATGATTTGAATAGGGGTAACTAGATTAACACCTAATTCGATGTTTGTTGTATGGTATTGTATGTGAGTTTATGTGTGTTTGATGTTGGTGTTGATGATATAAAACAAGTGTCGTCCGCATACTTGGCTGTAAGGATTTGTGAAGAGGCAGGTAGATCATGGGTGAACAGGGAATAGAGCAAGGGAGATAGAACTGATCCTTGGGGCTCTCCAGCGTATGTAGGGTATGGACTCGTCGAGCCATCGTTGATATGAGAATAGAATTTACTGTTGGTTATGTATGAATGTATAAGTTTAATTAAATAGTCTGGAACTTTTAGTTCCTCGTCTTATACGGCTTTTTGTATATCAATAGTGGCCATCACAGATTTGTTTTTAGCATAGAAGCATTCTCTGGTATAGTTAAATACTTTAATAATTTGAGCCACTGTGGTGTGTCCGCGTTTGAAATCGTACTGCTCAAGGGGTATTACTTTTCCGCCAACCTATCTAATATGCGAGAAAAGTATTGGTTTACCCACAAAAAAGTTGGAAATTTTAATTTTTTTTGAGTTATTTTCACGTTATCCATCAACAATATCACGAGAAAACTGTTTTTAGAAAAAAATCCTGTGTGTATGTCGTCGTCGTCGTTGTCGTCGGCCACTTTTCCTTGCAAGTCTTGTTAGCACGATACAGCCTCCGGAGTGCAATAAGTCACCAATTTTATGATGGAATATTGTTAAGGACATTTCACAGATGAACCCTATTGATTTTCAGCTCACCAGAGCCAATACAACGGGTGCTATGGTACTTGAAGTACGACATTTTGTCATTTTTCGAGAAATTTCAGTTTGTTAGCACGATACAGCCTCCGGAGTTCAACAAGTCACCAATTTTATGATTGAAGATTATTCAGGGCATCTCACTGATGAACCCTATTGATTTTCAGCTCACCAGAGCCAATACAACCGGTGCTACAGTACTTTAAATACGATATTTTTGTCATTTTTGGAGAAGTTTCAGTTTGTTAGCACGATACAGCCTCCGGAGTATATACAAGTGATGAATTTTATGATTGGATATTATTCAGATTGTCTTAAAGATGAACCCTATTGATATTGAGCTCACTAAAGCCAGTACAACGGGTGCTGTGGTACTTGAAGTACCAAATTTTTGTCATTTTTGGAGAATTTTCAGTTTGTTAGCACGATACAGCCTCCAGAGAGTATACGATTGATCAACTTTATGAATAAGTATTGTTCAAGGTGTCTCACAGATGTAACCTATTGATTTTCAATTGACTAGAGCGAGTACAGCGGGTCCTATAAAACTAGATATACTAAATTTTTGGAGAAATTTCGGTTTGTTAGCACGATACATCCCCCGAAGTGTATACAAGTAACAATTTTATGATAGAATATTGTTCAGGGCCACAGATGCGGAAAAGTTAGTTTTAATCTTTAAAACCGTTTATTTATATTGTTTTTATCGACATCGTGCTTTCTCTTAAGAATGATCTTATCTTTGCTATATTCTTTAAAAGAGAAATAGGTCTGTAACTATCCACATAATAGAGTTGTTTGTTAGCTTTGATAATTGGGATAACATTGACAATCTTGAACATATCTGAGTAGTTGCTAGTCTTGATTATGAAATTTACAATGTACCTAAGTTATCTGAACTATTGACTTTTTTGGTAAGCTCTTGAGGAGAATGTTTGGAATACCTTCTTTCCCCGACGCTGTCTTATTTTTAAGTGATGCGATTACGTTGTATATTTCGGATGTAGTGGCTAAGTTTTTTATTGTTTAAAGTGTGTATTTTGTGTAAATGGTTTTGGACTGTCTATGATATGTTGTGGTGGTGTTGCGATGTTGGTTTTTGTGTACATTTGCAACAATTTTTGTGATTTTTTCTCTTTTATCCTTCAATCTTCTCGTGATTTTCAATAGTGTGTTGTTTTGGGGTGAGAGTTTATTTAAGAATGCTTTCCAAGTAAAGTTTCTGTATTCCCAAACTAGTGTATATCACGTTTTGGTCACCTTTTAACATTTGTTTATCGTTGTCGTTTTTGGATGCTTGCTATCTCTGCGGATTTTGTTTTTGTCTCTAATAATTTAAATTATCTTGTCGGGAAGGTTATTGTGGTTTTGGTTTTAGGGCGGTTGTGTTGTTTCTCGCTGTGATGAGTATGTTTTGTAAATTTAGTATTGTTTTTGTTAGGTGATTTTGGTTTTCGATTTTGTCTGTGATTAATATGTATTTTTTGTATTGTGTCCAGTTTGTGGTTGTGTAATCGTCTGTGTTTTTGGGAGGTGGGTGTGTGTTATTTTTAATTCTAGTAGGACAGGATCGTGATCGCAGTTGTGGTCAGGGATAGTTTTCATTTTTCTTATTGTGTTAATGTTGCGACCGATGGCTATAGATGCTGCAGTCCGAGTTATCGCAGAATGTCTGTAGATTTGTGTTTGAGTGTGTGGCATCGGAGTCCCATAGTAGATGCTTACAGTTCAAGTCACCCACTATAAGAACCCTATTGTGAGTTTTTGTAATATTGAAAAAATGTATTTGTGATAGTTTGTTAGTTGCCTTAACAACTTTGAGTTTTTTGTCAATAAGTAATAAGATATGCTCAATTGAAGAATTATTTGATTGCATGAGTTGGAAATTTATGTCCCGCCAAGACAAGACCGCCACCGCCAACACCTGCGGGGCGGTCTTGTCTAATTAGACTATATTTGGTGTTCCCGGATTTGTTTGGTTTGAGGAACGTCTCGATTAAGAAGAAGATATCTGGTTTGTGAATGTCGAGAAAATGTCTGATGAGATGAAGCTTGTTAGATACTCCATGCACATTACAGAATATTATTTTAAGAGTATTTCGTTTCAGAATTCCTATTTTTTCATCTACTTGACTAGATGTCATATTTATCTATACCTAAGACAAAGTTATTATAGATAGTAAATTTTTATAATTTGTTTGTTGCTTTCTTCTTTTCGTGAAGGAGGTCAGCTACCACTATGGTAAGTTCGTTTAGGTTTACTGCGGTATTTAATTCTTTAAACATATTGTTTAGGTTTGAAAATTAAGTTATGTCTCTGGGTTGCTCGGTATTGGTCTCCTGGATTGGACGGGACTGGATGGTGTTTTATTGCTGGGGTGTTCTAGGAGCAGGCCTGGCGGGTAGACTTGGAAATTCGTTTTTCTCCGTGCGTGAATTTTCAATCCATGGGTTAACCGCCGGTACGGGTCAAACTCAAAGCAAAAATGTTTTTTTATATACATGAGTTTCTGAAAGCTAAACTATCAATCAACATTCTTTCCGAATTCCGTTAATAAGAATAAGAAAACAGACCCTTGTGGTGGTTACTCAGTAAGTGCCCCTCATATAAGCTATGTTCACCATATCTTTGAGGAAAATACTTACCTAGTAGCCGTTCTTCGGGGATTGAATAAACAACATCATTTATAAAAATCACTGGGTTTAGTATATTTAGAATTAACACAGATTACAATATCATAGACCTTTTGACTTATTCAAAATAATAATAATAAATGAAATATTAGTTAATTACACATTCACCGGTAGGTTCGACCTTCCGCGTATGTGAACGCGATGTTTACATTTAATAGAAACCTGATTTCTAGGTGTTCGCCTGACCTTAATCAAATCGATGGCCGCTATTAACATTGGAAAATATAATATACACAATTTAATCTTTTTCTATGAAAATGTCTTTTTTTAACATACTGTCTTTTTCGGGATCATCACATCATCCCCTCTTGGACGAGAAAAATTATCATCTCAATTTTTCGATACTACCTATAACTATTGATTGTTTTTGTTTACTAACCACTACTTGTTCGTTTATTAACACACTTCACTTGTTTACAATTGTTTTTTGCTGTTGTATTTATACAAACGATTCTTATGAACTGTCTGTGGTTTATTGTCCTGAGATGTAATCTCACAATTTACGCCTTTTATTTCCGTTATATTAAACGGACCTAAATAATGCGGATCGAACTTATTTCTCCCTTCATTTTTGGAAATAACTAATTCCCCTAATCTAAAGTTTACAGGTGAAGATTCCTTTTCACTATTATTGACTTTAATTATTTTGTTTTTTATTAAAAACTGTTTGGCTCTTTCATTTACGTATTGTAACTTATATTTTAACTCTTTATCATATCTTTCAAGATTGTAACACGGTTCTATTTCTACATTTAAGACTTCTGGTAAATTGGGTTTTCTCCCGTATAATAAATCAAAAGGAGTGTATCCGTGTTGTATTATAGCAATATGCAAACATTTTCACAAACTCGCACCAGTTATCCCTAGAATCTTTGATAAAGTTTCTTATATACTCATTAAATGTACTATGTAATCTTTCACAACTGCATATGGCCTCATGATGGTATGCTGTTGAAAAATTATGTTTTATTTTTAAAAGTTCCGCTAAGTTCTTCATTATTTCATTCTTATATTCCGTCCCTTGATCTGTTCTTATCTCCTTCATCAATCCGTAATTCGGTATAAAATTGTCAAATATTGCTTTTGCTATTGTGTATGGTTCCTTGTTCTTGACCAGTATCATAACCGCGTATTTGGTTAGTTCGCATAATATTGTAATACAGTAACGATGCCCGTTGTTACTTTCTACAAACGGACCTATTGTGTCTATGTAAATAATATCAAACGGTTTTATAGATGTATCTGTGATGACAAATTTTTCCTTATGATTAAGCTTTGCTTTATTCATTTGGCGTTTATGGCAATTCTTTACATACTTCCTTACGTCTTTCTCCATGTTTTTCCACCTGAAATTTGCTCTTAGTTTCTTTAATAATCCATTATTTCCTACATGTCCTCCAAACATTGGATGGTTGTGGTATCTTTCTAAAATCTTTTGGATCTCTTCTTTCTGCTGTACCGTTTTTGGTACTTCGCATATACATACTAGAATATTTTTTAACCATTGCTTTCCTTCTTCTATCAATTCTTCTACTGTGCACTTTTTGAATATATCATCATTTTTATATATCTTCATTCTTGTTACTTCATTTTTTACCGATAGCTCCTCAAGCTTTTCCAACGTTCGTCCTATGTCGAAGTTGTGTATTCCGGTAATTAAGGTTTCACTAAATTTCAATTTATTTTTGATCCGAATGCTCATCCTTAGTGAGATACGGTTATTTTCAAAGTGTAAAATTGGTAATTTATGTGTCTCAAGATTATTTAAAACTTTTATTACTGAAGGTTTTTGTATTCTTTCTTCCTTTGTTTTTTCGTTAATCCTTAGATCCTTTTCTGATTGAGCGTTTTCTTCTCGCGTTTGTGCTCTTGTGATTGCCAGGACATGTGAATTATTTATATATAAATCCTTAAGTTCCTCTATGGATCTTCTCGATATGCTATCTGCGTAGTTCGCTATACCTTTGACATACTGTATTTCAAAATCGTATTCTTCCAAATCTATTAAATTTCACATCTTTCCTAGACAATTTGTTTACCTCTTAGTTGATTAAAACTTTTATCGCTGAAAATTTTATCCAAAATTTTCGGATTAGTTATATGTTGATTTGTTCCATCCTGTATGTATTTCAAACTGATTCTTCCTTTCTTCTAGTTCTTTCAAACTGTACACGTTGTCGTTGATCATTATTGTATTATCAATTATCTTAGCTTTAGCTCCACTTTGTGGTGGCGATATACATTTTACTATACAGTTTTCCATTACCATTTTACAATAACCATTTGTTTCCATTTTACCAATCATTATCATTTAATTTGCAGGATCGCCATGTGGTAGTTACTCAGTAAGCGCCCCTCGTATAAGCTATGTTCCCCATAGAGCCATTATATCTTCGAGGAAAATACTTACCTAGTAACCGTTCTTCGGGGATTGAATAAACAACATCATTTATAAAAATCACTGGGTTTAGTATATCTAGAATTAACACAGATTACAATATCATAGACCTTTGGACTTATTCAAAATAATAATAATGAATGAATCACATTGGTTAATTACACTTTGTTTTTATAGGCAATATTCAAGTCATTCACAGGTAGGTTCGACCTTCCGCGTATGTGAACGCGATGTTTACGTTTAATAGAAACGTGATTTCTAGGTGTTTGTCTGACCTTAATCAGATCGATGGCTGCTATTAACATTGGAAAATATAATATACACAATTTAATCTTTTTCTATGAAAATGTCTTTTTTTAACATACTGTGTTTTTCGGGATCATCACACCCTGAATTGTGAAAGGAAAAGCTACTAAGACAATGCGCCGACTCATACCGCATTATTTCTATCTTCCCAATGTTAGGATATCAGCTTCATTCACAGGATTTGGGGTGATAAGACTTCTAACTGTTTTCTGAAGAGAAATCTACAAGGAACAATATGTGAGTCTGTTGAAGCTGTCAAAGAGAAAGCGTCCTGAATGGGGATAAAATAATTTCCAATACATCAATATAATTTAGCGAACGAAATTTGAGATATTTTAATTTTCTACCAAACTTCATTTTTTTTAAAGCAATTTTTTAAATAATTCCTACGGTAACAAAGAGATTTGACATCGTATACTGCCTTTTCCCCCAATTTTGATACTTTTTTAGCAAACAAATACCTAGATAGTTTATGACGACTCACAATGCTTTGTTCAACTATAAAATGTATATAATACTACACGAATTTTCTATATAATTTAGTCTTTTTAGATCGTAAATTATAATTAGAGATCCTGTCGAAACGTATCTCTATTTTTATGTTCAAGTTCATGTTAAGAAAGCATGTACATGCACTTCAGAACATACAGCAGCTAATTGACTTCTGACCTCTGGTGTCTATATGACCCAATACAAACAACTAGATGTAGTATTCACCGGATAAATTACACTCAAAAAAAAGTATAATAAAAATGTATACGATTCTATCATATTCCGTCGTCGCGATAACAAGGTGAATCTTTAGATTAGATTTTCTAGAGGAAATTGACCAATTTTATTATGAAGCAATGTTCGATTTTGACACCCTGTATCTTTATGAATAATAAATAAGTAAGCGTTTTGTTTGGTACAAATATTTTTAGTATTGTCTAAAATGATTTTGCTGTCGTGCAATCGCTACTATCATTCTTTTTTTTTATATAAACTGACATTTTTTTATGTCAAGATAAGTTAAGTACTTTTCAACTGTCTACGTTGTCGCTAGTCGGGACTAAAAATTTCTTATTGGATGATGTGTCGTGCATAAGGATACGTTCATAGTGCACAGTTTCCAGCCTACTGATTTATTACTTCTTGGTCTAGCCAAAAATAATCAATTTCATCAAATCTCGAAACTTTTCGTCTTCCGGGTGGTTTTGCTCTTTTAGAAAACTGACAATTTTCTCTTTTAACTCATTAACACATTGTAAAAATTTACAAACAACTATCTGGCTTCGTAATAAAATAGCAACGTTGAATGTTCTGCACCCATATCTCTGCAAAGTGCATTAAATATTCTTGATTTTATTGTTATATAATTTACTACAGTTACAACCGTTGTTATCACAATGCTGAGACCAGAATTCATTTCATTGGATAATGCAATGGATCCAAACATGTTGCGGTGATTTTTGTTTCACAAGTGCTTGAACACTTTGGAATCTTCCAGGTGTGGTAGGAGCACCATCGGTGCAAATTCTAACGTATAAGGGGATAAGGGTCAAAATTCTCAAAGTATAATATACGTGGTATTTTATTATTATATGAAAAAATGAAGAAAACTGAAAGTTTCAGAAATTCTGTTCTAATTGTAACTGTAAAAGATGTAACCGTGTAAAATTTCGATAAGCGGATTGCCCCTAAAATTATGAACAGTTTGTATCAAGAAGAAAGGCTTCTATGACTGAATGAAATATTAGTTATATTACTCTATTTCAGAGTCATAAAGATTCTCACTCGCCATGAGCTAGAGCTCATAGTATGTGCCAGGATTCTAGAGAATGTAAACTATCATAAGCTGTTGATAACAATCTATTTACCAATTAAAATGATTCTATACGCTCTATATACTAAGAAACGAACAATGCGGTGATGATTGAATTAATAGCAATAAAATATATTGACTAGGTAAACTGAGTACAACTAATAAGGTTACAAAGCTGAGGGTACTACAGATTTATATATAAAATAAACCAATGAGGAAAATATATATTCTATGCTAGCTAGCTGACTAATATATTACAATGTGGAAGGGGAATTTACACGATAAAACAATATTTAAGGATACTAAAACCTAAACACGTGGTTAACCAAAATGAGCACGGAGGTCAGAATATTGTCAAGCCGTCAAGACTTTTAATGCCGAAACATCATCTCTCACGATAAAATCAAAACCTCACGGCTCGTCCTAAAATTTTAACATTAAGAAAGTACTTTTCTTGTATACTGAAGATGAAAAGTCGATGTATGGAGTTCGGGTATATGTTACGTCTTCCAGATGAAATATTCCCATAAAAGAAGTAAAGGCGGGTTTATACAACATTTACATAGTCATAATCATAATCACAGTCACAATCATAAGAGTTAAACTAATGATTTCTTATAGCATCGTTTATACAATTGTCACAATAACAATCATAATCATAAGCATAATTTTACTGACCTTGAAGTTCCTAACTTTTAACTTTATGATTATGATTAAGACGAGAATTGAAATGCGCATGTGTCGTAACCAACACGCGATGAGCAATGATGACAAAAAGGCGTCTTGGTTGAAGAATTAATTTTATTGGCCGTTTTTTGTAGGTATTTCTGTGCTCCGTCAATCATTGTTTATATTAACTTCATTGATTTGACTTTTTGGCAAATTTCATTTATATGAATTTTATGCTTATGACTGTGACTATTAAAATTGTATAAACGCCTTTCAGAGTTATGATTATGATTAAGTTTATGATTCTGACTGTGATTATGATTATGACTATGTAAATGTTGTATAAACCCGCCTTTAGATCCAACGGTTCTGCAGTGGATTAATGTCCAACAAAAGAATCCCCCTCGGGTGAAGCCCAACTCAAGTCTAATCCCACCAAAACCAAAATCCTAATGTGGTTGATAACAAAAAAATTACTATAGGTTATAACGAGTTCGTCAGAAAATGGAAAAGCTAAAAAAGATAGCTGGCGAGTTAATGCCTGTGAATTTATAATATCTGGAAGTTTTTGTAAAAAATCTTATAGTGATAGTATGACGCTGTCAGCTAACCTTTCGAAAACCATAATCGAATAATCGATTAAAGACTTGACTTCCCTCTTACAACTATTTTAAACGTGAATTATATATTAGATGATAATTACGAAAAAGAACTGGATTGTGAAGATTATGATTCTATTAAAGTTAAAGAAACAAGCAGGATTAATTATCCAACATGAATAATCGATTATATCGAATGATCTATAGAGTTTATAACTAAAGGAATTACTGTCATAGCAAAATCGTCGATCGGGATTGAGAAAGAACATAGATGAATCATAGACAATTATTAACCGATCGGTATAGAATTTTGACAGTTAGAAGTACTCTGGGTCTGGATTATGAACAATATTTAGACGGTGAAAATTGCAAAGATCATATTATGTTCCCTTATAAGAGATGAACATGTCCCAAGAATTAACTATATTTGAACGATTTGAACTAAACATTTTTTTTTGTATACCTGAACTTATTAACTATTTGTGACCGTAACAAAGAATCACCCTCAATATTCTTTTGAAAATATTCGTGAAATTTCAAATTCATACAAAAACAATTTATCAACTTTTATTTACACTATTAACATTATCAAATAAATGAAATATTTTCAAAGCTACTTATATAATGAGTGAACATTTATAACTGATTATTAATGATGACTATTAAATAATTATCGCAATAATAATAGATACCTGACAGGACATTGATAATAAATATGTTGATAATACAAATGTTTCTCTTTTAAATTCCCATAAAATATTATCTATATCCTTGAACAAAATTCACATCCTATTAGATGGTATCTTAATACGATGACAGACATCTGGACTTTGAGGAGCCATATTTCGACCAAAATGCCGGAAGTCGTAGTGTAAAAAGGAAATAGTAGGTAGGTACTTTTTTGTGCGTATATGATGTTTATGCAAGAAATTTGAATGCAAAGATGTTTTTTCAAAGGAAATTGTCGAATTCGTATTGTTTCCGGGCAAAAAATATGTGCGTCACACTAAATTAAGCCCGACTAAAATATTGAAAATATATTCATACTATTTAAACAAAATATTATACACATTTGAATATAAATACGGCAAAAAAGTGTTAATTAATCCTACGTAAAATAGTAAACATCATGTTTGCTAAATATAATCAGAATGTAGTTTCGTTTTTTTTGGTTCTTGGTCTTTTCCTTTTCAATTATATATTGTTCATTTTGGATTCATCGGTTTAAGGACCATTTGTAACAGCATTTAACTTAAAGTTAATACATTTATATTTAACGTTTCGGTCTTACTATGACCTTCATCAGAAATAAAATTTGTTAAAACTAAAAGAAATGGTAGAAGTTACAATAGAATTTCAAAAGCAAACAAATAAATCTTACCTTTAACAGAACGTTCACTTGATCTTTTAACGTACTTTATAGATATTTAGGACGTATCACATAATAGAATAAAACTTACACCTAAACAAAAGGAGCATTTTAAAAATTTAACTGATATCGATGAAAATTTGGATTCAAATATACGAGTATTTGTTCTATATAATGAAAGCAGGCGTAACGAGGTTTTAATTTGTCTTTTTTATTCTGACTGGTATTGAAATGAATTTTATATATATAGGGAGTGGTAATACATTTATTGTATTTGAAATGTGCCTTGTGTTTTTCTATATTTCTAAGTTGTTATAATACTATTATAAAGCTCACTTCGAAGAATCTTTGTATTTTCGAAATCAAATTCGTGTTGGTTTTCTAAAATATGCATAATAAGTGCCGTTTTGTTTCGTTTGTCATATTTGTGACTATTTAATCTGTTCTTCAAATACTGACTTGTTTGTCCGATGTAGACCCCTTCACAGTTTATACATTGTATTTCATAGACTATATTGCTCTGTTTTTTTCATTTGAGATTGAACTTTTTAGATAGGTGTAATTGGTTTTTAGTAGGTTGTACCCTTTATGAGCAACATGTATGTCGTGGAGTGAAAATGTCTTTTTTAGGTTTTCTGACAAATTTGGTATGTATGGTAAAGTGAGAAATTGGTTTGTTTTATTGTCTATCGTAGTTTTTGTATTATTGTGGTTATAAAATATATATAAACGTTTTTTAAATATTCTGTTTATCAGATTTGTAGGATACTTGTTGTGTATAAGGGAATCCTTAGCTTTTTTTATTGCATTCTCTCTGAATTCGGGTCGGACAGATTTATTGACCGATCTACAGGTCCTATAATAATATATTTTTTTTTGTTAGAGGGTGTACTGATTTGAAGCTTAAATATCGGTAAGACCAGGTATCTTTCGTGTTCCTTCATGTTTTTATAGTATTTTGTATGTGATGGAGAGTAAGGTCCAAAAAGCTAATTTGGTTATTTTTTTCTAGTTCAATGGCAAACTGTAGTTTGTCATAACTGCTGAAATTTAGTAAGACCAAATGTTCTGCATTTTTCGGTATTACTAATATGCAGTCGTCAACATACCTGTAAAAAAATAGTGTTTGAATTGTTTCTTCCATAACTAATTGGGCAATGACGCTAGAAATAGAAGTTCCGATGGCACACCTTTCTATTTGTTGATAAAATGCGTCTTCATACAAAAAATGAGTGAAATTCAGAGCTCTATAGTTTCTAAGAAGTCACTCATAGGTATATCAGTATATGTTTTAATCTGATTCCACTTTTTATCATTATATTTATTGCTAAATTTATAGGAATACTCGTATATAATGATTTAACATCTAAGGATGCTAGTATATAATTTTCTGGCAAGGTGATGTTCTTAATCTTATTTTTGAAATCCACCGAGTCCTTTATGTAGTACTTATTCTAGTAAATAATGTTTTCAAGAATTTTTTTAAGATGTTTGGATAGTTTTTCGATTGGATACATGAAACAATCGGTCGAAGTGGTATTCCTTCTTTGTGTAGTTTTGGTAGACCATAGATTCTAGGTGGAAGTGAATTTTGTATTTTTAAATTTTTTGCTGTGTTTGGAAAAACATATGTTTTATTCTCCCAATTCGTTATTAATGCATTGTTTTTCTTCTGGTATATATTTGTAGGATCATTCTTCAGTTGTTTGTAAGTGTTTTGATTTCTGAGTAAATGATACATTTTTTCTTGGTAGTCGTGTTTAAACATTATCACAGTTTTGCTAGTTTTATCGGGTTTTAATATCATTATATTTTTATTCTGCCTGAGAAAGGATTTTTATTTTATTTTGTTGGTAAATTTTTTATTTTGTTTATTTTGAATCTTAGATTTTTTCTTAAAGTTATTTTTATGATTTGTCATGATGTTGCAACATTGGGACCGCAAATTATCTTTAGTTTCGGAATTAAGATGTACGAGAGAAGTCTCGATGTTGCATATTATTTCCGGGATAGGTATGGTCCTTAAACCCAAGAATCCAAAATGAACAATATATATATTTTGGAATGTATTTTTCTTGAACCTTCAAATATATGTATTTTAGCATATGTATTCTTGGGAGTTAGGTTCAAATGGATAACAAATACAGCTATTAATTTATTTTAATTTTTCATTTGTATGTAACGTTTGGACCGGCATCCCTGGTCTTTGCCAAGCCAACTAAAATTACTATAATAGTTTTTAAAAATACTTTTCACACAGTATATATTTAAAATTGTCTTACCTTAAACACATTGGTTACAACAATTCAGTTAAAAAGATAGGTATAGACGTACACAATAGAAAACAAAAAACAGATATTTTACAATTACTGTAACAATTGCAGTTTTACCTGTCGTAGGAAGACTGGTATTTGATCGGATCTTCATTAACAACGGTTTTTGTTTTTAACATATTGACCATTGCCGTGGCATATTTTTATTAAAATGATTTTATTTACAACTTGTATTTAAATATTTTAAAAACATGCAAATATTCTGATTTTAATTATTATTGTTGATTTCTGAAATTTTGAGATTATATTTGAATAAATTTTACTTATTAGTTTTAAAACTTATTTGTCATTTATTGCATTTTGATTTTTCTTTACTTCAATAGCTTCATAAATTTCTCTTTTTCTTGTATGATTTTCTTCTTTTAGGATTTTGGTTGGTTCATAGTGAAAATTTTGATTTTTCTGAGTTTCATGTTTGGTTAATGCCGTTTAGTTTTTTTATCGTATTTATATGACTTTATCCTATTCTGTAAATCATTTCATATTGTCGTATTTCATAGACAATATGAGTTCTTTTTAGTTTGGCTGTTTTGGATTTTAGTTTTGTGAAACAGCTATTTAGGGTGTTATAGCTTTTGTTGGCCCCTGGTAGGTTGTAGTGCTTGAGCATTTTATTAATTTGTTCAGATAATCCTCTGATATAGGGTAACACGATGTAATTATTTGCGTTACTTTTATTTTCGTTTGTTGTATGTTGGGTTTTATTGTAAAATGTATGTATTCTATTTTTAAAAATGTGATTGATGAAATAATCTGGATAGTTGTTTTCAAGTAGCACTTTTTTTGCTTTTTTTTAATGCACTCTCTCTATATTCCACGAGACCTATTACACCGAATTTTTTTCGGGATAAGAAATTTGTATACCTAGAAGACCATGTTTTCTTTGTGTACCGTTCGGTTCTTATATTATTGTTTTCTTCGTTAAGTGTAACATCAAGGAAGTTTATGTTTTTCATTTTTTGCTAATTCAATAGTAAATTGTAGTTTAGAATGGTAATTATTGAATGTTTCTAGAACATAATTTTCTTTGTTTTTAGGGATTGCTAAGATGCAATCGTCCACGTATCTGAAGAAAAAAGGCAATTCAAAGTCTAGTTAGGGTATCACAGTCTCTTCCAGGTCTTTCATCACTAATTGAGCTATTAGACTTGAAATGCAGAATCCCATGGCACATCCGTCTATCTGTTTATATGTCTTTTGTTTGTAAGTGAAGTATGTGGAATTTAGAGTTGTATCAATAGTTTCAAGAAAATCATTCAGTGGAATATCAGTGTGTTTGGAATGTTTGTATGAAGACATATAACATCAAGTGATATTAGTATATAGTTGTTTGGTAGTTTTATATTATTAATTTTTTCTTTAAAATCTAGAGAATCCTTGATATAATATTGATTTTGGTAAGTGATATTATTGAGGATATTTTTTAAATATTTTGATAGGTTACTAAAAGGTGCCTGTATACAGGATACAATGGGTTTTAAAGGGATGTTCTCTTTGTGTAATTTAGGTAACCCGTAGATTTTTGGTGCTTGCGCATTGTTTATTTTTAAATGTTTGACCGTAGTTAGAGAAATGTAGACATTTTTTCCCAATTATCTATGAGGCAATTGCATTTTTTTCAAAAAATGTTGGATCTATTTTAATTTCTTTGTATATGGAAGAGTCTGATAGAATATCGTTAATTTTTTTGTCATAGTCTCTGTTAGTCATCAATACCGTTTTGTTTGTTTTGCCAGGCGAAGAACAACAATATCAGGGTTTTCTTGCACAATCAAGATGAGATTAGAACAAAAACATGTAATATTCTAACAAAGTTTAAAAATAAAAATCTCCAAAATCCAATGTACCATTAGAAACAAAAATAAAACACACCAAACGATTCCTATCTTTTTTAATGAATTGTTGGAATTAATGTTTTTAAGGTAAGACTATTTTAAATCTATATGCGTGAAAAGTATTTTTAAGAACTATTATAGTAATTTTAGTTGGCTTGACAAAGACCAGGGATGCCGGTCGGAACGTTGCATACAAATGAAAAATTAAAATAGATTAATAGCTATATTTGTTATCCATTTGATCCTAACTTCCAAAAATGCATATGCTTTCGCCATCTAAATCCATTTAACGGAGTAGATCAGTCTCCATTTCTCCCTGTCTTTTATTTTCTCCTTCGACTTTGTAATTCCTGCCCTGCTTAAGTCCCCTTCTACCTGTGCCAACCATTTCGATCTAGGTCTTCCACGTCTTCTTTTCCCCCTGGTTGCCATTGTATTATAGCTTTTGTTACTTATTCTGGGCCCTGTCTCCAAATATGTCCCAGCCATTTTATTATTTGTACTTTAATTTTCTTCACTATGTCTGCTCCATCTAGCTCTTCTAAAATTTCTTGATTAGTTTTTCTCCTGTATACCTGCTCACCTATCTTCACTGGATCCAAAATTGATCGTATTATATTTCGCTCATTTATTCTCAACTTGTTTTCCTTTTTCTTTGTCATTGTAATCGTTTCTGCTGCATACATTGTTATGGGCCTTATTATTGTTTTATGTATTGTTACGAAACAGCTCACTGGTATAGTCCCTAAAACCGACCCTGTCTAAGCCAGGTATAATAGTTAAAATTATGGCGTATACGCAGTTATAAAAAACTGTTTACGATTGAGACTATCTTATCTAGAACTGGTTTTTGTGATCAGAGTTATCTAAAAAAAGGCCAGAAAAGTTATTTGTGTGTGTAAGCCTCAGTCCGGAATTTACTAGTAAAAATGGCTTTAATATATAAGGGGACTGATCAGGAAGAGTTAGTTGGTTGATAAAGTGATCTTGACATATAAACAAGTAAATAAGTGAATACAAAGTGTTTATATAAATTAGTTTGAGTGAATATACAGTTAATACAAATTAATAATTAAGTGATCAGTTAAGTATATATAAATTAAGTGTTAGTGAGTTAGTGTTTAAATAAATTAGTAAGTAGCCATACCGAGTGTTTAACATTTATCCCACCCGTTTATTGTTTAAATAAATAACAAAAAAAACATTACAATATGTTCATTTTTGTTTTCTTGGTTAATATTTTACTTTTCAACAGACTTTTATTTGCTTGGTACGCTCTATTTGATGCTTTTATTTTTTCGTTGATTTCAGTCTTTTTTTGTTTCTTATTTTTATTTCTTTATTTTTTTCTGCTTTCCCAAATCATTATTTTAGATCTGTTCTCATTTTTAATCCCATCTTCATCCCTTCTTCTCCAATCTCTTTCAGCGTTTCTTCCAATATTTCCCTTCTTTTTGTTACTAGTACTATGTTATCTGCAAATGCAATTATTTGCCTTCCTGTTGATCTCAGATTTCCGTTTTGTATCTATCTTAAAACGAATTGTAGAGCGTAGATGATAGTGAATCTCCTTGTCTTACACCTTTGTTTATTTCGAATTCTTCAGTTTCCCCTTTTTGTGTCAAAATACTAAGTTTTGAGTGTTTCATTGTCATATCTATCATGTTTCTTATTTTTTTACATACTCATACAAGCTTTCTTAATTTCGTTCCTCTTTAGCGAATCAAAGGCTTGTTCGAAGTCTAAAAATAACATTTCTGTTTCATATTGATGTTCGTATGCTTTTTTCCATAATTTGCTTGATATTATGTATTGCATCTGTTGTTGCTTCGCCTCTTAGAAACCCGTATTGATATTGTCCTATGATATTATGAGTTTCAGCTATTAGTCGTCTTTGTACTATCGATGATAATATTTTATAGGCCACACTTAATAGTGTGATACCTCTATAATTGTTGCTGGTCTCCTTTTCTGTGTATTATTATAATTTGTCCAATTTCAACTCATGCATTTTTTCCTCTTCCCATATTTTTTCAATCAGTATATATATTTTTTCGTGCAGTATGTCTCCTCCGTATTTAATTAATTCCAAATGTATTCCATCCTTTCCAGGTGCTTTTTCGTTGTTACCTCTCATTATATTCTCTTTTACTTCCTCTAGTGTTGGTTCTTGTGCCATAATATTTTCTTCTCTTTCATTTTCTATCATTTGTTCATTGGGTAATTCTTCAAAGTATGTTATCCATATTTCCTTGTATTGTTTTTTCTCTTCCATAATGTTTCCTTGTTTGTCCTTTATCCCTTTTAATTTGTTTTTAAAAACCCTATTATTTTCTTTTATTTTATTATAAAATTTTTTTGAGTTCCTATTCCATTTCTCGTTCTCTATTTCCTGTATTTTTGAGTCTATCCATTGCACTTTTCTCTTTCTGATTATTTTATTACTCTCCTTCATTATTGTTGTATATTTTTCTCTAACTTCTGGTTTGCTTGCTCTTATCCATTTCAATCTAGCTTCTGTTTTTCTTTCCACTATTTCCTGACATTTAATATTATACCATTCTTTTTTCTTCTCTATTTTCTTTTTACCTATTATTTCTTTTGCTGCCTCTTGTATGCCTTTTTTTATATTACTCCATTCTTACTTCGCATCATCATGTTCTTTACTCTGATTTACTGTTAGGTACTTTTTAGTTGTTCTACATATTTAATTTTTGTTTGTTTCTGTTTTGGTGACATCTTGTTTTTTGTTATATTTTTGACATAACCATATATTGGTCTGTGTCTAAGCAAGCTCCTCTATAAGATCTTCTTTTATTTATGAGTATGTGATCAATTTGAGAATGTGTTTGTGGATCAGGTGATGTCCATGTTATTTTTTGTTTGTCGGGATGTGGAAAATTTGTACTGCTTATGATCATGTTCGTTCTGGTTGCTAAGTTGCATAATCGCCGTCCGTTATCATTGGTTCTATCATGTACTGTATGTTTTCCTGCTACTAGCTCGATGTGTTGTTCTTTTCCTATTTGGGCATTGAAGTCTCGTAGTACCATGATCGTGTCCTCCTTAGGAATCTTTTCTATCCCATCCTCTAGTTGTTCGTACAATCTATCTTTTTCTTCCATGATTGCCATTTCCATCGATGCACATACGTTTAGTAATGATAGACTGGACGGTTTTGCTTCTATCGTCTCAAGTATGCAAGTCTTTCGCTTATTGGTCGGAAGTCCAGTATATTTTGCTTTATGTCTCCGAATATCATGAAAGCTACTCCATATTGTCCTTTCCTCTCGCTCCCTGAGTATCTAAGACTGAAGTTTTTGATTTCTGTTTCCCCTTTCAACTTCCATCTAATTTCTTGCAAAGCAGCTATGTTTATTCCATACTTTCCCAATTCTGATCCTATTTCTCACATTTTTCCTGCCAATAACATTCCATGTGCTTATTCTCATTGTTTTGTATTATGAATTTTGTTTACTTTTTTTGTCTTACGGTTTTGATCTCTTTTTATTTTAGTTAATTCCTTTTCATATCCTTGTTCGTGCCCAGCCGTCCGTTCTTGTTATTTTTCTTCCATTTCATTTACGTTTGCTAGTTTCTTGTATCGATTTTCTTAATTTCACTTTCCTTGTTGTCCCATCTCCACTCTTCTTCGTTTATAGTTATCTTGTTATATCCGATCTTAACCATGTTTCCTCTTTGTCTATTTTCCCTTGCTATGTCTCTCATTCGCTTTTGTTTCAATCTCTTTATTTTCGTGAAGTCGTTGTTGATGTATACTCTTTCGTCTTTGCTGTCCTTCAGTTTATTTTTGTTCTGCATTATTGTTTCTTTACTGTATTCATCATTGAACTGTATCAAGCACGTTCTGGGTCCCAGCTTAGTTACTGATTTCTACTACTGACATCTACACTTAACTTCTGTGTAGCAAAATTCTCAATCGCATTTTTCAATATAATAGGGTCTCCCTCATCTATTGGTAGCCCACTCATCACCACGTTGTTTTTTGTCTTTCTCCGTTCATTCTATTGATTTTTTAATCTCATTTGATATTTAATTCTTCTCTTATTTTATTATTTTCTAGCTTATTTATCTCGTTTTCTTTTTTTATTGATTCGTTTTCTCTTATTATCTTGATTATCTTTTCACTAAGCCCTTGTTGTTCTATTCTGATTTGCTTCATTTCGTACTTTATTTCTCTTTGCTCATATTTCATTCCAACTATCCCTGTATTTATTGTTTTTATTTCACCCTGAATGTCTTCCTTGAATATTTGTAATATTTTACGTTGTTAAAATGGAAACCTATAATATATCAGTTTTTGGTCCAGTTCAGTCATTGGCACTGGTGTTCATCTTACCGTGAAGTACACACAGTAAAGTTTCACCTCAGTTTGAAATTATATACAGCGGCTAACCGCAACTTCAAGAATGTTAACACAAAAAAAACTATAATGTACATGCATATCGACATTTTATAGACGTAATTTAGATTCAATCTCGATATATATGAGAGTGGAAAAGGCAAAAAATATGAAGAAATAACTTATTAAGAACGAAAATTAATAAAATTTTATTTTCTACTCTTAATATCGGCGAACTCTTTTATTCAGTTATCAAAGACTATGTTTCCAGCAAGTTCATTTTCGATAGACAAAGTTGCCAAATTGGTCAAAATAGATTGAGATATTGTCGATCGCACAGAGCTTAGAAAAACTCACCCTACATTAATAATATCCGCAATCATATCCATACATTTGGATAGTCCAGTCAACAAGTTAAAAAACGTGAAAATAGAGATAAAACTCCTAAAAATATGAGCAATAGCTCATTGGATTCGGAATGACCTCTAGAAGAATGAGTTTGGAGGATTTTACTGTACGTAAAAAATTGCAATTGTTATTAACAAAATAAGATGAAAAAAAAGAGGTATTTACGTTTTTGTTAATAACTCATAAACTATTAATATTTACGATATTTGGAGAAAAGGTCCTTAAAGAGGAGGAAATCCCCGAAAAAAAAGTTCCAGCTCCCGGAACTCTACCTCTATTATTAATAATTTTAATTTAACGCTGAAAATAGGGCTCCGCGCAACCATTACGTCATGGATACTCTGCCACTAAAGACGGCGTACCACATAAATTTATTTTTTTATAGTAACAAATATGAATTTAAAAATTTGAATAAATTATGGTATCATCCAGATATTTGAAAGAATATATTCCCTTTGGAAAAACAAATTTAAATTAATTTTTCAAGAAGGTATGCATTTGTTTATTAACGATTTTTTTCTTATCTCCGTTTTCATAAATGGCGACATAAAAGTTTAAATAATAAACCTATAAATGTTTGGCTCTGAGAGAGAGAGAGAGATTCGTGAATGAGTTTGGGGTGGGTTGGGGTTTTCTTGGTTGATTTGTCGTTTTCTTGATGCTGCCCTGGTATAGGATAGGTTTCCTCTTCAGGGCTGTGTTGGGTGGTTTAGTGCGCGTTGACCGAGAAATTAGGTTGGGGTTTAAAAGTGTCTAGTAAGAAAAAATTTTAAAGGTGACTAGGAAAATTTGTTTAGAAGTGTCTAGAAATGAGAGTTGTTGGGTGGGCTTTTCGCCAGAAGGTGACTGGAGGGTTGTGCTGCGTTGGGGTGAATGGGGGTTGGTCTCTGGAAGCAGCGAAGCCCAGAAGTGTACGGAAATGATTTGACAAAAAGTGTCTAGGATGGGAGTGTAAGTGTTGAAGACGAACCATGTATCGTTGCCGATACAAAGATATTTGCGTTGGGCTGGCTAGGTGTCAGGAATTATGAAATTGAATGTTATTTATTGATTTTGAAAATTTTTAAATGTCTCCGATATTTGAGAGCGAAGTATTAGGGGTACTGAAGATTTTTACTTTTTGGATTTTTGTTATGTGAAAGGTGTATAGGAGACGTTTTTCAAAAGTGTATGGAATTTAGTATTTTGTTGAAGTTTGGTAGAAAGTTGCGGTGACGTGCCTTCGGTGGTTTGGGAATGTTTTCGATGGTCGGTGGAATAATAACAATTTTAAATCTGAAAATGCGGGTGCGTCGATCGTCGGTCCATTTGGCTAGTGATTGATTCACAGAGTGTACAGGAAAACCGAAAAAACCTGCAACACCGACGTGGGTGGTGTGGGGGCGGCAATAACTATAGGGTTAGTCCAAAGTGTTGTACAAATATGGGAATGAGAGATTTTGGAATTTGTTGAGATTTTATTATGATGGTTTTGGACTTGTTGCGGAGGTTGTTGAGTAGAGAATTGTTGACCTAGAATGTTGTAGGGAATAGTGAGCTTTTAACGATTATCGTAGGGAGATTGGGGAGCTGTCGAGGTAGTCGATGTATTCGTCGGGGAGGTCGTCGTAAGCCGTGGCTAGCAGGCGCAACGGAGGAAATGGGAGCTTCCTCTGGGGGTACCTACCGAGGGGTCGTCTATTGGCGACCCACGGTGTGAGAAGGGTGTTTTTGGCGATTTCGCTGCCCGATTCGATAGTACGACTAACGTATCGGGCTTGTAGGTTATTAAGGCGTGGTAGAAGGGGCTCGATGTCTATATTGACATATACTGTGTTGGTGGGCGAGTATGGAGCCTTGTATTGGCAGTATCTAAGGATTGACTGCTCACAAGTTCGGAGTCGTTTAGCAAGATGGTTCGGGAGGGTGCAATAGACGTTTGCTCTATAGTCGATTATTGGACGGATATATGTTTTATACGTATGAAGTAGGGTGGTAGGGTGTGTGCGTCCGAATGTGCCGCCGAGCGCCTTGAGAATATTAACTCTCCGTCGGACTTTATTTAAAGTGTACATTAGGTCGGGCGTCCAGTTGAGAGTGTAAGTGAATTTCACTCCCAAATAGACGACTTCCCTACGGATTTCGAGTCGATCACCCCAGAGCATGAGGCGGAAGTTTGTAGGAAGAAGTCGTTCGCTCCTGGTATCAGGGTGTTGGAAGACGATGGCTTGTGTTTTTTGAGGATTAAGAATCACCCGCCATTTCCTGCACCAATTAGAAAATTGGGTCAGTAGATTTTGGGATCGAATGTTGAGAGAGCGAATATCTGTGGCAGAAATGATTAGTGCGGTATCATCCGCATATAGTTGGACGTTATCACGAGGATGTCGTGGGACAGGTGTATCATACGTATAAATGATATATAAGATATATAGTAGAGGAGCATATAAATGATATATAGTAGAGGAGCATGGCTCTGAGGAGATCTTCTGTATATTATAATTATATTTAAAAAACTTTTTACATTTACAACTTTTTAATGATTATTTGTCTTGTATTTACTAAAAATATTTTACATGTAAGTACTTATATTTATTTCTTTATTTTTAAATCATATTTATATTTGTATATATATATATATATATATATATATATATATATTTAGTACCCTGAAGAAGTGTCAAAAGGACACGAACGCTTGGCGACCAAAAAATCAACGAAAGATCTTTTATTCACAAAATGCCGCCAAGCGTTCGTGTCCTTTTGACACTTCTTCAGGGCACTATAATATATATACAAATAAAAATATGATTTAAAAATAAAGAAATAAATATAAGTACTTACATGTAAAATATTTTAAGTAAATTCAAGACAAATAATCATTCAAAAGTTGTAAATGTAAAAAGTTATTTAAATATAATTATAATATCCATGATGACATATTTCACATATAGACAAATCAATACATAATTTGTTCCGTACTTATTTTTATTTTTTCAGGTTACTTTATAATTATTGAATGGAGTTTGAATTTTAGGTTAGATTATAACCTTATAAAATGGCTTTGACATATAATTTGTTCTATATTTTGACGTTAATAGAAAAGGAAATATGGTTAGATTATAACCTGTGAAAATGACTTTGACAAATAATTTCTTATATTTTGACATTGATAGAAATGAATTTATTTTTATGAAATAATCATATAAATATTGAAAAATTATCTATTTGGTTCTATATTCGAAAGGTACTAAGATTTTCAATGTCACTTTTCTTATTCATACTATTATTTGCCTTGTTGATTTCAACAATTTCAAGAAAATATCTTTTAGAAATATTTTGTTCAGTATGTAGAGCTTTAGCTTCATTAAATGTTATTTAGTTCCAATTTGTATGTAGTTTTATCTAGTCTTATAAAAATATAGGTACGTATAATAAAAACGGATATTAAATCTGAGTTTTCTCTAAATCAGAAATTGAAACATAGAATTCAGTAAACAACATACGTAATAATTATTTGGTACTAAAAAATAATAGAATAGGGTGCATAGGTAGGTACCTATATGTTGACTATGAGTGACTGACATTTCTTTGTGCATTGAATCTGACATTTAAATTTGATATTGAGATCTTCCGACTATACCTAGGGTAAGCAAAAGTATTTATATTTAAGTATTTTTAGGAAACTATTATGTTATTTTAGATTCTTTTTTTAGAAAACGGAATAGGTAGGTACATATAATTATAAGGATGGATTCCCCTGATGATCTCTCAGGAGATTATTTTGAAAATACACCATCAAACATATTACACCCAGCACAGAATGCTTCTAATGATTTATTGCCGCAAAAATCTGTGAATATTTACGAAACAAAATACAATTTGTTTAAAGAATGGTGTAGGAAAAATAAAATAACAAGATATTCCGAAAATGTCTGAGTGCACAAATTGCACCTTTAATATTAGTATTGTCAATAATTGAATTCGTCTGTTGTTTTGTTAATTTGTTGTAATTTTTATTAAAATGTTCAAAATATTAATCAATATATAATATATTTTATTAAGAATCAATAAAAGCGTTATAGTTTCTTCTAAAGAAAAATTAAACCTACTTTAGTGCGCAAAGAAAATTACTATTAAACTTTTGTATTGTGACAAAATTTTCGGTAATAGAAAAAATAGTGTGTGCAATTCGTGTGTGAAGGCCTTTTTCACATTCGTCGAAAAAAGGCTACTTTACAAACTTGTTACATAAATAACTATTATGTGGTACGCCGTCTTTAGCGGCACAGCACCCATGCCGTAATGGCTGCGCGGAGCCCTATTTACAGCGTTAAATTAAAATTATTAATAATAGAGGTAGAGTTCCGGCAGCTGGAACTTTTTTTTCGGAAATTTCCTCCTCTTTGAGGACCTTTTTTTCGGAATATCGTAAATATTAATAGTTTATGAGTTATTAACAAAAACGTAAATACCTCTTTTTCTCATCTTATTTTGTTAATAACAATTGCAATTTTTTACGTGCAGTGAAATCCTCAAAACTCATTTTTCTAGAGGCCACTTCGAATCCAATGAGCTATTGCTCATATTACTTTTCCGCCCAACCTATCTATATGCGAGAAAAGTATTTTTTTGAGTTATTTTTACGATTTCCATCAACAAGAACACGAAAAAACGGTCGTCGTCGTTGTCGGCGTCCACTTTTCCTTACATGTCTTGTTAGCACGATACAGCCTCCGGAATGCAATAAGTCACCAATTTCATGATGGAATATTGTTAAGGACATGTCACAGATGAACCCTATTGATTTTCAGCTCACCAGAGCCAGTACAACGGGTGCTATGGTACTTGAAGTACGACATTTTTGTCATTTTTTGAGAAATTTCAGTTTGTTATCCTCCGGAGTTCAACAAGTCACCAATTTTATGATTTTTGGAGAAATTTCAGTTTGTTAGCACGATACAGCCTCCGGAGTATATGCAAGTGATCAATTTTATGATTGTATATTATTCAGAGCGTCTCAAAGATAAACCCTATTGATATTCAGCTCACTAAAACCAGTACAACGGGTGCTATGGTACTTGAAGTACCAAATTTTTGTCATTTTTAGAGAATTTTCAGTTTGTTAGCACGATACAGCCTCCAGAGAGTATACAATTGATCAATTTTATGATTGAATATTGTTCAAGGTGTCTCACAAATGCACCCTATTGATTTTCAGTTGACTATGGCGAGTACAGAGGGTCCTAAATATTTATTTAATACTTTTAATGTGTACAGTAGTTTGATATGGATTTGGTATCTTCTAAAAACATCGTTTTAGTAAAAGGTAAATATTTTTTTATAAAATATCTGGACCCATTTCAATATTTTCAGGTAGAATTCTGTCATGTGCATCATCAATATAATTTAATAGTTTGATTGATGGAAACTTAACATAAGTCTAGATATACTAAATTTTTGGTTATTTTTGGAGAAATTTCGGTTTGTTAGCACGATACATCCCCCGAAGTGTATACAAGTATGAGTTTTATGATAGAATACTGTTCGGGACTACAGATGCGGAAAAGTTAGTTTTAATCTTTAAAACCGTTTATTTTGATTTTTAGGAGCGTTATCTCTTTTTTTTCAGGTTTTTTAACTTGTTGACTGGACTATGGATACAGTTCCTGTAAATTGCGATAATTGATATATGTGGTAACAAAAACACATTCTAAACCGGCAAAAAAATGTTAGACCATCAAGTTTATCACACTCTATATCTGATTTATAATCTACAGTGAATTTTAATTGGAGATCACCACGGAGTTTGAGAAGGACATATTTTTCCGGAATATTTTAATTTTGTACCAAAAAGACCAATATTCCGAGTACTCATTCAACTGATCAAATATTTTATTAACTGAAATTAATACAATGTCCAAAAGGAAAAATTCATTTCTGGAGAAGTTATGTTCATCCTGGGCAGTTTCACCAGTTTGACGTTTAACACATTGAACTCTTGTTGTAATTAAACTCAGGATCAATCTCTATTTCTTCAGCTAATAGTTTCGCAGAATAGTGCACTTAAAGCCTATATTTCTGTATCTAAGAAACAGCATTTTTGGTGGGACTACAAATTCAATTCGTTAATTTTTTTGTTAATATTAACATATCTTTTTCTTGCTTTCTTTTCTATATTCTATGTAACTTTCCTTATAATTGTTTAAATATATTTTCTATCTATATTACTAACGTTTCTTTTCAGTTTTATCATATTGAAACAACAAGAAGATTACGCTAAAGTTATTTTTTTGCTACTAGCTATTTTGACCAAATTTGCATTTTTTATTTTCCATGTTAGACTAGCCTGCAAAATTATCGCCTAATTTAAAAATCGTATTTTTAAAGATCTATATTTATTTTTGAAATTTACCGTATATTTTACGGTAAGTAATAAACAAACAATTTTTAGAAAAAAATAAGCAGTTTTAATTAATATACTTACTATAATTAACAAAAACTAGGAGAAATGAAAATAACAAAAATTCAAAAAATAGGATTAAAAAATAAAGCTAGTAACGGGTAGGTTCTCCTGTGGCGTCTATGATACATTGACACCTTCCTGGCATACTTAATATTGTATTTTTGATATCATTTTTATTCGGACTATTCCACACCTCCACCAAGCGTAGAGCTAGCTCAGCTAAGGTAGGTTGATTAGGTAATGCTCTAAGGCATATATCAAGCATATCCTAGATGTTCTCAATAGGATTGAGGTCCGGGCTAATTACTGGCCAATCCAGTGTGTTGATTTCTACGTCGGCTACTTATTCTTGCACGATATTTGCAATATGCCGTCGAGCATCGTCGTACATAAAAAGAAAATCTTCCCCGATAAATACTGCAAACGGTATAACATGAGGTTAAGGGATGTAATGAGATCATACCCTGCCGTGGCCTTGAAGGTAATGCTAGATCTCCCTCCATCACATTTACATGTAAGAAGGATTGTTCTGCAAAATGCCTATAGGTTAACACAGGCTAAATCTCTGGAACCCGGTGATTTGATAGGACATCTCGAGATACTAAGGGTTGGATCAACACAATCTATGATGATGCCTAGGGACATAATGCCTGCTAAACAAGATTTCGGAGTTACTCTAGATGTTATTATTAACGATCGTGAGTTAACACAAAATTAAATCTCAGAAATAACAAGGGGTGCTCTCACATTTTATACTGATGGATCAAAAACAAACGAAGGAGTAGGAATAGGGGCTACAGGACCTAATCTTAGGTTATCAGTAGCCCTAGGTAACACTCCCACAATATTCCAAGCGGAAATACTAGCGATAGACTACTGTGCTCAAAAGTGCTTTAAAAAGCGCCTCAGCGCAGCCAGAATATTTATTGCCTCCTACAACCAGGCTGCTTTGAAAGCTCTAAAGTCTATAACTTATGAGTCCAAAACAGTCAGGAGCTGCAAACAATCTCTTAAGCTACTGGCTAGACATAACAAACTATCTCTGTTATGGGTGCCCGGGCACAAGGGAATTGCTGGAAATGAGACTGTCGATGGTCTTGCAAAGGAAGGAGCTAGCACTCCTTTCATCGGACCCGAACCGTTTTGTGGCATTACTAAAAGCCACATTGTGGAAGAAGTCCGGAAATGGGAAAAGGAACTTAGTGCAGCCTACTGGAAAAATGTTTCAGGACAAAGACAAGCAAAAAGGTTGCTACAACCTTCTGCTCGCTATGCTAAATCGCTCTTAGAGCTTCAGAAGTCTGATCTCAGAACAATCACAGGACTCCTTACGGGACACTGCCCACACAGATATCACCTCTTCAAGATGGGAAAAGTGGACAGATGAACATGTAGATTCTGCGATAGTGCAGATGAAACGGCATAGATGGAGAGTATACACAAAAGATCTTTTCAGGTCGCAGTGTGGAAAGGCAAGCTATAGGCCAATCGACCCCTTTGTAATCTACAATCTACAGCATGAGGTTCTAAAATATCTACGATATATCTATGAGCTGTAAGACCTCCTTGAAGTACCACCAAATCGGTACGAGCCTCCATACTGATGCCAGCCCATACCATAACTAACCCGCGCCATAAGCATATCTTGGCTGTATGCAACATTGAGAATAACGCTCTCCAGGGCGTCAGCATACTGGTAGACGTCGGTCGTTACCATACAGAGAAAATCTAGATTCTCTAGCAAATGTCAATATTGTTCTTCGACGTGCTAGTAAAGGAAAAGCTGTAGCTGGAAGTCTAGCATTCAAAATCGACTCGTAATAACGTCCGGGTCGGGACACAACCCGACCCCACCCCCCTTTACTAAGGGCAAACTCTCATTTATTTTTGGTTCGTAGGGCATCAAACAAATATAACTTATATTTTAATCATGTACCATTTTCATTTTACCTGTTTTAGAGACTCAATCCATATTTTTTATCGAACGTAGATTTGATTATTTTTTCGATTGTCTAATAATTGTATAATAGATAGAAATCCGGTCCAAAAGGAAACTTTAATCCGGAATGGTTTATGAATTGATGCTATTATACATTCTCATTTCAAAATATTTATTAGTCTCGGATTGGTCCAGGATTTATTGTTGGACAACAAATCTATTACTACCCCCTTTTCTTCCTTTTCGATATATTTTGTTATTTTTCTGATATTATTTAAATATATGTTCTACCTATATTACTAACGTTTCGTTTACTTTTTGATATATTGAAACACCAAGAAAATTATTTTCTTTTACGCATTGAAATTACCGATACATTTTTTTGCTGCTACTAGCAATTTTGATAACAAGAAGGCAAGGTATAAATGGTCATTTCATGAAGGTTGCATACAGTATTTTTTCTACTTCTGCCAATAAAAGAAATAATTATTGTAAGAATTTTATCAAAACTAACTATGAATATGTATTTAACAACGAAATAATAATGAAAAAATCAGGACAAGGCCTTTATGACTGTTCTTTTCTATTAATAATTATAATTTGTATAGTACAATTATTAAAGTGTAATTAGGGATTTTTGAACTTATTTGTGGATTCCAGTGTTGATGATGAAGATAATGGAACAATATTTATTGAATTTTTTGTTTGATTGTATTCGTCAATATAGGTTTCGGTTACTGCAGTAGATTTTCATCCACCGTGGCGCTTTACTCAAGTCATCATTACCAACATCAACTAATATTGTCGCAGAAATATGATAAGAGTAGTGTCCGTTATAAAAATTTGGATATAGTAGATTTAAGTAATTTATTTCCCAATGTTTCCAAATTTGTTAATTTCAACATTTTGAACCGTGCACTTTCCGTTTATGAAACTGATAAAAAAAATAAGGGGTAGCGCAGGTTTTTGCATGCAACTTTATATACTTTTTGCAAATTTCCTACATACTTGCGTCCTTAATTTTAATTAAAAGGGTTCATGAGGAGTTGTTTACATCATTTAAATCTAATTTGTGGAATTCATTCCTTCTGCAATTTCCCATAATGTCAAAAATACATTCCATCTAAAAAAACACCATTTTTTGGTTTGTTTGTAGAATATATATATTTTACTTATATCCTTAGGATTTTCATTCTAGTAACGCAACTTTAAGCTTAATGTATAAGGACAATTTGATAATGAGTCCAGAAACTCGCCGATTTCAGTTTTTTAGATGACTGATCAAAATAAAAGTACATCTGAACAGAAATTGGTATGTCTCCAATCATAGAATATTGAGAAACTTTCTATAAAAACGAATTAAAAATCAAAATTTTGCCACTTCATAATATTTAACAATTTTTTAGCGGTCTAGAAACAAGCACTTGAATATATTCATAAACTTATAGAAATTATTAAAAAAGAAAATTAATACAACTAACCTCGTTCGTCAGTGATGTGTTGTGCCCCTAATTGGCCGAAAATGGCAACGAACAATAATAATCCCACAATTAGTAAATCCATTTTCAATCGAAAATCCATATTTTAACAAAAACAATCCATTTCACACAAACACATATATAAATAAAAAACGCACAAAAAATAATGTATTGATAATAACGCAACAGTTTCGCAAATTTTCACGCTCTAATTTCTAAACGTAATAATTTCAAAACAAAACACTGACACAACCTGTTGATGAACAAGCGTTCGAAACGTTCGTACGTCGCCTCCCACGATAACTTCATGCGAAATGACGCTGGAACTTCTGTTGGTTACGTCAAGCTTTAGAGACGATCTGAAAGCTTGCACTGTTGCCGTAACTCAACAATATACAGATATTTAGGTACTAATTTATAAAATTGCAGCTTGCGATGAAGAAACCAAAATATTCGAATGCGTTACACTGGTTACTAGTCCACTTTTTTTATTTGAAAAAAGAAAACTTGAAAAGGAACTAAATGAACGCTACAAAATAAATAACAAACAATTCTGCAGCAAAATTAAAACACTACGAGGTAAAAAAGAAAGAGAAGAATATGCTGTAAAAGATAATAGTGAACAAATACGTGATATATAAAGACAAGCGATAAAACAAAAGTATGGAGAAAATATTTTAGGGAAGATTTAAACAAGAAGAAATTGAGGCACAGAATTAGTCTAGCTTATAAGTGCCAATTCGTGATAAACCTAATCTGGACCACCGAAAATTATTATTTTGTTCTCATTCGATTCGAAATGGTATCTTAAAGAAACGATCAACTGGACAATAGGGGCCGGCAAAAATTGTAAAAGTTATAAACAATTACGTAAGAGAATCAATGCATGTTTTGGTTTTTTGAAAATATTTCGAAAACTATGTGAAATAATCAAAATTGGAAAAAAGATCCTTAAATAGCAGTAAACTTTCTACAGAAAAGTTCTGGAACTGTATCGACAATATTTGTAATTGTAATTTAGAGATGAAAATTGAGCCATAAACGGGTAGCGGCTGTAGCGGGTGCCTCAACCGAATCAGAAACTTGATTAAAAAAATGATTTTAAGGGACTAAATATGAATATTAATTGATAACAAAATTTTGGTACTATCTAAACAATAATCTACCAACAAAAAATTTGTATCCCAATATTTTAATAAGCTATACTTTTGTTAATCAGTTCATTTTTACCAGTTGAAAGTTAACATAAAAACGCTGATTATTTCTAACCTAGAAACCAAGATTTTTACTTTTTGGAGCTATTCTTAAAAGTGTATAGAAAAAACCACAGTTGGAAAAATTATGATTTTTCACTTTTTTATTAACAATCGCATGTATTAAAACATTAATAATTTAAATAAAGAAATCAGGAAATATTTTTTCAATTATTGTTTCTATTTTATTTTCTTACTGCTCAAAGCAATACAGGATTAATCATGAGGAATTTTACATACTTCTACCACATGTAGAGTCCCTTCGAGAGGATATCATGTGGTTACTAAAAAGTATCAACACCTCTTCATTATTGTTACGACACAGCACACTGGTATAGTCCCTGAGTCCGACTCTGTCTAAGCCATGTATGAAAGTTGAAGATATGGCAGATACGCAGGGATTTCGTATAACTGTTTACGATTGTGACTATCTTATCTAGACATTATTTTTGTGACCAGTCTTATCTAGAAAATGCCAGAGCCAATTGTTTTTGTGTAAGCCGCAATCCAGAATTTTCTATTAAAAAGGCACTAATATATATATATGTATATATATATATATATACATATATATATATATATATATATATATATATATATATATATATATATATATATATGAAGGACCGACCAGAGTGAGTTTAGTTCAGTTTAAAACGTGATCTCGACAAATAAACAAGAATACACCGAAATAGCGAACAGTAAAGTGTTGATAAAAATTAATAATTAAGGTTGTGTGTATATAAATTAAATTTAAGTGAATAGTTAAGTGTATATAAATTAAGTGTTAGTGAGTAGGTTAGTGTTTAAATAAATTCGTAGGTTAGGTTAAAGTTTAAAGTTTATCCCACCCATTTACTGTTTAAATAAATAAGAAAAACAGTACATTGGTGTCAGAAGTGGGATAATAAATAAATTGCTACATAAAAATGGCCAAGAAACTATGTGACTTGAAAGTGACTGAGTTAAGAGCAGAATTGGAATATCGTGAGTTGGAAACGTCCGGTAAGAAAAGTGAATTAGTAGAAAGACTTAAAGTGGAACTGGAATGACGGCTTTGATCCAGAAACAGTTTTATTTGATGACGAGGCTTCCACCTTAATCTCGTCAATTTCTGATATGAAGAACGATATTTCTACTATGAAGAATGATATTTCTGCTAATATGGACGAGAAGATTTCTGCAGTGGAAGAGAAGATTTCAACTAATATGAAAAGCGATATTTCTGCTATAATGAACGACATTTCTACTAATATGGACGAGAAGATTTCTGCTATGAAGAACGATATATCTGCCGATATCTTACTAATGAAAAACGACATTGCCGCTGACGTTGAAAATGAAATTTTGTCTCTAAAATCTGAAATCGATAATAAGATGTCAACGATGGACGAGAAAATCAAAGAGTTAGAAAGAAAGACGACAGATATAAGAACTCAAGACACGCCAGCGGAAGAAAAGAAGACCGAGCAAACAAAACCTTGTAAGCCAGAAACACACCCTAAGACATTGGTAGTTTTACCCGAGTCAAGGCCCCAACGTTCGATGGAAAAATGTCGTGGACCAATTATGTTAAACAGTTTGAAGCAGCCGCTAGAGTGAATAATTGGTCCGCTTCGCGGAGATGCCTTAGATGTACTTCAGACGATACCTCTTGAAGTAACGGATGGCTTTGAGCAGCTGGACATGCGATACGGTCACGAACATTTGTACAGATTCCAGCTGAAGAACCGAAGGCGGAAACATGACGAAACCCTTCAAGAGTATGAAATGGATATTGCCCGACTAGTTCGATTTGCTTATCCATCAGCACCAGAGAACATAATGAAATGTTTAGGCATCCAGGCCTTTATTGACGGCTCATAGGACCACGATATGGAGAAGACGCTTCGATTAGCACATCCTAAAACATTGGTCGAAGCATTGACTGTTGCTCTTGAATATGACTGCTGCTCTTGAATATGACTGCTGCTCTTGAATATGAAGCAGCCACGATGGCTTCGGGATACAGCAAAGGTAGGACCATGCAGGAAAAAGGTGACGATGACAGACTTGACCAGATCGTCAACTTGTTAAAAGGTATGGTAGACGTGAAGCCGAAGAAGATCAGAGCATGCACGCAGTTCGTGTAAGTGTCCTACGACTCCTGCAAACCAAGAACCTCTTAAATGCAAAGCAGCCATGAAGGGCTCGTGGTACATTATTAATTTGTGAAATTGTCCATACATTTTAATTGGCAATAGTGTTTCCACGGCCAATTTGATTTTTCTAATTTTTTCATGATACAGTTCACTACTATCATGCATTCGACTGGTATTACCTACACTCAGAAACTCCTGGACCGGCTTTGGAAAAATTAATTTAGGAATTCGTATTGAATATTGCTTCCTGTATATATTTTTTTTTAAATGCAATAAGGATTTTCAAACTACATAAATAGCCAATGAAAACGACATATGCGTCAATGTTGTCGCACTTTTGTTCAATTTTTAGTGAACGATCAAATCTAACCAAAAATGTAACAACGACGCATCACATAATAATGTTACTGGTGTAGTCCCTGAATCCGACTCTGTCTATGAAAGTTAAAATTTTAGCGAAGACGCCGGGATTTCTTCGAACTGTTTACCATAATTTTCTGTGACCAGTCTTATCTAGACAATTCCAGTGAGGCGATTGTTGTTGTGAGCCGCTGTCTAGAAGATTCCGTAATAAAAGACACTTAATATATAAATACTACCGTCCAGCGGGAGAAGTTAGTTTATAATTTGATCTCGTGAGATAAACAGTGAACAAGTAAACAGCCTTAGTAACTAAGCACTAGTGAAGTGTTTATATAAATTAGTGTAATTGAATATACTGTGTATCTAATATGAATGAGTGAACACATAAATTAAGTGAGTAAACATACCGTGTGTATAAATTTATCCCACCCGTCGTAATAAAAACGTATAAATAAATAAGAAAAACATTACATTGGTGTCAGGTGTGGGGTAATATAAATAAATAGTACGTAAAAATGGCAAAGTGCCTAAGTAGGAAACGTCCGGTAAAAAAGTGAATTAATAGAAAGACTAAAAATGGCACTGGAAAGTGACGGCTTGGATCCACAAACATTTTTATTCAATGATGAGGCTTTCACCTTAATCTCGTCAATTTCTGTCATAGAAAAAAAGATTTCAACTAATGTGAAGAACAATATTTCTGCTATAAAAGTAGATAGGCAACACGGGTTCGGACTCATTCCTTATGTAAAATAACATGGGAAATCGCTAAGGTTCATTCTGGAGTTTTTTGACCAAACCAAGGTCATTACTGCTGTGACGTTAGCAACCCCTCAAGGTCATTACGGCATCGGCAACCCCACTGTTGCTATGCGCATTGGACACGTTCGATAATTATACAGGATGTACAAAGATGTCATAAGTGCACTAGCATATATCTCTGTTATTATTGGTCGGATTGAACTCGAACAAACGCCATTGTGATAGGTAGAGCATTTTTATATACAGGATGTACAAAGATGCCATAAGGGCACTAGCATATATCTTTGTTTGGTCGGATTTTTATGGAACTAACGACATTGTGATATGTAGAGCATTTTTATATACAGGATGTACAAAGATGCCATAAGGGCACTAGAATATATCTCTGTTTGGTTGGATTGAAGTGGAATAAACAACATTATGAAGAAGAGAGGATATGGACAAGAGGAAAACATGTAAAGCCATAAGGGGCACTAGTGTACCACGCTGATGACGTCACCCATGCTCAGTCAGTTGATAACGTCTATTGAGAAAAATGGTGTAGTTTAAGTGATAGGTAGAGCATTTTTATATGCAGGATGTACAAAGATGCCATAAGGGCACTAGCATATATATCTGTTTGGTTGGATTGAAGTGGAATTAACAACATTATGAAGAAGAGAGGATATGGACAAGAGGAAAACATGTAGAGACATAAGCGCACTAGTGTACCATGCTGATTACGTCACCCATGCTCAGTCAGTTGATAATAGGTTCCATAAAAATCTGACCAAACAGAGATATATGCTAGTGCCCTAATGACAACTTTTTTGAACATCCTGTATATGATAATAGTCTAGCAATCATAATGTCGTTTGTTCCATAAAAATCTGACCAAACTGAGATATATGCTAGTGCCCTAATGACAACTTTTTTGAACATCCTGTATATGATAATAGTCTAACAATCATAATGTCGTTTGTTCCATAAAAATCTGACCAAACTGAGATATATGCTAGTGCCCTAATGACAACTTTTTTGAACATTCTGTATATGATGATAATCTAGCAATCATAATGTCGTTTGTTCCATAAAAATCTGACCAAACTGAGATATATGCTAGTGCCCTAATGACAACTTTTTTGAACATTCTGTATATGATGATAATCTAGCAATCATAATGTCGTTTGCATTTATGGCATTTTTGTACATCCTGTATATAACAATGCTCAACCTATCACAATGGCGTTTGTTCGAGTTCAATCCGACCAATAATAACAGAGATATATGCTAGTGCCCTTATGGCATCATTGTACATCCTGTATAATTATCGAACGTGTCCAATGAGCATAGCAACAGTAGAGTTACCGATACCGTAATGTCCTTGAGGGGTTGCTAACGTCACAGCAGTAGTGACCTTGGTTTGGTCAAAAAACTCCAGAATGAACCTTAGCGATTTCCCATGTTATTTTACATAAGGAATGAGCCCGAACCCGTGATGACTATCTACTTATGAAGAACGATTTTTCTGATATGAAGAACGATATTTCTGCCACCGAAGAGAATTCTTTATTTATCGTATGACATTACACATCATTCACTATTGCTGGGTGTCTGTACCGAAGTCTGTCGTTCTCCAGGTCAAGTATGTCGCGATGTATGGGTAACTGTGGGTTGTCAATCAGTTTCTTGTATTCCCGAAGAAGAGTATTCCTTCGCCGCAGATCCACGGATGGTATGTGGCTCAAAACAGGCAACTAGTGTGTTGGAGTTGAGCGAATTTCCGCTTATAATTCGCATAGTGCTGTTAAGCTGCACATCGATTTTCTTTATTTCTTTGCGACATATCAGAGATTATGTGTTTCAGATAGCCAGGAGATCACAATGATTATCTGGCCGCCAATTAGTGCTAGTTCATTTAGTTCACGTTAATAACAACGCTATACAGGGTGCACCACGGGGAGGCGAACTAGCATTACACCCCACGGAAGAGAAGATTTCAACTAATGTGAAGAACGATATTTCTGCTATGGAAGAGAATATTTCAGCTAATGTGAAGATTGATATATCTGCTAACATGGACAAGATTTCTGCCGATATATTATCGTTGAAAAATGGCATTGCTGCTGACGTCGAAAATAAAATTTCGTCCCTAAAATCGGATATTCAGAATAAGATGATATCGATGGACTATAAAATCGAGAATAAGATGACAATGATGGAAAACCAGATGGACGAGAAAATCGAAGGAGTTAGATAGAAAGTTGGCTGATTTAAGAAGACAGGAGACGCCAACAGGAGAAAAGAAGACAGAGTAAACTTTCTAGATCATATAGTGAGCAATGAAGGAGTGGCGGTGGATCCATAGAAAATTGCTTCCATCCAGCAATGGCCGCAACCAACTGACAAACATCAAATTAGGAACTTCCTTGGACTTTGCACATACTATAGAAGATTTATCAGGAAGTATGGAGATATTGCCAAGCCACTCACTCGACTCACTGAAGAAACAAGAGCTTTCCAATGGGACGAAGACTGTCAAACGGCTTTTGAAACCTTGAAGATGCATTTAACCACGGCGCAGATATTACGATATCCATTACCAGAGGGAGACTTTATTCTTGATACTGACGCAAGCAACGTAGAAATTGGATGAGTTCTCTCACAGGTCCGAGGAGGGCAAGAAAGAGTGCTGGGATATTTCAGTACAGTCCTCTCTGAAACGCGATAAACTGCGTTTCTGATGAAATACCTAGCGACGGTAAGCTAGACACATCCTATATCCTTCTTCGAGGCATTTTTATACAGTTTTGAGGAACCGAACATTTTTTGATAATGTAAAAGTTCCCATAAACAAGTACTTGGAGGTAATAATAATGTGGATTCTATAATATCCGCCAGGCTTAGTAAAAAAAGAGAGATGTCTACATAGGAAAAATGTTGAAAAATGTTTGAAAAACCTCAGGGAACTAATTCAACTAAATTCAAGAAACTGGTGCACCAATTGGTGGACCTGGAAGAACGGTGGAAATTGACAAAGTGGATGGAAAAAGAAAGTACAGCAGAGGCCGACTTAGGTACTAGAACAAAATGGGTAATAGAAGGAATTTGTCGTGAAACAAAGCAGTGTTTTTTTGAATATGTTGAAAATAGAAGGTCCTTTCGTTTGCGTAAGAATTGTAGCACTTTCTTAGACTCGGTGTAATTTACACTCGTTCTAAATATTCGTTTGCTGATTGGATGTACACCAGTACAGATGAGGTGTAGTTTATCTCCACCTAGCCGAAAGTAAGTGTGGAATGCACTCAAACAAAATGTGTGGTTATTGTTACTGTCAGAGACTGTAATGTTCACTTGTATTATACTTATATGTTTTGTTATAGGTTATGATCACGAACAATATCATAAGTTATAGAAATCTGAAAATGGAAATAATTAAATTTAATAATCATGTTATAAGAAGAGGATAAAGAACTCGCTAATCTTTTGAGAAATGGTAATATCATTTGGAATTTTGGTTGTTGAATATATTCACGACTTGACTTTTCAGATGATGTATTCACTGCTCAATTTTTTGAAAAAGCTGTTAGAGAAAGGAGGTTACAACAGTTTAGCATATTGAGCAATGAAATTGATAACTTGGAAATCATCCGCTTAGAGGATGGGGATACTGAAATGAATACAGAAACGATGACCCTTATAGAAAGTGGAATTTGAGGATTCCAGAGATATAGTGGGTCCTGTATCCACAGAGAAAGTTATTGATAAAGCTAATTCTTCGAACACAACCTCAACCAAACTTTTGTTAAACCTGTATATGGAATATTTGACAAAAGTTGGAAAATCCCCAAATTTCTTCTACTACTTCTTTTCTAAATCCTTTTGCCCTTACAGGCGTCGGATCTGGATTCCGTGACCTGTACCCATTTCTTCCATGCCTTTCTGTCTCTTGCTAGATTTTTCATTTCTGCTATGGTCTTTCCTCTTTCTAAACATATCTCTTGTATTTGGTCAAACCATTTCCTTCTTGGCCTACCCCTTTGTTTTTGATCGGTTTTGCAATCTCCATTATTTTCCTAGTCAATCTATTTGGTTCCATTCTTACCATATGACCATACCAGCTAAGTTGTTTTTTTTTATTTTACCAGTTATCGGTTCCTGTTTAGTTGTGTCTCTAATTACGTCATATCTAATCCTATCCCATTTAGTTTTCCCTGCAATTTTTCTTAGATACTTCATTCCTATGGCATTTATTTTAGTTTCGTTCTTTTTTAGCACAGTCCAATTTTCACTTGAGTATATTATTGTAGGAACTGTTATCATATTATGAATTTTCATTTTTACTTCTAAGTCTATATCTTTATGTCCAAGAATTGTTTTATTGAGAGAGTAGTATATTTTTGTTGATTTATTTGCTCTGTTTGTTATTTCTGCATCTATTTTTTCATCTTCTGTTACTATACTTCCTAAATATTCAAAAGTTGTTACTCTTTCTAGAGTCTGGTTTTTGCATTTAATATCTCTATTATTTTGATTACCTGGTTGTTTTTCATTTATTATCATCGCTTTTGTTTTATTTATGTTCACCTCCATATTCACGTTCTGTACTTCTTTAGTCCAAATATGCACTAGTTTTTGCATTTTGTTCTTTGTATTCAGGCCCGACTGAAAGACATAAATGTTCTATGCCTTGCAGTTTGCAGTAATACAATTGCCTGAAGCGGTTTTGCAGCAGTCGACAAATTTCCATGATCACGATATGGTATTATCAGGTTTTGCTGGCAGGTATAAGCTGAGTCACCAAGAATATATTGATCTAAATAACAAATCGGATGAGATTTTAATGTTTGGAATTTATTATCCATAACAATTTACCTTTACATAAATGCCTTCATTTTTTTGAAATCGTTGAATTCTGAAATTCTCTTGAATTATGTACAGATCCAGGATATCCATTGAATATATCAGTGAACTTCTTATTTTTATTACATATGCCTTGTAAATGAAGGGAAAAGAAACACTTTCTATTATAGTACTGGTCTTTTCCAGATCTAGGAGGATCGATTCGAATATGTATCCTATCAATAGAACCTAGAATCAAAAGAATGGTCAACGCCAGTTTCAATCAATAAATGTACTTCCAACCTACTACTTTTTTAATTCCTATCAACGTACAATCAATTGCACCTATAGCAGTTGGAAAGCGAAGTTTGCTAGCCATTTTGTTTTTCCTGTTGTATCGCTTCATAGTCCTATGGTTTCAAAGGTAATGAATTGAATAGATAACAAAAAAAGTACAACCATACATGAGGAAACTTTATCCAAATATGAGATTTTTCAATAATTTTTGGCTCGCAAGATGTACCACATTTGATACCGTTGGTTGACTTACACCAATATCTTCTGCTACACCAATCTGGAAGCCTAAAGCCAAATATAACAAAAAGTTAGATAATAACATAATATATTAATATTTGCCAGTGTACTAAGGAAAGTAAAAAACCTACCTGGATCAGCAATATATCGTAAAAAGACTTTCATTTTGGCAATATTGCAACACTTTCGGGGTTAAAACGATAAAATTTCACATAATCTCGATCACGAGGATCTTCTCGTCTGATTTTATAAACTTTTGGAGCTCGTTGCACGACAAACATTTTTTAAACAAATAGGTATACACTTTCAGCAAGAACTATCAGTATACTAAGAAGCAGACTTAAACATTTATAAGAACATACTTAATTTAATAAGTATAACCTATCGTTTATTAATATAGATTTAAGTAAGAACTAGTCAGCATAAGTACAAACTTATACTCTCTCAGAACATACTTTAAGTATCAGTTTGTACTTAAACTTTGAGTCCTACACCTTCATCTCGAGGGTTGTGAAATGGAGTGAAGAGCCATGGTTCCAATGGATAACCACTGTCTCCTAAAAAATAACACATGATGTTTCCGTTTCATCAAAATACTGTAATTTACCTATTAAACGGGAACTTGTATCCCCTCTCAGATATTCAGAGAGTAAATGAGCTCTAATTGAACTGGTACTCCAAATTGCTGCATCATGAGCTGAGCCAGGATATCTAGCTGAACATCCTATTATTTTGCAATTCGAATCCGATATCTACAAATGTTTAAATAACTCAAATAAAAGGGTAACTAAATATTATCCATATTTACCAGCATGACATTAATAGAATGTTTTCCTTTTCGGTTTATATAAACATATGGTGGGTATTCAATGTCGTTCAACGGTGGAGCCAAGATTTCCACATGAGTACCATCAATAGCACCCATAATTTCACGAAAATTATATTTTTCATAAAACCTGAAAAAAAGATTATACATTTTGATCACTACTAGCTAATTATAAAACTTACCCTTGTTTCACGGAATTTTTTTGTGTCTCATTTACAGGAAATTTTATGTAAGTTCTCATTAATATTTGAACAATCAATTCACATACTTGTGAAATGACTCTACTCATAGATGTCTGGCTAATTGCTATCCAAGCATTACAGACAACAGCGTTCTGAAATGAGGTCCGTCAAGCTGCCCCCCCCCCGGTTCGATTCTTTCTACCAAAATGCTAGCACACATAAAGGGCACCTAGCACAACAATTTTTATAGCTAGCACACCAACTGCTCACAATAAAAATGCTTTTGAATTCGGGTGGGGCCATGTTAACGCTAGCCCCCCCCCGGTTGGAATTTTGTCGCCAAAATGCTAGCACAGATAAAGGACACCTAGCACAACCTAGCACACCATTTTTTATAGCTAGCACACCAACAGCTTACAATAAAAATGCTTTTGAATTCGGGTGGGGCCAGGTTAACGCTAGCCCCCCCCGGTTGGATTTTTTTCGCCAAAATGCTAGCACAGATAGAGGACACCTGGCACAACCTAGCACACCATTTTTTATAGCTAGCACACCAACAGCTTACAATAAAAATGCTTTGGAATTTTTTCGCCAAAATGCTACCACGAACGAAGGACACCTATCACAATCTAGCACACCATTTTTTATAGCTAGCACAGCAACTACACTTTTAATTCTGGGGAGTGGGACGGAGGTCAGTGAAATAACGCTATACTTACTCGATGAATAAATAAATGGATAAATGAATAGGTTGAATATATATGTAAAACAGCTGGTTCAATTGTTTCTTACTGTAGTTACGAAACATTTTCGGAATATTCCACTCATATGGTAGAAATTCCAAATGAAGCAGGATCTTTCCGGAGATAACTCTCCAGCAGTGCCGATAATTTCCCTTTTAAGTCCGTATCTAAGTAACGTCTAAGTAACAATTGTTGTTATTATCATAATTTTAATTTAGAATATAATAAAAATGTCACGGTTTGAAAACGATTCTTCAAGTTTAATCCAAAAATAAGTGACTGAAAATGAACCAAAAAGGGTAATTAAATACCATGTAATGTTGTCTAAATAATATAAATTTCGCATTAATACAGTTTTATGTCGTCTAATCGAGGAATATTCTATCGAATTACACTCATGAAATTAGTTAGATCATTAGTTTTACTTATATAGTCCATGTTACTTGTAATATTATTAGAAAGAATACATATTATTACAACCATCAGCCCTTCGGGGAAACCCTTTCTTAACCCAAACATCTGATTCGGCCAGTTTGGATGTACCTACAAGAATTTTATTTACTCTTAAGACCCATGAAAACGGCATTATAAAAAAGATTCAAATTTTAACGATAGACTTGGTTTAACGACCCTTTTAAAAAGTCCGATGAGAACGTCAGATGGATTATACCTAGTTTTTAGAAAAATAAAAATACCTATGTCATCAATTTTGCTGCCTTCCATTTAATACCCATATTGTAAGAAAGCAAAAAAATTAGTCCACTTCCTTTTGTCCGCCAACTTTGGTGATCCGCCATATAGAATTTAGAATGACATCACATACCTAATCATGGATTGGCATGCAATCTAGACGTATATACAGAATTTCAAATCAAACGGTTGAAGATATCTGCTTCAAAACTGAGTTGCAAGATTGCAACCGAACAAACATACATTGCCAGTTACATACTAAAAACTGAAAAATACATGGTAGTTTTGACGAAAAAATTTCAACGGGGGGGGGGGCTAGCGTTAACCTGGCTCCACCTGAATTCCAGAGCATTTTTATTGTAAGCTGTTGGTGTGCTAGCTATAAAAAATGATGTGCTAGGTTGTGCTAGGTGTCATTTATCTGTGCTAGAATTTTGGCGACAAAATTCCAACCGGGGAGGGGGGCTAGCGTTAACCTGGCCTTACCCGAATTCAAAAGCATTTTTATTGTGAGCTGTTGGTGGACTAGCTATAAAAATTGTTGTGCTAGGTGCCCTTTATGTGTGCTAGCATTTTGGTAACAAAAATCTAACCGGGGGGGGGGGGGCAGCTTGACGGAGCTTCTGAAATGAGCCCGTGGTCAGAAAGTTTAGAGTAGCAAAAATTATTATTATTGTATGCATTGTAAAAAGACTGTGAATTAATTATTATCACTTTAACTACAAAGGAAATTCCTAAATTATTCTTCATAACATGAGTTCTTAAATTATGAATTAAGAATTGAACACTATTTTTGTCCACCCGAAATATTTGTCTAAAATGGCTGTCTGGCATATCAAACGGATTTAAATGATCCCTTAAATGTCTTCGTTGGATTCTCATATGATTTCTGGAAAAATGGAAAGTGTATTATATAATAATACCATAAAAAATATGTACAAACCGATTCTCATCTCCTTCCAACAGAATACCGGCGAAAATATTTAATTGTCCGTTCATATTAATGTTAATGATGTTCACTTATAAACTTATTAATCACTTAAAAATCACAAAAAAACTACAACTTTTTAAATAATAATACAGGAAAAATGATGATAATAATAATAATAATACAACGCTCTGTATCACACCCTGTACTGCTTACAGTGACAGATGTCTAGCCCGTAAATATTTACGAATCTGTAAGGAGTCTGTAACAGGTAAGGTTAGAATCGCATTTCCTGTAACTCTTAAATATTTCGGCTTATAGATCTTACAGTTGTTCTCAGAATTCCACCATAAATGACCAAAAGGAAGAACTAATACAAAACAAGGAATATCCAACTAAATAATCCAATAGGAAGTAGATGATATAATTAAAAACATTAAAATGAGAAAAGCTGCGGGATAATACGAAATTAGATTAGATTAGATTGCTGTTCGAGTAGAGTAAACAATTCTTGTCGAGCAAAAAAATCTATTCTAATTTTTCCGAAAAATAAACTTTCAATTGAAAAATGCTCTTCAGAAAATCTTAATACAGGGTTTATTAAAAGCTCATTTCTTTATTTTTACATCTACTTTAATATAAAATAAAGATAACATATAGTAGCCATTCAAAAATTCAAAAAACCAAGAAAAAACATGTTTCACTATTTGACAAGAAACTAACATTTTGTTCAGTATCCTTAGAAAGATACATTTCATTAATGAAGATTTAAATAAAAAATAACAATAATAATAATTTCAAACATTTTTTTGTGATTGGATCGGTATCTATATTTATCATTTTTAAGTTTTAAGGAAATTGTAATTAAATGAATCAAAATTCAGTTGTAACGTATAAACGAAATAATTATTTTATTATTTTCATCATCTGGTTCTGCAATAAGCTTACATTCTTTCTCACTTTCAAGCGTTTCATCTAAATTACTGGGTTCATCGGATGTTTCATTTTCCGAGTTCATTGAAAGACTTGGCTGGTCTAATTCATACATATCTTCAGAGGCACTCAAAGTTTTTGTAATGTTTCCAATGTTCGAACAATTGGACGAACCATGACATTTTGTGCATAGATCTGTTTATTTTAAACTATGTTTTCGAAAACTGCCTCTCCTATCACTTTCGCAACCACGTTGATAGCTGCAAGAGATAGTTTTAATAAATCTTGTACAACTGGATCTTCACTACTTTACCAAAACACTCTTAAGCGAGTAAATTTTTGTATAGTTTTGAGAAGTCTACTAAATTATTTCATATTTATACCGATTCCAAAAAAATTTCACTTTCTCTAAAATATTTTATCAGAAATCCCAAAAAATAACCCTGTATATTCAGTGTTACTTATTGATTTATACAATTTGAATATATAAAAGTCTAATTTGTTGTGAACGGCCAAGGTTGGGCGCGGTTATTGAAATAATGTCCCGGCAAGAGCCAGTAATACATTTTATACCCGCATTTCCAGCAAAACAATAAACCCAGGCACCAATTGGAATTAATAATGATTTATATTTATATTTTATTTACGTTTTTTAAGTAATGCATTTGGCAACACCGTATGTTCCCATACCGGTAGGTAAACACTAGCCTTGGCTTAACAGGTAAGAACAAGGTAAGAAGTACTATTTTACGTGTAAAGAGAGATACAACAAACTCATTTCAATGGTTTGGAATATTTATTGTTCCAAAATATCAACAAAAAGTTCGAAGATGAAAGGAAATACGTCAATTCGACATGTTGACCTGATATATTATCTTGACTTGACAAGAATAATTAATGATAATTCAGGTTTGCTAATACAATATAATCTAATTGAAAAAATATGGGTTTTAAAATTTTATTTAGAAAAGATAAGTGGAACAGAAAAATCCCAGAATAAATGTGGGTTTTAAAATTTCATTTAGGAAAATTATTTAGAACAGAAAAATCCCAGAATACTATATTGTGCAACAAGTGGGGAAAGTTCAACTTTTCTCACGAGTGTTTGTGGGACGAGCCTCAAGGGCGAGTGCCGCAAGTACACGAGTGAGAAACGTACATTCCCCACATGTTGCACACTATACTTTTTCTACAACGGCACAAAGAACCAGACAGCCGGCTTATGGAGAAATGGGCTTCTGTGAAATTTCATGAATTGTTAGTATATTGTAGTTGACGACTTTCTGAACAATAGTGTCCATGGGCCCAACTCAATCCTATGACTAGTTTCAGAGATACATGGTGTTGAAGCTGGAAAATAACCATTTTTTAAAAGCATGTATTTCTTATTTTATTCAATGTACTAAGAATTTTTTCCTGTGATAGTGTTCTAAGGACACTAAATATCAGTCCCTCATGAGAGAAAGTTTCATTCGCTACAGGGATACTCAAAAATTCAAAAAACGGAACGTTGACTTGAAATATAATTCAGCTTTCAGGAATTTCAATATCTGGCTGGATTTGCTTCTGGTTGGTTTATAATAATAAGATATGCAAACATTTTTTACAGGGCGAGTCAGAAAGTTGATCGCCCCTGTATCATATATTTAACAAAATTTAAAATACTTTGTACTGCATGTTAGTAGGTCACGTTAAGTCATTTTGAAATATATATGACATACAGGGCTATTCAAAAGATATGTATGGAAGAAAATCCGAGAATCGATTTTTTTTGGAAATCTCCCTGTAATTAAATATTTCCTCCGTGAATTTCTGTGACATTTTCATATTACCCTTACTTTCAGTTTGTTCGTCGGATGTAGAAGTTTTGTCAACGTGCTATAATCAGTTTTTTTATCCCGACAATATGATGACAAGCCTATCATTATTTTCTTCATATACGGACGTCCCGTAAAGACCACGTCAAACTGAAGGAGAATGTAGATCAAAGGATGCCCTACCTGCTATGAAAAAATCCCCCGTATGAAAGTCTTACCGTTTTCGAGACATTTAATTTTTATAAAAATTATGAGTTTTTGCCCCTCTCAGTAGTTTTTTTGTGCTGTTGGTACAATTTTACACTTTTCTAATTCATTTACTCTGTAAAATATTGTTGAATAATTATTCTAACTTCTACGTTACGAAAATACTCCGAACATTTCAGAGGGGGGCTGTGAGAAATGTTTTTATTAGAAGTTTGGGAGTAAATTTTTTTTAGAAGTTTAGCCCATCGTAGTAAAAACTAAAAGTACTGGGCTACTGCTGCACACTACAACAATAAATTGCCTATTTTATGGTGATTTCAAAATGGTGTAACACAAGAGATTTGTAATCGTAAAAAATAAAAGAAATTGCCAGTTATATCCAAAAAAAAGTAAAAATCGACGGTTTTTATTCAATTACTTATTGTAGGTTACTAATATTTTCAATGACATTATAATCATTCACAATCGCGTATAAAGGGTGAGAATTAAATACAAGCTAATTTTGATATCGGAAAAAACTTACTGAAAGTTACTGAAGGAAATTAAACGTCTACAATATCTGGACCATGATCTATGTTTTCTGGTACCATGCTTTCAGCTGCATCAGTTATTTTATTTAGGAGATGAGTAGTTGGATATTTCATATTCTGTTCGTATCTGGCATAACCCAAAAACCATGAAACACTGGCCACATGAGCACACGTACCTAAAGTTCTAGCTCCCGACTTACAAGTACAATAATAGTGAAGTTCCAAAGGTTGATTTTCGATATCATCTTCAACAGCGAAAGCTATCCACACCATATATTTACATGAATTACGAAACCTGGAGTAAACTCGCAATCGTAAAATGTTCGGCTCCCCCACCATTTCATCGAATTGAAGAATATTTTTTTCTTTTTGAAGTTTGTCGTGAATATAACTTTTTGCCAAGTTAACATGATAAATTCCCGTCAGCTGTTTCAAATTCTGGTGGGTGCGAGTGGTTTAATAAAGTCCAATGACCATTCCTTAAATGTTGGTTTTCAGCTTGAACTCTTGTTTGCATAATATTAACTCCTTCTAATTGATCTAATATTTCCTGCGCTGTTTGTAATGTACCAGGCATGGTTATTGGGGGATGGAATTTATTTATTAGAGATCCAGCTATCTGATAATATTCCTTTTTACTAGCAGCATGGTGTATCGAAATTGTATTTTTCAAGAATTTGAATATTCACTTTAAATGTCCATTACGAGATTCCACTATCCAACGTGTAGTTGTAATATATCGTACAAAATTTGCCTCACGAGTTTCCAATTGAGGCTGTCCTCTCACAAGAAGAGGAGGCATAAGACAGTTGATACCAATCTCTTGCAATAACGGAACCGAATCTCGATACCCTCTGTCCACAATTGCAATGTCCCCTTTCCAAACTAATTCCTCATTCCATTCATATCGTTGTTTAGCTCAAACTGTAAAATAGTGGCATCATTATTTCGGACGTCGGAATTATTTGTTAGGATGTATCCATCGAGAGCGACTACCTATTCAGGTTTTACCATATGCTGCATTTTATAATAACAGTACGATTGTCTTAGTACTCGAAAATTGGAACTTTTTTCTATTTTGGTATACGTACAGTCTATATATACTATAGCTTTGGGAACGCCAGGCTGAGAATTATAAAGGTTGTTGGTAAATCCCGAGACATGTCTTTCTATAAAGTTTTCTCTGGTGATTGCATCAAATCCTATATTATATGGTACAAACCGTTGCATTAAACAAAACCGTACCTTATTTATAATCGAACTAGTTGTTTGTCGAGAAGGATAATGAAATATTATTTTCAAAAAATTATCTGATAAGCCATGTCGCATTTTCAAGAGGAAAGTCGTCAAGTGTTTTCTGGTAATAACTATACGATTTCAGTCATGCTGAAATAAATTACAGGTCTCATATAATTCATTGAAATTATTTTTTGAAATCGATATTAATGATTTGAATCCATCGTCTGTGAAATCATCCATATTTTCATAGTTTCGACCGTGATTCGTGGTTGCAGCTGTTCGAATGCACTGGAGAAATTGAAACAGATTGTTTATCACGTATGGTTGAGAGAACGTAATTCACCATGCTACATGTTCAAAGGAAGGCCGTCTTTATTGAGATGATGTTGACATATACGTACATAGTCAGGAACAACTATGTTCGAAATAATAAATATATTAACCCTACATTCAATAGAGAGTCTCCGAATGTTATCATTGGCATTACATATCATGCAGATATGTGATTTAGCCGGGAAAAGTACATTAATCCTGAGATGATTTGGATTATTTTCAATTGCTCTGATTTCTGACAATATACCTTGTGAACGATTGAAGCATACCCTGCTATCTTCATCAATATTCAAATGGGGTCCTCCACGAGGTTCACGTCTCAAAATTGCGAGTTCTTGCACTAAAAGGTTTTCTTCATCATAAAGACGATTCGTTTGTTGTCTATTATAATTTCTGCTACACACATAGCAATTTGCTCTATTCGCGGAAGCCATAATAAACACTTTCCAAACATAAACTTGAATCAACAAAAGTATTTATGAAAAACTGTTTAGAATAATGCTAACATCAATAGTTTATGACACAATTGGTACATCTTAACGATACACTTCTAAACTAATAGTTTATTTTTGACAGATACGTCTAAATACCAACAATTTGTTTTCACAGACCACTATGACTTTTGATTGTATAAGGTTGTTCAGTATGAATTCATGTTATTTCGATTGACTGGCTTTTACAAAAGTCATGAAAATTGAAGGAGGGACTTTACATATTCTTATTTTGAGAAATACAGGGTGTTGATGTTTTTAAGTTGAAGAGTTTGATGATAATGGGTTACCTGTTGATGACGTAATTTGTATTCGGTATAATATAACGAAAAACATCAAATTCAGATGACAAATAAAATCGTGAAAAAAGTTTGAGGGCAGTGCTAAGGTGTTTTCTCAGTCGATGTAGGAGGTCGCCGTTTCGAACGTTTACTATAATGATTGTAAATGATTATAATGTCATTGAAAATATTAGTAACCTACAATGAGTAATTAAATAAAAACCGTCGATTGATACTTTGTCAGAAACGTCCTCTTTTGGATATAAATGGCAATATCTTTTTTTTTACGATTACAAATCTCTTGTGTTATACCATTTTGAAATCACCATAAAATGGGCAATTTATTGATGTAGTGTGCAGCAGTAGCCCAGTACATTTTGTTTTCACTACGATGGGCTAAACTTCTAAAAAAAAATTTACTCCCAAACTTCTAATAAAAACATTTCTCACAGCCCCCCTCTGAAATGTTCGGAGTATTTTCGTAACGTAGAAGATCATGGTCCAGATATTGCAGACGTTTGAATTCCTTCAGTAACTTTCAGTAAGTTTTTTCCGATATCAAAATTAACTTGTATTTAATTCTCACCCTATATACGCGATTGTAAATGATTATAATGTCATTGAAAATATTAGTAACCTACAATAAATAATTGAATAAAAACCGTCGATTTTTACTTTTTTTGGATATAACTGGCAATTTCTTTTATTTTTTACGATTACAAATCTCTTGTGTTACACCATTTTGAAATCACCATAAAATAGGCAATTTATTGATGTAGTGTGCAGCAGTAGCCCACTACATTGTGTTTTCACAACGATGGGCTAAACCTCTAAAAAACATCTACTCCCAAACTTCTAATAACAACATTTCTCACAGCCCCCTCTTAAATGTTCGTAGTAGTTTCGTAACGTAGAAGTTAGAATAATTATTCAACAATATTTTACCGAGTAAATGAATTATAAAAGTGTAAAATTGTACCAACAGCACAAAAAAACTACTGAGAGGGGCAAAAATTCATAATTTGTATAAAAATTAAATGTCTCGAAAACGGTGAGACTTTTATACGGGGGATTTTTTCATAGCAGGTAGGGCACACTTTGATCTACATTCTCCTTCAGTTTGACGTGGTCTTTACGGGACACCCGTATAAGAAGAAAATAATGATAGGCTTGTCATTATATTGTCGGGATAAAAAAACTGATTATAGCACGTTGACAAAACTTCTACATCCGACGAACAAACTCAAAGTAAGGGCAATATGAAAGTATCACAGAAATTCACGGAGGAAATATTCAATTACAGGGAGATTTCCAAAAAAAACGATTCTCGGATTTTCTTCCATACATATCTTTTGAATAGCCCTATATAGCATAGCCCTACTAACATGCAGTACAAAGTATATAAAATTTTATTAAATATATGATATAGGGGCGATCAACATTCTTACTCGCCCTGTAAAAAATGTTTGCATATCTTATTATTATAAACCAACCAGAAGCAAATCCAGCTAGATATTGAAATTCCTGAAAGTTGAATTTTATTTCAAGTCAACGTTCCGTTTTTTGAATTTTTGAGTATCCCTGTAGCAAATGAAACTTTCTCTTATGAGGGACTGATATTTAGTGTCATTAGAATACTATCACAGGAAAAAATTCTTAGTACATTGACTAAAATAAGAAATACATGTTTTTAGAAAATGGCTATTTTCCAGCTTCAACACCCTGTATCTCTGAAACTAGTCATAGGATTGAGTTGGGCCCATGGACAGTATTGTTCAGAAATTCGTCAACTACAATATAATAACAATTCATGAAATTTCACCGAAGCCCATTTCTCCATTAGCCGGCTGCCTGGTTCTTTAAAAAATACAGGTAAATAGTTGTGTAGAAGGAGTCCAGGCATCGAGGATCTCCCTACTGGATTCTCCATATAAATGTAAGTAGTGTGGGCAAAGCGTCGTGGGAAATAATATTTCTCACAGTATGAGCAATATATGGTTTTGAAATTAAGTAAGCTATGATAAATACGCTACTTTTCATAGTAGTTGTAGAAAATAGTATAATTTAACGAGTGACGTAGTAGCATTTTCTGCAACGAGAGAACAAAAACTGAAGCACAAATAGCTAAATTACTCGAGAAAAACCTCATTGAGCCCATTTGCGGCGCCAATGACGTTGGTATATAAGAAAGAGGAAAATAAAAAAACAAGATTATGTATCGATTTTAGAGATTTAAATAAAAGAGTAATACCGCAATCACAGCCTTTTCCGCTGATAGAAGATTTAATGACTAAAACAAAAAACTGTAAATATTTTTCAACATTGGATATAAACTCTGCATTTTGGGCAATCCCTTTAAGAATAGAGGATAGAAAGAAAACAGCTTTTGTTACACAAGAAGGCCATTTCCAGTAGACCTGTCTCCTATTCGGATTAAAAACATCTCCGCCAATTTTCCAGAAAATTTTAAGTAATATAATTAGAAAACATAAAAAATTATAAGATTTTGTAGTGAATTATATAGACGACATACTGATATTTTCAAAATCCCTCAATGATCATATAGAACATTTAATACAATTATAAGAAGCAATATAAAAAGAAGGTTTTAGATTAAAATTTACGAAATGTAAATTTGCGGAAAGTTCTGTAAAATATCTAGGTCATTTAATTTCAATTTAAAATTTTCCGATACCAAAAACTCAAAAAAATGTTAGACAATTTTTGGGGGAAATAAATTTCTATAACAAATGCCAAACATACCTATTACTTCAGATCCATTACACAATTTGTTAAGAAACGGACAAAAATTTCTTTGGACAAAAGAATGCTGAGAATCATTTGAGAAAATGAAAGAAATGCTGTGTCCGAAACCAGTATTAGAAATATATGATCCAGATTTACCAATATATACAGTATCCGCCAAAATAAACAGTACCGAAAATAAAAATAAAAATTAATTTTTAATTTCTGTAATGTAAGTGTTCAAAATGTTCACCATTTCGACGCAAACAAGCTTCATATCGATTTTGTAAGTCAATAAACATATTTATAAAAAGTGGTTGATGTAACTGCCGAAAAATATTTTGTATTCTTTCCCGTAGTTCGGCAATATTCGCCGGCGGATTTTCCGAGTGAAATATTTTGTCCTTTATTATCCCCCAAATGTATGCGTCAGGTGGCGTCAGATCAGGTGAATGAGAAGGATATTCGAAGTCTGTTCCCCAAGAAATTATTCTATTATCGAAATGCTGACGTAGTAAGTCTAAGGTGCGCACAGCTGTATGGCTCGTTGCACCATCTTGTTGGAACCATTGTGTGCGAAACTGTAGATCTCGTGCACGGCAAAAGTTATTCAGATCTCTCACAAAAGGTATAATAATTTTCTCTCTATAACGCTCTTGGTTGACAGTAAGTGGATTCTGATTATCATCTTCAACGAAATAAGGACCAATCATTCCATGACCAGATACCGCGCACCAAACGGTAACTCGAAGACTGTAGAGTGGTTTCTCTACAATGACATCAGGACGTTCAAATCCAAGGAATTTGGTTGTTTGTCGATTAATATAGCCGCTAAGATGGCTTAGCGGCTCTCGTCTGAAAACCATATGTTTTTCAAAAATTCGGGATCTTCGTAAATTAAACTCAACATGCGACCACAGTAAATTTCTCTTGCACGTTTGTCCGCAGCATTTAGTCGTTGTCCAACTTGAATACGGTATGGATAACCACCAATTGATTTGAACATGCGACGTAAAGACGTTTCACTAATGTTGAGTTTACTTGCAGTTCTTACAAGACTTCTTTGAGGTGATTGCACAACTTGGTTAAAAACACGTCCTTCATTTTCGTTAGTGCATACTGTTTTTCGACGACCTGAAGAACCTTTACGTTGACACAATACACTACCAGTGCGACGAAATTTTTCAACAACAGCTAACATCACACTTTTACTAGGAGCTGCTTTATTAAATTTTTGTTGATATTTTATTGACACCTGTTCTAAGCTTGGACCATCATTACGACCTTTTCCGTATGAACGAAAATAATGCTCTACCAAAAAAACTTTTTCTTCCGTTGTTAGAACCATTTTTAAATCAAATTTAACTGCAGCGTACTATTAATATATCAACTAATGACTATTAAGTCAAATGTGACAAATCCATATTACATAAACAACTCCACAGCACTCTCTGTTTCGGTACTGTTTATTTTGGCGGATACCGTATTTATGCAGACACAAGCTTACAAGGTATAGGAGCTGTATTAAAACAAAAACAATTGAACTGTGAAGATAAACCAGTTGCATTTTTTGCAAAAAAATTGAATGAAAGCCAAAAAAAGAAAAAAAAAGCGATATATTTGGAGTGCAGGCCATAAAAGAAGCAGTAAAATATTGGCAATACTGGCTTATGGGAAAAATATTAACAGTCTTTACAGATCACAAACCATTGGAGAATTTGAATATAAACTTTAGAACAGATGAAAAACTAGGTGATCTTACATATTAGCTTTCACAATATAACTTCATATTAAAATATTCCCCAGGTAAAGATAACTTAGAAGCTGATTGTTTAAGTAGAAATCCTGTACTAGAAGCTTTCGAAAACGACGAGGAACAATTAAAGATTGTCAATTTAATTAAACTAGATGAAATTATTGAAGATCAACAAAATATTGAGAATTTACTAGAAACAAGAAATAGAATGATATTAAGAAACAAAATATACTATAGAAAGAAAGAATCTAAGGAAAAAATGTATATTATCACAAAGTATTAGTAAAAAATTTCTAAAAGAAATACATGCAGATTATCTCCATTTAGGAATGAGACAACTGCAGAACAAAATAATGCCATTTTACGCAGCAAAGAATTTGATAGAAAATATTAAAAGAAAATTGCAAGAACTGTGCAATTTGCATGAAAAATAAGACGAGAGGCCAAATTGTTTGGAAATCCGACTATTTTCAGGAAGCAATTAGTTTAGAAGTCGATTTTCCGCCGTTAACGGATATTATTTTGCACTGGAACCACGATTCACTAAAATCGAATCAACTTTCTTTCTACACCTGCAAGAATTCGCCATTTTGTAAGCCATCCAGCTAAGTATAACAGAGAATTTCGTTTTGCTGATTCACCTCTCAATAAAGACTTATATTATCGTTTTATGATTCTCATTATCACTCGTGATTATTAAGTGATTTTATATTAGTTATATCTACTAATATTAATTTATATGTTAGTATAATTGAACATTTGCGGCTTGATTTGGGCTGGAATACCATATCAAAACGTTGATAAGTGTGGTATTTACAATGTTATAGATAATTATTCGGCTTGTGATACTTATAGATACAGGATACATTCATGTAAAGCTCGTATGATCATACCACGCTATAACTCCTACTAAATCGATTACTCTTTGGTTTTATACCTACACTATTTTTGTATTGGTAATTGATATTTGACTTATTTTCTTCTGTGTTTAGTTGTAACAGGAGCTTCGTATTGCCGATTTCCTCATTCGCAACAAACGATTGGCCTGTACTAGTTGGACTATTTATTTATTTATACGTTAGTTGTGTACATATATTTTTCCGAGTTTTGGCTACTTCTATAACGTTTTTTTACGATCGCCTTCAGCATTATAGTTTCTAAAATTCGGTGGCCCCTATTCACGGATTTGACCTAAGTATATGACCAAGGAAACAATAATACAAAGAACCCCATATTATTCCCTGGGGAATTATTTTTCTCCAGATATAGTTTAATCATTGTAATTCTTTTATTTAGCTCGGGTAATCATCGGCGATAATGCCTTATATAAGCAGCGATTATTTATTTATTTTTGTACTCCAGTATTTCTGAAAAGAATAGTTATTTGTTTAACTAGGCAGCAAAGTAGTAGTCAATCTGCTTTGCTGCCGAGTTGAACATATAATTTTTTCTCCGATTGTTCATAATGATATAGGAGGATATTGTATTTGCAAATTATTACAATTCCCACAATCTCTTTATTTTTCCTGTAGTGTTCAATTAAAATAAAATTTGATAGAAGTCGCAGTTGTTGGAATGGTTGGTTGCTATGTAAATGTCCATAATAATTATAGTTTGACAATTCATGAAATTTCTGACAGTTGTGCGAAAAAATATCGGTATATTTAAATTATTATATAATGGACAGTGATAGCGACCTGGAAGTACTTACTTCTCCAGAAATAAGGGAGGTGGCAAAAAATATAGAGTTGAATTTGTTGCCGAAGAAGTCTCGGATGAAATATGAAGGAAATTATAATCGATTTATGGATTATTGCATGGAGAAAAATGCGAAGACTCTTTCGGAGAATGTATTAGTTGCTTATTTTTCTGGATTATCTCAAACAATGAAGAGTTTTATTACAATTGAGTATAATCACTTTGCTACCTAGGCAGCAAAGTAACCACTTTTTGGTACACTAGGCAGAAAAGTACCCACTTTGCTGCCTAGGCAGGAAAAGAAATACTTTGCTGATTGATATGTGTCAGCAAAATTAATATTTGCTGCCAATCGGAGAAAAACTATTTTTTTGTGACTATGAATAACGAGTAAACCTACGATATTATTCGGATAGTTTATTTCAGTATACTATGAAAATTATATTTTAGTAATAGTAGTCTTTGATAATTTTGTCACCTTATATTTTCTCTCAAGAACTCTAGTACCAATCGACTTTTTGGGTAATTACATAATGGTTAATATATCCACTGGTAACCATAGCTAACCTTAATAATTCTTTAGTTAATATTAGGGCAACCGTAATGAGAGCTTAAGACTCTAATAACTGGCGCCCAACGTGGGGCGAAGATTGTCGTAAAGCTTTCAAGAATATAAAAAATGCTCTTGCGTCTGCTCCAATTTTGGATTGTCCTAATTTTGAACATGGTTTTATATTGCAAACGGATGCTTCGTCATTTGGAATTGGTGCGGTCCTTACACAATTTTATGACAACCGTGAGAATGTCGTTTGCTACGTTTCTCGAACATTGAGTCGTACTGAACTATATATATATATATATATATATATATATATATATATATATATATATATATATATATATATATATATAGTGCTACAGAGCGAGAGCTTCTGGCGGTAATTTGGAGTGCAGAAAAACTTCATTGTTACTTGGAAAATTCGAAATTTCAGGTCATCACCAATCATTTTAGTTTAAAGTGGTTGCATAACTTGAAAAACCCTCAAGGTTGCTTAGGTCAATGGTGTTTAAGGCTTCAACAATTTGATTTTGAAGTAATTCACCGCAAAGGAAAAGAGCACGTAGTTCCTGATACTCTCAGTCGAGCAGTGGTTGATGATCCGGAATTATAACCCACTAAACAAGAAACATAACAAGTCTTTTTTGTGAAGTTCTTTCACGAGACTTTTTGTGATATTTATTTAAAACGTTAATAAGATATCACCTAGATGTCTTAATTTTATTACCAACTATATTAACATACATGTCATGTAAATAAAACATATTTTTGATGTACACAATAATACTTGAATTCGCAGTTACATACACATCCTATGAACTTCTTTTTAGCAACTTCCTATAGGGAACATTCATACGATGTTAATTTGTATACTTCTCACTAATATCACATACAGAACGTTACTGTAATATTGCAAATTAACATGTTTCTAAGATGATCACATGGTGCAGTTACTATCACATCATTCGAAATAATTTTTAGTAAGTTCGTGTGATTACGTCTTTATGATGTTAGTTCATAAAACTCTCAGTAATATCACATATTAAACATCACAGTAACATAAAAAAAAGAAGAAAACAGAAGAATAACTGACGAACGAACATTATCTGTGGAAACAAATGACAGGCATGAAATGGCGGATGGTTTTCAGTCTTGTGTTATATTTTATTTGCAGGAAGCACATGCTTAGTTATAATTCTTGTTATAATGGACGAACAACAGCTGTTATCGGTGAGTACCTATTCTAAAATCATAATTATTAAAACTTAATACTCATTGAAGACTTTAATCGGCTATTCATCATCATCATCAGTGGCTTCACAACCCTGGGTGGGTTTTTGCCGACTCAACCACACGTCTCCATCTTTTTCTATCTAGCATCCGATCGGGTCCATCTTCGATATTCATGGCTTTTAGGTTATTTGTAATATTATCTCTCCACCTGAGGCGGGGTCGACCTAATGGGCGTTTTCCCCCCGGGACCTCCTCCCACACCAGTTTTACTATTCTATCATCTGGCATTCTTTTAACGTGTCCTGCCCACTGTAGTCTCCTGGCCTTTTTTCGTTTATTATGTTGGTATCAGTGTAGAGTTCTTTGAGTTCTTGTTTGGTTTTTATTCTATATTGTCCTGTATTTTCGTCTCTATTTGGGCCGAATATTTTTCTTAGCAATTTCCTTTCAAAGACCTTAAGTCGTTCTTCGTTTGCAACCGTTAGAGTCCAGGTTTCACATCCATACATTACGACAGGCCTTATAATTGTTTTGTATATGTTCAGCTTAGTTTTCCTGGTAAGTATTCTTGATTTAATTAGGTCTTGAAGAGCAAAAAGGCATCTGTTTGCAGCCTGTATCCTGTTATTTCTCTTCTATGATGTCGTTGTTTTCGCTATTACTTGTACCCAGATATTTAAATTGTCTTGTCCGCTCAAAGTTGTTGTCTTCGATAGAGAAGTTTTGTCCTACTCTATCTCGGTTCCGATTTTTTCTGCTGAGGTACATATACTTGGTCTTGTCTTCGTTTAATCGGCTATTTTACATTGAAATTCCAGGTGGCGGAATTGTACACTAACATTATATAATAGAGTTTACAAAATAAGAGTTTTGTCAACTTTTAAAAGATTTTAGTTAGTAAAAACGATTCACAATATTTTAAATCCTAGATATGCATTATACCCTACAAAAAACTTAATATTGCAATAAAACGTGCTCATATGTTGGCAGAGATTTGAATCTAGAAGAAAATATTTTCAATGTTCGAGATGTTTCAGAAGCTACTTACATAAATAAAATAAAAAACAAACGGTAATTATGTAAAGAAAGAGGAATAACTATTTCAGATAGTCTGATACAGACATTGTATTAAACAGTACAAAAAATATTGAATCAAGTATCTCTAGTTCTAGTTTTTGTACTAGCAGTCATATCCATCAATATAGTATTGCAGGTTTAGAAAATTTTAACATTAATACTAACAATTCTTGAGAACAATTAGAAACTGTTTAGATTTAAACAGAAATTTCTGTTAAAAAGCTCATTTCCATTTGAAAATACACTAAATACAATAAAAAAGCTGTCCCTTACAATGGTACCTATAATCATCTAGTTGAAGAATATGTAACTTATGGCACTGAATGCTCCAGTCAACAAAGAGAATTCAATTATTTATTATTGTAGAAACACAGCTATTGGATACAATTAATTATAAACTCATTTAACTTGATAATGTGTTCATATCTCTTCTTCATAACTAGTTTTTATTATATACAATATGTTCATAAAATATTTATGGTGTGAAATTTTTATTAGTTTTAATATTATTAAAAACCTATTCTAATACATTTTCTGTAATCTAGCTGTAATGTATGTGTATCCGTTAAACTTTATTAATTCAATTTTAAAGTATGTTACATTATGGCAACTACAGATTAATATACCCTTTTTTATTCCTTGCTTTCACTGAATGCATTCAATAGTTTCCACTTTACACGCTTGTTATGTAATATGCTTACACAATTTCATTCTTTTTAGGTTGGATTCCTGGACAAGATATTTTTTTTCTAATTTTGTACCTGTTTTTTCAAATTTACTGTACTGTTCATTAAAAGTGAATAAACATTTTAAATCCTTTATTGCTTTTTTTGCTATCTTATTTTAAATGTACATGGTGAACAATTAAGAACGACTGTAGGCCACATCTCAGAAGAGAATCATGGTACAACTTTCAAAAAAATTACCTTTAGGTAAGTGATACTAAAAATTGCTGGAAAATATTTTGCAGTCTCTAAAATATCCGCTAGGAGTGGAATGAACTCTCGAAAACATAATACTCCAAAAAAACATACTAAAGACTCTTTTAAATGACGCCAAAAACATTGATATCGATTAAAAAACAAAAAAGTGTTACATTTGTTTTTTTAGGTTGAACCTTCCCTCACCCCTTATTTGAAGAATAAGGACAAAAAGTCCCTAACTACATTTTTTCATAATATCATCAATATATCAAAAATTGTATTTCTAGGATACCTTTAGTATGTCTTTTTTGGAGATAATCACAGTATTATGTTTTTAAGTGTTCATTCCACCCCATAGCAGATATTTTAGGAACTCAAAAATATTTTCCAGCGATTTTTCAGGGTCATTTTCCTGAAGATATTTTTTTAAAGTTGTACCATGATTATTTTTTGAAATATGGCCGACAGCCGGCGTTCTTAGTTGTTCACCCTGTATTTGCTGATTAAGCACAGAAACATCTATAGGATATCATCTAGAATGTTTGAGGTATATTATTTAGAGGTTTAAGTTATGTCCATACAACATCTAAGATAATACACTGTATTTTTTTTGATATGTCGCATTTAGATCATTGAGAAGATGTTATTTTTTAGACATTGCATTAACATTGACGAGAAGTTAAAAGGCATAGAATGTAACAGAAATGTTGTTTTTAGTTCGTTATAAAGACTTCCTTTTGAGGAAGTTCTAGTAACATCACGGTAATATAAAACGGCGGCGCTTTAACATCGCTGAGAAATTAAGTTGAAGCATCACAAAAGTTAACAGCCACAAACTGGGCTTAAGCGGTTGTATAGATGTGCATGTGATGAAAACAAGAGGAAAAAAAGGAAGAACATTATCACAATATGATGTTGAATTAACATAACTGTAATATTTATTTGCATAGTGGGACATGTTGTGAAAAAGCAAGACCGTTCTTGTAACGAAGCAATTTCGGCGAGTTGGAGATTAATACCAGAGGTGTAGAAGGGATACGAGTTTTACCAATCACCGAAGCATTTTAAGATTTATTGGCTATACAGAGTGTCCCAAAATATTAAATAGTCCACAACAGTCAATAAAATAATGCATATTAAGAAAAAAATTAAGACGAACCACAATTACCTACAGGAAATGAATGTGCAATGTTATTTTTATATTGTCCACTGGGATTTATTAAAATACCAATTTAAAATTTGTTTAATTATTCTTAAAGAATATATTTAAGAAATAATGTGAGTAAGAATTTTATTCTAAATTCAGACCATAACAACACCCCCGAAGGTATCACCAACGGGGAAGGTGAAGCTGAAAAGAGGCCCGGAGCATATCACTCCTCCTCAGTAAAAAACCAAAAACAGCTGCAACGGTAACCAGGCAAGCCACTGGTTACGCAGCAGCTGTTAAAACAGAGAAGGCTTCTAGGGTGGGAATAATGCCCAAGGATTATCCTAGAGTCATCCTGAAAACAGAGCAGCTCTCCACCCTGGAAGACACTCTGCCACCCGAATTGGTGGCTCGAAGTGGAGATGACATCCCAAAGCCGGTCACCATAACGATGTTCTTCCCAAGAAGCCACGACATGAAATTGGAGAAGATCCTCCAACTTATCGAGGTTCAGAACTCCAACCTCACTACTGGGGCTTGGAAGATCCTGAACTCTAAGAAAGAGGGACAGGGAACTATCCTCACGACTGGGATCGATCACCAATCTGGGGAGGCTCTGAAGGCAGGAGGTTACGGGCTAAACTTCCGTTTTGAGCGTATTACTGTCTCGGGACTGGGAAAAAAAGAGCACCCCGCGGAGGATCCGAAGGACATGGAGATACCCTCCACATCCGGAACCTCTGGAAAAGTGGAAAAGGCGGAAGCTTGACCTTGGGTCAGCCCGAGATCTCCTCCGGCTCTGCTGGGATGACTAGGGATGCGGAGATCGTCTCTAGATCCCGGGGAAACTGGGCGGAGCAGCCTGGAGGTCGAGGGTCTGACTCGAGATCAAGAAACCTGCTCGAACTCCGCGGAAGATATTGCCATGGTGGTCGATGGGGGTCAGGGAGAGATAAAGGAGGGGGATCAATGGAGGCTGAGTAACTCGGCCTCTCTCGTTCATAATATTTCACGTTCACGAATGTAGCTCAGATTTACCTGCATCATGCGAAGGGAGCTTCAGTCGTAATTGCAATGTTGTTCGCTGAACGACAACCGGATATTGTACTGATCCAAGAACTATCGATCAACAAAGAAGGCCAAATCAAAGGTTTAGCATGCAAGGATTCCAAACAAGACCATAGTAATTCCATTTACTCCGAAAATAACACTTCCAGCCATGAAATACCTATCTTTAAACGGGGAAATCAGAAAGTAAATATCTAGGCATAACCCTAGACAGTAAGCTTCTGTGGAATAAACATGTTGAAATAACTGCTAGTAAACCAATAAGAGCTTTGATGGTGTGCAGAAATCTAGCTGGTAAGAGTTGGGGCTGTAACCCAAAAATACTACGATGGATGTACGCCACGATTGTGAGACCAGCAATTACGTATGGGGCAATAGTTTGGCATACAAAAGCAAGTCAGTACAGCACGAGGAAGACCCTCGACAAAGTTCAAAGGCTTGCCTGTGTATCAGTGCCGGATTTATATTTTTCATGAGTGTAGGCCACTTTATTTCCGCCGCCCCATGTACATACCTTTCTAAAATAATAATTTTCCATTTGTAGTAAAGAAGGCCTTAAAGTTAAATAAACGAATGAATTAGTCATTAAGAAAGAGCGTAAAAAAGAAACAAGACATACAATTTTTTACGGGACTTTTTAATAGCAAAATCGTCTATAATATCATCATAGTTTATGGTGTTCATTATCTCTGCTTCTATGCCGAGTAGAGCTAGAGAATTCATTTTTTCTTGAGACAAAAGATCTTTGATAATTTTTCACGCGTTTTAAACAGGAAAAACTCGTTTCCCCAGAACAATTTGTATCCGGAGTGGAAAGTGCAATGCGGAGAGTTTCTATAGGGATTTTTTTAAAGTATAAAAAACCATGATAAAACCAGTGAACGTGTATACCTTTTATCCTCTGAACTCAAGTGACACTCCTCTGAAATTTGTCGCCCCTATAGGCCGCGGCCTATTTATAAATCCAGGACTGCTGTGTATGCATCACTGGAGCTATGAGAACGTGTCCAACTAGGACACTTTAGATCATTACAGATCTCACACCTCTACATCGGGTGATAGAAAGATCTGCCGAAGAGGCAATTCTTAGAATATCTAAGGAAGGTTCAGGCAACGAGAGTATTAAAAACCAGGGGGCCTGGTACTCTCTAAAAAAATAGATCAGCCAACCATCCCAGTGACGAAATGATTAAGAAGGAAAGTATCGTAAATAATTTCACTACGATGCAAAATAAGAGGAGAAACTGGGAAAGGGAGTACATCGTCCAAACTCTCAAAGGAAACATCATTAGATGGTATACTGATGGGTCAAAAACCGCCACTGGAGTAGGCGGTGGAGTATTTGGGCCTGGCACCAGATACTCATTATCGTTAGGCTCCTTCACGAGCGTCTTTCAGGCAGAAATACTTGCGATCGAAAGATGCGTGGAAATAAACCTAGAAAGAAACTATCAGAAATGTGACATATGGATCCATTCTGATAGTCAAGCAGCTATCAAAGCATTGAGCTCCCATGTCATTAACTCAAAGTTGGCATGGGAGTGCCGAAGAAAACTTGATGAATTAGGCAAGATTAACAGGGTCTCTTTAATCTGGGTTACTGGCCACTCGGGAAATGAAGCGGCCAATGGCCAATACACTTGCCAGGAAAGGAGCACAAACGTCCTTTATTGGCCCGGAGCCTTTCTGTGGTGTAGGAAAATGCTCCTACAAGAAAGAGTTTCGGAAGAAGGAGGAACCCGAAAGAGAAGCACTCTGGCGGTGCCTTCCCGGGCTGGAACTTTCCAAAAAGTTCCTGCGGAACCTTGACACTGCTAGATCCAAAAAATATTTGGATCTCAGTAAAAATAAGCTACATCTCCTTACGGGCTTTCTTACAGGACATTGCCGCCTTTGGAACCACCTAATGAGAGGTCTAGCGTAAATTGACGAGTGCAGATTCTGTGGGGAGGAGGATGAAACTTCGGATCATCTAGTTCTAGAATGACTCGCCATTGTACGCCAACGCAAGAAAGAAACTTGTAAGAGTGAGGATCTAGCCTCGTTGAAGCCGTACCAAAAACTAGAGTTCATTAGAACCCTGGAACTGGAAGGCGAGCTATCGTAGTAGCGAGAACAGCTCTTATAGATGGGGGGGGGGGGCACAATAAAACTTAGGTTTCAGTGCATTGCAACCCCGTTAAAATCTAATCTAATCTACTTTCTACACCATGTTCTTCTTCGCCGGGTTCTTCAACAGATACTAGCACTTTTTGAACTGCTTTCCCTCCCTAGATAAATCGACACATTGTTTAGACTGTCGAAATAAAGGTTTTGTTTAAATAAAACGAGAGAAAATTTTATTGAACAAATTTTATTAAAATTAAAATAGTGCTTTCGTTTAAAATTAACTCAGAGAGGCACAATATGCATTTTATTCATCACATCTTCAATAAACTATATAAACAATAGAATAAATAGTAAAAAAGCAAACATTTTTTTTATTATCAAAATAAAGATGACGATTTTATGTCAGCGCGTATCTACCTGATACAGATTCTCTCATCTCTGTAAAAACTCCTATTTAGGAATTAGAGAATACAGCAGTTCTTAAGCGGAATCAGGATGAAACAGTAGAGTTTGTTTTAAATTCAAAATTAATTATGAAGTAGATTACATGGAAACAACAAACCTAACCAAATTATGCCTTGTTTACACTCACATAACGCCCAGATTTATACTTTTATTGGAGTTAAGGAAGAAAACTTCATTTTTATTAATATAAAAATTGAATAGATGAGGCCTTTACTTGACGAAGATCCATACTGAACGATGAAATAAAACAATTTAAATTGTTTCATTTCATCGTTTATTTATTTAGTTTTTCCGTATCGACCTACAAGATTATTAGCGATTATATAGTATAGTGGTTGAACCCGGGAAAAGTATCTCTGCAGAAGATTTAGAAACTTCATCATCTTCAGACAAACCTCCAACCAAAAAGCGCAAGGGTTTATGTACTCTCCTTCCATCAAGTGATGAAGACGTCGCGATGAACAATAGAAAATGGGCGTGCTATTCGGGAGGTTTCAAAAAGTTTTGGCATTGCAAAAGCGACACTTCAAGATCGACGTAGAACCACCAATGTACCAAGCCTCAACTAGGAAGACGTCCACTATTTACAATAACTCTTTCGAATCTCTTTTATGGGATTTCGCCATCTCAGATCAAGCAGATTCAATAATATAAAAAATCCATTTAAGGATGAAAAGGAGACGGCAGATCGAGATTGGCTAGAAGGATTTTTACGACGAAATCCTCAGATTAGGTTAAGAAAACCAGAATCAACAAGCGTGAATCGTGTGACAGCATTCAACAAAGCAAAAATGGAAATTTTCTTCGCACATCTTGGCAGTTTAATGGACAAACATAAATCTCCTGCGGGACGAATTTTTAACGCTGATGAAACTGGCATCACTACGGTGCAACGACCAAATAAAATTTACGCTAAAATAGGTCAAAAAAGAGTAGTTTATTTCACTACTTGGTAAAGAGGAAAAACTACCACGGTGATGTGCGCATTTAGCGCAACTGGAGTGTACGTGCCTGCAATGTTTATTTATGCAAGAAAGCGAATGGCCGAGCACTGCACCTCCAGGAGCACTTCATTGCTGCTCAGATAACGGATGTATCACCAAAGACCTGTTCCTTTAATGGTTGCAACACTTTAAGGTTGGCGTTAAACCCTCGAAGGAAGATCCAGTTCTGGTATTACTAGATAACCACTCTAGCCATTTCTCACTGAGTGCCTTTAACTTCTGCAAGGAACAAGGAATGATTATGCTCACGATACCTCCGCATACGTCCCATCGAGTTCCACCACTAGATGTAACTTTTTATGGACCTTTGAAGACGTATAACTCAAAATGTGATAAATTCATTAGGAATCAACCAGGAGAAAAAATCACCCCTAACATCGTCGCAGATTTGTTTCAGAAGGCGGAAAGAGCTGCAACCATTGAAAAGCCACCAAAGGTTTCGAAGTAACAGGGATATTCCCTGTCAATCCAGATGTTTTTGATGAAGAAGATTTTGCGCCCGCTGAAAATTTAATCCCTACAAGATCAAATGAAGTAATTGTTTCAAGAGAACGAACAGCTGAAAATAAAACAGTGGAGAAAGGGGAAGATGAAAAAGCAGAAGGAACAGAGATAACAAAACAAAATATTCCATTTGGAGAAATAATACCCATTCCAGGATGCTCTGGAACTAATACTGTTAAACATAAGAAAGAATGGAAGAAGCAGCACTCCCTGATATTTACCTCTACCCAATGAAAGACGTTTTGGAGGCAATAGAAAGTCCAAAGCAAACAAAAAAGTAAACGGAAGATTCAAAGGCTAAGAGAGTGAAGAAACGATTTTTTGATACATTTGAGGACACCGAGACACATGTAAAAGAGAAACCAAACCTTAGAAATAAAACTACGGTAGCCTACCATAACTGTCAGGAGAAAGAAGAGAAATCAGATTCCGAAATTTCTGCGGACATTTGTATCATCTGCGAAGAGTTTGGTAAGAATCGGGAGCTATGGTTAAGATGTGTGTACTGCGCTGAATGGGCTCACAAAGCTTGTACGGATGGAGAAACAAACAATACATTTGTTTGTGATTTCTGCCAGTGATTTCTACCAATTTCGGATAACGGCGCCCCCCGCTGCCATTACCTCCAAACCTCAGGGTAATACCGACCAATCCTATGCTGGTTTGAACTTTTTTATTCGTGTAAAAATATTTTCTTACAATTTTACTCAACATGTATTTGGTTCATATTCGTCTTGTCTTCTATTTGGACTTCCTACCTCTTTTTTCTAACAAAACAGAACTGGGTTATAGAAGTTTTTGCTTAGAGGGCCGCCATTTCCTCAGTCTCCCCTAATACAATAATCCATCATTTTTCGGACATTATTTGCTGAAATTCCCCCACGCGCGCAATCAGTTCTCGGCATACTTTCAAGTCCTGTCATACACAAAGTATCTTCTGCGTTGTATCCATCGCTAAATTGTGCAAAACAGCACAAGCCTTAACGATATCGTTGGCAAACTCTGGCTTCAAGTTTATGGAACTATGGAAAATCCTCCGTTTATTGGTCAGAATCCCAAATGAACATTCTATATACCTTCGAGCTCTTGAGAGGCGGTAGTTAAACACTCTTTTTGGAATTGTCAATTGGTCTGAGAAGGTGTTCGTGGAACGTTGGGACTTTTCGTAGCAGGAAAACATTTCTCGTCAGGAATATCCAATTTATCATCAAGCAGGGCTTTCCATAAGGAGCAATCTTTAAATATAGTTGAATCACCATCTTTGCCATAACTGCCAATATTAACGTAAATAAATCGATAAGCAGAGTCTGCCACAGCCATCAATACTATAGAGGAGTATCCTTTGTAGTTGTATTACATTGAATTACACGGAAGGACGATGCGAATATGCTCTCCGTCTACAGCTCCGATGCAGTGAGGGAAATCAGCTCTTTTTTCAAAATTTTCAGCAATTTTTTCCCATTGCTGCTTGGTGGGTACAGGGATACCTTCCTTACGTAAAGACCAAATTGCTTGACACACATCTCTAACCATTTTATTGATAGTAGAAGTACCTAGTCGGTAACTGTAGTGCAGATCTGTGAATGTACAACCACTGGCCAAATATCTAAAACAAATATTTCATTATTACTACCTATATTAGAAATATTTTTGGATTTTTTTTTAAATAAAATGAAAATGAGAAAATAATTTTATTTTTTTCCAAGCTTGTTATGAAAAAGTGGGCCATTCAACAGGAGTGAAAGAGCCTACAAATCTTCCTTAAAGTCAGGAAGTGAAAGAAAACCACCAAAAACGTACATTTACGGCCAACAACTGTCTTTTTTGAAAAAAACGATGAACGCACGCTCTACTGATGAAAGTCTGTCGAATAATGAAGATGCTAAAGAGATAGAAAACGGTAACTATAATATTTTTCAATCTTCTCAATTATCTGAAAACGAGGATGAAATGCAAACATCGCATTATACTGATGAGGAAGCGGTTGCAGAGGAAATTAAATCATTCAAAAAACCAGGCCCATACAACCGTAGAAAAAGAAAAGGAGATCCTGTTGAGTTGGAGCTAATTGGTGCACTAAAACAACAGCCGGATCGCCATATGTCGTTTTGTAATGGTATAATTCCATAGCCGAACTTATTTGAATAGCCGAACTTATTTGACGACGATGAAGTGGTCGAATTTCAACCCAAAGTAATGTAGATAATTTCTGAAATGAAGACACGTAAAAAGATGGCAGCTAATATCCATACAGTCAGCCATCCTACCGCATCACAGGAGTATTCTAATGTTCACTATACACCCAACTCGTACTTATTATAGTCTACAGCCAACTAATCAAAGACCATACACTCTTGCCTCCCAATATTATGAAGAAGATGGCCAGCATTTGTCAGAGATACTTTCAAGATCTCCCACTCATTCAGAATTGTCTGAAAATTCGACTATGTCCTCATTAGACATTTGATTTCTATTATACATATAATATTTTTTTGTTGAGATATTGCCAATGCTATTAACTTAGTACGTTCCATAACAAACTGCAGAAAATAACTGAGTGATTTCTCAGGCATGCAGTCTAGCTGTCGGGTATATGTGCAGACCACCTCTTTTCCCGATGGTCGGCTACCCGGCGTTGTTTAAACGACTGCCGGGGTAATGTGAAATTAGCCTTAAGAAACTACTGGAGATGATCTAATCAATAACCGCCAGTGGGAAAAGGCGTGTCCAAAAAAGTGTTGGAAATCAGCTGGGCTTGACAGATGATAAGAAAATAAAGGGTCCAACTTATTATTTATGTTACAATATAGGATTTTGAAGTAAATATGCACTTTTAGTATTAGAAAATTGAAGAATAAATTACAATACAAAAGCTTGTACCCCCTAAAACAAATATTTCGCCATAAGCGGTTCTGATTTTGTTGTTTCCAGGAATAACATTTTAAATTTTACTTGAATTATTAGAACAAGAAATTTTAATACCCTGTATAATAAAATATCCTTATTCCTTTTAAGAAATAATTAGCTCGTTTTTATTTTATTATTCGTACAGCAAAAGCATGCCCTAGGACTTATAAGTATAAAAAACATCCTATTTAAGCAGACCTATATATAATTAATGTCAATAACATGTCTAGGCTTTCCGACGATAATTATGATTGTGATTTTGTAATTTCGATTTTTTCGCGAGTTTATTTATAATTTTATTGCAAAAACCATAAACTCAACATAGCGTAGTATAATGACAACAATAAACATTTTTATTAATCATACTTCATGATTTCAGATTTGATAATGTATAGTTAGAAAAATGTAGTATGTATTCCAATGTCGTTTGTTATCATATTTTGGGTGCTGAATGATACCTAAATAAAAAAGCCGATTATGTAATGCCAAAAATAAAAAAATATTATATAACTAGACTTGGTGTCTGAAGCTGGACCATGTATAGATAAAGAACATAAATAGAGTATAAATAAATAAATCGATAGATGAAATGAGTGCGTCGTGTGCCTCATCCGACTCCATCTTGTTGGAGAACCCTCTTCCTGATCTCTTTATCCTTTATTGCCTGAGTTATTCCTTCAATGATAACCTCATAATTTCTTCTCGACAGTATGAAAAAGCCCAAGACGTTCTCTAGTGTAATTCATACTCCGAGCCCTCTGTCTCTATAGCGTCGTCGTCGCGGCAAAACTCAGTTAGTCCACTTTTGTCAAAATTGTGTTAAGTGTACTGAGCGATTTGCAATATCTATCTTCATAGCCTGCTACAAATAAAGTACGTATAGTTGGTTGCCTGTAGCACTGAATATAACTAAGTCCGAAATTACCATTTTGTTGTCAGGCAAAAGTCACTACCTGGATGTAATGATGTTTGCCTAATTACGATGCGACAGTTACCAGTGTGTCAGTTAGTGTGAGCACGTGATAGTTGTTTTTTAGCAGTAAAAACATGTTTCGTGAATGATTTGTTATGAATTGTTTTATAGTTTATTGAAGTGATAATAAGTAAATCGAAAATGGAATCTAGTAGGGGAAACCTATTGCTAACCTTGCAATGACCAAAGAAAATTCCAGTAGTGTGAAGGTAGGTTGGTAGACTTAGTTTCAAAACAGTTTGTATGTGTGTTTGTAATTACTGTAGGTAGAAGAACCATTGTACTATACACCGACTGGATTACAAAATAATGACAATGGTTGTTTCCCGTTAATGGATCGGACAGCAGCCACAGTAATATGGAATATTCCTAGTACAAGTAACTCGTTTTGTGCTTTAGAGAGTAGTAAACAAAGAGGTATTACAGGCCAAAATAAGAGAGTAATACTATCAGACATCAAAATACAGAATAGTTTTGGTACAGCGATAACCAGTACTGTTAAGGTAAGGTTGTAACTGTTTCATACTCTTTTCTGATTATTGTTCTATATTGAAGGTACCATTGATTAAACATCAACCAATAACATTTATAGAAGCTGATGTACAAGAGGACCCAATTGACGACAACAGCGACGATGACAAAGATTTAAATCCACAGACTGAAAATTCAACAGATGATAACTGTAATTGTATGGTTCCTTATTAACAAGAAACATACTTAACTTGATTTTTTGTAGAAGTACAAGAGACAAGCAGGAAAAGAAGTCGATGGAGTAAAGGAGATAAGTCTCAGTGGAAACGTAGAAACCTGGGTAAATCGTATGTTACATAAAAGAACGAGAAGTACCATCAAAAACTCCGAAGCTTATAAATTGTTCTCGTTGCAGATTTCGTGCACAGAAAATTTTAGTGAAAAAGAAAGGATACAATTGTGTTCCAAGTACTGAGAACTTGAATCGTACAATCGCAAAAAGACTTCATTATACAGAATGTAAAATTACATGCACCAAGAAGACATAGGCATCGAAAAGAATGTGCCAAATCACGCACTATCAGCAAAGAGTTTTTTGAAATGGTGCCCAAATCAGAGTTGGTCAAAAAAATTTCTTAAGACTCTTATCTATTAGTAACGGTCCTCTAAACAAGACATGCGAGGGTAAGACTGATGCAACAGAATTATTTGAAGGCGATGATAAAAGAGGTAGACATGTACTTGCCAAAAAGTCATTTAAAAGAAAGTATTTGGAAGCTACATTATCTATATGAAAAATGTATGCCCTAAATAAGGAAATATGTGATCAAAATGGTCGCATACCAAAAAGTTTGGCAACGTACAATTGAACATTTGGTCAGGAATATAACTTGTCATTCTTTAAACTGTGTAAAGATCAGTGTTCATAGAAAGCCTATGTCAAACATAAAAAGCGTTAAAAGGACGTTAATGCTGCTAAGGATAGTGGTAAGAAAAGAGCAACCGAAAATCCTGCTATTTTCGACCTTCAAAGTGTGCTCCAAATCCCGCACCCTTATACTACAGAAGAAAAGTATCTGCTTTTAATTTATGTATTTATGAAGGGGCTATTCCAAATAATGCACACTGTTTTACCTGGACTGAAGTTCATGGTACCAGAGGGAGCCTTGAAATTGCGACATGTTTGTATCGCTATGTAGAAAACCTTCCTGGGGGAGTCACCGAAATATCATTTTTTTCCGATACATGTGGGGGACAAAATAGGAATCAGTTTGTTATCGCTATTCTTTATTATTTTCTTCATTCGTTATCTGACCACAATATTACCGTGTTGGAGTATAATTTTCTAGTCAGGACATACTAATATGGAATGCGACAGTATGCATAGCGCCGTCGAAAAGGAAAAGAGGTATGTAGCAATAAACACGCTGCATGACTGGAATAATATTTTTGTCAAAGCTAGGTCTAAACGAGACATAAAAAAGAAGAACCCCAATATAGTTCATGAGCTACAATATTAACTGGAAACTACTTGCGAAATCTATGTTGAAAAACTAAATACATCTAGTGAAAAAGTTAAGTGGTTGCAAAAAAAATGTTTCAGAGTTGAGAGAGAACAACCAGAAATTATAAAATATCGCTACGAGCACTATGGTCCATACTTTGATCTGAGTATTTCTGGGCGAGGAAGACCTCCAACAAAAGCTACGCTATCACTTCAACAGGTTTGTGCTCCATTTCGTTAGCAAAATTTAATGATTATTCACGTTATCCCTTCGGAGTTCCATGCTTGGCACTCGTCTCTACCAACCTCCAAATCAGTTATTGACAGGTATACTGAGCCCATTACATACTCGTATATAGCGATAGTGAACCAGAGAGAACTGAAGACGACGAGCAAACGTAAACTCATCGTATTTTTTTCCTTTCTATAAATTTGTTTATTTGTATTTTTAACTTAGGTATTAAATAATGTTCAAAATGTGTTTAACTAATTCATCAAATGTACCTTTTACCATCTGGCAGAAATCACTAGGTCCACTTAATACTGTTTTTGACCAACTAATATTTATTTTAAGGAACATTACTAGACTCGTAAAATTGCAATGGTAATTTTCTTGAGTTTTATAATGATAAATTTTAGACAACACAACTAACATGTTCGTTTTCTCAAATCTGTTATTTTGGACTTAGTGAGGTCTGCCGTGACGACAACGATATCTTCTCTGTTCCTCCTGAACCTATTGCAGATAACGATGCAGTGCTCCGCATCGTCCTCTGTACCAAAGTCTGCGCACTATCGTCTTTTTTATATGATATATATAAGACCTAAATAAGCCGTGTCCTGCTAAAAACTGGACTCTTATACAGACAACGAACAGGCATACCACCTCCTTAGGTCTGGCAATATGCGTCTTCGATTCCTTTGCTATATCTCCAGACATTCCCTTCTTGTAACCGTTCTTACGCACGCTTCATGTCTATCTTTGTGGTTATACAACTAATCCCTCTCCTGATTAGATAATATATTTTGGCACAGTCCTGGATATCACCTGGAAAGCCGCAGGGCAAAGGAATAAACCCGAATATTCGGACAACTTACCGCCTTATGCCAAAGTGTTCATGATCCTAAAAGGTAGCATGACTACATAAACTTTCGTCAATTGGGTAGATCACTTGTCACAATACAAGCCACCGGGAAAAGTTTTGCTGATATTCGATGAGGCAAAATCCCACTTGGATGCAAATATCGTCGCTATGGCTGACCGTCACGAAATAACTCTATTGTGTTTGCCAAGTAATTGCACCCACGAACTCCAACGCGTGGATAAGTCGGTGTTCCAGGCGTTTGAGTACCAATGGGGTGATAAAATTCAGCGCTTTTGTGGGCACCAAGTTGATGGAAGACTATATAAAACAAGTTCTGGTATAGTGTTCTCAAAGGTTTGGCCCAAGGCAGTAACACCCATAAATGTGGGAAATGGATTTCGAGCTACAGGTATATATCCTTATGACCCAACCGTAATTCCTGAAACGGCCTATGCACCCTCCCGACTAACAGAAAAACGTCTAGCCATTTCTCAGTCAACAGAAAAAGTTCAACATCCGGATCTGATTCAAGATCCAAAATCAACAAAGAGTGGGTCCCCCAATCGTAGTAGTTGAGAAGTCCACAGCCAGGCCCTTCTAAGAAAGCTTCTGTGACTAAGAAGCCGCGACGTAAACGTGCTGCTTCATCTGTCAGTGATACGTGCAGTGAGGACAGTGAATATGCTGCCCCATCATCGCACAGTCCAGAGGATGCTGGAATCGCTCGAGATGAGTCCAGTTTAGAAGAAGATCCTAATGAACACACATTGTCGTTTACTGATATTTTGCCTACTCCAGGGAAGAAGAGTGAAACCAAGACTAACCAAACACAAACACGAAAGAAGGCTTTGAACTACAGAGCCGTTAAATTAGACACTTCAATGTTCACTCAAAATGTTGTGGCGAAAAGTGTAGCTTGAAAATCCGCAAAAATCAAAGAATCGTTAGTCACAGCCAAGAAACTACGCACTAAAGCAACCGAAAATTGGTACAGTCCCCTGTGTAAAACCTACCGAAAGTTGTCCATGCGACAGTTAGTTAGGTTAGGTTTATAATGAGTGGGTCAATGAGGCCCTCCACTGCGACTCGTGAGAGTCTATTGTGCGACAGTACTCTTACAGCAAAAGGTGGGTTCACGGGAATGCGTGGGACTGACTGAAGAGGATGAACCGCAGATTTTTAAATGTCCACTTTGTGACTTGCCTATGTCGTTATTTGTTATGACGTTTTCATTTTTTTAAATGAATTGTTAAGTTCTGATCTTCAAGAATGAGGTTTTATCTTTTCATGTTCATACAAACTTTAGAATAAAGTTTTTTTTTCAATGTCTCATTTCAATTCACCTTGAGGGTTACTACAGTGTACGTAATATGGGCACCAGAAAGCCAAAACATTTTTTTGTGTCGTTGCTAAATACAGTATTTACTGGGTTTGGCGAGTCCTATATATGTGTTAAAACATACCCAATTTTTTTAAACAAATAATTCGGGAAAATGTGTGTTTTACAGTGACTTTTTCTTAAGGGTGCCCATATTTGGTCACTTTACCTTAATTAATAAGGGGTGACAATAGATTTCTCACTCTAGCGGCCAAAATATTAGTTTCATAAAAAAAATTTCGTAGAAAATCAAATTCTCTACCATTTTTATCCCATAATTTTTTCTCGTAGAACCAAAATTACATAAGTTCAAACAAAAAACGCTCATAAAAAATGTAAAATTTTCTTTTTTGACCTGTATCTTTTCATCTATTTATTTTAGATAAGAATGTAATTAAACCTTTTTTGTAGGAGTTTTCATGACGAATATTTTTCACTAGGAACTTTTCGCTAAAGTGAGGCAAAGACGTAAAAATTTGGAAATATTAAAAAAATAATCATTTTAGTTGGTGTTAACTTTTAATATTTTTTCTTAATCATGATTATAACCACCTATTGATTTAGTTTTATAGAACTACTGTGAGTTTATGGTTTTTGTAAACATTCGGTAGGTTAAAATATGTCGTATTATGAATTTAATTTCTAAACTAAAGATATGTGCTTCTTTAGAGTAAGAGCGGCAGTGGCCTACATTTTTTTTATTATAAATTTAAATTTCTGTATTGAAATTCATCACATTTCCAAAAAATATCTCACAAACTTTGTCATGTATAACGCATTTTCTTAAATATATTTCTTTTAAATCTCTACTTCCAAAATCAACATCCAAATTGTACATAAATATTTTGATCTGTGTTACGAGGGGCGACAAAAATGTTTTACAACAAGATATAAACAAATTTAATTTATTTCTATTGTTTAGAATTTGTATAATTTTTAATTTGACAATATATAACGATAATTTTTTGATATTTTCTATTCCAGATTTATCGTAATTTGAATCATCGAAAAATTGAATACCTGCTTTTTGATTACACTCTCACAAAATAATTTTGAATACATTATAGTACACTCAAAATTAAGAGTCACCAAACATAAACAAACAAATGAAGCAAGCACGTGAACAATAATAGTTAGAAGGACCGAACTAAGGACCTGTTATATCGTAGTATAAAATATTTTTATTATAAATACTTTTATTTGCAAGACTGTATTATTTTTTAAAGCTTTATAATCGAAATTTACAATTAATTGTTAACAGAACGCATAAGAAAAATGAAACAAAGTCATTTAAACTCAACGCAAGTATTTTACTACTGCTCCACCAACCCCTACGTCCCCATGTCCCACATGACTATCAGGCTCTATGCATTTGTTTACTCATGATTTTGAGTGTACTTTAGTATTGTTTCATACATTAAAGAAGTTATTTAAGTTAGTAACATATATATGTCGCTGCAGTTCTTTCTTTGGTATAAACATTTGATAGTTACCTATGATATGGGTCAATAAGTACCTAGACTAGCTTACAGCGTCGTCATTTAAATGTTTCATGCAGCGGCTATATTATTGACAGTGGTTGGCTGTTAGTAGTACATCATGCCAGACGCCATTAAGAGGCAAATTGTATTTACAGTGATTTACTGTTTAAATATTCGTTCTGTATTGTGTCTTTGGGTATTTATCTGGGCCCTGACCCACTTACAATAAAAAAAAAATGGCAAAGATATTTTTATTTTTCAATATATCCTCCATGAAGATTAACACATTTTTCCCATCGATGTTCTAACATTTCTCATGCGTCTGGTAAGAAAGATTGTTATTTTTTCATTAATAAATATATTTACCAACTAATTCATATTTTGAAGCTTGACTAATTTGCTTCTTAATGGCGGATGGGCAGAACTTATTGTTGTATATAATATTATTGAGTATTAAAATATTAATTACTAAAATATTTTAATACTCAATGATAATATACAGCCACTATAATCTTTTATAAATATTATTAACTTTTCGATGAAATAATCTTTGTTCCATATAAAGTTTCAGCCATGACAGTCATATAAATTTCAATACAGTTATGTATATAGTTTAGCAGACGACTGCGGATATGGGATTTTCTGTAATGTGGATAATATGAGACGGCCACTGCCCTGTGGGTGACATTTTCGATTTGAGCAATTCTTCTAATGAAGATTTGCGGTACATTGCCATTTTGGTTGGAGATAGAGGAGCAACTGGAAAATAAGAGAATTATTGAACAAAAAAAGTATAGATATAAGCAGATAGGATTATTTATAACCTAAATGAGAATTTTAGCATAATTAAAATGTGTTTCTTGTTTATTTGACAATATGTTTTTGTACTTTACTAAATTCTAGTTTTTGGAAATATTTGTGGTTTAACTAAAAATCTACTGGTTGTAAAAAACGTTGTTTAATTTTTTTCAATCTAAAAAGTAATTTTAATCTAAAAGCGGGTGTGTAAAGTGTTGGGAGGGTAAAGAAAAATAAGAATTTATATCATGCAAGAATCATACAAGGCTATATTTGATAATTTTGAAGTTCCACTTTTATGAAAAAATTAGATAATACATCAAAAAACATATAAAGGATGGCTTTGCTTATAAATTCTCGTTATAACTTTCCCCACTCCTCCCTATGGTCACTTCCTCCATTCTTGAGGTATCAAAAACGTATAAATTAGTATTATCAATCTTTCTAATGCTACAAATAGAAGAGATTAGCTGCTTCAACGAAAAATAAATAAAGCGAAAATTATACCTTAAATATATTTATTCTAACATTCTACTTAATAATAATATATGTTAATTTGTTTAATTTAAAATTAAATAAATAGCATAACATTCATACGTGCTCAAGATACGTTTCATGCGGGAAATGGTGTGTTGATGATAAAATGGAATTATTGACGAAAATGTTTTCCCATGGAGGAAGAAACAAGTACTTTCATATGTTTTATATTATATAAATATGCAATTAGTGTAAAAGATATCAGTTTCCAGTATAATTAACCTTTCAGATCATCAAAGTATACAGTGTATCAAGCTCAGTGAAGTTGCCCCCCCACAATCGAAATTTTCTTCAAAAACATATGTGGTCGTAATGCACTCCTAATGCGCCAATATGCTCCATATTTACCGAGAGACTACAGCTATTTGTTTATGTGCATAAAATGGTTTATGCGCAAATCGGTACGAAGTGCATAAAAAGATGAAAATATCAATCAAACGGCTCATTTTACCAAATTCCAACTAGAGTACCTTTTTCTTTGCTGAAGGTGTGGGGAAGTCATTTTCGATATTTTCTTACAGGGTGTGTCATCCCTGGAAGATTTCAAAGAAGCAAAGTCTCAACTGTTTTACGAGGAAATGAGAAAGTTTGTAATTTGAAATAGATCGTCAGCTATACTAAATATACTGAATATTTTATAAACATCAAATGAACAGTACAGGAATTAAATATAAAATTCAAACTTTCGATATATATATATATATATATATATATATATATATATATATATATATAAATAACAACAAGATGTACGAATAGTGCGTGACATATAAACAATAAGTAACGAATAGATTAGTGGGTATTGCACGCAAATAGGAGAAGGGGCTACTGAAAAAAGTGGTAACCGCAGACATGCATGTTTCTGGCTCATTAGCCGTCATCGGTACGGTACAACCAAGAAAAGATGTGAAACATGGGAGCAAAGTTGGTGAATGAAACATGAGAAAATATAACAGAATTCAGCAGGATAGTCAAACACAACATTTGCGTCAGTAATATTAGAAGATCTCGCATTTTCGAGACAACAACCAACATAGACACGGAGGTGCATATAACACTCCCGTCTGAAACTTACTGACGCAAATGTTGTGTTTGACTATCCTGCTGAATTCTGTTATATTTTCTCATGTTTCATTCACCAACTTTGCTCCCATGTTTCACATCTTTTCTTGGTTGTACCGTACCGATGACGGCTAATGAGCCAGAAACATGCATGTCTGCGGTTACCACTTTTTTCAGTAGCCCCTTCTCCTATTTGCGTGCAATACCCACTAATCTATTCGTTACTTATTGTTTATATGTCACGCACTATTCGTACATCTTGTTGTTATTTCATTGATCTGGGTCGGAAGTTTCAGACGGGAGTGTTATATGCACCTCCGTGTCTATGTTGGTTGTTGTCTCGAAAATGCGAGATTTTCTAATATTACTGGCGCAAATGTTGTGTTTGACTATCCTGCTGAATTCTGTTATATTTTCTCATGTTTCATTCACCAACTTTGCTCCCATGTTTCACATCTTTTCTTGGTTGTTCGTACCGATGACGGCTAATGAGCCAGAAACATGCATGTCTGCGGTTACCACTTTTTTCAGTAGTCCCTTCTCCTATTTGCGTGCAATACCCACTAATCTATTCGTTACTTATTATATATATATATATATATATATATATATATATATATATATATATATATATATAGTACAGTGCGTCCATAAAGTAACGCATAAATTCATTATTAGCTAAATAAACAATAATATTAAAAATTCCTGAAACAGGTCAATTTTTGATTTTAATTTACTGTTTTTTCCAATTATAATGTTATTTACAGGGTGAACCATCTTCGTGTGATGACGTCATCACCATTTTTTTTAAGTGGTACACCCCATTTTTTTTTCGATTTCCGGATTTCCCTTGATCAGTTGATTCCAAAAATGTATAACACTTTCTTTCAAATTGGTACAGGGTGGAGGAAAATAAAAAAAATTAAATTACCTACAAAATAAGAAATAAAAGAATAAACGTAATAAACACATTAAATGAAATTACGTATTTACTTACTACTACTTTAAACACCCCGTATAATTTTTAACATTGTATTTAACAGCTTAGTGATCCAAGCCCCTCGACTAAAATTTTTATTGTTTGAAATTTTTTTCTGTCATTTTTTATCATTTGCCGGTAAAAACTGTCAACAACGTTAAAGTACATTTCTGTTATTGTTAACTCTGTAAACAAGGTACGTTTATGTGAAAACTATCTACAAAGAAATTTATCATAACATAATTTTGCAACTTCTTTAACAAAATGCGGTTAACTGAAAGTGAGAGGATTGAAACATTAATGATGATTGGTATTGGCGACAGGATGGGGAGTCAACAAGAGGTATGCAGATTATTTCATGAGATGCACCCAGATCGTGAACCCATTTCACAATCTACTGTAAGCAGAATAGAGCAAACATACAGAGAATTAGGACATGTGAGGGATGCACCAAAGCCCGGTAGAACAAAAATTAATGATAATATTCAAGAAGACATAATTTTGTCGGCAATAGAAAATCCACACTGCACAGTGCGAGGATTATGTAGGGATTTAGGTATTGGAAAGTCTTCAGTAGCAAACATTTTTAAAAAGGTAAAATACCATCCTTATAAAGTACGACTTATCCATGAATTGTCTGAAGACGATTTTGACCGAAGAACTGAATTCTGCGAGTATATGATGAACCAAAATAATTTCACTGACAACGTTTTATTTTCGGTCGAGACAACGTTTTATTTGAACGGGCATGTTAATAGGCAAAACACCCGTTATTGGTCTGATGAAAATCCACACTGGATACAAGAATGCCATACGCAAAGACCACAAAAAATCAACGTATGGGCTGGTATTGTGAGAAATACAATTATTGGTCCATATTTTTTTGACGAAAATTTAACAGGAGCATTGTATCTGGATTTCCTACAAAATACAATGATTCCTGATCTGATCCAGCTTTTTCCTGATATTCAAATACCCAACAATCTAGACCGTGGAATCTGGTTTCAACAGGATGGTGCACCGCCACATTTCACTGTAACTGTGCGCGAGTTTTTAAACAGGACCTTTCCACAACGGTGGATAGGAAGAAGGGGAACAGTGGAATGGCCCGTTAGATCCCCTGATCTTACCCCATTAGACTTCTTTTTATGGGGTTATTTAAAATCTAAAGTTTATACTAACAGACCTGACAATATCCGTGATCTAAAAGACTGAATCAGGCAAGAAATGCAGAACATAACACCCGCTATGCTACAAAATGTTAAAGAAGAATGTAATGTCCGTTTCTGTCATTGTCTAGCAGTCAATGGAGAACAATTTGAACATTTATTGTAAATTTTCTTTTGTTTCTTTTTGGTAGTAAATCACAGTAATTTCATAATTATGTAATTACAATTTTTGTATTTTTTTCCACCCTGTACCAATTTGAAACAAACTGTTATACATTTTTGGAATCAGCTCATCAAGGGAAATCCGGAAATCGAAAAAAAATTGGGGTGTTCCACTTAAAAAAAATGGCGATGACGTCATCACACGAAGATGGTTCACCCTGTAAATAACATTATAATTTGAAAAAACTGTAAATTAAAATCAAAAATAGACCTGTTTCAGGAATTTTTAATATTATTGTTTATTTAGCTAATAATGAATTTATGCGTTACTTTATGGACGCAGTGTATATATATATATATATGTATATAATATAAATTTCGATTTTCTACTACACCTGTTTTAGTCGAAATTCAATACCACGCAGAATATTGAATTACATCCCCTTCGAAAACCGTGACGTCGATCGGCCATTTTGCCGATACGGACATCTGTGGTGATTCGCAACCTTCTTGGGTCTCTTCAAAAGTGCCGTAATGCCTTTCAGTTCAGAATCTCTAATCCGAACTGAAGATTAACGTCCTCCGACAACCTCTCTTGGCTCGTGTAGTTACACAAGCGAGAAGTAGTCAGTTGGCGCCATCTTCATTTTCAGTTGCGAACCAACACCTCAGATAAATCCGACCGTATTAGTCGTATGAAATGAAATGAATATAATTTCATAAAATACGAGGTGTCTATATGAAATATAAATTTCGATTTTCTACTACACCTGTTTTAGTCGAAATTTTAATAATTTCGACATATTGGCCTGATCGTTCTTCGAAGGGAAAAAACCACTACATTCCTGGCTAATACCACGCAGAATATTGAATTACATCCCCTTCGAAAACCGTGACGTCGATCGGCCATTTTGCCGATACGGACATCTGTGGTGATTCGCAACCGATAGCGGAAGAGCATTTTATTTCATACGACTAATACGGTCGCATTTATCTGAGGTGTTGGTTCGTAACTGAAAGTGAAGACGGCGCCAACTGACTACTTCTCGCTTCTGTAACTACACGAGCCAAGAGAGGTTGTCGGAGGACGTTAATCTTCAGTTCGGATTAGAGATTCTTAACTGGAAGGATGACAACAAGGATGACTTTCCTCAAATTTTTGAGGAGGATATATGCATCGTTTTGTGGTAAGCTGTTTTCATTTGAAGGATGTTTTACAAATATTGACACTGCTTTTTATCTTTTTGTAGTATTTTGAAAAGGCTACACCGTATAGCCGAAACGTTAGTAAATATGTTTCTTGTAAAACTAAGTTTTCGTTAGATTTATAATAAGGACCTAATCCCAAGAATAAAAAAAAACTATATATATATATATATATATATATATATATATATATATATATATTGTAATGTAATGTAGAGAGTATTTTATTTGCCTACGTTGTTGGAATATTATGGGAAATATTTTTAATTTAAAATTTATTAGATTACGCCCCTGGAAAATGTATCCACTTAAGCACGTATTACTGGTTGTCTAATTAAAACAGAGCAGAAATTTAATACAAAAGAATACATAGAATTCCATCTCATTCGAAATCAAATAAAGAAAGTTATATTATGATGTGAATACGATTCTTAGACTAAATTATTACTTGATGATTTGATATAGGTAACCTTAATGTGATTCAAGAAAATATTTTTAAGAATGAGAATACTTGAAGAAATAGTTTTATTAGATGTTTACTCTATGAAGAAAGATTGGTGTATTTCGTTAAGTGTTTTGAAGGTGATAAAAATTTTATTAAGTTATCAATCATATGGTTTCAAATCATCAAGACTTTTCAAAGACATCTTTGGAATGAATATCTACTACCTATACAGGTGAGCTAATTAATATTTATGATGCTAGGATTAAATTTTTTATTACGTTTGTAAACGTTCAGACACACGCGATTTTGTGAATTCATGTATGTTTATCGAATGGTTGTATAAAAGAAATGAAGTGTAACTAAAAGTAGGTACTTATCGGTGTTCTGTAGTTCTGAAGATTCCATAACTACATTTCACGAATTAGTCTTGACAGCATCTCCATTCCTGGTATCACTCAGAACTTTCTTCCAAAAACTTTTAGTTATAATTTTCCAATATTATAAAGTTTTTATAATTAATTTCTATTTTTAAGTTATCAACAAATTTCTATCTGTCTGCTTTCTTTCAAAATTCAAATTCCATCTCCCAAAATTGTTTTTCTAACACTCGTTGTCACGTCCGTTGCTATGTCACTAGTTTTTATAAATAAATAAATATCAGGTCAGTGTCTCGATTTCCGTATTATTATGACATTATTCATTTTGATTTTCGCCCACTGTTAAAAATAATTATATGTACTGTTTTTTATGACAATTGGTGGTTCCATTTATAATCAACGACAATTTCAAATTGGTAGAGTTCTTTATTTGATTTATTTTTTGATATTATTTTTATTACATTTGTAATTATTTTTATTACATTTGTAATTATTCATGACAAGAAGGTGCTATTATTTATATTATATTGTAGTATGAAATTTTCTGAATGTTTAACTCTCCCTTTCGCTAATTATATTTCTATTAAAAGTCGAGCGTCAATTACCTATGAAAAGGATCAATATTTTTAACTTCGTTTATTTTAGGTTTAACTAAGTAAGGGGAGGGGGATTTTGTTTTTCTTGGTCGTGCATATGTGTGCATTAGAAGTGGATTCGGCTGCAATATATCTTTTTTGCAAATTGTCATTGAAGGGGTCCAACTTCAATCTGAATAATGCCATACTACTGAGGGGAGGGGTGCAAAGTATTTTTTCGGTGGAGCAATATAGTATTACAAGCGCTTGATGCTGCAAAATTTCAACATCCCTCTCATACACAAATAGCTATAGTCCCTCAGGGAATGTGGTGCAAAGAAAATCATTCATGGAGCATATTGGTGCAAAAGGACCATATATGTTTTTGTTGACAATTTTGATTGGGGAGGGGGGTCAACTTCACTGAGCTCATAGAAGAAGCATAAAAGCACTTTAAGACCTGACCACCTGACGTGGCGGTATTAATGTTTCGTGCTTTCGCAGAATAGGCAATATGTATTACTTAACAGCGTAAAAGTATTGGACATGGAATCAACAATGATAAAAGTATCGTCGACACGGCACAACCTCATGTTAGTATGCAATATGAAATACATTTTCCGACAGTTGGCGTCTTCAAATTTTGATATTTTTATAATAATGGTATTCACTCTTTTTTTCGGTATTTGATGGTTTCTTGTTGATGTTAGACCACGCAAAACTTTTTTTGTTAAATTAGGGAAAAAAAAATGTTAAATCTATTGGAAATATATGTCTCTCTTATTAATTTTAGTTATAATTAAATTAAAAGAAAAAAATATTGATAAAGTAATTGATTCAGTAATTTGAAGAAAAATACAAAGTTTAAAATATGTACTTTTCGATAAAATATTAATTTAAATTCGTACAAAAGGTAAAATTAAAAAAAAAAACAAGAGTTACAAGAAGGTATATAAAATTGAAATAAAAATCCAAAAGTATCCAAAATTAATACTTTTGTGGGTATAATTATTAAATTACAACTGAAATATATAAGTATAAAAACCAAAATTTCGTTCTAAAAGATGCATCATGCATACATCGCACCTGACCATTCAAAGTACTACGAAATTAATTAATTTTGATAAAAATTTAATGTTAGAACTTGTTAGCTACACTTACATAGGAAGAAAAATCAGTGTGTGTAGTGGCCCTACTTAAAAACTTTTATAGGCCAGAGAGGAAGGATTTTTAGGATTTACCTTCTACTGATAAACAGCTAGATCTCCGACGACCGACTTGTATGGCTAAAACAACACGAACAACACACCTTGACTACATCTGCCAAAACTAAGGAATCAATGCCCAGATTGTTGTTAAACGATATGTATACATATTCTTCTTTTATTGTAAACACTCCAAGAGCTTGGTGTATTGTCAATAAATTAGTTTTATTCAATATAAATTGCAATTTATGTATGATAAAAACGGGGAGGAATAGTTATTAATAATACTGAACAATGCACAACAACAAAAAAATAAATAAATCTTAATTAACTAATAATTATCATTAGTTACTTATTTTTTCGAGCAACGAGTTTGATAAAGATCTAGAAATATTTGAAACACTAATAATATGAAGACGAATATTTTGTAACGGTCATATTTTTGCAGCCCAACTCTAATATTTCAGTTATAGTATTAAGAACATAAATTGGTAAAAAAAACGAAAATAACATGAAAAAAAGTCTAAATAACATACATATGGTACCAATTTTTTTCCAAATAAAAATATATTATGGAAAGGGAATTATATTCCAGTAAATGAAGGTACTAACCAAATTGTCTGGTGGCTGATGTTGTGGTGAAATTTGTAGATCATGAGGAGTCAATTGGAAGGGAAGAAATTTATACAAGATTCCATTCTACTTCAAAGGCGACAAAGGTGAGAGTTTTGTTTGAACAAAAAATTAAGATGTGTTCATTATCTACCAAAATGATCCTATTGGTTTTATTCGAAAATTCTATAGTTTCCGAGATAACTGGCCCCAAATTTATCCTATACTGTTGTTTCCTCACATGGGATCCAGGACAACATTTTTACTCATAAGCGTGGAACAAATTGTCGAATTAAACGGTTGAAAATTAATATTTTCTCATGATTCAAAGTTCATATGTAAGGAGAAATCCATATCTATCATATCCTGTTACTTGAGCCCTATTTTTACGACATTTTACGTTACAATTTTTTGCTAGTGTGGTCCACAATTTATTTCATTATATGTTTTGAAAGCCACGTAGACATTTATTTATGAAAATTAGACTCAAAACTTCAATTGTGAATAGTTTCTAGTGATATGGCAAAAGAAAACTCATCCAATAGTGAAATAGACAGACTTTTGTCTGAGTCAGATGACTCCGATGCATAAATCGGAACGTCAGTAAAGCTAGCACCCCACTTTTTCAAAATAAAAAAAAACTTATGTGTCATTTAGAACTAATTTGTACCCAAAAAATTAGAATTTGTACCCACTTAGTTTTTCTGAAAAATCACTATTTAAAGTGGGGTGCTAGCTGAGCTCAAGCTTACACCCCCACATTGACAAAATTAAATTTTATTGGCATACATCTTAACTTTGAATTAAGGACTAATTTGTACCTAAAAGATAATAATTTGTACCCACTCAGTTTTTCTGAAAAACGGGTGCTAGTTTAAGCTCAAGCTAGCACCCCCATTTTTACAAAATCAAATTTTAACAGCATACCTTTAAACTTTGAATTTAGGACTAATATGTACCCAAAAGCGTTTTTCATTATTATATCATTTTGTTTATAAAAGATGATAGTAAATTAGACCACGTGTTTTATTAATTTCCAAGTGAATCGTTAGAAGATTTGAAATTATCCAAGAAAACTGAATATTATTAATTTTCGAATATAGGACTAATTTGTACCCAAAAAATTCAACTTTGTACCCACACAGTTTTCCCTGTAAAAGGAGTTTTAATGTGGAAGTGTTGGCTTGAACACGTCCACCTTTAAAAATCCAATTTCAAGAGCATACCTTCAAACTTTGCATTTAGGACTAATTTCTAACCAAAAGCGTTTTTTCATAATCATTTAATTTAGTTTATGAAAGATGAGAGTAAATTAGACCACGTGTTTTATTAATTTCCAAGAAATAATCAAAGACAACTAAATATTATTAATTTTCGAATATAGGACTAATATCTAGCCAAGAAATTAAACTTTGTACCCACACAGTTTTCCCTGTAAAAGGAGTTTTAATGTGGGAGTGCTGGCTTGAGCACCTTTAAGCTTTGAATTAATGATAGTTTGTACCTGCCATGTTTCATAAAATACTTCATTTAAGAGTTTGTCTAATTTTTCATCCATTTTGAACTTTAATCAGGATGAATGCTGTGAGTTGAAGCACATTAAAAAGCCTTTTTTGGGGAAAAGAAATTGGTCCTATATTCGAAAATTGATAATATTTAGTTACTTTTGGTAATTTCACATTTTTTAACGATTTACTTGGAATTAATAAAACACGTGGTCTAATTTACTATTATCTTTAATAAACAAAATGATATGATAATGAAAAAATGCTTTTGGGTACAAATTAGTCCTAAATTAAAAGTTTAAAGGTATGCTGTGAAAATTTGATTTTGTAAAAGGGGGGATGTTAGCTTGAGCCTAAGCTAGCACCCCCACTTTAAATAGCGGCTTTAAGAAAAACTGAGTATTTTGCTTAGAATGTTATTTTCTTTTTCTTTTAAAAATATGTTTACGAGTATTTTGAAAAATACATATTGTTTATTACTTCTGAAATTTTTCTCTTGTAGAGTTTTATATCAGGTCCATGAAAGCGGAATGTCACTTATGAGGGACATCTCCCAGCTGCAAAAATGGTGGGCGGTATTTTTTTGTTAACTAACACCTAGGAACCAAGTTTTTTAATTTTTGAAGACATCTTTCTAGGTGCGTGACTGAAAGGGGTAAGAGAGGAAACAAATAATTTTGCTGCTCTAACATCTATTCTCGATATTTTCGTCTCCAACTGCAACACATATTATGCTCCAGCAGAAAATACGACACTAGATTAAATTCTTGTTCCATACAGAGGCAGATACAGGTTTAGGATGTAGATTCCAAATAAATACGGAACCAAGGTGTACATTTTAACCTGTTCCAAAACATATTATGTGAAGAATTTAGAAATCTAAGCTGATGCGCAATCAGACAGGCCTTTCAAAGTCAGTAATAAGGTAGATGTTGTTTTGCGTCTTGTAGAGTCAATCAAAGGAAAAGGAAGAATATTGACCATAGATAATTTGTTTAATTATTACCAGTCATCTTAAAATTGAAAAAAGAAAATAATATTACTGTTGTTGGAACATTAAAAAAAACAAGCTTAATCCCTGTTGAATGTTTTCCAAAAAAGTTTAAAGAACAATAATACCTAAAAACCAAGTATCAAATATTTATTTTAAAAATTCAATGAGAAAATAAAAAAAAACACAGATTTTTTTTGTTTACTAAGGCGGGTACGCTACGGAAATTAGTTTTATGAAACATTGCCGCATATCAATAAAATCAATATTTAATTTCATCCATGTCGTCCGACGAGGATGTGCTAATGCTGTAGTGGTGGTTACGAAATAAAAAGAGAACACAATAAATGCCGACGAGTAAAAATTCCAAAGTTTCTACGTTTCATCGTTTAGTGCAGTTAGTTGTACAACGCATAACGAAAAAAGACTAATTCAATTAATGAATGCTGATCATAACGCTCAGAATAACGAAACCATACGAAACTTTAGCAGTGAAACCAAAACTACAAGTTTCATGAAATCGCAGTTGCGCAAATTTGTGAAACTTTAGTTTCGTGAAACTTGATACTTGATTTATTTATTGAGTGGTTTCATAAAACAAGTTTTTCATATTTCATACAATTTGTTTCACGAAATTAGTTTCCTCAGTGTGCCTTAAACACCGGAAAAAAAGCTTCGTCTAGTGAACTTGTATCAATAATAGAGATGGGATTTAAAAAATATAACCGTTACTAATAACGATAACAAACATTACATTTCGCTTTGGTAAAATATCACATATCGGTTAACAAGTACTGGGTCCATGGAAATGTATTGCTGAAAAAAAATAAAAAAAAATAAATAAATAATAAATATGGTACTCGCTTGTGAACGAATATTATGTGCAACTATTTCAACCAAGGTATTAAAAGCATAACATCGTCAGAGAAACTGTGTCACAGTATTTATAATCTTTTCACAAAATTTAGTTTTATAAGGTAAGAAAAATATAAGTTTACTACCTCTACATCGAACGTTTTGATGATAAAGTTATCGTCTTCATTTTACCTTCGATCTCTGAAGATAATAATTTGATTATCGAAACTCGCGTCGGACAGTTTTAGTGTCCGTTTACAACTTATTAATTAGAAAGGTTTTTAACTTTTGTAAAACTAATTTTATAGGATGAATAACGCAGTTTTTATGAAATTTGTTAATGAGACAATTTATATAAAATTTGTTATTAAATCAAGTAGATATTTGAAAGAAGGGTTTATTAAGTAAGACGGTTTCTATAAAAATATTTATAAAATTACGCAGATTTTTAAAAGATGGGTTATAGAAAAACACTTGAAATTACTTCAACGTATTACGTTTATTTATGTTTAATTTAACAACTACAATATAATAAATGGAAAAGAATAACAAAATTTAAATCACTGTAGTAATAATCTTAAAATAGTATTGAAAAGTGGAATGATATAAATTTATTATTTCAGTTAATGTACCGGGTGTAATAAACACGAAATATGGCAAAGGGAAATTTAGGAACTCCCTATATAGATATAATTTTCTTGATAATAAAATAAGTCGAATTCAATTTAATATAAAAACAAAAGTTAACCTACAGCAGAAAAGAATTTGAACAAACAATTTACACAACCGACAAGGTCGATGACAAAACACACGATGGTTTGTTTATCAAAAATATAGACAAATCTTACAACTTACTATAAAGAAATTAATTGAAAATTAACCTTCAATTACGAAAATAAAAAATATGAGACAAGGGAAACACGAATGAAATTAAATAACACATCACAAATCTTCTGAAATAAATAGCAGAAAATTTGGTAACAGGAGGCAGTGAGTAAGTAACCCTCATAGAGTGGTCAGGTACCGTATGGCCTGACCACTCCCCCCTCTTCGACGACCCGTACGTAAACAAGTGATATTGTGTTGTTGTAATTTGTGAGATTTCAAAAATAAAACGTGAGTTTTTTCTCTGTCAATATATTTATTTTTTTGAACAAATATCGTATCGACATTAATTTGATTTGTCTGGGTGTCCAAAGATATATTTCCTGGTCATATTAAGTGCACTATTGACATTTGAGCCCCTCACTTAACATATTTAGGAAATAGTACGATTTGCAATCGATTTAAGAATCCAGGATTTTAGTCACGGGAATTTAAATATTATACAGGAATATTCATATGTAAAAAATATCTTATTTATATCATAACCAGGTCAGATTACCTTCAGATTTCGAAAGACTCTTTGCACTAATCCTGATAGTTACTTTCTTATATTATACAGGGATATTCATATGTAAGAAATATCTTAATTATATCATAACCAGGTCAGATTACCTTCAGATTTCGAAAGACTTTTTGCACTAATACCGATAGTTACTTTCTTATATTATACAGGGATATTCATACGCATAGTCAGGAAAGACTACTTTCAGATTTATGGAAGACATTTTTCCCGAGTTATATTAATTGTAATCATACCTCATACAGGAATAGTCATATGCAAGTCTTCTTTTACTTTTGTCATAATAAGGAGAAAATACTTCCAGATTATGAAAGTCGTCTTCTCCCTAGTTAATTTCTAGTGTATTGTACCGGGACATTCTCCCCCGATTAACTTTTATTTTGTCCCAACCAGGGCTGAATTACGGTACTTAATTATTTTGTGTTTGTAATATATATGTACATATTATCAACCCAATCTGTTTCCTTTATCAACAACCCCTACCCTCAGACCAGCAGGATTGAACGGGTTGACGCGACCGGCCTTAGAACTCAGGTTTGGCACATTGTATAAGCCCAAGAGGCCCCACGGAGACCTTGTCCGCTCGCGTCAGGAAACCACCTCCACCGAGGTTACCCACAGGGGGATTCCTGGCTGTAAATTGTGCCATAAGGCACTGGTGACAGCACGCTGCAAAATTCAAGGGAATAGGAATCCAAAGGTTGTCACACACTGGTAACGGAGGGCTGTGAACTCTAAACGACCACAGTGGTTGTTACAGTGGTGACCAAATATTCAGTACACTGGATTACATATACAGGATGAAATTACCGATCATTACACTGCTGACAGAATAAATAGTCAATTTATTACAGTGGTGAAAGTTCACATTATTACACTGGTGACAGCGGCCGCTGGATTATTACAGCGGATTTCTGACCATATTCATTACACGGGTGTTCCAATAAAAATGGATATCGGCAATATGTCAGAAATCGTTTATAGTACAGTAGTAACAAAAGTGCCTTCGAAAAAAACCTGGAAATTATTTTTAAGTTTATATGTATTCCAGATAACGGTTGGAATGGGTAATAAGTACCTTTCAACCATATAAATCACCAGGAGTGGATGGAAGATTTCCAACACTCCTGCAGCAAGGGATAGAGGAGATTCTTCCTCACCTGCTGAAGATTACAAGAAGCAGTCTAGCACTGGGTCTAATACTTAGAAAATGGAGAAAGGCAAGGGTAAACTTCATACCAAAAATCCCCGATCTTTCAGACCCATCTGTCTAACATCGTTTATACTCAAAACGATGGAGAAAGTAGTGGATAAGTACAAAAAAACGGAGAACCTGGAGAATATACCACTTCATAAATGTCAGCATGCCTACAGAGCGGGTCGATCCACTGAGACGGCTTTGTATCAGATGATCAAAGTTATCCAGAGAACTGTGAACAACAAAGAAATCGCAATGTGCGCATTCCTGGTTATTTCTGGGGCCTTTGACAACACAACTCATGAGTCTGTCAAAGAACCACTAAAAAGGCGAGGAATAAATGAAACCATTGTAAAATGAATGTATGAGGATAACTGAGACACAGGTGGGGAATCAAACCACCTCAGTTAAAGCCACTCGCGGGACAGCTCAAGGGAGAGTGATATCTCCCCTTCTATGGATCCGTGTAGTAGATGAGTTGCTCTACAAGCTAACGGAGCTTGGCTTCGAATGTATGGGCTATGCTGATGACATAGTTCTACTAGTCAGAGGCAAATTCGAGAGCACCTTGTGTGATTTATTACATAAGCTTGCCAGTGGGGCTAAACATTAACCCAAACAAGACCATAGTAATTCCATTTACTTGGAAAAGAACACTTCCATCCATGAAACCCCTATATTTAAACGGGAAAATCATAGAATGGAAATCAGAAGTTAAATATCTAGGGATAACCCTAGACAGTAAGCTAGAATAAACATGTTGAAATAACTGCTAGTAAAGCAATAAGAGCTTTGATGGCATGCAGAAATCTAGCTGGTAAGAGTTGGGGCTGTAGCCCAAAAATACTGCTATGGATATACGCCATGATTGTGAGACTAGCAATTACGTTTGGGGCAATAGTTTGGCATACAAAAGCAAGTCAGTACAGCACGAGTAATACCCTGGACAAAGTTCAGAGGCTTGCCTGGTGTGTGCATCACTGGAGCTATGAGAATGTGTCCAACTATGGCACTTGAGATCATCACAGATCTCACACCTCTACATCGGGTGATAGAAAGATCTGTCCAAAAGGCAATTCTTAGAATATCTAAGGAAGGTTCAGGCAATGACAGTATTAAAAATCAGGGAGCCTGGTCCTCTCTAGCAAAATACATCTCACCAGCGAATCTTCCCACTGACGAAATGATCAAGAAAGTAAGTATCGAAATGAATTTCACTACGATGCTAAATAAGAGGAGAGACTATGAAAGGGAATACACCACTAAAACTCTCAAAGAAAACACCATTAGATGATATACAGATGGTTCAAAAACTACCACTGGAACAGGCGCTGCAGTATTTAGGCCTGGCACCAGATACCCATTACCGTTAGGTTCCTTCCCGAGCGTCTTTCAGGCAGAAATACTTGCGAACGGAAGATGCGAGGAAATGAACCTAAAAAGAAAGTATCAGAAATGTGACATATCGATCCATTGTGATAGTCAAGCAGCTATCAAAGCATTGTGCTCCCATGTCATTGACTCAAAGTTGGCATGAGAGTGCCGAAGAAAAATTGATGAATTAGGCAAGAATAACATGGATTCTTTAGTCTGGGTTACTGGTACTCGGGAATGAGAAATGAAGAGGCCAATACACTTGCCAGGAAAGGAGCCCAAACGCCCTTTATTGGCCCGGAGCCTTTCTGTGGTGGAGGAAAATGCTCCTATAAGAAAGAGTTTCGGAAGAAAGCGGAAGCCGAAAGAGAAGCACTCTGGCGGGGCCTTCCCGGGCTGGAACATTTTAAAAAGTTCCTGCGGAACTTTGACACTGCTACACCCAAAAAATATTTGGATCTCAGTAAAAATAAGCTACATCTCCTCACGAACTTTCTTACAGGACATTGCCGCCTTAGGAAGCACCTAATGAGAATGAGTCTAGCAGAAATTGACGAGTATTGATTCTGTGGGGAGGTGGATGAAACTCCGAATCACCTAGTTCTAGAATGCCTCGCCATTGGAAGCCAACGCAATAAATGCTTCGGTCAAGAAACTTGTAAGAGTGAGGATCTAACCTCGTTGAACCTGTCTCAAATACTAGAGTTCATTAGAACCCTGGAACTGGAAGGCGAGCTGTAGTAGTAGCGAGAACAGCTCTGATAGTGGGGGCACAATAAACCTTAGGTTTCAGTGCATTGTAACCCCGTTAAAATCTAATCTAATGTATACCGCTAAAGGGCGTAATTGAACAAAAAAAAATGTTACAAAATTTAACTAATTAAGGGACACAACAAAAACTCATCGGATTGTTAAAAACATTCTATGTATATTTTATACCACAAGTTTCAGTTTATCTACTCAAATAAGGTGTGGGGGAGAGTGGGCCCACAACTCACTGGTGTTTGTGGGATTTCAAATCAGCTGCTAATGGAGACAGACACCGGCGGGATGCTGCTTACCTGAAGTTTATTGAAGCAATGAATTGGTGTGACAGATATGAAAAATATAATAATTAATTTACGATTGATCTACAACCAAGAAAAGACGAAAATTGCAAATTCTAAAAAATCTGTTACCGGAAAAAATGTTGTTTGTCAATCTAGAGTTATCTTATCCATCATGTTTCATACATATATTGTTCAATGTCATCCAATAAAGCAGGTTTGTGCAAATTACAGTAGCGTTTAAAAACTCTTTTCATTTTTCTCTTATTATTTCGCGGAACACATTTGACAACTGTCTCGACCTGACCAGTTGGAATGTAATCACCTACTCTCCGTATCGAAGTAGATCTGCCAAGTACTTGATCGAACTACTCGGTAGGTGTAATTGGGCTTTTATTGGGACACCCGGTACAGTAACCGAAATAATGAACTTATTCCATTTGTTTTTTCCACGCCTTATCCTGAGAAAATTCTTATAATACTCCTGAGCGTCTTGTTCTAATTTATTCAATAGATTATTCATTAAATTGTATTTTTCTCTTTGCTTAGTCCAATTGCATACCCAAATTTTATGAATTTTTTTTTGGGGAGGTTATTAAGTAGTAACAAGCCGCAGCTTTTTTTCTATATTTCTTTGGAGCCATTGCTTGTAACAGCACGAAGAACTAAATCACTGTGGAAACAGCAGAAATGTAACAAAAATTTCAAACTCTCGTGATATCTTGTCAGTGGAGAAATTTTTATATCTTTGTTAAAACACGCCGTGAAACAAATGTCTCATGAAATAAAATGTTCATGACATGACTTTATATAAAAATATATAGATCGATCACCCATTTTACACACATCATTAAATAATGGAAAATATGATGATAATAATAATGATAATTATACATAATTTAAAGGAAAAATATTGAAGCATGAATGTCTATTATCGGCAGTGTGATTAGGTGCTTGGAAGCAATTTATTATTAATTATAATAATAGCATATTTGGAAGATTCATTTTGGAGATTTGCTAATTTATATAAAATATATACAGGGTTATTCTAAATTAATTCGAAAAATTTCCTATAATAAAATTTCATCAGCTAACCTTCCGATATACTACTCCGAAATATCTTGAAAGGAATTATATCTAAGATCGATTTATTATTCACATTGTATAAAGTGAATTCAGTTTTTAATAAAATCGTGTCTTATGGAGTAGTTACCCATACCTGACGTACCATATCTAATGTAGCAAAAAATCGTGTTTTACATTAGGAATAGGTACTCAAAAATGTTACGTGATAAAGTTTCTTATTAGAAAAATACTTCCAGCTTTACAAGAACATTTTGCAGATTTATAGTTTTACAAAGCAGAATTAAAAAGGTTTTTTTCTACAACTGCTATGAGAAGTAGCATATTTCTCATAGCTTACTTAATTTCAAAACCATATATTGCTCACACTGTGAGAAATATTATTTCTCACGGCACTTTTCACACACAACATACATTTATATGGAGAATCCAGTAGGGGATATTCGATGCCTATCCAATTTCAGAAACTTATACTCGATGCCCAGCCGTTTTCGGTGGGTGGTCCTCGATGCTTAGACTTTTTCTACAAAACTATTTACTTATATTCTTTAAATTTGTGCAGTTGTAGAAAAAGTATAGTGTGCAACATGTGGGAAAAGTACTTTTCTCACTCGTGTGTTTGCGGCACTCGCCCTTGGCTCGTTTCACAAACTTCCACACTCGTGAGAAAAGTTGAACTTTCCCCACTTGTTGCACAATATACTATTCCTGTAATTCTTATTAAAATACCTGGTACATAAATTTATTTGTATCCAATCAGTTATAAAAAATTGCGTTTGAGCAATTTATTGTTACTACTATTCGTATTTGTTCAGTGTGACCCATTTTGTTTGGAAGCACCCCTGTAAAATCCGCATTTTTCAACCGATTTCGATTTTGTTAGATTCAGTATTTTGGCACAATTTTTCATAGCTTAAATTATATTTTCAAGGCTCTCTATGTTAATTTTTTTTGCCAAAAAAGACCAAAGTTAATTAAGCATTTTCTTTTCTCAAATATGACTACACCACTGGATTCAGAATCGTTACAAATGTAAACTACCAAAATTTTATAAACATTTTTTTATTAACCACAAAGTTATTACAACATGTATTAGTGTCAAATACTTCAAAGTTACCAAAGGTTGACACTTATAACAGAGGAACCACGACTCCTGCGACACGAAAAGAAAAAGAAGATTTTCTAACCTAACTTTGTTTGTTTTTGTTTTATGTAACCGACTTACTTTGTTTTAGATTTGTTATGACACAACACATTTTATTACTTTCTGACGTTTTTGTACTGTACTTAAATAAAAAATAATATTTCATCATTTTGCGTAGTGTATCACGAATCAAGACGTGAAATTCTAAAAATATAGACAATCCCACAAAAACATGAATTTGGAAAAAGTTGTATTTTAATAAATTTTTTACGTAGAATACAGACAAGTTTTGAAAATGGCAACATGGTAATCAAAAACTAGGACTGGAACATATTGCACAGTAAAAATTTGAAGCCGATAACTTAACCCGTTCTGGAGTTATAGCTTCTGAAAGTAATGTAAAATTGTGCTTAATAATTTCATTTATTAACAAAATGCTCTATCAACGAGTATGCCATGAAAATACAAATTAACAACTCTTAAAAATAACTAACAATACATTTTGATCAAAGTAATAATAATTTAACTCTAAACTTACTTTTTGAAATGTCCACAGCTATATACGTCCATACTTATTAAAGCCGTTTTTACAAAATTCAAACAAAATCGCAAGTAGGCTTTGATTTTGACATTTCATTTATGTTAATCAGTAACATTTGTATGAAATAGTAAGTAGTAAATGTTACTTGACAATGGCTGCTTTAACTTTTCACGACAAAGTTGAAATTGCTTTTTGACTAAGTCAAGTGAATAAAAACTAGCACTTTCTAACTAGCATATGCTAGGTCTAGTAAGTATTTGGTGAAATCAGTGTGAATAAAGATTTGTAGAAAATACTAGGGCAAGTTTAGTAGAATCCGGAAAAACCCAAGCACTTACTCGCGGGGAAGTACATGCTAGACCAAGTAAATGCTAGGTTTTAACGTTCCTGTCACAACACGTTCTCCCCTCCACTACCTTTCAGTCTACTCCACATCGGCGGCATATCCCTCTCCCACTCTGTTCAACCACGTGCTAGAAGATGTATTCATCATCAGAAGAATCTGACAATGATTTTAATAAAATAGAAAAAATTGATCGCACTCTGTTTGTACGTCTCCTTTCGGATCACATTGTCTTACATAGCAAATCAAAAACCCCTGCTGTGATGAATGCTAAGAAAGAAGCTTGGGAAACCTTACGTTCTGATTACTGTGGTGCATTGGGGAAACAAGTTACTGTAGGCCAAAAAAGCATTGAACAATGTGAAGTCTACCGTCAAGAAGAAGACTGACGTAAAAGTGACGGGAAACAGGAAAATAAAACTACAACCGTGGGAAAAAACATTCTTGGAGTTGATAGAAGATGATAACCCAGTATTCCATAAAATCCCGGGTAATATTTCAGTTGGCACAAGTGCCGGGCCCCCAGTTCAGCAACCAACCAGTGATGACATCCAAGAAAGATTGCCCAATAAAGAAACTGAAGGGAAACCAAACAAAACAACTAAATCTGCTGCCGACCACCACAAAAATAAGATCAGAAAAAGTGAAAAAATTGTGTCGAATCATGAAGCAGATGAAACTAAAGACCTGTCCACACCGCAGTTGCAAAGGATTCTTTTGTTGCAACAATACAAACTGAATAAGATCAAACTGGAGAAGGAAACTATATTGTTGGAAATCATGAAGAAGCAAACCGCTGAAAAGTCTACTCAAACTGATGTAACTGTTGATGATTGCCATAGTTTATTCACATTGTAATTGATTGTAAGCTACATAAGTTGTATTTTTCTTTGGATTGTAATAACGTAGGATTCTAAGGATTACAATTGTTACCATTGTAATCAAACTTGTAATTTGAAATAATTCAGTAATGGTGCGAATACAAACTAGTATATAAAATAAGATGATTTTATTCAGTAAATAAACAAAATCCATATCCCAAAAAAAATATAAAAAATAAATATACAAAATTGTGTGCAAGTAGGTGCTTGCGTGAGAAAAACATGAAAACGTTACTAAGTTCAATTTCGCAAAAATTTCCTCACTGAATATTCAAATAAGCCATTATATTGGCACGCTTGTCTTTGCCTCTTAATATTGTGTCAGGATTTTTATATCGAACCACTCCAGGTTGGTCATCTTCATTTGGGACCCTATCAAGATCCCCATACTCAAAGTCATCCTTTAGATGTTTGGCAATGTTGTGTAGCACAGCGCAACTGACTACCACTTTAGTCGCATCAACGCCTGCGAACTGTTGGGAAAGTGGTGCGACAGGACGGATCGGGATGCGGTTTTCTGCATTCTCTTCCAAAAACGATTATCACGAAATGTGGTGCGGAAGATTTTCCCTCCCACCGAAAATTGCATTGCTGCAGGCCAAAGTGCATGCGAAAAATGCATTATCTGGGAGGCTATCAAGATCCCCATACTCAAAGTCATCCTTTAGATGCTTGGCAATGTTGTGTAGCACAGCACAACTGACTACCACTTGTGGAATGTTGTTTAATGCAACTCTAACACAGTTTTCCAGGATTGGGAATCTCCTTTTTAACTGGCCAAAACACCTTTCTGTTATAACCCTTTTCTAGCATGGATTAGATTAAACTCTCGTTCTTGATGCGTTCGTGCAGGCTTGAACGGTGTAATCAACCCCGGCGATAAACCGTATGCTGAATCTCCTAAAAGACAAACTGCTCCATCATACTGTGACACGATGTCTCTGACATGATTATTCCTCCATACTCTGCCGTCATGAACACTGCCGGGCCACTCTGCACTAATACTTGTAAACTGTTCCAATGCATTGCATGTTGCCTGGACATTTATACTAGGATATCTTTTTCTACAAATATACTCATCACCGTGCAGCCCAGGCTTTTGTATCTCAATTTGAGTACAATCAAGGACACCAATTACTGACGGCAAACAAAAATGTCTCTGCCACAAAACTTTAGCCTCGGTCATATATTCAGCTGTAGTTGGAAACCGTATCCAATTATGTGATTGTTCAACTACTCTACTCATCACGTACCTTATAGTCTTGTTAGCAGTAGTACGATGTACACCCACATCTTGAGCTACACCAGACCGAAAGCCAGGATCACCCACAAACCTCAGAAATATTTCCATTTGCTGTCTTCTGGAAATACCACCGCCACGAGTATCACTTTCTTCAAGAAACTGTGCCGCAAGCAAATCAACACTCTCACTGTTAAACGTTAACAGTTCTTTACATTTACGTTCGTTTATTCCAGAGCGAACAGAATAAATTTTACGTTGACGAATAGGCATAAACTCAGCCATGATCAACAACAAGCTGTTGACTGATCTGACAGGTAGTAAATGCTAGTAAAAAGTGCCCCAGACCAGGCTTGAAAATGTCGAAACATATGCTACAGAACAATCTACTTCAAAAGTTTTATTCACACCATTTTTTAAGCAGTTACTACTCGTCCGGGAAAACTCTACAACTTACTACCCCTAGCAAGTGCTAGTGTGTTTATTCACACAAAACGTAGCATTTACTTAAGAAATCCCTGGTATTTGCTTATACTAGTTTTTATTCACATCACTGAATGTGTGTAAGTACAGGTTATGGGGTTATTGTCAATAAAACAGCGAAAATCTATTATTTTTTCAGCCAACGTTTCGACCTTTATTGGGTCATCTTCAGGGCGTCTACAAGAAACATACAAAGAATGTATTTTTTGTGTGATACACTAAACACAAAAGTCATAAAATTTGTTAAACTCAAATAAAAATTAGTACAATAGTATACGTAAGAAACGACAACAATTATAGTTAAAATATTTTAAAAGTTTATTTTTTTAAATAACAGTTATGAAAATCACAGGAAAACAGGGGAGATCCTTTTATGTCATTAATTGCGACATGCAGTTAGAGTTTATTTATGAATTACATATTGTTTATTATCTTTCAACGTCCAATAGCCGCTGGCTAAAGGCTTGTTGTAATTATTTGTGTAGGTGCAATTCCAAGTATAGTTCTACAGGAAGACAGACCAGAGAAAAATCAAATGAAGAAAAAAAATCTCTCCTCCTCCCCATATCTCATTTAATTGAGGTAACCAAAAAACTTACAGGAAAATTTATGTACATCAAGATGTTAAAAAAATATTCTTTGATTAAATGTGAATCTATTGTTGCTAATATTAAGGAACAATTTTGTGTGATACTTAAATAACTCACAAAATAATGGAAACCCTAATTAAAACTAGGTTAAACAAAGACTTACCAAAATTGATTTTCCTCTTGAAAAAATTCCCTATCATATCAGGCCCTCCAAAACAATTTCCATCAAAAAAGGAAATAACATTTCAATTTGTTGTTAGTGTTCATATTTGGGTACGGTAGGAACTATATATAAAATGAATTTTATAGATATCAGGTGAGAAACAAGTTCAAAAAACTAGTTATAGTTGTTTTTCAATGACAACTCTTTGGTTCTATTTATTAATGAAATATAGGATGTGTTTAAATTTTCGACGTCTTTTTTGAAGTTCACTGAAGGGTTATTGACAATGTTGATCATTTCAGAAAACCTTCTTTTATAAAAGTTGGTTTGTTGGTCTAAAATTGTGACGTCATCAAAATTAAAAGCGTGGTTTTCTGAGAAAGAATATTGAGCCAAAGATGAAACTAATGATTTCTTCCTTTCATCCGTTCGGTGTTCATTTATACGTACACATACATGTTGGTTTCTTGTGTCAATTTCATTCGTACGTTCTACTAGAGTGGTTTCGGGCAATATGGGATTGATATTACTTTCAGAAGCTATAACTCCAGAAAGGGTTAAGTTATCAGCTTAGAATTTTTCTCTGTGTTATAACTCTACTTTGTTATTTGATAATTATTACTTATAATTACTTAATATATCAATATTTAATTTATTTGGTAATTTATAAGGACTATAGGTATTAATAATTTAACTGCTGTACTCGAAACTGAATTTATTTTCCATAATCTCTACAAGCTCAACTTCAAGGTGAAATAAAAACCTGTATTGATAATATTTCGTTAGGTATACAGGATGTACCAACGAATTAAATATGTTACACACTCTCACCCCACAATTGGAGAATCCAAAATTTGTTTACACTGTTATACAAGAAAAAAAATCGGTGTTATAAACACATTTCTAATATTTACGAAATCTCCAAATAAAAAATAAACGAAAAGAGAAATAACATTTTTCCGTTACCCACACAACATAAAATTAGAATATTATTTTTTAAACGTTTTTACTTAACCAATATTTTCGTATTCACTTCACTACACACATTTTTTTTATAATATTTCTGCACTTTTTCTTTCTTTATACTTAACATTTACAAACATTATACATATACAGTATTAGGAAAATTCTGTGGGCACATATGTTTTATCGTCAATGTGTTAAAAAGAGACAAAATACATATAAATTCAGTGTATCATTCTTTTTCGCTAACAGGATATCATAAAGTGGAAAACGTGCAAGTACTGTATGTGTAAAGGCGTGGTGGAAGTATACTCCCACCACGTGTAAAGGTATGTCTGGTAGGCACCGCTTTCGAGAGACGTGCAAATACAGACGTGTAATGTGGACAGTTTAGTTTATTAATTGAGAAATAATAAGATTGTACTAAACTGATAGCTTAATGCGATGAACAATAAAAAAAATCAACATTACTTTCGCTTATCCCTTCATGATTAATTTACAAAGAAATTATTCAGTAGTAATAATCTAATTCACTTTATTAGTTCGGTTAGTATTGGAATAAATAACGTAACATGCGAAATAAAATTTGTATTAATAATAATATGTGTTTCCAAATATCTCAATTCTCATTTTTCGCTAACAGGATCTCATAAGAGGAAAACCCACAACGCCGGCCTCTTACAAATTCTTTGTAGCTACTAACAGTATTGCCAATTTTCATTGTATATTTATATTAATTGTAAAATGCATTGCTCGAACACGAGAACAAGTTATAAAAAGATTTTAATTATGATAATTCAAGAGGTTGTAATAGATCAAGATATAATTAATTCCATCTATTCGTTGAATATTTTATTGTAATGCTGGAAATTGTTCTAGTTTTCAGTTTGAAAGCGGTTAAAACCTTTACCTTTTTTCAGATTCGGCAACGTGAAGTTGGTCTCGAAACATCTGCCGTGGTTCGAATGTTTTGGTAAAAAGAAAATTTGGTATCTTTATCGTTTGTATGCAAATGAGAACGAATTCTCTGTGTACACACACAAAGTACAAATTAAAAATAACGAAAATAAAAATAATATCGAATTCTGATGAAAATGCCTACAATTTTTAAATAAAAGTGATATGATATGTAATAAATTAAAAAATAAAACTTCTTAATTCTTCAATGAGTTTTAACCAAATGTTCGAATAAGCCCCCGTTTTGAGTTAAGCAGTAACCGAGACGGTTGTAAAATTATTGACGAACACGTATGAGCTTTTCAGGTGTTATTTGCATACACATTTGTAAAATTTGTTCCCTTAGTTTATTTAGAGAAGTGGCTCTGTTTTCTCGGAACCCATAAATCCTCGATTTTATATAACCCCAGAAAAAGAAATCGTTGGGAGCCAGATCTGGAGATCTCGCAGGCCATCTTATGTTGCCATTCGTGGAGATTATCCGATTGGGAAATTGTGTATTTAAAAAATTCATTGCTAGTCGATAATTATGTGATGCACAACAGTCATGTTGGTACCAGATATCATTGAACTTGACACCTAATTGTATAAGGGCAGGAGTAATTTGATTTTCCAGCATGGGTATTTGGTATAGCCTGCCTGCTGACCCAAAAGCATTGTCAGTATTTTGAAGTCCCCACAAATCATCCATTGATGGTCTTCATACTTGATTTTTTCCAGGATAATGGCCAAATCTTTATAATCTTCTTTCATATGCACAGAATGTCCAATCGGAATCGAGGCAAATTTATTTCCATTGTGCAATAATACTGCTTTAAGGCTAGTCTTCGATGAGTCAATGAATAGGCGCCATTCAGATGAGTCATACTTTATATCAAAGCGATGTATGAGTTCTTCCACATTATTGCAGAAAACTAAATTTCCTTCTTTTGAGAAAAACTGGGTAAATTCTTTTTATAGGTGTCTGTACCAGTGGAAAGAAGTGCCAGGTGATAAAAGGTTTTTATTTTTTAATCTAGGACGTAACAGTTCGGCTGCATCTTTTGAAAGACCTAAATCTCTTACTAAATCATTGAGCTCACCTTGAGAAAATAGTTGAGGCCCTACATCTTCGTCAAAAGATAAATCTGAGCTTGATTCACCCGGAGGAGGTAATGTAGCTTCGTCCTCCAACTCACTAGGGTATTCATCCAAACTGGAAGGTGGCTGTGGTATAGATATCTCGGAGCTATGGGGAACTGGACGTATAGCTGAGTCAAGATTAGGATAACTTATGTTTCTTCTGTTTTTTGAATTAAATCCCTTTACATCAACTGAGCAGAAGTAGCAGTCAGTGGTGTGATTTTTCTGCTCACGCCATATCATAGGAATTCCAAATAGAAATGCATTTTTCTTTCCCTTAAACCACAAACGAAGATCTTCTTCGCATCTTCTACACACCTTATGCGGGGCCCATGGTTTATCTTGATCACCAAGTTTTCATTTAAAGTAGGCAAAATAAACTTTCCTTACAAAATCACTTATACTTCTCTGTTGACTTTTAATAGTGAATTCACCACAGATATAACAAAAACTGCTTGGAGAAATAACACAAACCCTTGTAGCCATGATTAACAGACAACAGCACTGTTCACTTGAATATCAGTATGTCTGCTGAGAGCTTTTCTTTGTTTCAAGCGATATACGTCATTTGACTTGTCTCAATATGTTAAAACATTTCCAGTCCCACCAACAGCTCAGGTTGTTTTTCTCCATTATCAAATAAAAATCATATAGGTTTATTACCAATGAACATAGATACTGCAATATATATAAAAACTTATGTGATATAATAATTTGAATATTTTTTCTGTTTTTGGGAAGTCAAAATCTGTAAGAAAATGTAAAATAATCCTATGCAGTTTTTTGGTCGCAGACCTGTGTAATTTAGAGGTCCGTCAAGCTGCCCCCCCCCGGTTAGATTTTTTTGCCAAAATGCTAGCACACATAAAGGGCACCTAGCACAACAATTTTTATAGCTAGTACACCAACAGCTCACATTAAAAATGCTTTTGAATTCGTGTGGGGCCAGGTTAACGCTAGCCTCCCCCGGTTGGAATTTTTTCGCCAAAATGCTAACACAGATAAAGGACACCTAGCACACCATTTTTTATAGCTAGCACACCAACAGATTACAATCAAAATGCTTTTGAATTCGGGTGGGGCCAGGTTAATGCTAGTCCCCCCCGGTTGGGGGGGGTCTAGGACAAAAAAGAGATGCCGTTGGATATGTCCTTTGGACAAAGTTGTGCAATCTGGGAAGGGGCGGCTGAGATCCCTAAAAATGTTAAAATATATTGAGAATACATGTTTTAGACTGATCGTGGTTCACTGTAGTCCTTATTTAAAAGAAACACTCAAACTTTATATTTAAATTTGCCAGAATATTTATTGCCGAAGTTGATGGTTAATTAACCATTGTAATGATAACATAAATATTGCATATTTTTTTTTAAATTCTCAAGTTTACTTAGAACGTGCAGTTTTTGATTCTTAGAGCCGGTTAATCAGAGCTTCAAATATTTCTGTGGCATATCAAAGTTTTTAGTATGTAACTGACAATGTATGTTTGTTCGGTTGCAATCTTGCAACTCAGTTTTGAAGCAGTTATCTTCAACCGATTGAGCTGAAAGAGGTAACCTAACTTGTGATTGGCTTAATATATGTTTATAGAAAAAAGAAGAAGATGTGATATTACAAATATTGAAGCTTAGATATTATTAGCCCTATGGTGATATCACAAGTTAGGTTACTTCTTGGTCTAGCCAAAAATAACTACTAAACATCAGGTAGGCATAAAATGAAATGTAACTTCTGTCATTCTGACGATGATATTGATTTATCGAAACAATTGTCAATTTTTTAGAATTTTCAATAACTTTTATTATATTGTGGAATTAACTAGACACCGTGAGTTTCATTTAAAAACACTAATATGAGCATATTCCACGAAGTCAGGGTCGAGACAGTTATTTTATTATCATTACATGGTATTTAATTACCCTTTTTGGTTCATTTTCAGTCACTTATTTTTGGATTAAACTTGAAAAATCGTTTTCAAACCTTGAAATTTTTATGATATTTTAAATTAAAATTATGATAATAACAACTATTGTTACTTAGACGTTACTTAGATACGGACTTAAAAGGGAAATTATCGGCCCTGCCGGAGAGTTATCTCCGAAAAGATCCTGCTTCATTTGGAATTTTTACAAGATGACTGGAATGTTCCGAAAATTTTTCGTAACTACAGTAAGAAACAATTAAACCAGCCGATTTACATATATATTCAACCTATTCATTTATCCATTCATTTATTCATCGAGTCAGTATAGCGTTATTTCACTGACCTCCGTCACACTCCCCAGAATCAACAGTGTAGTTGGTGGGCTAGCTATAAAAAATGGTGTGCTAGATTGTGATAGGTATCCTTCGTTTGTGGTAGCATTTTGGCGAAAAAATTCCAACCGGGGGGGGCTAGCGTTAACCTGGCCCAACCCGAATTCAAATGCATTTTTATTTGTGAGCTGTTGGTGTGCTAGCTATAAAAATTGTTGTGCTAGGTTGTGCTAGGTGTCGTTTAAGTGTGCTAGCATTTTGGTGAAAAAAATCTAACCGGGGAGGGGCCAGCTTGACGGACCTGTAATTTAGCTGCTGTACTCGAAACTGAATTTATTTTCCACAATATCTACAAGCTCAACTTCAAGGTGAAATAAAAACCGGTATTGATAATATTTCTTTAGGTATACAGGATGAACCAACCAATTAAATATGTTACACTGTGCAATATGTTTGAGTCCTAGTTTTTGTTTACCATGTTGCTATTTTTAAAATTTGTCTACATTCTACGTAAAAAATTAATAATACAACTTTTTCCAAATTAATGTTGTAATAACTTTGTCGTTAATAAAAAATTTTTAATGAAATTTTGGTAGTTTACATTTGTAACGATTCTGAATCCAGTGATGTAGTCATATTTGAAAAAAAATGCCTAATTCACTTTCGCCTTTTTTGGCAAAGAAAAATTAACATAGAGGGCCTTGAAAATAGAAATTAAGCTAAGAAAATGTGTGCCAAAATACTGTTTTTGATACTGAATCTCACAAAATCAAAATATGTTGAAAAATGCGGATTTTACAGGGGTGCTTCCAAACATAATGGTTTACACGTATAATAGTATTTTTAAAGTCAACTGAAGAATACGGCGTATAATGTATTTCTTGGTCTTAAACTGACTTTAATTACACTGTTCCTGTATACAACGATATTTAAAATGAAAAAAACATGTTCTTGTTATTTTAAAAATCAACCGATGCTTTTGAAACGTTTACCAACATTTTAATATTTTTCTATGACCGTTTCTATCCTAGGACACAGTTTCACTGAACTAGCTGTAAATTTATCGTGATTAAAAGAAAAACGTATGAGAAAAAAATTAGCGGAAACGGCACATGACGACAATGAGAGGAAGGCGAGAAAATATATAATTTTTTTAGTTATTTACCAATACATACCATTCGCGCATATCCCAACCAACGCAACGCAAACATTGTAAAAATAAAATAACTCAGTGTATGGTTTTTGTGTTTTTAATTTACGTATCTACAATTCACTTTGAAAATAAACCAACTCCTTTTGATAAACTTCGTCTCCGGAAATATACGATAAGAAGGTGAAATATTAGAAGATAAATTATATTAATCAACTATAAGGCGATAATTCAGTTGACAGTTTTACGTAATTAGAATAATAGTTACCTGAAGACTGAATAAAACTAAACATTATGAGTTTGTGTAGTGTAAAAATTATTTAAATAGATATCAAGGGTTGTTATTGTAGTTATTTTCTCAAAAGAAGTTCGTTGACAAAAATATCATTTTCTAATTTGCAAAGCAGTGTAACGAGCTTGTATACAAGTGGCAATTAAAAGCCGTAAATATATATAATTATCATCGATTACATAATATAAAAATGAAATTATAAAAAAGCAAAATAATAAACGAAATTTTTCTTATTGCAAAATACTTAGTCTGTTTCTTAAACGTTGATTCTACATAAACACGTTTCGGGATTAATAATTACATTAAATAGTTTTTTTCCCCTATAAACATATACAGAGAATCCTTTACTGTAACGATCACTTACCGTATCCTTCGCCCTGCAGGAATAATCTAAACGCTTCACTAACTTTTGCCGGCTGTTCTTCCAAAATCATACCACAATCGGAGATCTGCAAACAGCATATCTTAGAGTCATAAAGTCAAAGAGAATACCAAACAGCATCAAATATATTCATGATCGAACTCAATTTATCGGATATCTAATTAAAGGCCTGGTTTCTCTGACTAAAGCTTAATACTCACTTAGGCGAAATTCGCGTTTTTTTGACATAATGTGTCAAATCCAGATTTAAAAATATTCGCGGCGGGAAATTTTAACTATTCTGCGATTTTTACAAGTATCGTTTGTCAGAAATCAAGAGAAATAACATAACCTAGCATTTTTATTATTATTTGTTTGTGTTTGAGCCATTTTTATAAAAAGAAAACAGTCATGGATGCTTGTCATTCCAACAATGATTTACGAAGATATTATAGTGTAGTATGTACAGGGTTATTGGTTATAATTTGACCACCCCTTTATTTCTCTTATGCATACAGATACAAAAAAAGTTTCAAATAAAAGTTGTAGGAGTATAAATGAATTTTAATACAATATACTTTGTACACCAGTAGCGTTTTTCACTAGGGGGTATAAAATAAGAATATATATTATGACATATTCGGAGAGGGCTTTTTTTTCTCATGTCAAATATATATACTTTTATAGGTCTAGCTTTTATACTTTCCAAAATAATGGACAGTGAATTCCTAAAGTATTTAAGTTAGTATCTAGCTAAAAAATGGCTATGCATGTCTTACTGCAATATTGTTGATGTTATCTGTCAAAATTATAAACTAACGTAACAAATATAAATAATAGCTAGTTATATTTTTCAAAAATGGATTATACGGCTTCTGAAAAAGTAGAAATATTTTCTGCATATGTCAAAAATAACAATAATAAACGTGCTGCAAGACGAGAATATCTACAGTTGTCTCCAAATCGACGATTTCCTAGTCTAATCACATTTGTAAATATTTATCATCACGTCAATGTCTATCATAACTATTGCCATAGTAAATGAAGAAGAGCACTGTTATACTTTGAAGGTAATATAATACTTTTATTCAATTTATATTAAATTACCTAAAAATATATTCTTAGAATAAGAAACATCAAAATGTAGTATAAAAAAAGTTTCTGGCGAATTACAGACAAGTTACTATAAAGTTCAAAAAACACTAAAAAATAATAACTATCGTCCTTACAAAATTTTACCAGTACAGGAACAATGTGAAGAATATAAGCGAAAACGATTAGAATTCTGTCAACAATTGATAAGAAATTTAGACGACAACGATAATTACTTTAAACAAATTATTCGGACGAATGAATCAAGTTTCTCTGTTTAACAGAAAAAATAGATGTTCGTGGGAACGAAAAAGTTTTAGGAAATACAAAATTAAACAAATTAAAAAATCAGGTCGAAAATCTATTCATGTCTGGTGTGGAATTTTTCGGGGTAAAGTAGTTGGGCCAATATTCTATGATTTCATTTTAACGGGTGAATTATATTTCGATGACATTCTGTCACGATTTACTTAAGGAATTTCGAGAAGATGCGCTTAATGGCAACATGACGGAGAACCTGTAAGAGAAGTGCGAGTTCGCAACTTGGATAGGTAATGGTGGCACGATTCAATGGCCGCCAAATAGTCCTGATTTACCGCCTTTAGAAGGCTTTTTATGGGGCTATTTAAAAAAAAAAGTATATTCCGATACCAGTAACAGTATTGCAATAATTAGAGAGAAAATTGAAGCTGAAATTGATTTTCTTAACCATCGAAATAGTAATAAAATTTTAAACTGTATAGAAAATTTAGGTATGAACTTTGTATTGAAACTAACGGCGGTCATTTTGAGCACTTACTTTAGTTTGCTTAAAATTTATGAAAATATCAAATCGGTTTCTATTTTGTAATGAACACTGTATTGCTTTTTATGTTGTTTGCTATTGTATTGTTTTTCGAAATAAACACTGTATTGTTTTTTATGATCTTTGTTAATGTCCCACCCAGCCTATTTTTTAAACATTTACTGTCTATTACTTTAGAAGTTACTTAGTTTTGACAGATAATATCAACAAGTGCAGTAAGCCATGCATAGCCAACTACTTTTTTTAGCTAAATACTAACTTAAATACTTTAGGAGTTTACTGTGCATTATTTTGGAAAGTAATAAAGCTAGACCTATAAAAGGATATATTTTTGTTATGAGAAAAAAATGCCCTATCCGAATATGTCATAATATACAGGACGTTCTATTTAAAGAAATATATTTTTATATTATACCCCGTAATTCAGAAACGCTATGGGTGTGCAAAGTACATTTTATTAAAATTCATTTATACTCCTACAACTTCTAGATAATTTTTTTTTTGTATCTGTACGCATAAGATAAATAAAGGGGTGGTCAAATTATAACCAATAACCCTGTACACAAACCTAATATCTCTCAAGAATAAATTTATCATCTGCACAAACCATCAAAAAAATACACTATAAATGACAGTAATCACAGAAAATTGCAAAATAGTTAAAATCATTTCAACGTTTTTGCGATTCATCCACACTTTCGCGTTGGCGAATTCCGCATTTGTGAGTATGGATGAAATACGCGAATGTGCGACAACAGTCTGGATTTGACACATTATGTCAAAAAAACGCTAATTTCGCCTAAGTGAGTATTAAGCTTTACTTGGCCCAAAATATTTCGGTGATATAGCACGTTAGCGTTTTTGGTAAAACCGAGTACATGCGTTGTACAGGGTGTCCCAAATGGGTGTGTTTTGCAGGGTATTTCGTAAACTAGAAGAGATAGAAAAAAAGCAGTTAAGATGTTATGACTTCTTTTTTTGTTAAAGTAACGATAGCCTAATTAAATCTTTAGTAACTCCTGTAGTTGGAAGATACAGGTCGATTATTGAAAACTGTCGAAAACTACAAGGTACTATAACTTCTTAATTAAGGAAAATATAGAAAAGTTTTATAAAAACTTTTGATAGATATAATATTAAAGAGTTCAGTGACGCACAGAATTTTTTTGTTAGGGGGCTCACTAAGGAAATATAATGCAAACTTATATTGTTTTAAATGGGACACCCTGTATATTTTGACGTTTTTCGTTTCCTTTTTTAATTCTCATTCACCTGATTAACATATTGTATATCCATTTTCAATGGTTGGAGCTACAGTGCAAATAAACACTCAGTAACGAAATTTGACATTTTATTATAAGGATACAATGACAATTTTATTTATCAAAATTATAATTACTAAAAAATAAAACCATATTAAATAAACGGTTTTAAAGATTAAAACTAACTTTTCCGCATCTGTGGCCCTGAACAATATTCTATCATAAAATTGTTACTTGTATACACTTCGGGGGATGTATCGTGCTAACAAACCGAAATTTCTCCAAAAATAACCAAAAATTTAGTATATCTAGTTTTATAGGACCCGCTGTACTCGTTCTAGTCAACTGAAAATCAATAGGGTACATCTGTGAGACACCTTGAACAATACTTATTTATAAAGTTGATCAGTCTTATACTCTCTGGAGGCTGTATCGTGCTAACAAACTGAAAATTCTCCAAAAATGACAAAAATTTGGTACTTCAAGTACCACAGCACCCGTTGTACTGGCTTTAGTGAGCTCAATATCAATAGGGTTCGTCTTTAAGACGCTCTGAATAATATCCAATCATAAAATTCATCACTTGTATATACTCCGGAGGCTGTATCGTGCTAACAAACTGAAACTTCTCCAAAAATGACAAAAATATCGTACTTAAAGTACTGTAGCACCGGTTGTATTGGCTCTGGTGAGCTGAAAATCAATAGGGTTCATCAGTGAGATGCCCTGAATAATATTCAATCATAAAATTGGTGACTTGTTGAACTCCGGAGGCTGTATCGTGCTAACAAGACTTGCAAGGAAAAGTGGCCGACGACGACGACATACACACAGGATTTTTTTTCTAAAAACCGTTTTTTCGTGGGCCGTTTCGTGTTGTTGTTGATGGATAACGTAAAAATAACTCAAAAATTTTTTTCAAATTTCCAACTTTTTTGTGGGTACACCAATACTTTTATCGCATATTAGATAGGTTGGCGGAAAAGTAAAAATAAAAACAATATACAACAAGAAATATTGTAACAACTTGTAACGAGAATAATCGCCAAGCTGTCGTAGATTTAATATTGGCAAGCCTGTCGACGGAGAGAATTGAGAGAGCGCTGAGTGTGCGAAGTTAAAAATTCAGTCCTCCATTTGCCGTCAACGTGTAAACACACACTTCCAACGTAAAATATTTTGCATGTGCTCTGGGAGCCATAAAGTATTTTGCGAAAACCTGACAATTCCTACGTAGGGGAAGAAAATACGACTTAAACCAACAGCTGGCAGCTCTGACCCGTTAAGCTACTGGTCCAGAAAGGGCCGATGACTGAGGATACCAGTAGAATTGGTGGAATTGCGTAATTCGTAGTAAATTTCCGTAGGCGGCGTTGGTTAGAAGGATTCATTATCAAGGTAAATGGTTGAAAATACTTTCTCGGAATTAACAGTTCTATAGGTATATTAACGTAGGAATTTTAGCTTTGAATCGTAGTTTATTGGAGTATGTAATATGGATTTCACGGGATAGTTTCGATACATTTCACAAATTCTTATTAGTTCATTTTCGTTATAGCTTTATATTTTTTTGAAATAAGAATATGTCACGGGGGCTGTATAAATATTCAGGGATGTGTCCAAGGACATAGTTTTTATATTATGGGTTTTTTTTGAATATCGTAGTTTTTTTGCTAAGCGGAAAAAAACCAGTCATATAGTTTTTATTCTCAGTGTAACTGGCTTTTATACAGTTAAAAGTCGGGATGTATGATTATTTGCGAATTTCGGGTGTTGTTAATATAGTCAGTATAATGGGATATTACGGGGGGACGTCGAAAATTTGACTGGGGTAAAATGTAAACCCTATGTAGAGGCTAATTCGTTTCTCTATTTTAGGGGGGTTTTTATGTGGATATTAATTCACTGATTGGAGCTTAATGAGTCAGTGAGACCAGTTCCGGGAGAGCTGGAATATTCTGGAGCGACTTCAGTTGCTGTTCTGGGTCCGGAAAAGGATAAGTGAACAGATTTCCTTTTTATTCTTCATTCATTTTTACATTCACCTTTATGCGTCACATTTCAGTTTTTTTTATGTAAAGTTTTATTTCTCTTTTTGCGGCAATTACTATAATTTCGCTTTACACTTTGTATTTAAAATTGTAATCTTTGCTTATAGTTTAAAATATTGGGCTGTTAGCTCTGAACGCTAGGATACTACGGTACGTACCTGGGTACTGCGTTATTTAGTGGATTTTTCAAACTCTGACGATTTTATGTATATAATTTTGCGCCGTACATAATTTCGATTTATATTTTCTTTAGCAACGCTAAGCTCGTTTGCTATTTAAATTTTATGCTTATGCATTTATTTATATTTATATTCAAATTGGTATAAATTGCGGAAGTGTGAACCCTGGTAACTGTACATTGTTAATTTTTGGTATATATTATCATTGTATTTTGAGATATTGTACATGAACCATTTGGTCATTTCTCTATAATTATAGAATTGAGCAGTGGCGTAACTAGGATGAAACTCTGGGGGGGATGAACTACCGGGAGATCTGGGTATCGGAAATTTTTTCAAATTTTAAGCCCCTAAAACTGCATTTTAGCTTTGTTTTTCTTATAAAATTATAGCCTACAGCTCATAGCTTTTAGTACATTTCAATAAAGTATAGTTTTGCTTTGATTATGTATTACATTTTTATGGTTCTGGCGGGGGTTCTATCCCCCTCATCCCCCCCTTAGTTACGCCACTGGAATTGAGTCATCGGTGTAGTTCGGGGCCCTCAGCTCTTCTGCACCCTGAGTTTGAAGCCTTCAGCTCTGCTCAGAGATTATAGAACCTGCTCGTCAGTTATTTATTTAAGCTGCGACTTCGTTGTAACTGATAATTTAGCTTGCGAATTAGGATTTATGCAGATTCCGGCCTATCTACATTCTGAGTTCAGACATTATTTGGGACATTATTGTAGTAATATTGTAATAAATATTTTGAAAAGAGACCTTTGGTCCAAAGTGACTAATTAAAACTTCAATTAGGGGATACTTGCTGACTATTATTTTCTTATGATAACTTACCTATGAGTTTAACCTTTGGAGTGTGTAGTGAGTGTTGTTAACCCACTGAGGAGTTGTGGGCTAATTAAAGAAGTCTTGGGTGCTTGCCAAAACTTCTCTGGCACCCTTTTGAAAAATTAATAATTTTTTTGAAGAATCCACCCCTTCCTCGACTCGAAGCTAGTCGACTGGCGAGCACGGGTTGAACCACGTGAGACAACCCGCATACATATAACGAGCACTGAGAGGGTTGGTAGGTTTTCTCGTTATAAACTAATCTACCTATAACTAATTTTATTAGAATGTAAAAATTACATTAAATGTTCAAAATCTCCTCCGTTTTGTTGTAATAATAATTGACTTACTTACTTACTTATCTTACACAATTGAGAATGTGCACTGGTTTTATTTTTCTAAATGCGGCATGAATATGTTGTAATAAATCTTCCCTACTCTCGTATTTCGTCTTATAAATATTATTTTTTTAAAATCCCCAAATGAAAAAATCAGGATGATTTACTTCCGGAGAATTAGGGGGCCATCTAATCGGTCCATAAGTATCAATCCACCGATTAGGAAATTTTTCGTTTAAATAATCTCCAATGGATAGATCATTATGGTCAGGAGCTCCATCTTGATGGAACCAAAATGTGTCCCTATCAGCCAACACTTCTTCCTCCAAAAGTTGGTGTAAGTTCATTTCCAAGATATCTATATATCCAGCAGCAGTTAGTTTATCATCAAATATATGATAAACTAATTTATATTATGTTTGACAAAACAACTAACGTTAAAGCCGAATATGCCTTGTCTCCTGATCCCCTGAAATAAGTGTGGATTTGAGTCATTCCATTATGTTTGTTAAATATTCCTGCACTGCTTATGCAAGCTTCATCGCTAAATATTACCTTGGAATAAAAATTTGGCTGTTCATTACATTTTCCTATATACCACTGTGCAAATTGTGTTCTTCTCAAAAAATTGTTTGGGTATAATTTTTGAAGGACGGATGTACGATAAGGCCTAAATTTATATTTCTTTAAAATCCTTCCTGCAGTAGTTTTTGGAACACCTATTTCATTTTCAATTTGACGCAGAGAAGATTCATGATGTCCTTGGATATGTCCCAACGTGTTTGCCTCTCTTTCTTCATGATTCTTTTCGTACTTACGCCGTGGTTTCACAAAACATCCATACTCGATTAAATTTGAATCGAGTTTTTTATAGTATATTAAAGTATAAGTGGATAAAGAGGTCTTTCAAACACGCGCGATTTTTCGAGCACGACGGCGCAGCCGAGTGCTCGAAATAGAGCAAGTGTTTGAAAGACCAGTTATCCACGAATACTTTACGCTATTTTTTTTATTGGTGCACTTTGGAATCATAAAATATTATTATTATATTATTACTACAAAAAAATGGAAGTCCATCCTCGATGCCCAGCCCAGTTTCGTCAACGTCAAATAGTATTTATTTTTAGTTGACGTTACGGGCTGTCAGATCAATAATCATAATGTTTTTTTATTTATATTTAAAGGGAAACAATGTATATATGAATATATAAATACATTTTGCAGAAAAAACCAAATAAGACATTGGTTCCCAATGATAATATACAATTTAAAAACTATTAAAAAAAGTTGTCATTGATACTTACGTTTCTCAAGTTGCTGTTGTTACCATGGGGACTTTAAAAAACGCGCGTGTTTGAAAGTTCGATTTAAACACGCTGACGCGTGCTTTAAAAAGGTAATATGAGGCATCAATAAAAAAAAATATTATCTTGTCAGGTTGCCTTCTTTCTGGATACCGTTGAAAATATAATTTAGACACATCACTAACGTTCTTTTGACATTCAATATATGCCACATGCATATCATATTTTTCATAATTTTCAGAATTCATGTTGTTGACAAGACTTCACGTCGTAAAATTAATTCTGACAGGTAACACAGAATTGGTTTTTTTTTCATGGTAAGAGGACCAAAGCGTACTTGATGAAATGAACATTCTTATAAGATATAACAATCATGTCAATTGAGGTAAACAAACTAAAATATAACAACATATCGCGTTAAACATGATTAGAAATGAAAGTAAAATCGGTAAGAAAATACAGACGTCTTATTTCGTGATGTTATTTACCAAAAAACGGATTCAATAATTTCAAAATAATAATAATATAGGTACTTAAAATCAATAATCAGCTATATTTACCTACTTTGTTTTTAGTTCACTGATTTTATTTTTGGTAATTCTGAATTGGTTGGAGATTATTTAAACGAAAAACTTTTAAATCGATGAAAACGGAGGACATTTTGAACAATTAATGTAATTTTTACATTCTAATAAAATTAGTTATAGGTAGATTAGTAGTTACAATATTTCTTGTTGTTTTTATTTTTTAATCGGGTTTTATTTTTTATTAATTATACTTTTGATAAATCAAATTGTCACCCATCAGTATCCTTATAATAAAATGTTAAATTGCGTTACTGAGCGTTCAATTTTTTAAGGGTGTTTCACCTGATAACATGCATAAATGGTTTATTTGCACTGTAGCTCCAACCATTGAAAATGGATATATAATATGTCATATCAGGTGAATGAGAATTAAAAAAGGAAACGAAAAACGTCAAAATATACAGGGTGTCCTGTACATAAGTTTGCATTATATTTCCTTAGTGAGCTCCCTAACAAAAACATTCTGTGCGCCACTGAACTCTTTAATATTATATCTATAAAAGTTTTTATAACGTTTTTCTATATTATTCTTAATTGAGAAGTTATAGTACTTTGTAGTTTTCGACAGTTTTCAATAATCGCCCTGTATCTTCCAACTGCAAGGAGTTAGGTAAGGTAAGGTTGATAATGAGTGGGTCAATGAGGCTCTCCACTGCGACTCGCGAGAGTCTAATGTGGGCCATACCTATTCAAATTTCATCAAACAGATTCAGCTTCTTAACGAAGCCGATTAATTTGTTCAGTGAATGATATTTCAGGTCCGAGGGCAAGAGAGTGGCCCTGCCAATCATCAGATACCTGACTCGAGCTGCGGCGGGGCAGGCAGAAATTATATGCTCTGCTGTTTCATCATCTTCCAAACAAAGACGGCAAATCGGATCGTCCGACTGTCCAAGTTTCAGCATATGATGATTCAAACGACAGTGGCCTGTTAGGCACCGTAGATCGTGTCTATTATAGCCTAACATTTGTTTGGATACATTATTCGAAGGATGTATGAAGGCCTTTGAATGAACCAATCCTGATAAATTATGCCAGAAGTCTAAAACTCTTCTTGTAGTCCAGGTATTTAGTGTTTGTTTGACAACACTGGTTGCGATGCCAATTGTAGGTTCTGGTCCGATAAAGTCACGAGCGGCACCCTCTCTTGCAAGAGAGTCAGCCTTCTCATTACCATCCATACCAGAGTGGCCAGGGATCCAAACCAGCGGTACCCTATTGCGGTCTCCTATTGAGGCGAGTCTTTTTTGGCAGTCTAGAACCAATTTCGACGTTACACGGTACGAGCTAAGTGCTTTCAAGGCCGCTTGGCTGTCCGTGAAATTTTTTATTGATCTGTGTGTGTGTGTGTGGTTGGATTGCTCCAAACTCTCCACACATGAAGCAATGGCATACATTTCCGCCTGAAATACGGTTGCATAGGATACCAGAGATGTTGAGATTTCTGTCCTAGGTTTTCGACCGTATACACCCGCACCAGAGCCTGAGGGTGTCTTTGATCCATCAGTGTACCAACAGATGTCTGCTCTTGAGAGTTCATCCTTGCGGAGGACCCATTCATTTCCATTTGGAAATAGGACGATATAAGGCAGATTATAGTTTACTGTTGGGGGCATTATATCAGAGGTCATTCCCAGAACACTATGACTTTCGGTGGCCGCTAGCTTTGCTCTGTATAAGCCTGTTTTGTGCATTTAGAAATATGCACAATTCTATATGCTGTCCATCTGGCCTCCTTTTCCAGAAGTATATGGAGAAGAGGAAGGTCCAGGATGATTTCCATGGCTACCAACGGCGTGGTGCTGATAGCACCAGTTAAAGCCAAACTAGCCTGTCTCTGTATGCCAGAGAGCTTTGCTTGGGCCGTTTTCTGTAAAGCTTTTGACCACCAAGCAATGACTCCGTATGTGATTATTGGTCTAACAATCATCACATATATCCAATGGATTTGTTTGGGACCCAAGCCCCAAGATTTTCCGCAGATCCTGCGACATGTCCACAAGGAAAGTCTGGTCTTATGGATGACTTTTTCCAGGTGAGCGTTCCACGTAAGTTTTTTATCTAGGATGATCCCCAAATATTTTACTTCCGCTGCAAATGGAATAACCTCACCATTATAGAAAAGTGGCGGAAGGTCCGCCAAATTCCTTCTCCTAGTGAAGGGAACTATTACAGTTTTACCAGGGTTAACAGACATCTGTTCCCTCTGGCACCAACTGTAGACATCGTATAAAGTCCTTTGGAGGGTATTATGTGCAACCCGTCCTGACTTGGTTCTTGCCAGAATGACAAGGTCGTCTACATACGCTTGCAGTTCTGCCCCTCTTCCCACGAGAGTACCAAGCAGGTCATCCATCAGGAGTGACCACAAAAGGGGAGATAACACTCCACTCTGCGGACAGCCCATGGAAACCTTAAAGCTGATGGCCTCGTCTTGAATATATGTAGTGGCTATTCTAGTAGTGAGCATGGCATATATCCAGCCAGTAATCGTTGGTTTAATGTCTTTTTCAGTCAAAGCTGAACCAATGGAGGCTGGTAGTGCATTGTCGAATGCTCCTTCGATGTCGAGAAAAATGGTCACCGCAATCTCTTTATTGTTAAGGGATTGTGTGATTTTCTCAACAAGGTTATGTAATGCTAAATCTGTTGATTTGCCTGTTTGATAAGCGTACTGGTGGATGCTCAGGGGGGAGCTGTATAAAGCTACCTGCCTGATATGGCAGTCCAGTACTCTTTCAAGTCCTTTAAGCAGGAAAGATGTTAGGCTAATTGGTCTGACCGATTAAGGGTGTGGGTCTTTGCGGCCCAGTTTCGGTGTATATACTACCCTAGCCGCCAACCAACTGGGTGGTATATAATTCCACGCCAGACTAGCTCTATACAATTTAATGAGGATGGGTATAAGTAATTCCAGTCCGTTTTGTAGCAGAGCTGAAAAGATGCCATCCTCACCGGGAGATTTGAAGGGCTGAAATGATTTGATTGCCCATTCAATCGCCGGTGCTGTTATAACGTTGTTGGCGACCTCCCAATCATTCTTTTTGGGCCGCCTTGCGCCCTCAAAGTGAGGAGGTCGGTTGTTATCCAGAGTTAAACTTCCGGGAAAGTGGTTTTTAACCCTAGAGTACTAATATGATTTGATTATTCCGTAATACTAATACGTCGTAAAATTTACGACTTTGGATTAAAACACATTTTAAAAAAATCAAAATATATTTTCCAACAGAAATAATAGGTTTTTCATCTTAAACTAATCAAATAAATGGATATGGTTTGAAAAAAAATGAATTATGCCGAAGAAAATGGACATTCTGGGCAACAATTTCTGTTGTGCTGTCCGCAGATTGCTCGTTTACACTGTACACAAAAGTTTGTTGTCATTCTTCTCAGACGGCTAGGGCAGAAGGAGCACACTGTCCGCTTCTTTGCCATAGGGTTATCTGGTTCAGGAACAGGCTGTATGTTTAGAATTTCGTTTATGTCCTGTCGAATATTGCGACGTAAATTGGGGATGTTCAATCTTTGGCGCATCCATGGCTCAGCAAGGCTTTTGCCCAAATTTAACATGAACTGGAAGCGGGAAGCAGGCTTCGTATTAGCTTTGTGAGAATTATGGCAGTATACTACAAATGAATTGATGGTAGCTATGTTAATCATTCCATAAAAAACACACATAGGTCATCTCCGGGTTTTTCTGGAGCAGGTCATATTACTGCATAGTTGATCAAAAGTATCTACACCTGACTTGGTTTCATTATAATTTATAATTATATCAGGTTTTCCATTTTCGGAAATGCTTGCACCTTCATGCAGAGTGGAAAGTAACAACACTATTTTATTAGGTTTTGGTGCATATGAAACTAATGTCTTTTTCCTATCAAAGCAAAACATTGATGTGCCTCGTTGCCTATTTTTCAATAGTTCTGGTGGTATTTCTTTTTTATTTTTTCTCAGAGTTCCTATAATTGTTAGTTTGTACGGCAACTCCAAAAGTTCATCCGCCAAAGAAACTGACGTAAACCAGTTGTCCATGGTAATGTTACGGTTACTACCATGAACCGATTTTGTTAACTCTTTCACATAAAAATTTGCAAGAGGTAGTCCTCCAGTATCAGTGCTCTTTCCTAGATATGGACTAGCATCTATCATATATTTGGAGGATGTGTCGCATAACATAATAATCTTTATACCGTACTTCGACGGTTTGTTAGGTATGTACATACGAAATGGACACCTTCCTCTAAATCCTAAGAGCTGTTCATCGATGGTGAGATAAGATGATGGAATATAGGAACTTCTGCATACATCTATTAGCATATTCCATATGTCACGAATAGGAGCGAAAGAGTCGGTTTTTCTCCTTTCCTCCCTCGAAGTTTTATCGACAAACCTGAGACAGTTTACTAAAAACGTAAAACGTTCTCTACTCATACAGGCGCGATAGAAAGATCCCGATGTGGTCCCTTCAAACATATGTCTAGCATTTAGATGATTGTCTTTTTTGGCGGCAGAAAAAACTAGTATTCCCAGGAAGGCTAATAACTCATCTTTGCAAAGTTTTGATACCGTAGCAGAATTTGCAGCGTATTTAGAAGACTGCCTAACAATCTCTTCATTGGTGTGAAGAATAACTATGTCAAGAATGTTGTCGTGAAAGAAGTGCAGAAAGTGGTCCTTTATTGAAGAACAGTTACGAAATTCTCCTTTGCAACCAGATATGAAATGAACAATATTCCTAGAGCTGACTCTCTTTGACAAGACTGGCTGTTTAGATGACCACTTATGACCATTCTTACCTTTTATATTTATTTGTTTAGGAAAAACTATATTTGGATCCCTTCGACCCTGGCTTCGACATAGGCTGGCTAAAGGTTCATCGTCATCCGATGATTCTTGATCATATGACAAGAGAGCTTCTTCTGGACGTTCCTCTGCTAATTCTGGATTTTTTTTCTCGATGGCATGGTTGGTTGGTTGGTTATATTCTTCTGAGCTGTCAGAATGTACCGAATCCTCTTCTAAATAATCTTCCTCCCAGTCACTTCCACTGTCCTCGTACGGTTCATTATAATCATCTTCTCCATTCATAATCTTTTCCATTTCTTGTTGCAACTGCGACGCAGTAAGTGGTTTATTTGCCATTTCTCAGTTTCTGAAATTAATAAATAAATAAATCTTAGCTTTATACTTTGAAATTTGCATTTTGTTTCTACAAATTATGAAATATTATTAGTCTACTTACACAATAAATCGAGTATTCAGCATAAAACAAAGAAAAACATTCACAATAATCTTATCGCTAATACTATCACTAACACTAAAGCGTCGTAATATTTACGACGCGATGCGTAATTTCTGTACTTCCGCTAAAAATCCGACTGACGTGGACTTACCAACGTTTAGCAGAGTACTAAAGAGGAAGCTACTGGGAGACCCAAATCTGCAAGATTTTCCGTTGTTGCCAAATTTCGGGAAAAATAATTCGGCGTCGTAAATTTTACGAGTATTAGTACTCTAGGGTTAATCAAAAGCTCTAACGTTTCTTTTCTAGAGGTCGTAAAAGTGCCATCTGGTCGTTTCATCGACCCTATCTCGGCAATCGGCTCTTTAGAGAGAATCTTGTGTATTCTAGTACTGCGAGGTATGTCGGATATACTCTCACAGAACTTCTTCCAAGACTCCCGTTTCGCCTTTCTAATTTCTTTGTTATAAGTTTTTAGAGCAGTTCTATAAGGTTCCCAGTTGCCTGATTCTTTAGATCTATTGAATAGTCGTCGAACTTCTTTTCTTCGCTTATCTAGACTTTTGTTCCACCAAGTAGAGTTGCGATTATCTCTTTTTGTCTTGAGTGGACAGTTTTCATGATAGGAGGAGATCACTGCTTCCCGAAGCTTGTCTGCCGTAGTATCTATCCCATCACAACTGTTTATTGTAGTGAAGCCTTCCTCAATGTACCGTTGGAGGGAATTTCTGTATCCACTCCAGTCAGTAGCTTTTGAGTCGCGATATTCCACTACTGGCCGTGGATCTATTTCAATGTTGAATTGAATGTGCCTGTGATCTGAACACGAAGGCTCTGCAGATACTGCCCAATGCCATATCTTATTGCTCAGAACTGCAGGGAGTTACTAAAGATTGAATTAGGTTATCGTTACTTTAACAAAAAAAGAAGTCATAACATCTTAACTGCTTTTCTTCTATCTCTTCTAGTTTACGAGATACCCTGCAAAACACACCAATTTGGGACACCCTGTACATAGTAGCGCTTTCTACGGAAGGTCGGAACAAAATTTCGGGGAAGTGTGCGGAAAGCAGATCGCTTGATCAAACTAGTTTTGATTTGAACTATTTTTAACGGCACAGTTCGCCAAACTTCTTGAATGCACATGTAGATTTCTGGGCATTTATTTATATAAATTGCAATTTTCTAAAACATAAAGGTGAGAAGATGTCCGTCGTCGGTAAGAAGTACCACAAATTAGACTTTTCTGCACTATAGTTGGAAACATAAAAGAAAACACTCCGTTATATGCAAAAAATTGAAAAGTTACAAAGACATGAAATCGAAATATTTCATCCTTTATATGATTTAGTACAGTATGAAACAGTTGTGGAGTTAAATGGAAAAATTCCTTGAACTTTCTATCATGATCCCAAAGTTGCTTTAACACCAACAATTTTTTGGCCCTATTCTCAAACATTTTAAAAACTGCCTTATTTTCAGTACATTCTTCTAATAACGCAGCCTTATCATCATCATCATGTTATTCTAGAATCATATAGCAATAAAAAATCCATATTATCCATTTTGCAGCAAGTTAAGTAAAATTTTAAAAACTTTATATCGCAAAGAATTGAATGTTCAGACGAACCACAGCCAAACGAAAAATCTGATCGAATTAAATTCGCATTCTTCACGCGAATATTCGCCAAAATATTTCGGGCCGAACTGGTCAGAGAAACCAGATTTTTAGAGAGTTAACCTGCTGTATCTCAGAAAATATTGACCGTACAAAAATTTGTAGAAAGCGTAGTTGATGATAACAAATAAAAATAATTTTTCTACTTCCGCTACTAAAACCGCACTTTGAACACTGGTTTGACATGCACAAAACGACTCTTTAAACACTAGTCTTTAAAATGCGAAAAGTCACACCTCGTTTAAACGTCAAATCAAGTGTATCGTTTGTATGTTAAATTTCATGTTCCGTGATAATTTTGTTGTTTTGTGTCATTACTGTCATTTGATTTCAGTCAGCCGTCAGCCATCGTCCGTAATGTTATGAATATAATTAAAATATAATAAAAAAATTCCCTTCCTGAGGGCGAAGAAAGAGTATAGTAAGCACCTCGTGCTAAAAACGTCTTTAGTCACTGGTTTCACAAGGCACTCGTTCCGCTTCGCTCCACTCGTGCCTAGTAAAACTCGTGACTGAAGTAACCTTTTTGACATTTGGTACTTAATATACTATTTTCTATAATAAATTAGGATAATTTTACGTAATCTGCAAATTACAAATAATAATAGTTATTCGGTACCATGATTTGCGACCCGATAACCATGTAAAATAAATTTTGACAACTACACTGTGAAGAGTTGACAATGCTGCTGAATTTCAACAAAGGATCCTGCACACCTTATATGGAAAAATGGCTCTCTGTCAAATTTCTTGAATTTTTGATATGTTGTAGAATTGATCACTTTGGTGAAATATTTCAATGGGCGCAACACTAACCTATGACTAGTTTTCGAGATACAGGGTGTTGAATATGAGAGATATTCACTTCACTCCGTATATCCCAAGTTATGATTTAGTTCTAATTTATCTTTGGTGGTATTATCATCACATCCTTGTATGACAAATTCATTTCGTATTACAGAGCAATTTCACTTGTTAATAATGGTATTTTGAGACTTTCATAATTTTGTTGTATTATGAAGAGAAAATGCGAAAAACGGTTGAATTATCATATAATATTATAAATTCATTTAATCTTTTATAACAGTTGATATAATTCATACAAGGTGATTATAGAAAAATAACGAATTTTGGTTTTTCGGTCACCTTGTAGTAATAAGCCCACCAAAAATGACAAAATTCTCGTTAAGGATGTTAAATGATGTGTTTCATCGTATGATGTCAATTTGAAAAATTACGTATACTTTATTAAATAAAAACCTTGATTTTTTCATCACCCTATATCTCATAAGGGAGCCCGAAAAGTAGCGATATTTTTCATGGGAGAACTCGAAATACTTTCATTCATATCGTACAAAATTTTTAACGGAGTCCTATGACGTGACTTTCATATACAAGGCGAACAATTTGTGAAAAAAGCTAAGATCTGTACATTTCCCCATAGCTATATTTTCACTCCAGTTTTCGGCGGGCTTGTATAGATCAGTCATAATACCGTACCATGACGTATCGTATCCCTCGAAAAAAAGCCACGACTCGAATTAACATTTGCAGCATTGTCTATAAAGCGATTCAATGGAGAAGTTATTTTTTGATGCTTAGTGTTTCTCGGAAGTGATATACTTGTTACATTCGCAGAAATTCCTTATTTCAAATTTTCACTCTATAAAACAATAAAATTGTGAAAGTCTCAAAATAGCATTATTATCAAAGGAAATCAACTTGTAATACGAAAAGATCTGAAAATGAATTTGTCACACAAGAAAAATACTACATAGGATAAATCAGGATAAAATCATAATTGTACGTATATCTATCGGTTTATATAGAGTATATATTATATTAGTTCAAATTCACGGCATATTTCTTCACCAAAGGAACGTTTTATTTTTCAATTATGTTTTTGTATCTTCGAATCGTATACATGTTTGTATATTCCCACCTTTTCCAGAATGTTTCTCTTTCTTTCTCTTGTATTTGAAGCGTTATCTGAATCATCTTCGAATACCTACATAGCACCACTTACTAATATACTTATTCCTGTTATTTCGTGATATCCATGGAGAACAATTCAGAGAGGGTAAAATCAACAAAATTCTAATGTCAATAGTCGTTTTCTTGTTGATGGCATAAAGCTCAAGAACAATTCCTGAATTATTAGACTAATTGAAGTTTTTTTGTACTGTTCAAATTTATGTGATTTTCAATGTCTGTTTGAACATTGCTGAACAATATGACTTTCGCAAATAGAGTGAGTTGTGATGTTTGTGACCGAAATGTTATTCCTAGACTCTCAATGCGTTTGAATAGAGGAGATAATACTGATGATTTGCAAATTGCGACATATCGAAGACAAGCAGCGGGAAATCCACCTATTGATATTCAGGATGACACAATTGTAATAACACAGTGATAAATGACATTATTGCTATGAAAAATAACCCGAATTGCCTTCGTCTCAGTGTGTTGTCTCTCGTATCAAGTCGTGTGTGCATTATTTGTAATGCTCGTCAAAATATTCAAAGACTTTGGAATGTAGAGTGAATATCTTTGTTGCTTCTGATATCTATGTCCCAGATTTCTTGAGAATTTATGGTCACCATCTTAATTATCAAGGTTTCCTACCAAATTACTTGCATAGAGGTTTGAATTTTGTGAATAAACCATACATAATTTCCAATCTTCAACATTTTTTTCAAATAATGAGGACAATTGCTAATAGAAACAGGCCACTCCGTAACTGGGAGGATATAAATTGTGTCACTGAAGACGAATTTAATGAGCTCACATCAATTTCAAAAAATAATTTTCTACAATTACTAGAATTTTGCGATATTATTGAACAAGTTGGCAAGGGAAGGAATGTCGGAAAAAACATATGTTCACATTTTTTATCAAAATGATGCATGGTGTTTCAGATGAGTTTTTGAAAATATTGTTCTTGTATTCCCGACAGGCAGCAAGCTTCATTATTTCTAATGTGAGATTATCTCTTTTATAAAGGTTCGTACCGAATAATATTGGATTTAATTCGATAACAAGAGAAAATTATATAAACAGCCATGTATCCCCTTATACGAATCAACTGTACAATCCCACACCAGACATTTCAAAGCAATAGTATATATAGGTTGTACCTACAATAAAATAGAAAAGAGCAGTAACTTTCGAGTATTGAGGCAATCATACTGTTTCCACAAAAATGAACATTTGGTCAAACCATCGGTAGAAAGTATGCAATGAAGTGGAGAACGTGTTGACACTTGTTACCGCGAACGATTTCACACTTGTTACCGCGAACGATTTCATACTTCTGTCACAGTATAAGAACGTTCGTTCTTATACTGTGCTTCTGTGATGACAGCAATGTAGACGGCATTAAATTCGTAGAAATCGCATCTCTGGTGGTGCACAAAGACACCGCTAAAGTTGAACATCCAAAAAGTTATGTAAGCAATTTAGTCATTATAAAAAAGAAAGATGGTTCATTAAGAATTTGTTTAGATCCCAAATAGGTCAGGAGTACTACAGTTTGACATAGCTGTGTCGTGACGTAGATTAGATATTGGTTGTAAATGCTCGGAAATCATCTAAGAAAAGAAAATATGAAGGTCCGCCAGCTGAAAAAGTTGTGCTATTTGCAGGAAAAGTCATAAACTGCAAAAAAACGCAAAAATCGCTCATTTTTCCGATATTTCTTAATATAACTCTTTAAATATGGAAGATAGAGAAAAAAAGTATACTTACGAATTTGTTATTTATGAAATTCTCTACAAGATAGAATTGGTTTAAAATCGATATATTCTATTTTTTCGTTGAGAAATGGCGATAAATGCAAAAAAAGTTCCTAAAAAATGAGGTTATTTTAAAGAATTTGTTTCGCAGATAAGAAATCATCCAATCACGCTATAAATTGGGATTTAGGAACCTTATTATAGTATAAAACAATATGCCAAAGGCCGACTAAATTGGCCTGATAGTTTTTACATGAATTAATTGTTAATTAATTCCGCGAAAAAACTAACGTCATTTTTGCGTTCATGCCAGGCTTACATTTTTGAGTTGTAGTTGGCGCCGATTTTTTTACAACTACTTAGACCTCTGAACTATAATACACAATAGTTATAATGAACAATTTTAAAGTTTCTATCATTTTTTTACGCGATTTTGAAAAGTTGAAAAATTTCGTCTTATAAATAATTAATTTTTGAAGCGAATTTGGATACCGAAGAAAAATACTCAAAGTACCTAAAAAAAGTTCGCGGAAAGACGCTCCTTTTAAAAAAAATGCGTTTAATTTGGCCGAATAGGTGCTGAGATAATAAACGTCAAAGATCGAGAGTGTTTGCGGTATAACTATTAATGTAGTAACAATAAAAAAAATGCCAGCATATAGATTTTTCCGAGAAGTTTTTGTATGTGCTTTGAAATATAACATCGCCCTTGTGCATGAAGTATGGGAGGGGGGAGCTGTCGTAAAATTTCCCAGGAAATTTCCCGAAAGGGCAACAAACCTCAGGTCAGAGAAATAAGGACATAAACAATATAAATATATTTGCACTCGAATAGTAATAATAATAATAATAATAATGAAACTAAGGAACTAAGTTTTAAATTAAAAAAAATTGGAATTTGCAATGAACAACACAATCCTAGCATGGACATAATTATAATCATTCATTATTATCAACATAAAAAAATGCCAAATTATAAGTAGTTACTGTAGATGCTTAAATTGACATAATTGGTAGACGCCATTCTGAAAAATGAGTTTCTCTCATTTTGCTACTTCGATTTAAAAAAATATCATCAAAATCGGCCCAATAGAAGCCCAGATACAGCAACTTTTAGCGCTGCGCTTGATTTGAAGCGCCGATTTCAAGTTTCGCACTCTATCCCCACTCCACTCAGATTTGACGCGCCGAACGCTACCGCTACTACTTTCTTTGATTTTTCCTACTTCATGCACAAGGGGTATGTTATATCTCAAAGCACATACAAAAACTTCTCGGAAAAATCTATCTGCTGGCATTTTTTTTATTGTTACAACATTAATAGTTATATCGCAAACACTCTCGATCTTTGACGTTTATTATCTCAGCACCTATTCGGCCAAATTACACGCATTTTCTTTAAAGGAGCGAGTTAAATAACTTTATACTGAAAGTTATTTTTTAGAAAAACTTTATTAACTAACATACAATTTATGTGTTATTAACTCAGAAACTGAACATGGAATGAATTGTTTAAATTACAATCAGTAATAAAGAAAGTTTACAAATACTGACTCATCATTATACTTATATAACTCCTCCCCCCATAGGCGAAAACAATACGGACGGAGGGTTGTTTTCGGGCTCATTATGGTCTTCTGAGGGTTGCTCTATTTTCTTGGGCCTTCTTCTTCTGTACCATATGTAGAGGATAATCGATATTATTATAATAACTGACAAGCTAGGTATATTCCAGAATAAGGGATGGACTTCTTCATTTTGTATTATTTTGGTGAATATTGCTTGTTCTCGAAGAGTATTTATGGCTTCGAGATTTATTGAATGTAACTTCAGCGGTAAATCTTGATATAGTTCTGCTCTTCGAAGCAATGGATTCCATTCTAATTTTGGAAGTATTAGTGGGTTTCCTTTTATGCTTTCTTCTGTTTTTGTACAGAGAATCCTCTATGGCTACACTACGGTTCTTTGGAATCTTCAAGATTGAGTTTTGTTTAATCATTGCTATTCTATTTCTCTCGCATTTTATTGTGATTTTCACTGGATTGAATATTTGGATTGGGGTTGGTTTGAAAATTTTGATTTTTTCTGGGTTGGATATTTGGATTTGAAATCTTGTCGGTATTTGATTGTTTATCATAAAATTTCTTTGTGGTTGTCATCCACTAACTTGATATTGAAACTGATTTCTAGAAATTACAGGGGAACTATTCCGTGGAATATTGTTGTATACATTTTGGTTATAATTATTATTTGTTCTATTTCTATTATAGTTATTTGGCCTTGATTCGAATTGTCTATTCCTCAATATTATGCGGACTTTTTAATCGTATAATAGTTTGTAAACTACCTGTTGAATTTCTCAATAGTGTTCTCAAAATCATTTCATCATAATGTCTCCTGCATATTTCTTTTGTTTGTGCAGACATTTCTGCATCTGGGAAATTATTAACTCTGCTGATCAAATGGCTTTTCAACACTTGTAATCTACGGGCAAAATCTATTGGTTGTTCATTTCTAGATATGTGGGCCATTAATATATCTTGTTCTAAGCATTCTAACGACCTTCTGTCTCCAAAACATTGCTGTTAAGCTGTTTTTATAGCAACCCATGTATCTAATTCAGATCTCGAACCGACCAATAAGTTTGCTTTATCAACTAGTTTTGCCTGTATTGCTCTTATAATATAATTTCGAACTACAACATATTATGTGACTGCGTAGTTATTTACTACGAAGTCGTAACCATTAATAAATTTCGCTAAAGTTCTTTCGTTCCCATCATAATATGGAATCGTATCAATTTGCATTTTTAGCATTGAAATATTCAATTCTGTATTATTGTTTGCCATTTCTTTGAGATTAACTAGCCTATTAAAATCTGTAATTAAATTTTCTATATCTACGATAGTATTCATAAAACTATAATAATACGCTTATTATTTTCAATTCTCTTAAAATGTTTCTGTAATTAAAATTTCTACGATAGTATTCGCTTATTATTCTCAATTCATTTAATCTGTTTATTTATATAATTACTACTAAAATAAAGGAAATAAAAGTAAATAAAGGAATTGTGAAAGGAATACTTGGTACTCACCTAATTCCTGATTCCAGTCCAGATGATCATGTAGGTTCTTGACACTGAAGAGTTGAAACTCTCGAACTTCCCGAAAATCGGACACTATGCCGTGGCTTTTCGAAATTCTGCGTCAAATCCTACTGACTGCGCCAGTTAAATAACTTTATACTCAAAGTTATTTTTAAAAAAAACTTTATTAACTAACATACAATTTATGTATTGTTAACTCAGAAACTGAACATGGAATGAATTGTTTAAATTACAATCAGTAATAAAGAAAGTTTACAAATACTGACTCATCATTATATAAAATAAATAATGTCTATATATATATTTCACAGGTCATCTATTATACTTATATAACTAACGTCTTTCCGAGAACTTTTTTTCAGGTACTTTGAGTATTTTTCTTCGGTATCCAAAATAGCTTCAAAAATTAATTATTTATGAGACGAAATTTTTCAACTTTTCAAAATCGCGTAAAAAAATGATAAAAACTTGAAAATTGCTCATTATAACTATTGTGTATTATAGTTTAGAGGTCTAAGTCAAAAATATAAGCCTGGCATGAACGCAAAAATGACGTTAATTTTTTTGGCGGAAATTAATTAACAATTAATTCATGTAAAAACTATCAGGCCAATTTAATCGGCCTTTGGCATATTGTTTTATACTGTAATAAGGTTCTTAAATCCCAATTTATAGCGTGATCGGATTATTTCTTATCTGCGAAACAAATGTTTTAAAATAACCTCGTTTTTTAGCTACTTTTTTTGCATTTATCGCCATTTCTCAACGAAAAAATTAAATATATCGATTTTAAACCCATTCTATCTTGTAGAGAATTTCATAAAGAACAAATTCGTAAGTGTACTTTTTTCTCTATCTTGCATATTTAAAGAGTTATTTTAAGAAATATCGGAAAAAATGAGCGATTTTTGCGTTTTTTTTGCAGTTTATGATTTTTCCTGCAAATAGCACAACTGTTTCAGCTGGCGGACCTTCATATTTTCTTTTCTTAGATGATTTCCGAGCAATTCCAACCAATATCTAATCTACGTCAAGACACAGCCATATTTCAAAGGTTTGGGGTCTAATTCTCCTGGACTAAAAGTTTGAATGAGTAGATCCTGAGTAATGTAATGTAATAAGTATTTATTGTGAAATTAAATTGTAATTGTTGTATATTAATTGTTTTTGTACGATTACTATGCATTTTATAAATAAATGATGTTTTTGTTTTATTATTATTAACTACGTCCTCTAGCGGTAGAGTAGTAAACTTGAAAATAATTTCCAGTAGTTTCTCTTATTATTGTACGATCAATACAGAGGGTTACCACTCTTAATCAGACACCCGGTACACTGCCCAACATAAAATCAAGGTTAGTTTATTTTTCAATAAAGGCAACAAAGATTATTTTTACGAAAGTTTTACCATTTTATCAATGTTGAAACTAAATTTAGAAACGTGAAATCAAGCCTTAGATGTTGAATGACTATAGTATACAGAGTTTTATTACTAAACCTGCCCCATGTAATCGAAATTTCGCAAACAAAATAATTTTCCTCCAATATTTAACTTAGTAGTGGCATTTATAATGAACAAAAAGCGTATCGGACCTAAGTTAGACCCCTGAGTCACACTACAATCTGAAATAAAGACTTTCTTAAACCTGAAATGTGGGAAAATACCAGTGGCAACTCATGTTTGAATGTGGTAAGGCGACATCCTATATTACACTCCAATTTAAATATTAGAATTTGTTTATTGTAGTAATTAATAACTTACCTTCATCCAAGAGGAATTGGTGGGATCGAGTCTGCCGTTAAAGGTGACCGTATCTTCCATATGAGGACTCATAGATCCCGTAATATTTATCACAGGCATCGCTAAACTCGCGTTCTTCTTTTTCAAAGGATCCATTTCCCTGTAAATATTTAAATCCGTTCTTCTAACGTAGCTATCGGTGAAGAGAGCTAGATTCGTAGGATTTACATTTCTTTCGAAATAACTTTTATAAACTTGAACTAGATCGTGATTCCTTTCTTCGGTTTGCTAAAATATAATGTAATACATAATTTCATCGAGAATTAGATTCATTTAATGATATTCACCCTGCCGAAATGATGCCACATCAGATAATCCAACACCCCTTGCGTCATCCCTTTCGAACGTAAATGTCTCGTGTTGAGTTTTTGGTAACCCCATTCAATCCAGCCCGCTTGGGTGCTGACGCAATTCACCAAACACAACGCCGATACGTGTTCGGGATGATTTAACGCGTATCTGCAGAGTATATTAGCACCGGCGCCGACGCCGAATCCTATGAATTGTTTCAAACCGAAATGCGTCATCACGTAACAAATTTGGTTTGCTAATTCGTCCATTGTCGGGTACAGATAACTGAAAAGAAAATTTTTATCGAGATACATCTTGTATAAACAAGTCTTGCTTCAGTGCGTTCGATCTAAGACGTCTCGTGTGCTATTTATTGTCATTAATCAATGACTGGAACTAAATTATACTTTGAATTGTAATTTAATACATTGTGTACTTACTCTTCGGGAAGTGTGTGGGCACCTTCTTCTTGTCCGGGAGCATTGATGTGATAAACGCAGAAATTTTCCAGTAAAGCCCTCATGTCGATGTAATTGAAAAACGCTTGGAAATTGGAAACATCTGTAAAAAAATATATACTACCATTTAAAAATTTCAGTTATATAGTATGATTTTTAAAGCGTTTTTAATCACAAATCTTTGGTAACCTAACCAATAATTCCTTTCAATTTTGATTCGGTTATTTTTTGCAATTCGTCTCGCTGTACCACTTCGGCTGCGCAAGAATGTCAAAGTAGAGCTTAAGGATATAGTAAAAAGAGTGATTGAGCCGGTAGATCATGCGACTGATTGTTGCGGTCTGATGGTTATTGTCAACAAGAAAAATGGCGGAATTCGCATCCATCTGTGTAGACCTCTCTAGGCTAAATCGAATGATGATAGCAAGCCTGAAGCAGGTTCCATGAACTTAGACTTTTCAGGTATAAACCTCTACAGGAAATAGACCATTCCCATGAACCACTGTATTTCACACATTCGTGGGAGCCTTCATGGTTACAACACCCTCCACTTTGATAGCATCAGGCTGTACATAATCCGCTAACAAAAAAATCCCAGTTTTACTGTCGGATCTGGTCCAATTACTAAATTTAACGAACCAAATTTATGTAAGTCATTCTCGTATTTCTTTATCATCAAGTTTACGGTCGTCAGAGTTTCAGAAGTTTGTACGTGATTGGGATTTCGCCACAACAACAAGCAAGCCCGCACTGTCATCAATCGAACAGTGCCACTGAAGCTGCGGTGAAAACTGCAAAATCCATAATGAAAAAGTACGAAGATGATTTTTGAGAAAGCTCTTTAGGCCTATAGAAACACCGCATTAGAAACTGATTTCAGCCCTGCCGAACTCTTGTATGCGTATACTCGCCATTTTCCTGAAACTGAAGGGGATATAGAACGAAGTACAAAAAGAACTATGATCGTCGCCATTGGTGTTATGAGCTGGGACCAATGTGTGTTGGTGGTTTTATTTTAATGACCGATCTTAGGAGACACTGTTAAGTGATTGCCGTTCTAAGTGAACCACGATCCTACCTAATTAAGACTGTGAGAAGAAACCGTTACCACCTTACCAGGATGAGCTACCCAACTCTGCTACAGATAATATCCTTGTAAATTCTGTAGAGACAAAAGCCGATTCTGGAATGCACTCGTCGCCGCCAAAGGAATCAGCTAAAACCGTGGATGTTCTTAGTCCAAAGACAATGAAGCCAACTGGAGCTGCAAGAAAGTCTGCTGGTTGTTAACCGTCACCTGCTGCGCCTAAGCCTGGTCACGGAGTGACTATCTGCCCTGGGTGTGTCATCAACTAGGATCTAGGGAGCCCACGTTAAAACATTACCTTTACCATGCGCGCAAGCGCTTATGAAACTGGACGAGAAATATGTTTGATATTTCTTCATCTGTCTTTCTGTATAGTACATATGGAGGGTACTTCTACCCTCCATAACAGTACAGAAGAATAGGAACAGTTTAAAAATTATCATATCGATAGGTAATAGTTATTATTGAATCATTTTAATTGACATCAAGGGATGTCTTTAAAAAATAGAGTTTATGTTAATGTATTTATTGTCTGATATATTTATTGTTTTTCAGAAGCGTTAAATTTATAACTTTAGCATTGAAATTATTTGTTGTTATTATTGATTTAATCCAATTAGCACTAGCTCATAAATTACCGCTGTTTTAAATAAAATTGAATACAATCAATTTAAAGCGTTTATTTTATTAATCATATAATTCGCACAATTTATTATGTATAAAAATATAAAAATTCGTGTATTGATAAATATTTTTTATTAGACATCTCATATGTGAATAATATATATTATTGTTATGCTTTTTGAAAAATGTACTGTTTTTGTAAATTGTTGTCATTTATCAGTCATTGCACCGAAAAGAGATCTGTTTCAGAGTTGAATTCTTCCGTTTCAAAGGCTTCTTTGTTCTACAAAGTCGTCTTTGAGGCTCTATTTGTTTGTTAATTACTTGGTGCCTTTTTTGTAGACGGTGACATTTGTAGCTGAGCCGTTTGATTTCATCCATTATTTTTTATTTTCTTTCTCTAACTTGATCAGAATAATTTTGTTGTTTTGACTTAGCAGTGCTAAGTGTTTCTACTAAACTTGTGACTTCTTGATCTTTTTTGCGTACGTCCATAACACGATGACTTTTTGCTATAAATAATTATTTTTCTAGTGTTTTTAAATGAAACTCGCGGTCTCTAGTTAATTCAACAATATAATAAAAGTTATTCAAAATTCTAAAAAATTGACAATTGTTTCGATAAATCAATATCATCGTCAGAATGACAGAAGTTACATTCTGACGATGATATTGATTTATCGAAACAATTGTCAATTTTTTAGAATTTTCAATAACTTTTATTATATTGTGGAATTAACTAGAGACCGTGAGTTTCATTTAAAAACACTAATATGAGCATATTCCACGAAGCAAGGGTCGAGACAGTCAATTTAATTATTTTTCTAATAGCATATTTTTTTATTTTTAACTACCTTCTTCAAATATTTGAATCAACTAACTATGATAGACCCATAGACAGTTAAAAATTCAACTTCATGACAAACATTTTAAAAAGCTAAAATTAAATTATGCCAGAGTTTATTCAAACTGATGCCCCTTCCGGTTGCTTATTTTTTTTACATTTTTTAAACATTTTTCTTTTCATATATTATGTATCAAAATAAGTGTAATTATTGAAAAATATGTTTCAAGTAAAAGTCAAAATCTGTGATCTTGGTACCTATATAAAAAAACTTTTCTGATGAATCTGTTGCAAAAAATGAACAGCGTTCGATTATGTTTGGTATTCCTGTAAAATTTATGCTATAATACTTTCAATCACCAAAACACCAATCAATCGAACCAATATACTCACAGTAGGAATAAAGTTTTATGGTACGCCAGTCTTATGTTTGTAGAGTAGCGGAGGGTAATATGGAATACTGTTTTCTATTATAGTGACAAATTCTTCTAGGTGCAGTACAGTGCATTAGAAAAGTCATTAAATATTGTGATAACTATCCATCTAAGCAAATAAAAGTCTGGAATTTCTAAAACTTTATGAATTAAAAAAAATATAAGGTTAAATAAAATAAGTACATTCTGACATTAGAAAAAAATGGTCGGGTAATATGAAATACCACTATGGGGTAATATGAAACACTAAATGAACTAAAAAATATATGCTTATAGGGAAACTTTAGCGACAAAAATCACAAATGTAAACATCCTTTGGCGTGTCGGCGCATAACTCATGAGCCCAAAGTTCACATCTTGCGCACTGAATCCAGATTTCTCCCCTTGTATCAGCCGAATATAATCCCGAACAAAACAAACACTCAGCCTCTTCAGATGGACGATCATAAACAGGAAATTCTTCATCGTCGTTGGATGATGAGTCATGTAAAGATGCCGAACTGTTGGAATCTTCTGATGAATATTTACCTTCTTTTGATTTCTTTATAGCCTTTTTTTGAAATTTCTTTTTTGGTACGCCACTTGGTCCAGCTACCTCTGCATCTGCAAGTTTAAATTTTTTATGCTCTTTGTTTTTGTTAGTTATTTCTATTTTTCTTTTAACTTTATCCCTTTCTTTAACTGACGCTATTTCTATTGACTACTCCAACTCTTCTTTGTTTGGGGTCGACGTCAAAACTTTGGCTTGACCTGCTTTCCGACCTCTCGTGCCTTCTTTCTTCCTCAAAGTTGGCTTGGGAATTATATCCTGTGGTAAAACTATGGTTGCATTTTGAGCCGTGTTTTCTGGTTGAGGTTTCTCCCGGAGAACATAATCTTCTGAGTGTACTTGGACCTCATTTCTTTGTGCCTCCTGAATAAAGTCTTCTTTGGTGAATACGTTCCGGTTAACTGGAAACAATCCAGTTTGACGAAATCCGTTAACACATCTTTCACCAATTTGGATTTTCAGATACGCGTTACCAAAAAGTTCGCTTAAATCAAAATGATTAACAGGCCGATTATTTGTTCTTAAAAATAGCCTTACTTCCTCACTGTAATATGTCTTTAATGCTCCCATAACAGTTTTATCTAATGGCTGCATCTTATGAGTTGTATGTGGCGGTAGGCAAAGAAAAGTCCCATGGTTTTCTCTGGCATCCAAAATAACGTCTAAGTTTTTAGTGTGAGTATGGTGACCATCTAGAATCAGTAGAATGGGATTTTCTGCACTCGGTGTAAAATGTTTTAGAAAATGTTTGAACCATTGTGTGAAGATATCCATCTGAATCCAGCCTGACGGATGAAAGGAAAAAATGGTTCCTAGCGGGGCACCCTTCTTTAGAAGTTCACTTGCATTTTTTCTGGGAAAAATCAGAAGGGGGGGTACAAAATTGCCACTTGCGCTAATGCAAAGGACTGAGGTTATAAGTGAACCTCGTTCGGCTGACGTCATTGACCCAACTTGCCTTTTGCCCCTTAGAGAAAAAACTTCTGGATTTCTTGATTGAACAATGGTTAAACCAGTTTCATCCACGTTATAAACTTGGCTTGCCGAATAATTATGCGTCTCCATTAGGGTCTCTAACAGGTCGAAAAATGTGTCTACATTTTCTTTATTAAATCCTAAGGCGCGAGCGTACGAAGTTCTAGTAGGTCTTCTCAGACTTAAAACATTTTTATGCCTCTGTAATGTAGTATAAGTATATTTTGAATTATTCTTTTAACATCCTGTAGAATTAAGTTTATATTGTTGTTTATAATGTTTATTATATAATTTTACTAACCTTGCGACTACGCAAAATGATTGTAAATATTATTTATTCTACTAACCGAATTTTTAATTGGAATATTGAAAATTTTAATAAAGATATAATAAAAATAGACTTAGAAGAAGAAAGACGTTTAATTTTTGAACAAGTCCCATTACATGGCGATCCTGCCAAAAGAACTATTTATATACATGTAGAAGAAATAAAAAAAAATGGTTAAGAATGGGTTCCACTGAGAGTAAAGAAGAAATTGTAATTTCGCAAGCTGGCAATAGTGGAGGAATGTCCAATGGATTGTCCCAAAATGAAGCAAAAAATTCTGTTGGTGAAATAATGGGAATGGTAGCATTTGGTATGGTCATAATATTTGGGTTGGTCCTATTATATAACTACATGAAGAAGAGATTTGAATCTAAAATAAGGAAGGTAATTTCAAGAAGCCAGGAAACAGTCTAAATCCAAGCTGAGAATTTTTTTTTATGGAATTAGTAAGAAGGTAATATTGTAAAATGAAGTTCAGGTTAGTTAATGTTACATTAGAGTAAATTTAATTAAGTATATCTATGTAAAATGTTAAATACTAGTATTAAATAAGTAATGAATCAAGTTTGAAACATTTCAACACATATACGAGGAATTAAAAGTATTTTTAAGAAATTTAAATAAGGATCCACAAGTTAGACGCGATGATTATAGTATTACAAGTCATAAACTAAGTAAATTGGATCGAATTAAGGAATCATTAGAAATTGAAAAAGATCAATTTAACAGTAACAAATATAACCATCCTGATGATATAAAAAACGTTAAACTAATTGTAGTGTCTAGTGAAAAGCTAATTTTAGAAATAACAAAAATTTTAAATAGTAGGCTAGGAAATTGTGTTCCAACAAATATTATAATGGGGGAGAAATTTGACATTAAAACAGCAGCTAGTCTGTTACCAATAATGAATGGTGCAGAAAATATAACTAAACAGCTAATCGATTCTATTGAATTATACAACGGGCTTTTGGATAATAATGGTAAAAAGTTATTAACTAATTATATACTGAAACGATGTTTATCAAACGGTGCCAAACTTCGAATGTCTTCAACATACGAAAACAATGAATTGCTAATAGTAGATTTAAAAAAGTACTTTCTAACAAAAAAATCTCTAGCAATATTATCAGTTCAACTAAATAACGCTAGGCAGGGAACTAGAACTATTGAGAAATTCGGTCAATACGTCGAAGATTTATTGGTAGAATTAACGGTAGCGCAATCAGATGGTAGCGAAGAAAGTAATAGAATTTTGGGCGAAGTTAACGAAAAAATAGCTATAAACGCTTTTGTTAACGGACTTCAAAATAATGATCTTCGAACAATTGTCAAGGCTAGAAACTATACTAAATTAAATGAAGCTATTAGTGGTGCTAAAGAAGAAGAAATGTCACACAAGGATAGTCAACGACTATTTCACATGCAGTCTAATAATTTTGGTCGTGGTAGGACAAATAGATCGTATCCTCGTAAAACACGAGAATCGGTTCCTCAACAATTTAGGCAAAATAATAATCAGTTTTCAAATAGGCAAAATAATTATCAGTTTTCAAATAGGCAAAATAATATTCAGTTTTCAAATAGGGGTAGAAACTCAGATCGGAACGGATTTAAAAATAACCGTGGTTCCTTTAATAATTCTAATAGTAGGGGTCGTAACAATTATCAAAGAAGCTACTACATGCAAGATGTAGAAAATACAAATTCGGACTATCGGTTTTTTCGTGCCTCACAATGAGTGCGAAGCTATAGTTTTAAGAATAAACGGATTAAATGTAGTTAGAATACGATATGGGTCAAATGATTTGAAATTTCTTATAGATACTGGCGCTTCTATTAGTGTTTTTTTTAAGTCGAATGTTAAGTAAGGTCAGTTTATTGATAAAAGTAAAAACATTGAAATTCAAGGAATTGCTGGCACAACAAATACTTTAGGTTGTATTTCACTTTCACTTAGTGTCGGTAATAACTCGCTGAATCATGAATTTTTTATAGTTGACGATATCGCGTCCGTTTTTAACGGAATAATTGGATCAGATTTTTTCATTAAATATGGAGCAATTTTAAATTATGAAGAGTTTTCCTTAAAATTCGAATATAAAGGAAGCCACATAATTATTCCTCTTGAATCAAATACAAGTAGCTACACAATAATTCCACCTAGATGTGAAATTATTAAATATTTTCCAGTAAAAAGTATTGAAGAGGGTATTATATTATCAGAAGAAGTATGTGAAGGGGGTTTCATAGGGAATATCCTTGTGAAACCTAAAGATAATAAAATTCCAGTTAAATTTTTAAATACGACTGATAGAGAAGCTAAATTAAAAATTTTTACACCTACGGTTGAAAACCTAGAAAAATTTGATTGTTATGAATTTAATAATACTTTAATGTCTGTCGAACGCGTAGATAAAGTTTTAGATTTATTAAATATAGAATCGTTGTCAAAGGACGAAAAATTAGCAGTACATAAAATATGCGCCAAATTTGCGGACGTATTTTACATAGACAAAGATCCAGTTACTGTCACTATTATATGTAAGTAAAAAATTCAATTAAAAAATGAGGTTTCTCCATCTTATATAAAACCGTACAGATTACCTTACGCACAAAAAGATGAAATAGATAAACAAGTAAACAAAATGTTAGCTAATGCAATAATTGAGCCAACAAATTCAAATTGGAATTCGCCATTAATTCTGGTACCTAAAAAGTCATATCAAAATAACAAAACCTGAAGTGATGAAGCCAATCTTTGCCAGCTGATTTTCTTAGTAATGAAAATGGATGAGGAATATTGTTTTTTCTTGCTAATTGAAAAGCAACATTACAAACATCGCGACGCGTCAAGCCAAAGAACGATTTCTCCATCTCTAGACAGTGCTTAACTAATTCTTTTTCCAAAAAATCAGGTAAAACGGGCTTACGGCCTAATTTGGTACGGCACACAACTTCAGGCTTCATGTTCTTTTTGCACAGCCTGAAAAGTGTGGCTCGAGGAACATTATATGTTTGACAAGCCTTCAAATAACCCATTTGTTTAGACCTGACTGCTATCACTGCTTTCCTCATATTTTCTTCATTCCACTTTTTGCGTTTTTTATCCACGACCGTAGTTTTAGGCATTATTGATACCCTGGTGCTCGAATAAGACTGAAACAATATAAATTAATTTTTAGATGGCACTTTAATGGGGCAAACTTTTGCGGGTAATATGGAATAGTATTCCATATTAGCCGCACTTAGTTGTGTTGAGGTTAGGATTTTTTAAAGATGTCTAGACGAGTATAGGCCCGCAATAACTACATCTTATAATAATCTACAGTACTTACTTGCTCTCTGATGAGAATATGAATAAAAAATCACCAACTAAATGATAATAAACAAAATTTTCACGGAACTCCACAAAAATTCTGCATGACTGAAAAACAGGTGCTGACGAATAACTATTTAACGAACGATTACAGAGTTACGCGCGTGTTTGTGTATAAATCTGCACTTACGATGAGCATATTTTTGCTACCGCCTTGTAGATGGCATCATAAGTTTAGCCAATTATATGGTATTCCATATTAGCCGGTGTATTTCATATTACCCGCCGCTACTCTATACATTTCCATTTTTTTTCCTGTGAAATAAGTTAAATAGTTATATAGAATAATTATAATTCGATACATTTAAAAATAAAGAATTAACTGATATACTGTGAGGATTTCACGGCAAGTACTATACGACGGGAAATAGTAAGTTGGTCATATCTGCTTATGCGACTGTGCGAATGGTAAAGGCGAAATTTACAGTGGGACCCGTAGATCCGAGTGTGTCATCATACGTACTACCCTATTCCGTTAAGAATAAGATTGAAATTTTGAAGGGGGATCTAGTGTCCGTTCTAAGAACTAATTAAATGAATCTCTACTCGATCAGTTATCAGGACAGCTATTGCTAGGGTTTGTTTTGAGTTAGTTGATGACAAAATACAAAAATTTGGTTACTAAAAAACGGTTTGTTAAATTTAGTAATTGAACAGGGCCCAATTATAAAACAGTTTGGGATCATTGTCTTGCCGAAATGTAAATCTGTTACCAATTAAATGGGTGCTGTATTGTGCTATTATCTAATGTATTTTTGTAACATAAATTCGTACCCGGTGTCTGACAGTGAAGACACCAAAGCAGCTCCTAAACCTTACATACCCTTTCTTTTACAATTTTGTTCAACTTTTCCCAGACGAAAACGTTTGGATCAAAAAATTCTGAGCTCAATTTAGTATCAAAGATCTTTGATTTATAATCTTTAAAGGCAAGAAACGATTCTAATTTTTCTTTAAAAGATACTTACAGTTTAATCCCAGATCGTGGTAAGTAAAAATAGCTGGTTTAGTTCTAGAGCCTTGCACCGCAACTACAACATTTCCGCGATCAGTTTCCACAACTTCTTCCGTGACGGAAGAATCGTCTCTGGATAAAGATCTAGCTGTCGGGAAATGTAATTGGATGTTTTTCAATTCGATATCGTCCATACTATCAGAAGGCATAGTACTAAAACATACAAAAATACAATAAGTTCAAGCAGTCATTTTAATATAATTTATGACTAAAAATAACAATTTCTTTCGTAGTAATTTCAAATTTTGTGTTTGACAACCTCAATGTGGCAGACTGTCTCACGAGTTTTTATTGTGAATAGAAAAAAGCAAAGTTTGGAGCACTTCTAAACCTGATATAATGGACAGGATATTTGTAACGAATGATGAGATCATCACCCGAAGCTTCTTCTATATGTTTCAGTGCATCAAAGTAGGATTTCGGATCTTCTTGTTGTTAGGTATATGTTATTTAATTTTTGTCTTGTCAATTTTATCTGGTACTTTCCATACGAAAACAAAGAGAATGATATAAAATTTATTTCAATTTATCATTATCAAATAAAGTATCAACTGACAAACTAGAATATATCTTATGCAAACAAACAGGACATATTGCTGACTCCTGCACCAACACTCCTACTTCCCTAACACAGGACGACCTATCACCTCCCGCCAAACCTAAGTCACAGTCTACGGTAAATATTTCTCCTGATAGCGCTCCCAGACAACTCACTTTACCAAATACCCCGAAAGAAGCTGTGATAACACAATTACCAACTCCCCTAACTCAGGGACAAAAAGGGCCATATCTACTGATAGCAATGTTGACACCCCTCTCCAACTCACACCTGAACCAACAATAAATCATATGCTTCCCCCTCCATACACTACTGCATTTACCTCTACTAAACACCTGAAGAAAAAATCCAAAACAATATTCTCTGATCAACATAAATCAACACCCAGCATTCAAAAGGCAATACACGTTATTTACGAAAAAAATCCATCGGACCTCACTCTTACAGAAACCCAAATCACAGCTTTCTTAGATAATACACATAGAAATATAGACCCTCTCAATGAAGCTCTAGTTTTCACCTCAATCACCCAAGGATTACTTAATGACATATTTAAAGAAATTGAAAGAGAGATGTATTTACCCAGCCCCTTACAATTTTAGTTGAGAATGTAAGCAGAGCACACCTTCAACTGGAATTGTGTGATTTGCAACTAGATCCTTATTACCAAGGATAGGACTTTTTTAAGTTGCTGCAAGAAGAACGATACCCCAACTTGCGAAACTTAGAACTTATACTGGGCTCAATGCTGGGAAGCAAGCATCTCTGCCAAAGCAGCTTGTTTTGGTGGGATTTCATAATAACGAAGGACCAGAAATCATGCTTTTTACATCTTTATTGCATAACTTCAACTAGTTACAAAAACAGCTACTTCACTAAATAAAGTACATCTTAAATTTTATAAAACCGATTAACGCATTAACTTTATCATAATTTGGTGACATTCGTAGAGGTGAAAGTTGTGACCTAAATACAGGACAGAATCACATGTAAAAGAGCATTTATTTCGATTTAGGTGTAGTTTGAAATGGCGAAGATGATTAAATACTGTTTTTAGGTCTTTTAAGTGATTACTAAAAGACGATGAAAGGACGATCAGATAATCCAAATATGCCAGGATATTAACGTCTTGAAGACCAGGCCGGAAGCGGTCAATGAGACATTGGAAAGTCGTTGGTGCATATCAGAGACCGAATGGCATTCTAGTGAAGGTAAAGGTACCATATGGCCAAATGAAGGCAGTTTTATCTCCATCAGAAATTTTTACAGGGAGTTGATGATAACCAGCTTTTAAATCCAGCGTAGTTATATACTCGAGTTGTTTCGTACTGTGGATTATATCATCAATCCGGGGCAGAGGATATTTATGCTTGGGGGTATTTGAATCAAGTTTACGATAGTGTATGGTGAGCCTTACCCCACCATCTTTTTTGGGAACCAATACCACTCGCGCTGCATACGGAGAGTCGCACTTTTCGATAATATTCATGCACAGCAATTTATCGATTTCCTTTCGAAGTAATTCCTTCTTATATTCCGAGAGCCTATATGGAGGGATTGAAATAGGTGTATCATCCAATAATTGGATAGAAAGTTCAGCGTATGGTGTAGACTCTAGAATTTCCTCAAATATGTCGCTATTTTTCTGCAACACAATGTTAAGGTCCATTCTTTGAGAAGGAGTTAATTTAGTCGCTTCGGAATCTCTTAGATTGACATATGAGAGATTTATAGCATCCAACGTACAATACTGGTTGAGAGGTTCTTCTAAAAATGGATACAATATCTCTGGAGCATCCCCATAAAACCAACAACCACGTGGAATATTCAAAACAATGTTGGCTAATTTCAAAAAGTCAGAACCTAGTAGCGTTCTACTGGGAGTATGTTCAGAAATTGAAATTAGATTTAAATTATGTTGTCTGTCTTGAAGCGTAACAGAGACTAAGCCCTATATTATCTAAGCTTCAATATTTGTAATATCACATCTTCTTCTTTTTTCTATAAACATATATTAAGTCAATCACAAGTTAGGTCACTTCTTGGTCTAGCCAAAAATAACTACTAAACATCAGGTAGGCATCAAATAAAATGTAACTTCTGTCATTCTGACGATGATATTGATTTATCGATACAATTGTCAATTTTTTAGAATTTTCAATAACTTTTATTATATTGTGGAATTAACTAGAAACCGTGAGTTTCATTTAAAAACACTAATATGAGCAGATTCCACGAAGTAAGGGTCGAGACAGTTAATTTCATTAAAATTAACTTAGTTCAATCCGTTGTGACCTGGAAACGTGCGTGATTTTGATCCCTAAAATGTCATTAGTAGATATTGATCACGTGGTATACAACGGATACGTATCACGGATGCATGTGGATCCAGCATTACGGCTTGATTTCATTACATAACATGCAGTTAACTATAAAAGTTATTAAAAGCCATAGGGAGTTCAATAGTTACTACCGAAAATTCCAACAAAATTATTTCCTGAAGTGATGAAATATGGAGTGTTAAGGAAACAAATAACGTTCTAAATAGTACTGTCGAGCCAATCAGTGTCTGTTTAGAATTTTAAAACAATTAGAACACGTTACATACACGAATAATTCTTCGGGCCACACGTTGGAACGCCAAACTTTATGCGAAGATGTTAAGAACCGGATTATTTTTGCCGACCAGAGGAGAAGTCGAGTGATTTGTGTTTAATTGTGAGTTGTTCTATACACACATATTTGTAAGGAACACTATAAACTAAAGAAATAATATAATTAACATTGAACAATTACACAGGAATAATGAGTAATATGAAATACTGAGAAACCTAATCGAAGATGATGGAGAAACAACCTGAAGAGCAAGCAGGTTTTCGAGCAGGACGATCGACTGTGGACAATGCTTTCACCCTTAAAATAACCTTAGAGAAGAGAGTGCAACGAAACCGAAATACCCATGTGGCTCTTATAGATCTAGAAAAAGCATATGACATCGTGCCCGTCTCAAGACTATGGAAGGAGATGGAAAACTTGGAGATCAATAAAATATTGATTCGGGCTACACAGAACTATTATCAGAATAACTCCACAAAAATTAAAATAGGAAATAAGATAACCACATCTGTCAATACAAAAGGATTAAGACAAGGCTGTTGTTTATCTCATACACTTTTTAAAATCTATCTCGATAGAGCTCTTGTGAAATGTATAAAAAATGTAAAACCATGGGCCTAAATATAGGAGATGACACATTATTTACGTTGTTCTTCGCAGATGACCAGATAGTAATAGTTGAAGACGAAGATGATCTCAATTACATGGTCAGAAAACTAAAAGAAGAGTACGAGATGGCAGGCCTTCAGATGAACCTCGCGAAATGCGAATACCTCATAGTAGGCAATGAAGAGGTAAACGATCTAATCCAGGACACCGACACAATAAAAGGAGTTAAACATAGTAAGTACCTTGGAATAATATTCAATAAAAAAAGGAATAGTGAAAACGAAATCCAAGAAAGAATCATTAAAGGTAGAGCAGTTACAAGAACGCTAAACTCTCTTCTCTGGAATAGAAAAATTAGAATAGCCACAAAGAAGCATGTATATAGTAGCCTAGTCCAAAGTGTAACCCTTTACCGTTCGGAAATATGGGATGTTACCAAGGTCAACAAAAATAAACTCATGGCAACCGAAATGGATTTCTTAAGAAGGAGTTGCGGACGATCAAGGCTTGAAAGAGTCAGGAATGACGACATCCGAATGCAAATGCAAATGGATAGAAATAGACATGAAGACATAGAGAAAAGACAGCTAACTTGGTTCGGGCACGTAAAACGGATGAACTCTGACAAATGGCCCATGAAGGTTCTGGAATGGGTACCACCGGAAAAAAGAAAGAGGGGTCGGCCAAGAAGGAGCTGGCGAGATGACATTGATCAAGCGATGACCACGAGGAACTTAGAGGAAGACGAGGTTTTTGATAGGAAAAAATGGAAATTGGGGACGGAGAAACGGCAACAGCTGTAAAAAAATCCGTTATATAAATATATGAAATACCAAAACGGCGATCTTTTCTTCTTCTTCTTTTGTTTTAAGGCCTTAGCTGTCAGGGCTATTCGGCCTGTTTTTTTGCGTCCGGGATGATTTATGATTGTCTATAATATAGTTTATACGAAAGTAAATACGAACAGAGTGATACCGCACTTATTATTCAAAATTTTATCTGTAAACTGTTCGGTTTTGAGGTTATATTTTGATGTTTGAAGCACTTAAAAATTTGGAGATGAGTTTAATGTTTTCACTGTTTGGGAATTTCAGCACTATGTCTTGCAGTGTGTAGTAATAAACATTACCTTAAAAGATTTATGAAGAGAATCTGTGTTAACACTATTTAAGGAACAGTTGAAAAAGATGTGTGAGATCTTGTTTTTCACCACATGGGCATGAATCCGAAGGTACTAAGTTGAATTTGTGTAGATATGACAAAGTGGCACAATGGTTGGATCGAGTTCTTGAAGAAATGCAGATATTTCTTCTGGACAAATTAGAAAGTGAAGAAAACCATGGATTTTTTCTTGGATATTTCATGAATTGAGAGTATAGATTTCCTTTTGTCAAGCTGAGTGTAGAGAAAGTAGAATTCCACTTATCTAAGATCTTTTTATGAATGACAATTGACAATGTCTGCTCTTCTTCTATTTCTTCTTCTAATCGTTACAGTATTAGTATTTATTTTTCAGACGACGTATGCGTCTTCTTATTATTTTAATGCTCTGTGGCCATAATCTAAAGAGTTTTAGCTTTATGTTAATGTTATTTTAAATAACATATCCCACTATTACGATTTTTTTATTATATAATGCGTCACTCAAAAAGCTTGACATTTAACCATAGAACGTTGACTAATAGATTACAAAATAAAGATTCAGTAATTTGAACAGATATCCTAAGAATTACAAGAACCCATTGATTTGAACAGAAATAATTAAACTCTCAATACACGAACTTTATTCGACATAATTCAAGATAATTATGACAACGTAGAAAATTATTATGTGAAGTAAAGAAACATTCGCGTCAAATATTAAAACTAAGTATGTGTTCACAAGAACCGTTAAAAACGCTAAACTGTAAATAACCAGCTTATCAAATATACTACATTTTCCCCCTCTCAGTATTAATGACGAAATCTTGTAAATGACTTGGAATACGTCGTTCTCTATTAGATTTTCTCAGCTCAATTACTGGGGCTTCAATGCTAGTCGTTTTAAAATTTGTAGGTTGTTGCGGTATTTTAGAAGAGTCGGAGGTATTCAGAGACTGTATTATTTCATTGGTAGTAGAGTCTGCGTAATGGGTGCCACCTTGTGTTTGAGAATCTGCTTCAGTTTGATCGCTACCCGTAACTGTTGGCACCTCTTTTCATTCGCCATAAGGAGCTAAGTGTTTCAGAGATACTGCCAGTTCTCGGCCATTCTGAAGACGGACAAGGGCATGATTAGAGTCTGCTTCTAATAGATCTACTTCGTCGACGAGTGGTTCGTATTTAGATAAACTCACTTGACGACGCATAAGTACTTTTCCGGGAGTCAACAACCATGATGGGATCGACTCGCCATTCGGTGACCTCCGGGGATGTTGAAACATGCGTTCATGTGGAGTTTCATTAGTGGCAGTACAAAGAAGTGACCGGTCACAATTAAGGGCATCTTGAAGAACAATTTCCCATTGGAGGTCTTTAGCATACGGAACTTGAGTGCCAAAATAATAGTCTTCCAGATTGTACCATTATATCTTTCTACTTGGCCATTTCCTTGAGGGTTATAAGGTGCAGTGCGACTGGTCGCCACGTTAAACTTATCTAAGAATCTTTTAACTTCATCAGATATAAAAGAGGAGCCTCTATCAGAATGGATGTAGGATGGTATTCCGAATACAGTAAAAAGATTATGTAAATTCTGTATTACCGTCGCTGATGCTGACACATCAGAACATGGGAAGGCAAAAGGAAATCGTGAATATTCGTCAATGATCACTAATAAATATCGATTCTGTGATGTGGAAGGTAGAGGTCCCTTAAAATCGATATTAAGCCTCTCAAATGGTGCTGTCGCTTTTATCAATTTTCCTGATAACTTGACGAATCGTGTTTTCAATTCGCAGTATATCGGACACATATTTGTTATTCTTCTTATTTCATCTATTGAAAATGCCAAATTTTTACTTCTAACATGATATAAACGAGTAACTCCAGGATGACAGAGAGTAGTGTGTAATTGTTCTAATGTTTGTCCGTTAGTTGCTAGATTACAGTGAATTCTAGTGAATGCGTCTGCCACAGAATTAAATTGGCCAGGTCTATATATTTTGTCATACTTATATTCAGATAATTCAAATCTCCATCGCAGAATTTTCTAGTTTTTGATTTTGCAACTTAAATTGTCTATTTAGTAAGAAATGTCGCCATTTCCTTAGTGATTCAATTATTGCGTAAGCTTCCTTCTCGATGGCAGAGTGATTTCTTTCCGACGGAGACAAAGTTCGGGAGAAAAATGCTACTGGGCGTCCTTGTTGCGAAAGAGTCGCAGCTATTGCATTTTCGGATGCATCAGTTTCTACCACAAATTCCAATGATTCGTCGATGCATTTGACAGCCGAATCTGCAATCGATGTCTTAAGATCTTCAAATGCCTCTTTAGCTTTGACGTTTAATGGGAACGTCATGCAGTGAGCCAATGGTGCAATCCGTTCTGAAAATCGTGGCACCCATTTCGAATAATGCGCAAACATCCCAAGTACTCGTTTCATGGCATTAAGATTAGTAGGGAGAGGATAATGCAGAAGAGCTTCTAGTCGAGACGGATCAGGTCGAATATTGTTGTTTTCAATAACATATCCCAGTAGTTTGATGCGCCTTATTGAGAATTTGCTTTTTTTAGTATTTAAGGTTAGTTTATATTGCTTTGCAACCTGAAGAAAATGTTCTAAATTTCGATCGTGATCTGCTTGATCGATTCCACAAATGGTTACGTCATCAAGATAGGAATAAGTGCCATGTAACTTTTCAGTTTCGATTATCCTGTCGATAGCTCTTTGAAATTCAGAAACGCCATTCGTAACACCAAATGGGATCCGCCGGAATTGATAAAGTTTGCCATTCGTTTCAAAAGCAGTATAAATTTTGTCACTGTTCTGTATGGGAATTTGATGGTAGGCTGATTGTAAGTCGATAGTACTAAACACCGTATATTGAAGTACTTTATTCACTAATTCCTCGATCCTTGGTTGAGGATATGCATCTAATAAAGTGAATTTATTTATTGTTTGTGAATAGTCAATGCACATTCTCTTCTTTTTATTCTCTCCGGATACGACAACCACTTGCGCCCGCCAAGGTGAGTTGCTCCGCTCTATACATAATACCTTCATATATCATTCGTTGGATTTCATTTTCGATAAAGTCAAAATCTTGATTTGAAAATCTACGGGATTTTATCGCTCTAGGTTTCATATCAGGCGATAAGTGCCTAAACAGTGATTAAACTGGTACTTCAGCAGCCGCTAGGTTACAAATAGTAAGAGTCGGTCTAGATCCTCCAAAATTCACACATAGAGCTTCATGTTGCTTCAAAATATCATGTCCAATGATGACGTCGGCACACGGTTTTGGTAATATTGACTATTTAATATTCCTGTAGATATTACCAAACATCTTTAGGTCAACTTCAAAGCTGTTGCGTATTTGGCATATCAAAGAACTAGATGCCATCAAAATGTTTCCATATTCAGGGATTAAATCTATTTTCAAATCTTTGGCAAATGATTCATTCAAAAAACTCAGAGAAGAGCCACTGTCGACCAAGGCTGTTGCAGGTTGAGAATTGATAGTTACATCAATTAAAGTCTTATCTAAGCAAGTAGGCCCTGTAGCGGCTAAGTAATAATTTTTCAAAGCATTTGTCAATGTTTCTTCTTCAACAGGTAAACTGCTAGCCGTTACTCTTTTTTTTAGACGAGCGACAGACATTACGGAAGTGCCCCTTTTTATTACAATTTCTGCAAAGTGCTTCACGTGCGGGACAAATATTACGAGGATGTTGAGACCTTCCGCAAAAATAACTCTTACTAGTTGAAGCCACCGAATTAACTTGAGGTTGAGGTTCGATAGCGTTTTCAGGAAGACCATTTTCGGATATCACATTCAAGCTTATAGGTGACGTGCCAGAAGTGAATGAATTCGACTGAAGAACTGCCATTTCTAACGCTCTTGCCTGAGAATAAGCTTGATCAACAGTAAGAGTTGTATTCTCCAAAAGTCTTTGTCGAATTTTCGGATCGCTTAGCCCTCTTATAAAAGAGTCTCGTATATACGCATCCCTATTCTCGGATGCAGTTACTAGTTTGAAGTCGCATTCTTTAGCCAATGAGTTTAATACACACAGATATTGATCAACTATTTCATTTGGTTTGAGAACGCGTTGCAAGTTTGTGCCTGGAATAAATTTCGCTCACCTTCTTGACAAATATAGCTTTAAGAGTACTGATTGCTGTGTCATAATCTGTAGATTCGCTTATGTAGGAGTATACTGACGATGAAACATGGTTAACAAGTAAATCCAATTTTATCTCTGGAGTGATCTCATCTACCGTTCCAATAAAGTTTTCAAACGTTCTTAGCCAATAAATCCATTCCTTGGCACAGTTGGAGACGAAGGATCTACTTCTAATTTCACCGGTCGAAGAAATCGATCCATAGTATTTCGAATAAACTGATCTGAACAGAAACAATTAAACTCTGAATACACGAACTTTATTCGACATAATTCAAGATAATTATGACAACGTAGAAAATTATTATGTGAAGTAAAGAAACATTCGCGTCATATATTAAAACTAAGTATGTTTTCACAAGAACCGTTAAAAACGCTACACTGTAAATAACCAGCTTATCAAATATACTCACCCATGAACGCAAGAGATAACAAAATGGATACTGTTTGTTTAAGACCCGTTTGCACCAAACACACTTAGTGTTAAGTGTCCCTTAAAATGAATCCTTAACTCAAATTACGTTGCACCAGCTGCTAATTGACACTTAAATGGCTAAAGGTAGCCTTAAATTTAAGTGCTCTTGTAATGACCACTTAAATATTTAAGGGTGGGATTTTAACCTAAAATAATTTGTTACACTGTCATTTTCCAATCAGTTGGACTAATAATTTTGATAATGGATTTATTTGCAAGTTCTCCATACTGCTCACTTAATTCACTTGCATGGAGCTGCTCAGTAGTTGGCCTTCTTCTGGTCGTCCAAGATGAAGGGGTATTATTTTGCTTTCTCGTTGCAGTGCTTGTAGGAATCGATGCTTCAGCAGCTGCTGGCACAATAGGAGTTGTTTTGATATTTCTTAATTTTTCATTAACCAGGGTCTGCAGATGCGAAGATGTCCAATTAAGTTGATCACATATTTTCTAAAGAAATAAAATTGAGAAATTGTTTCAAAATGGTCTCGTACTCTGTTTTGGACTGTTCATCATCTTCTCAATCCAAACAATTTATTTTTTAATCTCTTCACAGTCTTGGGATTCATTACTGCTAGAATCAGATCTGTAAGATCATTTGGTTTAGTACAATCTCTTGGCCTCCCCAAGATTTACTTGTAGAAGTTTTTTGCTGTGCTTGTTTTGATTTACATAAAACTTTTTTAATGATTTCACCATTCTATTATAAGTTTTCGATGGATTTTGAGAATAGAATGAATTCATTACTGAATACCAAGCCTTTTTTCCTTCATGGTAATTCCATCAGTCTTTATTTTCAATTTTATGTCTTAAATCATATACTAAAGTTAGCAACAAACTTTATTTCTTCTCTTGAGAAGTTGGGTGCCCTTTGTCGTTTACCGCCACCTGCTTGGCTAACATTTACCGTATGCATACTAACAGCAACATTTTCTTCACATTGCACAAACAATTAATAATAAACAGGTTTTCATTGTTATTAATGGAATCCATACAAAAATAAACGGTTTTAACGATTAAAACTAACTTTTCCGCATCTGTGACCCTGAATAATATTCTATCATAGAATTGTTACTTGCATACACTTCGGGGATGTATCCTGCTGACAAACCGAAATTTCTCCAAAAATAACCAAAAATTTAGTATATCTAGTTTTATAGGACCCGCTGTACTCGCTCTAGTCAACTGAAAATCAATAGGGTACATCTGTGAGACACCTTGAACAATACTTATTCATAAAGTTGATCAATCGTATACTCTCTGGAGGCTGTATCGTGCTAACAAACTGAAAATTCTCCAAAAATTACAAAAATTTGGTACTTCAAGTACCACAGCACCCGTTGTACTGGCTTTAGTGAGCTCAATATCAATAGGGTTTATCTTTAAGACGCTCTGAATAATATCCAATCATAAAATTCATCACTTGTATATACTCCGGAGGCTGTATCGTGCTAACAAACTGAAACTTCTCCAAAAATGACAAAAATATCGTACTTAAAGTACTGTAGCACCGGTTGTATTGGCTCTGGTTAGCTGAAAATCAATAGGGTTCATCAGTGAGATGCCCTGAATAATATTCAATCATAAAATTGATGACTTGTTGAACTCCGGAGGCTGTATCGTGCTAACAAACTGAAATTTCTCGAAATCGACAAAATGTCGTACTTCAAGTACCATAGCACCCGTTGTACTGGCTCTGGTGAGCTGAAAACCAATAGGGTTCATCTGTGAAATGTCCTTAACAATATTCCATCATAAAATTGGTGACTTATTGCACTCCGGAGGCTGTATCGTGCTAACAAGACTTGCAAGGAAAAGTGGCCGACGACAACGACGACGACGACGACATACACACAGGATTTTTTTCTAAGAACCGTTTTTTCGTGTTGTTGTTGATGGATAACGTAAAAATAACTCAAAAAAAAATTTCAAATTTCCAACTTTTTTGTGGGTAAACCAATACTTTTCTCGCATATTAGATAGGTTGGCGGAAAAGTAATATCAAATTCGTATAAGAAGTAAGTACATACCATACAAAGAAAGTGTTGTATATAAACTTACCTTTTTTCCAACAATCCTTATCATTATCAATAATAATGCTAAATAATTTACTTAAGACTTAAAGATAGGTTAATTACAACAACCATCGGCAACCGGCCAGCCAAAGAAATGGTTTTATTGAACACACACAAATGACAAACTGAAATATCACTAGATAGAAAATTTTAAGGGCCCCTTACTTAAGATTCTGGAAAGTGTCAGTCATGCAACTGGCAATAAATTTGAGCGTCCATTATATTTAAGAGACGCTTAGTTAAGTACTCCTTTTAAGGGGTACTGGTGCAAACGTATCTAAAATTTTTACAATTATTGTTCGATCTTATGTCAAAAGTGAAGAGTAAAACCCGCTGTGATCTCACCAATCAGGAATCTACAGAATTGCCAACTAAAATTCAAATAACTCCACCTGTTTAGTTTAAAAATAGATTATCGAATGCCAATTTGACGTAAACTGCTACAACTCAACGTCAAAAACCACCTGATTCATCAGTCATGCAGCTAAAACCCCTAAAATTACGTGTGTTTTTCTATACATAACATGTATATGTTCCTTCCCAATTATCCAAAACTAAAAACCCATCTAAGATTAGCCATATTCAAATTAAAACTGTTACAAAGGAAACATACGGAGTATGTACAGAAGATCAGAGAAGACGTTGCGGATCTAATTGCGACTGGCAAATTTCAAAAAGCAAGATTTAAAATAGAGCAAATTATTGCCGAAAATCTATTCGTGGATGCATTGGAATTCGTGGAGATGTATTGCGATCTTTTACTGGCTAGATTTAGTCTAATTGTAAATAACACAGAATTGGAGGATTCTTTAGCTGAAGCTGTTTCTAGTATCATTTGGGTTGCGCCACGTATTCTACATGATGTGTACGAATTTAAAATTATTTCAAACATTCTGAGATGTAAATACGGCAGCGCTTTTGCTGAAGCTTGTACTGAAGGAAACGTCGAGACTATCAGTGAGAGTTTGAAAAACAAATTATCTGCACCAGCACCTGCGAAATTACTTATAGAAGATTACATGGTGCAAATAGCCAAAAGTCGTAATATTATCTACGAACATAATAAGAATTCTACAGAAAGCGATCCTAAACCTTCAGGTAGTAAAAGTTTGACACAAACTCCTTTGGTACATTTCAGTACCGCCTTTCCAGTTGAACCATCTAGCAGTACTCATATTCAAACGTCGGATCTTACAGGAGACGATGACGAAATTTCATTGGAAATACCCGAAGAAATCGAAGAAAAACTGTTTGCTTTGAATAAAAATAAAATGGGACCGGTTCAGTCTTACGAAATGCCGGAATACCCCTTCGAATTCAACGATATTATTTACGATGTTGCGGATTTGGTACCAGCGTGGAATAAAGCTGAAGAGTTGAAGTTAGCTAAATTGAAAAGATACGATTTGCCGTTTTCGCCGTTGCAGCCGAAAATTTCGGGAATTATGAAGAGTTCCGTTACTCGAAGCTTGCCAAAAGTTCCTAATGCGAATTCAACACAAATACCGTCCGGATCAAAAGATATACAGAAACCTTTAGATTCTACTAGTTCTGATGATAAAATTCTTCCTAAGAAGAAAAAAAATGTTATAATGTTTATAGTTTCGACTAAAACTAACAACGAAACTTCAGATTTACCTAATGACGAATATAAAGAGTTTTTACAGTTGCCAACACTAGAGAACGATTCTCTAGATCCGGCTAGGACTAAATTTGATGAAAATAATTTGCCAGAACTACCAACCGTACCGGACGAAGATATCTTCGTTTTACCAGAATTTCCCTCCATACCTAATTCAGGAAACGTAAGTGAAAATCCCGATGACGTCGATTATGATGAATTGTTTGCCAGATTTAATAAACTTAAACAAAAGTAAATTATATTGTATTTTATTTTCAAACTCATCGGGATCGTCTGTGGCGTAAATAATAACTTTTAATTTCGTTATTATTTACACACTTCACTTGTTCGAAATAAGTTGCTTATACGGGTTGTCCAAAAAATTCAAGAACAAATAGTTGGATTATAGTCGTTTTCAAGTTCTTTCTTTTTCTTTTATTGTTGAAGATTTGTTGAGAAAGTTTGCGGCTGTAGTACGGAAATCGCTTAACGTACGAGCTTTCGGTGAAAATTATTGTCATGAAAATGGCCAGAAGAAATTGCTAGAAATTATGTTCAAGTTTGTAAAATGTCCGCTAGCCCCTTCAAGCCCATGTTGCCACATGTGGCAACAAGCTCAAATTGATCTATATCCCAGATTGCCTCTTGTGGCAACTAATGATATATTTAAAATGAACGTTGGAATAATATCGTAGTTGAATAGTATACCCTGGAATGGGATACTTAGGTGGGGAGGATTAAATTTGATTAGCTGATTCAAGGTCAAACGCATGTATAGTCCGCATCCATAATACAACAAAATATAAGATATGATCTCTAGCCGTTCGAAATATCGTTCGCCGCGCGCATGACGTCACGCAGAGAGTACAATTTAAAACCGTGGAGCTCCAATTCACCCTCAACGAGCACCCAGATACGGACATGGAGTAGAAGAGGACATACGAAACCAAGACGAAGAAGAAGACGACAACGGAAACCTAGGCTACACCACCCCTGAGGAAGTAGGCTACATCATCCGGACCAGCAATAGGAAGAAGGCACCAGGGAAAGATGGCATCACCAAGAACGCCCTGAAGAATCTACCAAGACGAGGAGTGGTATTCCCGACGGCCATCATCAACGGAATACTAAGGACCAAGCACTACCCAGAAGGATGGAAAGAAGCGGAGACGATCATGCTGAAGAAGAGCGAAAAATACGCAAAGTTTCCACAGAACTACAGGCCCATCCACCTCCTCCCCGCGATGAGCAAGATATCCGAGAGAGTCATCCTGAAGAAACTACGAGAAGAAAAAGAAGCCATCGGGATTCTGCCAGAAGAACAGTTCGGATTCAGGAAGAAACGAAGTGCCGAAGACCAAGTACTGAAGATAGTAGAATACACCACCCAAGGATTCAACAGGAATCAATCAACAGGAGCCATCTTCTTGGATGTCAGCAAAGCCTTCGACCGCGTCTGGCAAGAAGGACTGATATTCAAGATGAGAGAAGCAGGATATTCAAGAGCCCTCACGAAGTTACTAAGAAGCTATCTGAAGAACAGAAGATTCCGGATCAAGATCAAGAAAACCAGATCCGAACTAGGAATGATGGAAGCCTGAGTTCCGCAAGGAGCAGTCCTGTCACCGGTACTCTACACCATCTACACCGCAGACATCCCCAAGACGGACAACACCATGATGACCCTCTACGCAGACGACACCGCCATCGCAACAAGGAGCACCCAACCAGAGATGGTGACACGAAGACTACAAGAAGCCGTGGACAGAATCGACGACTGGTGTACAACATGGAGGATCGAAATCAACGCAGAGAAGATCCAAGCAGTGTACTTCAGGAAGAAGAGGAAGACGCCAGAAGACAACCTGGACATCGCAGGAGACGAAATCAGATGGACCAACAAGGCGAAGTATCTAGGAGTCATTCTAGACCAAGGGCTGACGTTCAAGGACCACGTGAACTACGTAGTGGACTAGACTAGGAAAGCAAGAGGACGACTAGGAGGACTCAGCGGAAGAAGATCCAAGTTAGATCTGAAGACCAAGATCCACCTCATCAGAGCAATCCTGATTCCAATCATGCTGTACGCATCCACAGCATGGGGGTACACCGCCAAGACCTACAGAAAGAAGCTAGAAGCACAGCAGAACATCAGCCTGAGACAAGCCATGGACGCCCCCTGGTGCATCAGGAATCTGCAGATCCACAGAGAGCTAGACCAGAAGACGATTCAAGAAATGATGGAAGAAAAAGCCAGAAGAAGATTCGAAGGAATGAGAACCCACCTTAACGTCCAGATAAGGGAGCTGACCGACTACACCAGAGAAGACTACGCCAGGCATCCACGGCCAAGAAAACAGCTGAACCACGACCAGCAGTGGAGACACGTAGAAGAACAAGAATAAAGAAAGAAGAGGGACCACCTAAGAGAGGGCCTGCTGATCCCTTGAAAAGATGAGCAGGATGTCGATTAGGGACAGCTATAGCAAGTGGATCCACTCTTTAAGGTCGTCCTTAGTCGTAGTAAGCCGGCTAAGGATTTGTCCCTTCTAGAGGCTGCGAAACACACACACCCAACGCGAACGTCAAGAACAGGAGGCAGAAGGAGTAAAGTGCATGCACTACCCTGAATAAAAGAAGACAGCCAGACTCTTCCCAATGAGGAGAATGGAAAAGCAACGATAGCAGAGCAGACTAAGGCCCCATCGGATGAGATGGGGGGTCGATGGAAGCTCTTCCCGGGATACATCGCTCTCGAGGGATGTATCCTGGAAGGGGCGGGTTTGGACTGGTGTGTGTATGCTAATGCATTTGATGTAATAGAACTTGCGTAGGTTGCGTTGCTAATGCATTTTGAAGGGAAATGAGGATGGTTCAGGTTGAATGAGATATTATTAGTATTATAAAGGCAAAGGGAATTCATGTAAAAGTGTTATATGGAATCGGAGAGCCTACCACAGCAAAACAATAATTCTAAGATCTGATTGAAATCTGTTTGCTGACTTCGTAAAGTAAAAAATTACTGTACTTATACAAAAAAAACATATTATTATACTTTTTGGATTTTTTGACATGATTTTATAAACATTTAAATTTGTAAATAAATATAAGGAATAAAACAATTAGCAAATGTTAATACTTAATCGGTTGTTTATTGCAAAATAAGTGGACTACAGAACAACAATAAAGTACAACTCAGGTACTGTGGAGCATTCTTCAAAATAATAATAATAATGAAATTGTTATTGGTAATAACAAAATATCAAATTAGGATTTAAAAATATTATTTGTCAACTTGGATTTAAGAAAAGATTTATTTATTACGGGTAAACCCTTCTAACTGTTACAATACCACAATAAATAATACAATAAGGACAGGTATAAAGACTGATACATCATAACCAATTAATTTGAAATACATAACACTTTCCATGTAGCTACAGGTAATAAACAATACTTATATAAATAAAAAATAAATGGTTTTAAAGATTAAAACTAACTTTTCCGCATCTGTGGCCCGGAACAATATTCTATCATAAAATTGTTACTTGTATACACTTCGGGGGATGTATCGTGCTAACAAACCGTAATTTCTCCAAAAATAACCAAAAATGTAGTATATCTGGATGTATAGAACCCGCTGTACTCGCTCTTCTCAACTGAAAATCCGTAGGGAACATCTGTGAAACACCTTGAACAATATTCAATCATAAAATTGATCAATAGTATACTCTCTGGAGGCTGTATCGTGCTAACAAACTGAAAATTCTCCAAAAATGACGAAAATTGGGTACTTCAAGTACCGTAGCACCCGTTGTACTAGCTTTAGTGAGCTGAATATCATAAGGGTTCACCTTTGAGACGCTCTGAATAATATCCAACCATAAAATTGGTCACTTGTATATACTCTGGAGGCTGTATCTTGCTAACACACTGAAACTTTCCAAAAATGACAAAAATATCGTTTTTAAAGTACTGTAGTACCTGTTGTATTGGCTTTGGTGAGCTGAAAATCAATGGGGTTCATCTGTGTGATATCCTGGATAATATTCAATCATAAAATTGGTGACTTATTGCACTCCGGAGGCTGTATCGTGCTAACAATACTGTAAGGAAAAGTGGCCGACGACAACGACGACGACGACATACACACAGGATTTTTTTTCTAAAAACCGTTTTTTCGTGTTGTTGATGATGAAAAACGTGAAAATAACTCAAAAAAAAATTTCAAAATTCCAACTTTTTTTGGGGTAAACCAATACTTTTCTCGCATTAGATAGGTTGGGAGGAAAAGTAAAATTAAGAACACAACATAACTCAACAAAGGAATGCTAATCCCCATATGACTCAAAACATCCGCACAATCAACCTGCCCATTAAGGAGTTTAAATATAAATATAGCCCCCAACATATCTCTACGATTACCAAGAGGAGCTAGTGACTTTTTTTTCAATTTCAGCATAATTATATGGTCTAATATTCTTTGATATTAAATTTATCTTCGCGTTTAGACAAACGGATCCACTCCCGTATCATTTTTTTGTCTTTTGGAAAGGTAAAAAAGCTGACATCGTGTGCAAAGCCTTTCGCGTGATTGTCTGAATCACAACCATACACTACACATCTCATTTTGACTAATTTTTGCTAATTTTCAACAATAAAAATGTAAAATTAACCGACATAAACATATCCAATAATGTAACTGCAAACTAATTCAAGGCGTTCACTCTCGGCGTGACGTCAGAGCCAGCACGCGCGAAATCATATCTTCTATTTTATTGTATCATGGTCAGGCTAGGGACACTGCAGACCGTGCCATCTATAGAGCCCGTCGAGTAACTAAAATCGGTAGATAATTCCAAAAAATTAACGAAAACTATAACGTCGTTAGTAATCAAATTTTATTGATTTTTATAACCGCGTATGCGCGATATCATATTGCTCGTCCCCATACTCACATGTTATATGTTATACTGATATCATTTATTAGTTCAAGTGTAGAGGTTATTTTAAGGTTACGGTATTTTGGTGCATTTTTTAATTGCTATAGTGTAGTATTTATCTGTTGTTTCGTTGCTTTATTGTTATTAATTGAAAAGACAATGTCAAAGTGTATTCTGAAGGAGTCTAATAGGTGGTGTTTTATTAAAAAAAATGGAGCATTTTTTCTTTCTCAATTAACAACCATTCTCTTTATTTTTATAAAACACAGAATGTTTACTAATTTAATCGACAACTTTAGAGATCATGGTTGTTTTTTGCATTAGCTAAACTGAAAATTGCTGCATTAATAAAGTAAATATTTCTTTTTACAGTTTTGTTCCTCCAACCCAAGAAGATAAAATTAATATGGCTGAAACTCAGTGGTAATAAATCATTAAATTTGTCGACAAGGAAACGATGGAGGATTGGTTACCTTCATTTTCAAAAACAGTGTTTCTTTAGATTTGAGAAAGACGAAGAGAGGTTATTAAGACAGTTTGATTCGCCTTCCCATATGAGTGGAAATTAACAAAAATTGATGGTAAGTTTTATTGTATTCAATATAGCATGCTATAATTTTGGACATTTTAAAATGTAAATTGAGTGAACGGAAAGACGGGTACTGAGTGTAATTTTATTAAAATTCCAGGTAAGCGCTTTCATCCATTAGACCATTCTGAAAGCTCTCGTCAAGAAAAAAATATACAGAAAGTGTCAAAAAACATCAAACCCTGTAACTGCTAAACTGCTACATACAATGAAATAAAATGTTTGATGTTACATCATTATTTAACTAAAATTTGTTAAAATTACTCTATAAAGAGTGTGTACAATTGTAATTCACATAACGAAACATCTAATTTGATTACCAACTAAATGATATGTGTGTACACCCTCTTTATAGGGTAATTTTAACAAAATTTTACTTAGATAATGATGTACCTAACATCAAACATTTTATTTCGTTGTGTGTACATTGTACCTGTTGTATGTTTTTCTCTTGTCGACAGCTTTGAGAATGACCTAATGGCAGAAAGCGCTTAGCTGGAATTTTAATCAAATGAGATACTCAGTACTCGTCTTTTCATTCACTCAATTTATATCTAGTGTGTACACCGTACTCAGACAATTCCATTTTAAAATGTATCCATTGAAAAAATAATAATATGGGTTCTATTTTATGTTAGCTATATTCCCTCTACCAGCTATGGGATGGAAGGTATTGATCCCTTGCCGATTTTCATATATAGCCCATGGTGCGACAATTTATGGGAAATGAAAGTGAGTATTAACCTTTGTTGAGGCATTACGTCTAACTATTTAGTCTAGCGGTAACCAAAAATCCAAAATATCCAATAGAGACAAAACATTAAAAAATAGTTAAGAATCAAGAACTCCTAAAAAAATCGAAAGCTTCAAAAAAGGAAATCAAAAAAACCAAACAAATCTATACATTCAAACATTTTTTGATATTTTTTTGGATTAGTACAAAAACACGTGTAAACTTATTATTTCGATAGTAAGCGCATTTTGTTTTCTTTTGTTGACATAAATTTTCAAACATATTTGTGTGTTTACTTATTTATTGTTATTTTGTGTGTTTACTTGTAGAACCTCAACCAGAAACGAGAAAGGACTCCATGAGACGGTGGGATTTTTAAGAGCCCTTAAGAAACATTTTAACAATCATAGACTGCCAGGAGCTACAGAGTAACTTAAACTGCCTTACGCAATGGTTTCATAATTGCGAAATGCTTTTAAATGTAGAAATATACAAATATGCAATATACTAGGTTTAAGCTTGTGTTATAAACCTATTTAATACTTCCAGTAAAGAAATAAAGATGTGTTTTAAGTGGAAATGAAATGTTAGATATATTATTTTAAATGTTGTACAGTCACAAGTGCTGTTTAGCACTCTTATATGTAATTACTTGGCACCTTGTATTTACAGAGCTGGGCAGTATTTAACAACTTTTCCTATAAAAATATCTTAATTACTTTTGTTCTAACATTCACAATAATTATACTCAAATGTTTTCTTTCACAGAAAGTTGCCAAAAATAATAGTTAACAACTGATTGCTAACACTTTTTTTGATTAGGTAAGTAGCAGTTATACTCCTGCAGTTTGTCCATCTCTGTGTGTTTATACGAGTGTAATAATAAATTAATATAAACTTATCATACATAATTTTCTACTTTTATCTTGATTTAACATCATTTGAAAATCTAATGATACTTCAATCTAGAATGTATGTTACTCAAAATATTTTTTAATTTTTGCATGGTTTTTACACTATAATTTATTTGTTGTCACTATGTTTGTTAAGAAAAGTACTTTGTGAAAGAAATTATTTGTTGTGTATTTTTATACCAAAATTAATAAATTGTTTATATGATTATTGTTTTATTTTTTCCAATTTAATTAACCATTGCCCATCATTTGATATTTCATTTAATTTAACTCAACATCTAATCATTATTTATTTAATGGAGTTAAATTGAATGAAATGTCAAATGATGGACTATGAATGGCTATTTTGAATTAAAATAATTAAAATACAGTATATTTGAATATACCGCCAAAACCTAAGATTACAGAAATCTTTCCAACATCATTCAGTTGTTTACTCGACAGGCTCTTTAGATGGCGCCACGATCAGTGTCTCATCTATCTGTGGGTTATCTGTGATCATGGTCCGCATCCATATTTTTAGCGGTCTGCAGTGTAAAATGTTATTTGCAACGGCGCAGTGCTGCAGTATTAGATAGTTTTTTGTGCGTTTTACGTGTAAGGATGTTCGACGTGAGTGATGATGAATCATTTGAGGATTCGGGATCCGAATATTAACCTAGTGGTCTTGATACGGATAGCGAAAGCGACGACAGTGTATCGAGTATTTCAGAAGACGAAGATCATGTAGCTACATTCATGCGAAATTTTACTGTTGTAGCAGATCCATTTCGGTATGTAGATGTTTTCTATGTATATTTTTTATCTAATATTGTTTTAGGATAAAAGAGCTACAACAACAGTGCCTTTTTCTGGCGATTATGAAGGCTTTCACCCCGCAATCGAACTAGAGAACATCAAAGACCCTGTAAATTTTTTGGAGGCATTTCTGTCTAGAAATATAATTCAGCATATATGTAATTGGACGAATGAACGTGCAAGAATGTACATCATAGAGATTGGTACTCAAAAAGTCTACGGTATAATTTGGAAGGATGTCACAGTTCCGGAGATGTCTACTTTTTTTCGTTGAATTTTTATATGGGTCTAGTACGATATCCGAGTATACGGGACTATTGTAACAAAACCTTTTTGTTTTGTGGTCCAAATATATTTGATTCACAAATAATGAGTAGAAACGGGTTTTTCGCTATTCTAAAGTTTTTAAGATTTAGCAATCCTCAAGCTTTCATACCAGGGAAACCCATTACCCGTTTGGTTATGTTTTTTGCTTGGGTCAAAGACAATTGTATGAACCTTGTTGATCCTGGGGAAACTGTAGCAATAGACGAGTGTTTGGTATTATACAAAGGGCGACTACATTTTAAACAATTTCTTAAATCAAAACGAGCACGCTTTGGAATTAAAATGTTTTGCCATTGTCCTAGCCATCCTGATTTGCGGGGATACACATATAATTTTGCCATGTATTTTGGAAAGGACGTATATAATGTTGAGGATATTCACGGATCAGAACATCTGTTACTGTCTGAAAAAATCGTGGTTTATTTGTTCAAGCAACTGTTAGATCAAGGTCGAGAAATAATTATCGACAATTGGTACATGTATCTGAGACTAGCAGAGTTTTTGCTTGCAAAAAAAACTTACGTAACTGGTACCATACGAAAATTGATAACTATAAATACCAAATTATTCATAATTCATGAACAAATTCTGTTAGTAACTAATCAATTACTAATGCGTTGCAAATTACTAATTTTTAAAATGTCTTTATTTTAAAATTCATTCAGTTTTTAGTGGGTAAGTAAGTAGCTAAATAAAGAATCAAATTATTAAATTTTTCATTTCATTTTCTAAAATTCAAAACATCGAATGTTACTATTTAAAAAAAATATGCTGTCCCAATTTATTACTGTGATCATTAGTTATCTGGCCAACTTTAGAAAAAAATATTGCTGATGGACAGACGTAGCTGGAACGGAAGAATACTTATACCTAAAGCACTATTGAGATTAGTGGACTTTCCAATCTGTTTCAATGGACATATCAGGACAATTTTTATCTAAATCGTAAGCTGCTGAAAGTGGTGTCGTTTGTAAGATCGTCCGTTAACTTGATGGTGAATAGTTTTTGGGCGTTTTCACTATTTGAATTAATTCCAAAACCTGATTTTTTAAATCTGGGATCAAGAAAAATACATTAGCACATTTCATTACTAATTTATTCGAATGAATTCATTCGATGATTAGATTCATTCATTTAGTAATTATTCGATAGTTCAATTAATTCGATGGTTCCCATCACTAGTGAGAGGTCGCCTACATCCGATCACGGATATGGCACTGTAAGAAGAAGAAGAAGAAGAAGTCTAAGTTTAAGGGCCCGAGACCTTCGCGAGAGTTGCTTGTAAACCAATACATCAAAATGTCCATTTTGCATTTTGTTTGTAATTTGACTCGCTTCAAAATGCCTATTACTAATGACAAGGCTGTTTGTTTGTTAGCTGTTTATTTTAAATGTTTTCAAAATGCAGCAATACCTGAATTAGAGTTATAAGCTTGCCTAGAGCGGACATCAAAGCTGCCGTTTTGTCCACAAAACGAACAGTCAAGCTATGCCTGGAACAAGATGGCGGCCATTTTGAGAATCGAGAGAGTTAATAGAACATTTTAATAATCGGTGTCTTTCAAGGACACGATTCGTTTCAAAAGAACTTGTTTCGATTAGTAGCTCGACCAAAAAGAATTTTTTGGTTTGCACCATTATTTTAAGTATTTAATACTCTATATACCTGTATTATAATGTGCATATCATTGTATTGAAGTTTTATGTGGAAAATGATAAAATTTATGATTTATTTTTTTTCTTTTCCGCCCAACTTATCTAATATGCGAGAAAAGTATTGGTTTACCCCCAAAAAAGCTGGAATTTTGAAACTTTTTTTGAGTTATTTTTACGTTTTTCATCAAAAACAACACGAAAAAACGGTTTTTTGAAAAAAAATTCTGTGTGCATGTCGTCGTCTTCGGCCACTTTTCGTTACATGTCTTGTTAGCACGATACAGCCTCAGGAGTACAATAAGTTACCAATTTTATGTTTGAATATTGTTAAGGACATGTCACTGATGAACCCTATTGATTTTCAGCTCACCAGAGCTAGTACAACGGGTGCCATGGTACTTGAAGTACGACATTTTGTCATTTTTTGAGAAATTTCAATTTGTTAGCATGATACAGCCTCCGGAGTGCAACAAGTCACCAATTTTATGATTGAATATTACTCAGGACATCTCGCAGATGAACCCTATTGATTTTCAGCTTCCCAGAGCCAGTCCAACAGGTGCTATAGTACTTTAAGTACGTCATCTTTGTCATTTTTGAGAAATTTCAGTTTGTTAGCACTATACAGCCTCCGGAGTATATATACAAGTGACCAATTTTATTATTGGATATTATTCAGGGCGTCTCAGAGATGAACCTAATTAATCTTTAGCTCACTTAAGCCAGGTCAACCACTGGTATGGTACTTGAAGTACCAAATTTTTGTCATTTTTGGAGAATTTTCAGTTTGAAAAATTGAATAGATGAGGCTTTTACTTGATGAAGATCCATACTGAACGATGAAATAAAACAATATAGTTTGTTTAAATCTTCATTTATTTGAACTAATGTTCAATTTAAACTTGTTGACGCGTTTCACTAACACAGTAGCTTTGTCAAAACGAATGAAGGTAAAATATAAAAATGTCTTAATATATACAGTGCTAAATCTATTTACTAATGTTAACAATGGTATTGAAAGAAATTACATGGAAATTCATTCACTACAAACATTCCTAAGCTATCTTCTAGGTAAAGAGGTTCAATAAAGGAGACTGATTGATATATATTTGGTCGTTAAGGAGATTACCTGAATATTTATTGTTGTTGGTTTTCTAATAAATGATTTGAATAGTTAGAATCTATTTTTTTGTTGTCATAGCTACGTTTGTGTTCCGAAATTCTAGTTTTAACGGAACACAAACGTAGCTATGACAACAAAAAATTAGATTCTAACTATTCAAATCATTTATTAGAAAACCAACACATTTTCGAACCAAATTTTGAAATTCTCCATGTAGTCGGTAAATCCTTCAGTTTAAATTTATTAGAGGCCCTAGAGATTAACAAAAATAAATATTCAGGTAATCTCCTTAACGACCAAATAGATATCAATCAGTCTCCTTTATTGAACCTCTTTACCTAGAAGATAGCTTAGGAAGGTTTGTAGTGAATGAATTTCCATGTAATTTCTTTCAATACCATTGTTAACCTTAGTAAATAGATTTAGCACTGTATATATTAAGACATTTTTATATTTTACCTTCATTCGTTTTGACAAAGCTACTGTGTTAGTGAAACGCGTCAACAAGTTTAAATTGAACATTAGTTCAAATAAATGAAGATTTAAACAAACTATATTGTTTTATTTCATCGTTCAATTTTCAGTTTGTTAGCACGATACAGTCTCCAGAGTGTATACAAGTGACCAATTTTATAATTAGATATTTTTCAAGATGTACAATAATGATTTTCAGCTGACTAGAGCAAGTACAGCGGGTCATATATATCCAGATATACTACATTTTTGGTTATTTTTGGAGAAATTTCGGTTTGTTAGCACGATACGGAAATTGCGGAAAAGTTTTTTTCAATATACCTTTAGGCAAATATTAGAGAAAACTTATTTTTATAGAACTGTAGAACTCCCTAACGGACATTTTATGAACTTAAAAATAATTTCCAGCCATTTCTTTTACCCACTTTCAAGACAATAATATTTACCGTCGTAAGCTATTTGACATAGTCAAGAAATCTTCCATTCGTGTGTGCTTATAAATTATAGAGTAAATCTATTCCACAGTTTTAATATCGTTAAAATGGTTGATTAAGTCAGTCAAGGCTGACATAATGTGATAATAGGTAGCACACGATGTATGAGTAATATCCCATGGTCTATTACTAAAATAATTTAATTTGAGTTACTGTGCCATAAATATGATTTAACAAAGCGATTATTGAAGTAATATTTCATTGTTTAGTGAAAATAATTATAATGATTGAGTGTATAGTTTTTGGAAAGTTGATAAAAATGTCAAAAGATATTTTTTTTGTAAATAAACACTTTCATAGTAAATTTGAAAACAAAGTGACAAAAAAGTTATTAAAAAAACTAAAGACAAAATTTTGAAAATATTTCCGTTGTTTTTCAAATTTCATTTTTTGGCCCATTTTACCCCCCTCGTCTCCCTTATTAACCGCCCTAGTGAGCACGCGATTTTCTCACATATACACACATCTGTTGACAAGAGTTAGCCAGAATTTGAGTCTTCTCTCTGTCATATTTTGGTCTGTATGAGTTTCTAACTGCATCTAGATTATTTTCCAGATTCCATCTATATATTTTCGAATTTTGAAAAAACAGGTAGTACTAGACCATTGGTTCCCAACGGGGGCGATGCCGCCCCCCTGTGGGCGCTGCAGCCTTTTAGGGGGGCGGTAGCGGATTCAGAAGCAAATAATAAGCAGTCCAGAGGAATAGTGAAATAAAAAGGATTTAATGAGGGTTAATAAGCAGTTTTAAATTAGCATTAATAATAATACTAATAATTATAATAATTTTCTGTAGTTCAGAATAGAAGTATATGACTTGTCCTCGCACGTTGATAAGCGAACGCGCGATGTTGACAAATTGAATCATGCACGAAATGAAACGTATAAAAGCAACAGCTCTACGAATTTTTTGTTAGTTAGTTGTATGTGCTTGGCCGCGATATATAGTCGTGAATCATAAGCTCTGCCGTAGTAAATAATCGTGAGTGGTGTGTCATTTTATAAACATTACTATCTATAAATCTATTGAGAATTTAATTTTTGTATGATAATCGCTGAATCTACTTCTAAATTAAAAAAGAAATGCCGGCAATACAGTATTGAATATTTAAAATATAGATTTGAGGAATCTTCTACAAACAAATCATTACCTATGTGTTTAATTTGCCGAATTTTTTTTTCAAATGAAGCTATGAAACCTTCTAGGCTACAAGAGCATTTACATAAAATGCATCCTGATAAGAAGAACAAAGATATATTCTATTTTCAAGAACTCGAAAAACAATATTTAAAACAGCCAACTATATCAAACCTTTTTGCATCGTCTTCTAAACGAGACGATGATGGGCTACGAGCCTCATATAACGTTTCATTGTTAATCGCAAAGTCAGGAAAACCACACACCATTGGCGAGGAATTAATTTTGCCGGCAGTCGAAGAGATATTAAAAACTGCTCTCCATCATAAGACACCATTTGATATCATTAAAAAAATTCCTCTCAGTAATAATCCACTGCAAAGAAGAATAGATGAAATGGCAAATGACGTTGAAATATCATTATGCGATTACCTAAAGACTTGCAAATTTTCCATTCAACTCGATGAATCAACTCTAGCAAGTAACGAATCTCTACTCTTATCATACGTACGATTTATAAATGAAGAAAAAAAATCATCAAGAGTTATTATTTGCTAAGAATTTGGAATCTGATACAAAGGGACATTCTATATTTAATATAATGCAAGAATTTTTTCAAAAGAAAAATTCCTATTAGCAATATTTTGTCTGCTGCTACTGATGGTGCTCCAGCAATGACCGGGCGTCATAAGGGTTTTATGGCACATTTTAGAAAAGCAGTGCCAAATGTACTCGCTGTACATTGTATTATTCACCGTCAGCATTTGGTTGCAAGAAAATTGAATGAACGTCTGCATGCGTCACTTAATAACGTTATTAAAGCAATCAATATGATTAGAAGCAATTCATTGAATGACCGTTTGTTTCATAAGCTTTGCAATGAAAATGATGAAGACTACAATCGCTTGCTGCTGCACACAGAAGTACGTTGGCTCTCTAAAGGTGTTTGAATCGTTTTCTCAATCTATTTGACTCAGTGTTGGAATTTCTTGAAGAAAACGAACAATTGCGCGAAAACCTGATTACGTCAAAAAATGACATCGCTTATTTGACGGACCTGTTTAAAGTATTTAATCAAGTTAATCCATAATTGCAAGGTGATGATTTAAATTTAATTAAAACTAAAATCGTCATAGCTGGTTTTGCAGGAAAACTTCTTATATTCAAAAGAAATCTTGGTAGAGGTGAGTACAACCATTTTCCCATATTATCAACAGTGTCTGCAAAACCGGAAGATTTACTTACTCACTGCCACCACTTTGAAGTTCTTGATGTTGATTTTACAGACCGTTTCAAAGATATTTTAAACATGGAAATGCCAAGTTGGGTTATAGATCCTTTCGCAAACACAGATACTGAAGGCTCATCAAATTTGGAACAGGAGCTATTAGAACTCACAACTAACGAAGAACTGAAAGAAAAATTCAAACGTGGATATTAAGAGTTCTGGCTTCAAAAACCATTATCAGTTCTCTATCCTGGATTGTAGACAATAGTACAGCAGTTGTTAATTGCATTTCCTTCGTCCTATATGGCTGAGCATGCATTCATTGCAGTAACTGATTTGCTGTCAAAGAAGAGGAACAGACTACACATCACTGAACGTGGCGATCTGCGATTGATGTTAACGAAATTGGAACCCGATATTAACAAACTGGTAACACTCCACCAGCCTCAACCGTCTCATTGATTTTTTCTTTATTATTAATTTTGTATTTCTTATTGATTCTGTGTTTATATTTAAAAGTTTAATAAACAATTTTATTGTACATTTGGTCGTTTAATAAATTTCTACTTCATCATTCCTCTAAAATAAAATTTAGACATTAACTGAAATTAAAGCTGAATACAGATCAATTGGAACGGTACAGATGATATTCAAATAAAATTAACTACTTTGGAGTAACCAACGACTGGTGGGGGGCGCTGAAATTTTTGTTCTCTTCTATAGGGGGCGGTGGTCCAGAAAAGGTTGGGAACCACTGTACTAGACGATGTTTCACAACCGAAAATGTTGTTTTTCATATTGAAAGAACAAAAATTTTTCGGTCAGTGACTGATTGGTATTCACCTACTGATAAGAACTAAACTAGTATTATACGTTTACTGATGAGGTTGTTGAAAGACCCCCTTTATTATTTTTAGGTTTTGTTTCTGATCTTGACTTTGACAGTTGATGACAATTCAATTCAATTTAATTTAATTCGTACATATTTAATGCCACATTACTTATAATAAAGTTACTAATTTGAAGTAGTTTTGGCTCCCTATACATTAAAACGGTACATCCATAACAGTTTTAGTTGTGGACTCTTGAGAAACTGAATTAATAGCAGTTTTAACAGAGGTATAGTTCACGTAAGATATATAGTGCGAACTTTAAAGTTTCGTCTTATCCTTTGATTTGAATACTGTCATAGTCCAGTCAATATTATAATTTAAAATGCTAATTAGACGATACATTCATTTAATATTATATCTTCAACTAACAATCGTTAAAATATATTTAATAATATCATAATTATTAAATACATATTAAACCAGACAATTAACACTACCTTATATCTCGTTTTATTAAGAAGAATTAGTAATATAATTTTCAAATAACATATTATTTTCCCCATATTTTACTGAACTATAAGTATATCTTGAGATAATAATTTTTACGAACACGCATGTGTCCACCAGCGATAAGCAACGCTCACTATTTAGTTGGTAGGCTAGCATCAAGATAAAGTGTAGTGTGTAAGTGGTATTGGTAAAAATAAATAAAATATTAATACCTTTCAGAGTCTAGCTCGCAACATAACTTAAAGGGAATATACCATTACATTTCTGCATATGTTTTGCGCGTACTATACAATGAGACCAAAATAGGTTCAAAAATTATGCTTTTGTTTTTACGTTTGTAAAAGGGCCCCATTTACGTTGAGATCGGTATCGATACGTGTAGCGCGACAGGCGGCGATACATGTATCTGAGATTTGTATCCATGTTTAACTGTTCCCTACACGTTGAGATGAACTCAGGAAAGATCAGTTCAGTCACCGGTTCAGTTCAATTCACATTTAAAACAAAAATGGTACCGTCTGCCATATCCGTACTTATAGCAGTGGCAGTTGCATTATCAGCCGTTTCGAAGAAGAAAAAAAGACAAAAAAGAATATGGGCAAAAAATGGTTACGCGAGAGAAACAAATATAGAGTGGTAAATTTACTGCAACTTAAAGGTCGACGAACCAAATGATTTCCAAAACTATTTACGAATGAATGACATGTTATTTAATAAATTATTGAATATAGTAAAACCAAGAATTGAATAAAAAATACTGTTATGAGAGATTCAGTGAGTGCCGAAGAAAGACTTATTGTAACCTTAAGATATTTGGTTCGATGACTTAAAATTTTCTACGGCAATTCCTCCTCAATTACTTGGGAATATTATCCCTGAAACATGCCAAGCAATTTATGAAGGGCTCGTTAATGAATATATGCAGGTAAGTTTATATTTGTTTTTTTATTAATATTAATATCTAAAATATAACAAATAAGTATATGTATCTTAAGGATTGTCATTAAATCTAAGGTACTCTGATATTTTAGTCATAACGTTATTCGCCTGAGACTGAACATTTTCGATTTGAATACTTTCACTTGAATTGCTTGCGATATGAGGAAATTAATTTACAGAATGCCGGTGAATGGTTGATGTAAAGCCGCTGTTGGAAACACTTTGTTGGAGGTAGTTACTGTTGGTGTTATAGCATGGGAGACGCCCTGGGGCACTAATAGAGTGTTGAACATTGGAATGTTCTGTTAATTTTCCAAATCTTGCATAAAAAATAGAGTCTGCAACTAATTTTTCAACGTAACTTCGTTGTATTGGATCCAGTGATGTCAAATATCGAGCATATTTCACACCTGTTATTTGAAAATCGCTTAAACTATTAAGACTTTGTTCAGGTGTTTCAGTAACTTCGACAGAACCATAACAATACTTTTTCATTGTTTCGCTGGCAAGCGCAAGGAGGTCATCTTTCTTTATATCTCTTCCTTTTGAACGATCATATTTGGGTGTTTGTGAATATCTAGGACGCTTTGCAAATGAGGATGATTGCGATGATCCTGGCCGAGATGATTCTGGTTCCATTATGTCCTCTTGAATGTTTGATACAGCTTGTTCACTCTCATCTAAATTCTGTAAAGAATACATATATATTATTTTTCAATTTCCTAGAACAGAAGAGCAATAGCCAAAGAGTTCACAAAAAAATGGAATTTTGATACTTGTTGTGACGCTATAGATGGCAAGCATGTGAATATTGTTAAACCTCCTAATAGTGGATCCTACTTCTATAATTACAAAGGAAAGATTAGTACTGTTTTAATGGCCATCGTGAATGCTAACTACGAATTTATTATGGTCCATACTGGAACCAATGGTAAAGTATCAGAATGAGGCATTCTGAACGGAACTCAATTTTTTTGAGCTACTTATGGCAGATTTATTGAACTTGCCATCGCCCGTCGTAGCGCAGGGAACTGCATATTTTTTTGCCTTTCACATTTGTTGCAGATGAAGCTTTTGCCTTATTGGAAAACTTGCTAAAACCGTATCCTCAAATGGGGCTAACAAATGAAGAGATAATTTTCAACTACAGGCTGAGCCGTGCACGCCGTGTAGTCGAAAATGCATTTGGACTACTAGCTTCTCGTTTTCGAATTTTTCACACGGACATTGCTATTGATGTTAAAAACATTGATCACATTGTTTTGGCCGCATGTGTCCTTCATAATTACTTAAGACGACACTCCGAAGAATACTTATCCGATATCGACAATGAAGATACCGATACAGTAGAAGGCGTTGCTAAGGTTATGGCGTGAAAATGGACCTTTTTTAACACCCTTAGAACGTACACCTCAGGCAAATTCAGCTGCAGGCAAGTGAGCAAGAAATTCTTATAAAGAATATTTCAACGCAGAAGGAAGAGTGGCCTTTCAAGATAAAATCTTTGGATAAATAATGATAGCTTATTTTAACCATATCTTATATGCATTGCCACCTACCGTTATTCACTCTGAGATCTATGAACCTAAAACTCGGTGCATACTGTGCGCTTCTAGGCGTTGCATCTAACTTTTGCGGAGACGGGGGTCCGTTGTTCAGACTAAATAAATGTAAAAGGGCGCCAGGCAATCTTGCCTCCCGACAACTACCTACACAAGTTTTTCCCACCCTAAGACTACCAAATAAGTGGAGAAATAAAAGTCAGACGTCACTTTTTACCCAAGTCTAAGTTTAATGAATTGGCCTAGTATATCAAGCGATCTTACAATGTTCTACTATTACAACTAGTACATACAAGGGTACCACAAAATTACAATAAATTCCCCCAGGTGTCCAAAATGACTCATAAGTCATAAACACAAATTATCATAGGTAAGTGAAAATCCCCCCTTGATTAAATGATGTACAAAAATTTATACATATATATATATATATATATATATATATATATATATATATATATATATACAAGTATCCCAAGCCAAAAATATATATCCCGTACCTTTAAAACTAATGTATCCCTCCTCAGTAGTAACTCAATCCTACTACAATTTGTACAAAAAAAACGTTGACAGGCTGTACCCACTAGTACCCAATGATACTTTAAAATCCTATAAATCCCTGGGTTAAGACCCTATATATTCCCTAAGTAAAATCCTTTAATTCCCCCCAAGTAAAATCATATAGACCCCCCTGGTAAAATCCTATACAACCCCCCTGGTAAAATCCTATGAACCCCCCTGGTAAAATCCTATGAAACCCCCCTGGTAAAATCCTATGAAACCCCCCCTGGTAAAATCCTATGAAACCCCCCTGGTAAAATCCTATGAAACCACCCTGGTAAAATCCTATAAAACCCCCCTGGTAAAATCCTATAATTCCCCTCGATTGAAATCCTATGTTACAGCCTGGATTGTTCGTTGGGTATAAATATGTACAAACCAGTACCTACATACAAATGAAATTTCTCAAACGAGTACTCGATTAGCCGGTAGAATGAGAAAACTATATACTTAAGTTCCAAATACAATATAGGGTTAAATCAATACAATATACCATACGTATCTATGGCACAAAATAATGTTTATGCAATTAAATGTGAAATTTGAAAGTAAATATTAAAAATACAATATGGCGCAATATCATATGAGCTCATACGCTTACTACCACCAACTCAAATAACTCAGAATGTTAAAATTGAATAGCCACAGTAACGTTTACAAATTTAACAACAGTGGGTGTAGTTATCACCAATCCACAATGTGAGTATAAATGGTAAAACAGGTTTAATTGAATAGTGTATGTTGATCAGAGTATTTGTAATACTTGATCAACACAAGTATCGTAAACTGCGTACCACAAGTGGCTTACGGTAATAAAAAAAGTTATCTACAACCTACACTGACGGATATAAACAAGTGTTATGCACAAAAAGGTATTTTACATAAACCAAAGTTTAAAACTTGCGTGAAATCCACTGTGTCTTGATGGTTGCTAGTGGTGGCTACCAACTACTACTTCTATAGAATGCTATAAGATCCAATATTGTACTCTTCAGTAACAATCCAAATTTTCCCCCATACAAGTTTGTTGTTCTGACTCAACGTTGTCCCATAAAATGAAATCCAAGACCAAATCCAGAATAGTGAAGATTAACGAACGAGAAAAAGAGCAGAACAGAAAAGAAGAAAAGAGAACCCTAAAATGAGAAATATATTAATACTCTATACATTTTCTTTCAGTCTCAATGGTCAAAACGAAATATCAATCTAAAGTTTACCCCCTAACCGATTAACTCTCTCTAGCAGTCATATATCCGATATGATCTCTATTACTGATCTCTTAACTGAAATATCTACTAATCTCATAAGAGCAAGACTTCTATTAATCATAAAGGTTAATCAACTAATATTGATATTACTTAATTTTGCTGACAAAGTTAACTAGAAAATTCTATATTTCATATTTGACCAACAAAAAATTATAATACTAATCGAGCTTAACATATTAACTATAATCTTTTTACATTTGACAAAAAACAAGATACGAGTTCATATGAAGCCAATACCTATGAACTAAGTACCTAAACTATAAAACCAGTTGACCTCCAATCAACAAAAAAAATACATTATCCAAAGATAAAACGCTTTAAAATTACTAGAATATTCATCTATATATAAAAAAAACTGTAGTATTTCTTACCAAATGGCCAGTTTGAGTTCCGAATATATAGGGCTGAAGTTGTTATTACCCTAGGTACTGTGATAAAGGCCTACTGAAACAATATACCCTCTTCAAGATTGGTTTTCATGTACAATGTACAGCTATAAAGGAAAATCAATTCATCAGACAATGGACAAAACCTCTACGATATAATTTGAGAACAATCTAGTTAATGAAACTATAGAAACATTCTGATACTTACAATTAACTGGAATGACTGCATAAAAAAAACCACCTGTCGGTTGAATTATCTGATCCCAAAAAAAATGGTATTTCCACAGGTCTATACTCTCCAAACAACTCCAAAAATATCTAACGATACCCGGGAAATGTGTATCACCAATCGGTCATCCCTTAATATAAGGTGAAATATTCAATTATTTCATCCAAAACTGGCGACATAAATTCAACCCACTACACTTCGATATACCCAGCGAACAATGAATTGTCCAGTATATTCACAGGCAAAATCAAAAACTCTCGTGTCAAACCAGCAAGCCAATCAGAATGCTCTCGAGATGTCAAAGCTTCCAATAACCCATAAGAGCTGAGATATCCCACAAGTATATATCACAGAATAATATATGCATAGACACATCACGGAGAATCGCGTTACAAAGATATGTATCAGGGGTAGTGCGTTCGGAGAAACACCACGGGGACATGCTCCACAAAAATAAAATAAATACTTGACGTATAGTTAATTAGGAATGGTAATAATGTTTATGACTGTACAATATTATAAATTATTCCCAATATAGATGCCACTGGATTTCCTAATATACATGGTAGGTCAAAATGATGTTAATATTACATGACGAATTATATTTTCAAGTTCCTGTAACTTAATTTGCACAACCACAAAATTGAAACGTATCAGCATAGGCATTACGTGAAATATATACAATGTATGTACCTACAAATAACATATAATATACTAATCGTCAAACAAAAGTGTTGGCCGATCATAATACAACCACCGGTAAATTTGGCATTTGTTGACAATTAGTATAATTCACTTACCTCCAGTTCAGATGCGTCCTCCAAATTGTCACCTAAATTTTATTTTTCGTCTCTAGGCATAGTACCACAAGTTTGGTACGTATACCTGTTCTGTAGATGTTCCACTTTTTAAGGACGAAACGACTTTTTTTAAGTTCTCGTCGAAAGTCACAACGAAAGATGTGTATTTTTTTCGTCACAAAACTGCGATCACTATTAACATACTTTTCCTTGCACTTGTTCACTAAAACTATCATTGCCGATTCTCTTAGTTGTCTGTTTGAATACACCTTACACTTGGAGTCCCATAGACACGGATGTAATTTGTATAAATTGAGAAAATCTTCCCAAAACACACGAACGTCCATGTTGGAAACAACACTGTTTATGTTTTGGTAGCGCGATACATAATAAACGTCAACATACATGTTGCAACAAGTATCAGTTGCATGCGTTCTGTATCGAGATTTAACTACAGTGATACAGACGTCGATACGATCTGATACCGATACAGTGATACTGAGACAGACAAATACACTGTGAGATTTGTATCGAGATACTGATACTTGAAACATGTATCGATACCGATCTCAACATGAATGGGGCCCTTAAGCCAAAGTGGATGGTGTGAATTACAATAAGACTAACCACTGATGTAGTAAATTAACTGTTCATCTTTTGAAATACGTCAAAATTTTGGAAACAATAAGATTGGCAGAAACGACAGTAACTAATATACCAACAAGCTGAGATTATTATAAAAATCAGTTTAAATTAATTCGCTAATTGTTACAATATCTAGACTAAACTATTAAAAAATAAGAATGAAAATATTTTCTAAAAAATGGATCAAGCTGATGTGTTTAGGTGTTTCTTACCCCAAAAGGGCTGCCTCTTCAGCTAATCCGGAAGAGGGCATTTTTCTGTTTGTGTTAGTGTTAGCACTATCAGTCCTAAAACAAACAAAATCCAGTACGTCAACTACGAAATTTTATGCAAAAACTAAAAAAAAACTACGGGTCTATAGAGGGCTATCCAAGTTGCCTGTTGAACTTTAATTACTTGGAGATTTCAAATAATATGCGCCATAAAGTATACAGTTCTTCGGTCACATTTAACATTGTAAATCTTAAGATGAGTAGTCTGCTGATACACTAAAAAGTACAAATTGTATTTTCAGGGTAATTCATTTCGAGAAATAACAGAAAATTTGTTTAATGTAGCATTCGAAACCGAACCAATTACCAAGAAACAGGTGAGAGCGGTTATACAAAATTTCGAGAAACATGGATGTGTTGTTCCTACAAAACATGGACTACGTACACAAAATCGTCAAATCTAGCCCGAACAAGAAGATCAGTACAAATGAGGAGAATTAGCCTCTATAGTCGTCCACTCGTGTAGCCAAGGATTCTTATTAAAAAGAAACAAATGACTATCGTTATTTTGACATTTTTACGTCAGATTGACAGCGGCATTTAATGCAATTTGATGTACGATTTACCAAAATATATTGAAATGTGAAAGATACATGAAGAAGATGCAGCAGCGAAACATTATAAATAATCATGAGACTTGTAATTCTAGTTATTTTTACTTCTGTCAACTGTCGATAATAAATATTGTAAAAAGATCCATTCTAAACGTTTTGTTAATTTTTTTAAATGACATTCTCGAGTAAGTAACATTTCTGTATACATTATGGGGCATATTATTTAAAACAACGAAGTTATAAAGAGGCAACTTGCGACAACCTATATATCTAAATATAAAACATGCAATTATTAATAAGTTTGTCGAAGAAAACAAAGCATTCGTTCCTTGCCAATAAAATGTGCCAATAAATAGCCTTCACAATATTCATGGAAGTGTCTGCAGGTGTTTTGCGTTGACTTGCTGCTTCCAAACTTTTGAATTGTAGTGCTCAAAATACTTTAAGGATCACTCAGAATTTGGGATGGTTTTTAACGGAAATAATAGAGAGAAAAAGTGAGAGGCTAAGCATACAATATATTCACATCCTTTCATGCTACGCATGCTACTTACCTCGAATTAATTTAAGATACCAAGGAAGGTAAATTATGGACACAAGAACTAAATTTATTACAGTTTTTTCCTTAATATGTTATCAATTGCTGTTTATCAACGTTACTTTTACCTATTAGAACAATTGTATATAAAAGTTGTGTAAGCAGGACCGAATTTTGTTAAAATAATCAAAATACTCAACATTATTATATTTATTGGTATTGTCGTACGAAGCTTCCCAGCTAATCCGGCCTTGCTATGTATTTACATTGCCGAACGTAGTGAGATTTTCTTGAAAGTTCGAGGAGCAATGTCAATGCTTGGCCTGGAGGAATCGGAAAGCACCTAGAACCTTCGAGTCAAGTCCGGAATGTTACATTACAAATATAAGAATAACGGTTTTAAAGATTAAAACTAGCTTTTCCGCAATTTGTGGCCCTGAACAATATTCTATCATAAAATTATTATTTGTATACACTTCGGGGGATGTATCGTGCTAACAAACTGAAATTTCTCCAAAAATAACCCAAAATGTAGTATATCTGGATTTATAGGACCCGCTGTACTCGCTCTAGTCAACTGAAAATCAATAGGGTACATCTGTGAGACACCTCGAACAATATTCAATCATAAAATTGATTAATCGTATACTCTCTGAAGGCTGTATCGTGCTAACAAACTGAAAATTCTCCTAAAATGACAAAAATTTGTTACTTCAAGTACCACAGTACCCGTTGTAGTGAGCTGAATATCAATAGGGTTCATATTTGAGACGCTCTGAATAATATCCAATCATAAAATTGGTCACTTGTATACACTCCGGAGGCTGTATCGTACTAACAAACTAAAACTTCTCCAAAAATGACAAAAATATCGTACATAAAGTACTGTAGCACCTGTTGTATTGGCTCTGGTCAGCTGAATATCAAAAGGATTCGTCTGTGAGATGTCCTGAATAATATACAATCATAAAATTGGTGACTTGTTGAACTCCGGAGGCTGTATCGTGCTAACAAACTGAAATTTCTCAAAAAATGACAAAATGTCGTACTCCAAGTACCATAGCACCCGTTGTACTGGCTCTGGTGAGGTGAAAATTAATAGGGTTTATCTGTGATATGTCCTCAACAATATTCAATTATAAAATTGGTGACTTATTGCACTCCGGAGGCTGTATCGTGCTAACAAGACATGTAAGAAAAAGTGGCCGACGACAATGACGACGACAACATACACACAGGGTTTTTTTCTAAAAACCGTTTTTTCGTGTTGTTGTTGATGGAAAACTTAAAAATAACTCAAAAAAGGACTTTTTTGGGGTAAACCAATACTTTTCTCGCTTCTTAGATATGTTGGGCGGAAAAGCAATAAGGAGTGTGAAGATAAATGTTGTCAATATAAATTGAAAAAGAAAGTGTACCGGGTGGTCCAACAAAACGATCTATCGGCTATATATCAGAAACTATTCCTGTTATAATTTTAGGAGAAAAAATTCCTTAGTAAAAGTAGCACTATTACTAAGGAATTTGTTATCCTAATGATATAACATGAATAGTTTCTGATATATAGCCGAGAGTTCGGCCTATTGGACCACCCCGTACAATGTGCGTGCTGCTGAAACTCATAATTGAGTCCCGGTACGATCAAGGGAGTTATATGGTGACCATGAAGAAGTTTCCTGTTTTAACCTGAAGAGCGCACTTTCGAAGATAGAAGGCTGGATGTTTCGCCCTCTAGAAATTTTTAAACATTTCAGAACATTCTGAAATGTTCGCCGGGAATATCCCTGATCATTGCGGAACACTCCAGAGCACTCTCGAATGTTCTGAACACTCCAGAGCACTCTCGAATGTTCTAGAATAATCTGTAACATTGCGGACAATTTGAAGCCCTTTTATAAGGGTGGAGCTACCTATTGATAGGGGTATATAAAGTAACATCCGTCGTAGGTTCGGAAACATCCCGGAATATTCGGGAATAGTCTGAAATATCGCATACCAATGCGGAACGTTTCAGAACACACTCGAATGTTGTGGAATATTCTGGATTATTTTGCTGACCATTCGAAGCTTTTTGTTATGGGTGGAGCTAAGTATTGGTAGGGGTATATAAAAGCAACATCCGTCGTGGGTTCGAACGATAAGTATCAGCGTTCAGAAGAACCGTGAGACGCCAACTCACCTTGAATTAGGACCCAGACGAGGACTTCTGGATTAAGAAGTCCGAAACCAAGACAAAGAAAACAACGACCTCAGAAACCTAGGCTACACCTCCCCAGACACAAGTGGTATTTAACGCCTTGTAACTCATTAACGACAAGACTTATCACACATGTTTATAGGAAATTTCGTTTTAAAATTGAATAGTGAATGACCCACTGCAATGTTTCAGATTACTTTGGATACAGCCTGTATATTATATCCTTTGAAATATGCACCGCCGCTGTACTTTTAAAAAAATTCAGACCTAATTACAGAACTTTTAAATATTATTTTTCTATATGCAAAAATAACGTTAACAAAATGGTAGGTTTTATAATTTCCTGGCTCGCATAAAGTGATATTAGCTAAACAAAAACTAAATAGTTCGAAAATAATGAGGTTAAAAATTGCGTGATAAAACTGACCTATTTCTAGTTCATTTTCCGTTGGTCAGAAATGATAGTATCATAAATTCATCAATAATTTAAAAATCAATTCTTTTACAGTAAAATGTATAATAGGTTCCTAACTGATATAAACAGAAACAAGAAAAAAGAAAAAATTTGATGATGAAATTTTAAATTAGATGAACTATTAAACAAGATTCATGGCATAAGGTATACAAACAACAAGTAGTACTGGAAGCTAAATCTAGACTATACAATGGAAAAGCTTTGATTTTAAAAATATTTTCTAGTCTACCACTGCAACTACAAACAAATATGGAACAATAAAATAAAGGAGTGTGCCTACCATATAATAAGACCGATCTTTTTACTATACAACCAAATGAGTTATTTAAAGATTAGGATTTACCAGAGTATAGGAAAGTTAGAAATTGGCATCATCTATGTGTCAGGACAAGAAGTTTTTGAATAAATATCTTGGCAAATCATTCAAATCAAGTTTAGAGTTTCGTAGAATGGAATAGACTGCTTAAAATGTGACATCACAGGGGTGAATGTAGCGTATGAACCTTTCCAAGCAAGTCGATAATGCGTGCATAATTGCCATAAGAGTGTTTTCATTTTCTGTTCTTTATTCAAATTGTTGCAAATAACGATGTGTAGTTTAATCCTTTCACTCATGAAGTTTTAATTCGCAATATAAAAAATTGATATGTTATTTCCTATTTCTGTTTTCTTTGATTTTTAAAAGCAAAACCAATGCTATATTTTAGCTCGTATTAGAGATAGCTTGTCCTCATATAAGGACATCAAGAGTAAATGATTAAATCAAACATATATGTTACTATTATTTAATAAGAGTCTATTTATTTTGATTTTCCTTTGCAAGTAAGTTTCTTGCATCTGGAAAGACTTTTGGTTCTTTTATTATTGGTAAATGACCCACATTATCCAGTCGTACTTCTTTGCTTGAACGAATTACTATTTTAGACCTCTTCGGTGAATTTATTTCAGTATTTTGAAAAGCAGACAGTCTCTCTATATTTTAGATGTTGTTTTATTAACCATAATAAGTGTTTCTGCCATATACAGGGTGTCCCAGACTAATTTATCCAGGCTATATCTCTTGAACGAATAGAGATTTTCGAATGGGACAAAAACTGATCTATTCCATTTCTAATACACTTTAATGTGGCGTTAAAAAATCGTTCCCTAAATATTCATCTCGTAGTTACAACCCCTAACTTTAAATTTTTTAATAGCACCCTGTACATTTTTTTATAATTTTAGATGTGGTCTTCCATCGTCTATTCAACAAATTTTTCAAACATAAAATCGGTTCGTACGTAATCAAGAAAATATCAGTTTATTTTTAATTTTTGTTAAATTAATCACAAAAGCCTTAAAGCTTAGAGGAACTATAAAAATAAATGTAATAAAAAAATAATGAAAAAAATAAATAAAAATAACAGTTAATTAATTAATATTATTTACATTAGATTTTCGAATTGTAGTCCACCTGCTGCAACACACATATCGAATCGTGTCAGATGATTTCTGGTATGTAGGTTAATCGTTCTTGATTTGTAATTTTTTGATTTTTCACATTTGCACAAAAATTTATCCATTGAAGAAAAAACTTCAATAACAAAAATGTTTCTATTATACTATTATACGTGCCTCCGCGAACTCCATTTTGTGAATTTTTTGGTATTTAATTTTTTAAAACACTAACTTTTGTCTTTCAAAATTTTGGCTTCGTACAGGAATACATTATTATCTTTCAAATGCGTGTGCAAAAATTCAGGAGCGTATAATCTGAGCCAAAATAATGTTAGTACTTCATATAAACTTTTTCTATGCTGGCCCTCGTTTTCGAGTTATAGGCCTCCAAAGTTTTAATTTTGAATTTGGTTTTTATTTTTATTTTTTTTACTAGTTATTTGATCTTTATAAAATTTACGGCAAAGCTATAATATACGTGTATGTTTATTTTGGAAAGGTAAACAGTTTTACAGTAGTGCCTTGAAGCCAGGGACGGACTACTCGCAATGGTTAGTGATCCAAAATTTTTGCAGGGATGGCACACCCTGTATGAAATTATCGAAATTGACTTCCTCACACCTTAAGCTAACGAAAAGGTACTCTTGTTGGAATTCTACAAAATAAGCCGTTTGGCTAATATTTACAGTTTTATTAATGCACTACGTACCAATTTACGCATTCACCATTTTTATAAGTACACGACGAGGTAAAACTAACTTATTAATACTATGTCCAAGATTTGCCTACAGTACTACAAAAAAATAATTTAATGATAGCAAGAAGATAAAAAACATTAACGACGTATCAATTCGTAAGTTGGTAAAAACTTTTTAAAAGTGTTTTTACCGTTTATCAAGTAACCATAGGATTAGTTGTCAAACGTTGTGTAGAATAGTTCGTTGTCATTACTTGTCAATAATTCATAAGTCCTTAATTTAACTGTTACAATGGCAGAATTCACTTTTATTGAGTATGCAGATATGCATTTAATGTATGGACTGGCTTCTCGAAACTGTTTAGAGGCCAGAAGGCTTTATGCAGAACATTTTCCAAACAGAGCATTGCCAGACAGACGAATGTTTAAGCGTATTGATCTCAGGTTACGAGAAACAGGTATGAATAAGTAAATGTAATTTTCCATGTATAGAAAACAAAATTTTAAATTTTAGGAAGTTTTTTGCCAAAAAAAGGTGGAGAAGGTCCAGTACGAAGCGTACGTACTGTGGCAGTTGAACAAGATTTGTTAAATGCAGTTGATAATGAACCATCAACGAGTTTACGAAAATTATCAAGAGAACATAACGTCTCGAAATCAGTCGTTCATCGCGTCCTAAAAGAATAGCTGTTATATCCTTTTCATATGAAAAAAGTACACAGTATGACAGTGGCTGATTATCCTGCACGACTTGAGTATAGCCAGTGGTTTCTGCGACAACAACAAGCAGACAATACATTAATTAGTAACGTTCTCTTTACGGACGAATCCAGTTTCACCAGAGATGGAGTCATAAATTCTCATAATATGCATTTATGGGATGATGTGAATCCACATGGCATTATCCAAACTAGGAACCAGCATAGATTCATGGTTAATGTTTGGACAGGAATAGTTAGCAATCATTTGATAAGGCCATATTTTATTGACGGTACTTTGACCGGTCAGAGATATTTGGAGTTTTTGCAAAATGAGTTATGGAACCTGTTTGATGATGTGCCACTACAAACTCGTAGGAATTTATGGTTCATGCATGATGGGGCTCCTCCTCATTTCAGTTTAGATGTTCGACAGCATTTACACACAAGGTTTCCTAATAGACGGATTGGTCATGGAGGCCCTTTTCAATGGCCACCGCGATCAGGAGATGTTAATCCTATGGATTTCTTTCTCTGGGGTTATCTCAAAAGTAAGATATACGCAACACCCGTGCAAACAAGGCAAGATTTAATAGACAGAAATGTGTTACACTGCAATGTTATTAGAAATAATATGGGACTGCTCATTCAAGTGCAAAGAAACAACCTTCGTAGACTTAGAATGTGCGTGGAAGTGGGAGGAGCTCATATTGAACATTTATTAGAATAACGTTAGTTTTTATTGTTGTTTAGGAATTAGTTTTAGTCCAATGTTTTATAAATTGTGTTTTTTGAGGTTTTCTTAATAGTTAAATAATTTTCTGTTCGTAATTTTGATTAAAAGCAACTGATTACGTTGTTTGCGTACCTATTCAATTCCTATTAAATGAGTTCTTAATGTTTTTATCATCTGCTATCATCAAATCATTACTTTTCCGCCCAACCTATCTAATATGCGAGAAAAGTATTGGTTTACCCCAAAAAAGTTGGAATTTTGACAAAAATTTTTGAGTTATTTTTACGCTTTCCATCAACAACAACACGAAAAAACGGTTTTTAGAAAAAAAATCCTGTGTGTATGTCGTCGTTGTTGTCGTCGGCCACGATACAGCCTCCGGAGTGCAATGAGTCACCAATTTTATGATGGAATATTATTAAGGATATGTCACAAATAAACACTATTGATTTTCAGCTCATCAGAGCCAGTACAGCGGGTGCTATGGTACTTGAAGTACGGCCTTTTGACATTTTTTGAGAAATTTCAGTTTGTTAGCAGAATACAGCCTCCGGAGTTCAACTAGTCACCAATTTTATGATTGAATATCATTCAGGACATCTCACTGATGAACCCTATTGATTTTGAGATCCCCAGAGCCAATACAACAGGTGCTACAGTATTTTAAGTACGATATTTTTGTCATTTTTGGAGAAGTTTCAGTTTGTTAGCATGATACAGCCTCAGGAGTATATCCAAGTGAGCAATTTTATGATTGGATATTATTCAGAGCGTCTCAGAGATGAACCGTATCGATATTCAGCTCACTAAAGCCAGTACAACGGGTGCTTTGGTACTTGAAGTACCAAATTATTGTCATTTTTGGAGAATTTTCAGTTTGTTAGCACGATATAGCCTCCAGAGAATATACGGTTGATCAATTTTATGATTGAATATTGTTCAAGGTGTCTCACAGATGTGCCCTATTGATTTTCAGTTGACTTGAGCGAGTACGGCTGGTCCTATAAATCCAGATATACTAAATTTTTGGTTGTTTTTGAAAAAATTTCGGTTTGTTAGCACGATACATCCCCCGAAGTGTATACAAGTAACAATTTTATAATAGAATATTGTTTAGGGCCACAGATGCGGAAAAGTTAGTTTTAATCTTTAAAACCGTTTATTTTTTTGTAATACTGTAGGTAAATCTTGGACATCGTATTAATAAGTTAGTTAGGTAAATTGGTACGTAGTACATTAATAAAACTGTAAATATTAGCCAAACGGCTTATTTTGTAGAATTCCAACAAGAGTACCTTTTCGTTAGCTTAATGTGTGAGGAAGTCAATTTCGATAATTTCATACAGGGTGTGCCATCCCTGCAAAATTTTTGGATCACTAACCATTGCGAGTAGTCCGTCCCTGGCTTCAAGGCACTACTGTGAAACTGTTTACCTTTCCAAAATAAACATACACGTATATTATAGCTTTGCCGTAAATTTTATAAAGATCAAATAACTAGTAAAAAAAAAACCAAATTCAAAATTAAAACTTTGGAGGCCTATAACTCGAAAACGAGGGCCTGCATAGAAAAAGTTTATATGAAGTACTAACATTATTTTGGCTCAGATTATACGCTCCTGATTTTTTTCCCATTAGTCCCGGGACACTCTGTATAATACACCAAGGTGGTGAAGACTAATATTATCAACCGAACACTAAAATTATTTCGCGAGGGGCTTTGCCCCGAGCGGAATAAGTTGCGAGGTTTATAAATGTCTTCACCACCGTGGTGTATATACATTTTTTCCACTACTAGCCAAATTTAAGACAAAAATTAAAAATAAAAAAAGTCTTATAAAAATCATGTAGGTATAATTTAATCACACAGCAATAGAATACCATTATTCCTATAGTTCATAATCACCAATGTTAAGTGCAACGAATTAACGAAACCAATTATACGATCACGTCCAAAAATTTCACAAAACGTGGTTTATGTTTTACTTTGAACTACAGCGGTAGTGCGTTCTCAACACTTGGGTACAAAGTGAGCGTTCATAAAACATTTAACATATGCTTCACCACTGAGAAAGTAATATATTATTTGTCTATGTGGGTCAAGGTTAGCTACCAGTTTCTATCACAGAAGATTTTCAAATTCCACTGGTGATAATGTTTGAGGTAAAATCATTCCTGGATCCTCGTTTTCTGCAATTAACGGAAAATTAACAACACATTTCAATGTCAAAATCAAATTTTGATAGTGTCGATCTACAAATAGTTCAAACTGATTTCTCCCGAGGTTTTTACTCCGTCGTCTGACTGACACTGTTTTTGCGCCCCATCTCACCCATATGAACGCACTCCTTATGTGATCAGAAATTTTTGGTTGAGCGCGAATTTTAAACTAATGACAGTTTTATTGAAATAATTTTTTCTTGTTGTGTAATTTCAAGCAGTAAATATGTTAAAGACAATCTCCTGGGTATACAAAATTATGTTGCACTAGTTTTTGTTAAGCTATTATCCCTGAATTCTCAAAACATTTGAATTTGTCCATTATTGACCTAGGTTAACAATAGGAAATATTATTAACCACTAATAGAGAAATTCAACTTCTCAGTTGGCTAGAAGACGCAATAATTGTCAAATTCATTGCTAGTAGTGGAAAAAATCTCTTATCATAAAGTCACAATATTTGAAAAACTTTTACGTCTTGGACATCGCCCTTAATCCAAGTTGCCATGATTCGACCTGTCACATCAACAATTATTATTATTGACGTTTTGAATAAAAGTATTAGACCAGTAATAATCATACGTGTTGTAATTGTGTATAACATTTCAATATGCCATATTTATTTTCGCCTGAAGATACGTTGATTTGATACTGATTTATGGAGAATGCCGACAACTATATCAAGAAAGGTTTCCAAATCGAAACATTCCAAGTGAAGCAACATTTAAGAATTTGGAACGCTCACTTAGACAGGGACATTTTCCGAATAATAAACGAGCTTCAATTGAACGCAGAGTAAGACGTAATCAAAATCTTATTGATGTAATAGCATATTTACATTTTAATCCCAAGGTGGCTATTAGAACCCTCGCCAATGAAAGTGGTATTTCAAGAAGTTCAGTTCATAGAATTTTAAAAGATTTTAATTACCATCCTTTTAAAGTGCACTTAGTACAAGGATTACAACCTGGTGATTACAAAAGACGTCTTGATTTTATTGCAAGAATGATGTTAAAAATTAATGAAGATCCACTTTTTTTATCAAAAATATTGTGGAGCGATGGGGCTAGATTTCACAATAATGGTGTAGTAAACCGTCACAATTCAAATTATTGGTCTCCTGTGAACCCACATTGAATGATGGACACAAGATTTCAAAATATTTGGGATATAAATGTGTGGTGCGGTTTATTTAATTGCCGTGTTATAGGTCCTTGCTTTTTTAACGGCACTCTAACAGGTGTTCGATATTTAGATTTCTTAGAAAACACACTTCCCGAGATATTCCTCTTAAGGAACGTCAAGAAATGTGGTGGCAACAAGACGGAGCTCCTCCGCACAATGCGTGAATCGTTAGCGACTACCTACAAAACCGTTTCGATAACCACTGGATAGCAAACAACTCTCCAGAAATTATGTGGGCGGCACACGTTCACATGATTTGTCACCTCTTGACTTTTTCTTTTGGGGAGTGATAAAAGATATTGCTTATCAATCAAAACCGCAAAATGTAGACGAATTAAAAGAAAACATAAGACAAGCAATTCAACACATTACTCCTGCAATGATTCAAGCCACATGTACAAGAAATCTTCTAGCACGATTCGAAATGTGTGTTGCAGAAGGTGGACTACAATTCGAACATCTAATGTAAATAATATTAATTAGTTAATTGTTATTTTTATTTATTATTTTCATTAAATTTTTATTACATTTATTTTTATAGTTGCTTTAAGCTTTGAGGCTTTTTTGATTAATTTAACAATAAAAATAGGTAAAAAAACTTTTTAAGTTAAACGGTTTTATGTTAAACATACTTTGCAATGTTTAAGATAAATGTACCAAAAACCAAAACATAATAAAATAGATACAGTCGTGGGAATTATAAACATATGCATAGACTGAGACTAAAATAAAACCGTGGGGCACGTCAATTGTCTACAATCGTTGATTAAAATGTTTGTTTTGTAATGTTACACTATAATTAGGCAGTTGTTCAACCGACAATTGACGTGCCCCACGGTTTTATTTTAGTCTAGTCTATGCATATGTTTATAATTCCCACGACTGTATCTATTTTATTATTTTTTGGTTTTTAGTACATTTATCTTAAACATTGCAATGTATGTTTAACGTAAAACCGTTTAACTTAAAAAGTTTTTTACCTATTTTTATTTTTTGGTTTTTAGTTTTTATTTCGCATTCTGTTTAATTCATTTAGTGCTTCATTATTGCAAGGTTTCTTGCCCGTTAGTTTATTGCAGTCCAACTCTTTGGTAGCGGCGGCCATCTTAGATTTCAATTTTGCATAGTAAATTGTATTCTACTTGTTGAGACCTTTCATTTGATACCCATGTTGATGGGATTGATAAAACCTACGTTATCCGCCATTTTGTAGAAGCCGTTATCTTGGATTTTAATTTTATATAGTATATTGTATTCTACTGGTTGAGCACTTTAATTTGATACCCATATTGATGGGATTGATAAAACCTACGTTATCCGCTATTTTGTAGCGGCCGCCATCTTGGATTTAAATATTTTATAGTATATTGTATTCTGCTTGTTGAGCCCTTTCATTTGATACCCATGTTGATGGGATTGATAAAACCTACGTAATCCGCCATTTTGTAGCGGCCGCCATCTTGGATTTTAATTTTTTATAGTATATTGTATTCTGCTTGTTGAGCCCTTTCATTTGATACCCATCTTGATGGGATTAATAAAACATAAATTATCCGCCATTTTGTAGCTGCGACCATCTTGAATTTATAATGATAATGAATAAACATAATTGTATTGTCACCAAAATCCAAAGTGTATACAAAATTTCAGATTAATCGGTTGACAGGAAGAGGGTGAAATTTGAATTACTAAATTTGACCCAAGAATAATAAATAAAACAAACGGGGTGAGCTAAATAAAACCGTTTAAAATTAAACTGATATTTTCTTGCTTACTTACGAATCGATTTTATTTTTGATATATTTTTTGAATAGACGATGGAAGACCACATCTAAAATTATAAAAAAATGTACAGGGTGCTATTAAAAAATTTAAAGTTAGGGGTTGTAACTAAGGGATGAATATTTAGGGGATGATTTTTTACTCCATATTAAAGTGTGTTAGAAATGGAATAGATCAGTTTTTGTCTCATTCGAAAATCTCTATTCGTTTAAGAGATATTGCCTGGATAAATTAGTCTGGGACACCCTGTATAGTGATTTGAGTTGGGAAAATACCCAGTGGGTAGGTAAATACATTTTAGGTATTTACCCGGTATTTTCGCAAGAGATATTTACCCACCCAAAAGCATAGCCAATAATTTTATGTTTTTTGGTTATATAAAACACACGTGGTAGTCGCAGCACGGATGTTATAAAGCACAAAGCACACGACATTATTTGTTAATATTCATAGTCAATATGGGTAGAAAGAAAAAAGTTATCTGGCAATATTACAACAAAAAAGAGGAAGCAGTGGTGTGTAAATGTTGGAATAAACAATTCCAGTTTCCAAATCTGTACAAAATGGAAAAGCACACACTAAAGTGTCTACATTGTTCTATGAATATAAAAAAACATTGGGAATACAAGTACAAGAAGAAAATAAACGTGCACAAAATTCATTTTCAGACTTGAACAAGATCTCAAACACTGGGACAGCTTTATCGGTAGAATATTCATCGTCAATTGCAACTCCGACATCTTCAACCAGTGTACCAATGTGAATTTCCGGCAGCAGATCTGTATCTTGCCAGCACAATTCCAGAACCAGAAATTCTACATAATTTATGATTGATTGTTTTGTTGATGACATGACAACCTCAGAGAATGTAAGTACCTATCATGATTCTTTTTTGATAAGTACCGGGTGATCAGTTAAGGGTAGCGAGCGGTCATATCTCATAAGATATTGGTCGCATAGATTTAGAAAAAAAATTCATGATAAAAGTCGCCAAGAGAAATTGCTGGAAATCATTTTCGAGTATGTCAAACGTCCGCTAGAGGGTGTAACAACCAACACTAAGTAGAAAAATGGGATTTTTATAGAATTTTGCCTTCTTCTTCTTCAAGTGCCGTCTTCGTTCCGAAGGTTGGCAATCATCAAGGCTATTCGTATTTTGGATACCGCTGCTCTAAAAAGATGACTATTGGTGGCGTTGAACCATTCGCGAAGATTTTTCAACCAGGAATGTCTTCTCCTTCCTATTGATGTTCTTCCACTTATTTTTCCTTGCACAAAGAGCTGGAGCAGTTGATATTTGTCCCCCCTCATAACGTGATCCAGATAGAGCAGCTTCCTTTTTTTAATAGTTAGGACAATTTCCTTGTCTTGTTTTATCCTTCTTAACACTTCGGCATTAGTGACTTTCTGTACCCATGAGATTCTCAAAATCCTGCGATACACCCAGAACTCAAATGCCTCTACTTCCTTTACATCGTTCTTCTTTAATGTCCATGATTCCATGCCATAGTACAGCACTGACTGAACATAGCATCTCATCAGCCGCAATTTGAGTTCCAAGCTGAGATCTCGACTGCAGAATACTCGTTTCATTCTCGTGAAAGTACTCCGCGCTTTTTCAATCCGGATTTTTATTTCCTGAGAGTAGTCCGCATTTTCATTTAAAAGAGTTCCCAGATAATTGTATTCTCTCACTCTTTCAATTGGTTGGTTATGTATTAATATATTTCCGATGTTTTGGACCGATTTTGTTATAACCATAAATTTGGTTTTGTTTGTGTTTAGTGAGAGTCCATATTCCTCACTAGCTTCCACAACTGCATTAACAAGTTTCTGTAGGTCTTGAAGTGTTTCGGCTATCACCACTGTATCATCGGCATATCTTAGATTGTTGATTGGTCTTCCATTGATTTTAATGCCATATTCCTGATCAGTCAGTGCTCTATTCATGATATCTTCCGAGTATGCGTTAAAAAGGATTGGTGAAAGCACACATCCCTGACGAACTCCTCTTTTTATTTCTATATCTTCAGTTGTATTTTCTTCTATCTTCACTACTGCTCTTTGACCATAATAGAGATTTGAAATAATGTTGATATATCTAGAGCCTAAGTTTTTTGCCTGCAACAGTTTTATAAGGTGATCATGGCGTACTTTATCAAAGGCTTTAGTGTAGTCAATAAAGCATAGATACATATCCTGGTTCATGTCTAGGCATCTCTGGAACATAACGTTAAGTGCGAACAACGCTTCACGGGTACCCAGGCCATTTCTAAACCCGAATTGAGTTTCACTGATGTCCTGTTCTAGTTTCCTATATATTCTGGTATGTATGACTTTTAAGAATGCTTTCAAGGTATGTCCCATTAGACTTATAGTGCGATAATCTTGACAATGTTTAGGATTTCTTTTCTTTGGTAGCGTTATAAAAGTTGATATCAGCCATTCCTGTGGTATGATTCCTGATTTATAGATGTTGTTAAACAGATCCACCAAGACATGTATCTGCTCTTCTTCAATAAGTTTGAGAACTTCGGTTGGTAGTTCATCTGGGCTTGGTGCCCTCCTGTTTTTCAGCGAGTTCATAGCATATAAAACTTCTTCCTTTGTTATTTCTGGTCCTTCGACTCTGTCCGCGCCTTCAAGGTATTCCTTCTGTCTATGGTCTTCAAAGAGTTCCTCGACATAATTTTTCCAGGCTTTTAGTTTTTCTTCTATATCTGTTATTATTCTAGAATTTTGCCTAATGAAAGTATATCGATGATATCATTTTCATATTTACTGACTATTCACCTACACTTTTTGACTAAAATGTTTTGTTCTATCTATAAAAATAAAGCGGTGGGGGAGGTTCAATTGTTTTTTTAAACAAACCAACATTTCTCCCGTTTCGCTTGACCGATTTTAACAAATTTGGGCTCATATGAAAGAGAATAATTTACGCTACAAAACGCTTACTTAGTTTTGACTTTTTAACTTTCGTCTTCGCCGCTAGATGGCGTTAACTGAAATGGTAGCAAATTTTTGAGTTTTTTTCAAAAAAAAACAAATGTAATGGTATATTCATTTTTACATATTTCAAAAGAGGATACATTTTTCTAAAATTTAATGAAAAAAATTGAGCATCTACCTTTTTTTGAACCGTTGATATTGAACAAAATATAATTTTATTACATTAAAAAATGGCACGCCACTGCTTTTTATCAAAATAAAAATTATTTTCGTAATCACTTATTAGTTGCTAACAAAAAGAACCCCCTGCCTTAGTTGCTAACAAAAAGAACCCCCTGCCTTTTTTTCGTTAGACGAACGGTTTTGGATTGAAAAAATAAGATAGGTTTACATACTGTTTAAACTTACATCGCATTTAAGCGAAGCAGGCCATGATCTATATTAAGAAAGAAAACACCAAATTGTCAATCACGCTGATATTCATTTTGACAGTTCCCGCTATTAACATCTAATTTGATGTTATGTAAGAAGTATTTTTACAACAAATCATGCCTTTGACGAATGAAGAAGCCTTTGATATGTTGAGAATTTATTTGCAATGTTTTGAAAATGCGGCGATTGCTTCTAGGCAGTATGCACTGCGTTATCCCCTCCGAAGACAGCATTCGAGAATGGTTTTTGGTCTTATAGCCTTACGTTCAAGGCAGCATGGCCAAGTGCAACCAACTCCAACTTTGAGAAGAAATCGTAGAGTAAGAAAAGAAGATAACATTATAAATGTGTTGGCTTATATTCATGCAGACCCCTATTTAAGCATAAGAGAGATCTCCAGATATTTAGGAATATCCTATGGCTCAGTGCAAAAAATATTAATGGATTTTAAAATGCATCCGTATCACGTCGTGATTCATCAATCCTTAAATGAGACTGATTTTGAAGGTAGGCTCGATTACTGCTACTGGCTTAGAGATTTCATTAGGGAAAACCGTCATATTTTGTCACAAATATTATGGACAGATGAAGCATCTTTTTGCAGTAATGGCAGGGTAAATCTTCATAACATGCATTACTGGTCGGACACTTATCCACACTGGTTACGTGAAGATTATCAGCAGGGTCGATGGAGCGTCAACGTCTGGTGCGGTGTTATTAATGGTGCTTTTATTTATCGGTCCGCACATCTTCAATGGCAATCTAACCGGTGACATGTATTTGAACTTTTTATTAAACGATTTACCAGGACTCTTAGAAAATGTGCCTTTAGAAGTAAGAAGAAACATGTGGTTTCAACAAGACGGATGCCCGGCACATTATTCTCGAAATGTGCAAGATTTTTTAAACAGGCATTTTCCTATCCGTTGGATTGCTAGAAGCAGTCTATTTTTTTGGCTACCACGTTCCCCCGATTTAACCTGCCTTGTGGGGCCGAATAAAGGATTTGGTGTATAAAACTCGACCAACTACTCGAGAAGATAAGATAGTCCGAATTCAAAACGCCATAAATAATATACCAAGAGCGGAAATTGAGGCAGCTATCCACTCCACCCAGAAAAGATTGGACCAGTGCATTGAAAATAATGGACAACATTTTGAACATTTACGACAAAACAATTAATTTCTTTTTAATGTTTATTTTTAAAGTTCTCTGTTCTTGTTTTTATTGTTATTGCTCCTGCTATTGTTGAATGTAAATTAGTATGTTTCGAGATATGGGCGCTCCATGTAAATGTATTTGATTTTTTTAATCCAAAACCGTTTGTCTAACATAAAAGTCAAAAGGTTCTTTTTGTTAGCAACTAATAAGTGATTACGGAAATGATTTTTATTTTTATAAAAAGCAGTGGCGTGCCATTTTTTATTGTAATAAAATTATATTTTGTTCAATATCAACGGTTCAAAAAAAGGTAGATAATTAATTTTTCTCATTAAATTTTAGAAAAATGTATCGTCTTTTAAAACATGTAAAAATGAATATACCATTACATTTGTTTTCTTTTAAAAAAAACTCAAAAATTTGCTACCATTTCAGTTAACGCCATCTAGCGGCGAAGTCTAAAGTCAAAAAAAAACGAAGTAAGCGTTAAGCGTTTTGCAGTGTAAATGAAATGAAATGTGAAATGGTATCAAATTTTTGAGTTTTTTTCAGAAAAAACAAATGTAATGGTATATTCATTTTTACATATTGTAAAAGAGGATAGATTTTTCTGAAATTTAATGAAAAAAATTAATCATCTACCTTTTTTTGAACCGTTGATATTGAACAAAATATAATTTTATTACTTTAAAAAATGGCACGCCGCTGCTTTTTATCAAAATAAAAATCATTTTCGTAATCACTTGTTAGTGGCTAACAAAAAAAACCTTTTCACTTTTTTTCGTTAGAGACAAACGGTTTTGGATTAGAAAAATCAAATAAATTTACATGGGACGTCCATATCTCGAAACATACTAATTTACATATTTGGAAAAGAAATCTTAATAAAACCGTCCAACAACAGCAGGAGCAATAACACTAAAAACAAGAACACAGAAATAAACGTTAAAAATAAATTACTAGTTTTGTCGTAAATTTTCAAAATGTTGTCCATTATTTTGAATGTACTGGTCCAATAATAATGGACAACATTTTGAACATTTACGACAAAACTATTAATTTATTTTTAACGTTTATTTTTAAAGTTCTGTTTTCTTGTTTTTAGCGTTATTGCTCCTGCTGTTGTTGGATAGTTTTATTAAGATTTTTTTCCAAATATGTAAATTAGTATGTTTGGAGATATGGGCGCCCCATGTAAATTTATTTGATTTTTTTAATCCAAAACCGTTTGTCTAACGAAAAAAAGTCAAAAGTTTTTTTTGTTAGCAACTAATAAGTGATTACGAAAATGATTTTTATTTTGATAAAAAGCAGTGGCGTGCCATTTTTTACTGTAATAAAATTATATTTTGTTCAATATCAACGGTTTCAAAAAAGGGAGATGACTAATTTCTTTCATTAAATTTTAGAAAAATGTAACCTCTTTTAAAATAAGTAAAAATGAATATACCATTACATCTGTTTTTTTTTTTAAAGAACTCAAAAATATTCTACCATTTCAGTTAACGCCATCTAGCGGCGAAGACGAAAGTCAAAAAGTCAAAACCAAGTAAGCGTTTTGTAGTGTAAATTATGCTCTTTGATATGAGCCCAAATTTGTTAAAATCGGTCAAGCGAAACGGGAGAAATCTTGGTTTGTTTAAAAAAACAATTGAACTTCCCCCACCGCTTTATTTTGATAGATAGAACAAAACATTTTAGTCAAAAAGAGTAGGTGAATAGTCAGTAAATATGAAAATAATTATCATGGATATACTTTCATTAGGCAAAATTCCATAAAAATCCCATTTGTCTACTAAAGGCCGCTTGACATGAAGCAATACAATCTGCAATTAGTTGCATGCAAAATATTGCATGTGATGAATCTTGCACGTTGTTTGACATTATGCAAGGCAAATGAAAAACTTGAAAAAAATGGCATTAACAAAAATCACGAATCAACAAGAAGATTAAAGGTTTGTTCTCACAGGAGTCACAAACCATCAGAAACAGTCAGGATTCTGCGCAATACATTTCTCCGCGTTCATACATAAGTTTCTGCTGGTTAGAAAACAACTGGACGATGTTCACACATATTTGACTGATGGTTTTCCAGCTGTCCATCGTCCAGCTGTTTCCAAACAATCAGAAACTTATGTATGAACACGGAGAAATGGATTGCGCAGAATCCTGACTGTTTCTGATAGTTTGAAACTCGTGTGAGAACAAACCTTAAGTTATACAAAAAAAAGTGCTACAGTCAATCAAGTGTACAGAAAACGGACCCGTCGTCAGTATTTTGTGATCAAGTGATTTGACTGACATTTGATTGGTTGTTAAACCAAAAGTAACTAGATTTCTCCCTAGAATTGCAACTTGCATGCAATAGAAATGGCACCAAACCGATAAAGTTGCAATTCCAAGATCTATCAGCTGAGCTTCATCTGCGCATGCTTGTGATCAAGAAAAATTGCGTCTTGCATTGCATTGCAGGTAGTATTGCTCCATGTCAAGCGGCCTTTAGTGTTCGTTGTTACGACCTCTAGCGGACGTTTGACAAATTCGAAAATAATTTCCAGCAATAATTTCTCTTGGCGACTTTTATCATGAATTTTTTTTCTAAATCTATACGACCAATATCTTATGAGATATGGCCGCTCGCTACCCTTAATTGATCACCCGGTACAGACATTCTTAGAAATAATAGTAGTACCTACCTAAGTATTTATGAAAATTAACAAAAAAATTTCAACAAAAATTCTACTACTGGTTTTTCATATCTAGAGTACACTTTTTATGTCAAACCTGGAGAATCCTTTGTGTTGAGACATCTTTGGGCATTTGTCTTTCCCACTATTTTGGTCAGTTATAAAATCGTCGCTTTAAATGATTTCTTACATTAAAAGATTTTTTATTTTTTTAGAACTTGTATATTAAAAACTGAAAAGATTTTTTTGTTTACGTTATGATTATTCTGATTTTGCTGAAATAGGATTTTATAGTGTGATTAATTACACAATTTTTGTTCTATAAAAAGTTATAAATCAGGAAAAATAATGTAAGTAATAATATAACAAGAGAGTGAGAATAAATTGAAAATAATTTGACAGACTTTTTGAAAACTTGTTGCCAGGCAATAGTCACGAGAGCCCGCTGGCCTCGAGTGGCTATTTCCAAATGGCAACAAGTTTGAACAAAATCTGTCAAATTATTTTCTAATTTATATGGAACTCGCGAGTTATATTTGACTAGATTATTTTTTTATTCACATATTTGCATGGAAAGTATCAAAGGACCTGTTATACTTATTAAAGTAAAGTTATTGAACTAATTTTGCCGTTTTATTCCACATTGTCTTTATTACTGCTTCTTTATAATCATTTCCGTCTTTTCTTTTCATGTTATAAGCCCAGTCTTTCAAAATCAATGCCAGAGTAGCTGTTGTAGTTGATTGATACAGAATATAATTTCTTTCTTTGGTGAAGGTCTTAAATTGTCTCCATATAGACTGATTACTTATTAGAGTATTTTTCGAAGTAGTTTCTAAAATCTTTTTTGTTATTTCTGCATCAGAAAAGGTACTAAACCGATCATTTTCACCAATTTTATATATCGCTTTGACACAATTAGGTAATTATTTTGACAACTATCTGACACTTGCTAGGCAAATAAAAGCCACAGTGATTATTCCCGAGAATAATCACAAGAGATTTATTCCCACTATAATAATGACATAATTGGTTGAAACTTACCCTTGTGACAAATAAAGAAGCATTTAATTGGTTTTAAGAAACGTCAAAAAATAATCACCATATAAACAATTCATTGATAAACAACTTTTCCAATTGCAGGAAAAATTGAATCAGTCGTTTGTCAAGGCCATACTAATCAGTGGAGCTCCTTTATCAATGGTCCAACATCTTTTATGGATTGAATGTTTTAAACAAATTAGGCTCTGTTTCGTATTGCCTTCTAGGCATCGTATTGCCACATCCCACATCTTATTTGAATAATGAATATGAGGCACTGCAGAGTGAAATAAATGATTCAATGAATTTGCTTTTACAATGTGAGGGATGGAGCAACCTTCGTAATGAGTCAATTGTGAATTTCGTCATCACCAAACCAGAACAAATGTTTGTCGACTTCATAATCACCAAAACGAACAGAGACGATGCAGTGTGGGCCTGACAAATTTCTGGTTGTCATTGGTGAAAATGCTGCTAATATAAGAGCAGCTTTTCGATTAAAATTCGAACATATTGTGCCATTAGACTGTATTGGTCACCTACTGCATTTAGTTAGTAATGGCATATTGAGCTGTGAGATGCTATTAAAATTATAGAGAACAGTCATATTCTTCAATCTTCATTCAGGAAAATCAGCAAATAAAAAAACATTAATGTTTCTTTAAAACTGGCTGTCATTTGTTCAGCCTACAAAGGCTTCATTTTCTGAACGCGTAATCCACATAAGTTTTCATGCCAACAAAGGACCCAGCACCTCTCTTATTGAAACGGGAGCACGGTCAAATTGTCTGAATTTTTGATACGTACTGGTATTTGATGTCCTGATCAAAAGTTTCCATGGGTCCAACCTTATCCTATAGCTAGATTTTGAAGTTCAAAATCCCGACTTTTTTAAAACGGTCCCCAAAAAGTCCCTCTTAAATATTTTTTATGTTACTGCCAAATGTATCAAGACAAAATACATACCTATTAGCGAAAATAAAATATCTGTTGTTTACAGGGTGATTCGTGTTTTCACAGACCTGTTTTTAAGAGGTAAAATTATTGCATTCAAGGTCAGTGGTACAAACGTGGTACTACTACGTACTAGCGTAAATTGTCATAAATGACAGAAGATGCATGTTTATTAATGTTTGAGTATCTTAGAAAATTATATGAAAAAATTGGAAATAAGCCACCGAGGACCGATTTATTTGTTTCCATTGGGCGGTTAAAGTGTACAAACCTAATTCTAGCAAAAATCACCCTTAATTGTAACAAATAGAAGAACATCAGAAAATGAAAAAACTCTTATGGCAATCTTGCACGTGTTATAGGTTTGTTTGGAAAGGTTCATACCTGTGACGTTACACTTAGGTAGTAGAATACGCATAGCTATGATGATAGACAACGTCTGGAACGGGTATAGGGCAGACTAAGAAAAAGAATCGAAAGTTTTCTATTATTTTCTCCACCCTATTATTAAAAGATTATACAAAAAAATATAGTTTTAGAAGAAAAGAAGCAGAGAATTGGAAGTATTTTTTGTTATTTTTGCAATAAGCTTGTTACCAAATTTATAGATAGAGGTATAAGAGTAAAAATTTTGCGTATTAAACTATAATACGATAATAAATTTTCCGAATGAACTGAATAAAAATATTTTTATAACTTTTGTTCATATTGTTATTTTAGATTTAGTACTTTTTTCTTCAGTAACTTTTTTTTTACTTTTGTACAAAATTTTACCGGACCGTCTACATTAAAGACAACAAAAAATGTTTAAAATCATTATTCAAAAAAGTTTTCGCTTGTGGGAGATTTTTTTATATACCTACATAAAAATATTTTGTCATAATTTGTTTATTACAATTTTTTGAATGTAACAAAAAAATCTATGTAACATATTTTTTATTTTATTTATTATCATATCACCGTTTTTTTATTAAAGAAAGACATTTATTAAGTGAAACAAAAAAAAATTCCGTCATTTGTCTATAGGGTGTCCAGAAACTCTCCTGCCAAACGGAAACTACAGTTACTAGAGGTGATTTTAAGTCGATTTAGCTGAAATTACCTTAATTTGAAAATGCTTCCTAAGGGAGCTACAGCCTTTTGAAGAAGACGTCCTCATATGAGTTTTCTTAAAATTACTCAAAAATACCGTTACTTAAAATATTCAAACTTGGTATAATCAATAAACAGTTACAAACCAGTCGTTTGCTGTAAATAAATTTTTTTCAGATCCATCACAAGCGTATCAGTTGGGGGGACCAACATGTATTTTTATTAAAAAAATCATTTGCAAGTTTTTTATGTATCCGACACCGAATTTGGAAAATTTAGGATAATTTTCATAAAGAATGTTCTCTTCTTTGAAATCGATATCACGAACCGTTTTCGAGAAAAATAAGTTCAAACTTTTTGTGTTTCTTACATAAAATCATGTTAGATTATAATTTGTAATATCAAGTTGACTTTGAAAAATCAACAAAATCTGACAATGTGTCAAATTATTTTGATTCTAAACAATTATAATTGTTATTGTGTGTGAAAGGTAAAAAATAATATCCCAATTTTTTCCCCTAAGAGAAACAATGTATTGTTGTGCAATCTTCTTTAATTAAAAATTTCGCAGAGCGCTTTCGGCATTAAGCCATCATCAATGCGGTCACTAAAAATGTTTTGTGAATTACATTTCGTAAGTTTGATAAAATTGATACATACTTGTCAGAATTCCGAGACAAGGGCCTCCAAATGTGTACGTCTGTACATTTAACTGTTTGGTGGTTCACATTATTGGTTTAAAAACAGTATTAAAAATACATAAGAATTAAAATTCAGTAAAATGATTCAGCAGATCTGAAACATGCATTTTTTGGTTCGACCATTTTGCCAAGTTGTCATCAGAGAATTATTCACAAAAATTGCAAAGACCATGATTGTCACTCCATTCCATCGAGTAAGTTCCGATTCGTCGGAGCATAGACAAACATTGTGGTATGATATTGTTAAATGAAGGGATTTCGCGACCCTCAACAGATAGGTACCCACCATCTACCAAAAATAATAATTTTGGAGACAGACTTGATGTCCGTCTAGTGAAAGTGGCGAAATCCATAGAAACATTGGGATGTGCCAGACACGCGAATTCCCGAGAAGAACAATAAAGCGCTGTTATGGATGTACATTGTGCGCGACAATTACATTTATATTTCTGTGGTGTGGAATGTAAATCGCTTTGACGTTAGATGCTATTGTTTGTAATGTGAATTGGAATTTAGAACATAGGGTTGAAATGAAAATAAAGTGAAAGATAAGGACAGAGCTCTAGGAAAATATATAATTGATGGGAAATAGAACAAGTGATGAATGAAGTGTGTGAATGGAGAGATGAAGAATGGTGAGAAGTAAAATCAAACGAAAAAGTAGGAAGTGTGTGGAAAGTAATGAATTCAAACGTGCGTCTAGCAAACACCACTGTATGTTAAAATGTGAAATAAGAGGAGGTCGCTTCTAACTGTAAAGCCAACAGCCGACTATCAAAAATAAGAAATTTGGAGACAGTTTTGATGGCTCACCGAGAAGGTCACCGATCTATAAGAATTATAACATATGATAAATGTGAAATGCAATGTAAGAGGTGAGTTCGTCACCCTAACCGTAAAGCCATCAGCCGTCTATCAGAAATAGTAAATTTGGAGACAGCCTTGATAGCTCACCGATGAAGGCGCCGGCTCCAACGAGTTAACAAATGATTAAGGATCATGTGAATGGAAGGATGAAGAAAGGTGAGAAGCAAAAGCCAACGAAAAAGTAGGAACAAGTGCGGAAAATAATGAATTCGAGCAAACGTCTAACACACCCCACTGTACATATGCCGAAATGTGAAATGCGATGAGAAACCGAAGTCACTACACGAATTATGGGAAAGTTGATATTATATGAGATGCGTTCGTCTCCCAACCGTAAAGCCATCAGCTTTGATAGTTCACCGATGAGGGCACCGACCTCCAATAATTGCGATCTGGTGAAATAATGGAATAAAACTTATGTCAACCTGTTGTCATCATTGAAGAGTCTATGCAAAGGTGTAAATTTCCTATTTAAATTAACTTGTGTGTTAAGGCATTTGTTGTTTCTTTTTATCTCGGCTGTTATTTCGATGTCTTTAGAAAAATCTAATAGATTGAAATTTTTGGTGTTAATGCTTTTGATTAGTGTTGAATTCGTTTCTGGTTCAAACTTATGGTTATTGTACAGGGTGTCCCAAATAAGAGTGACGAGTGACTGATTTTAAACATAAATGCCCAGCTTATTAATTGCTCCAAAGAGATGGGGTTTTCACTAGTCTCACTAGTTTATCAAAGAGATTTTTTTAGGCTTGGCTGGCATTTCATCTCATCAACACAGGATGTTTTACTAATGTTGGTCAAATTCAAAGGGGAAAATATGTATTATTTTAAATGGAACACCCTATAATTTTTTATCTCATTCGAAAGAGCAATCATTCTCCTTTCCAAAAATGTATAGTTTCCTATCTTTTGTTTCATTAACAACAAAAATATTCGAGGTTTCATGTAGTAGTACGTTTTTAATTAGTAGTTTTATATGAACGTATTTTGATGCCTAAAACCAACTCATGCTGTGACCGTTTGACGCATAACAAAATCATTTAAGTCGGTTTCATGTAGTATGCATTTTTAATTACGTAAATAATTGCCAACAAATCTGACAAACAGTTTATTTAGCAAGTAAACATAATAACATTATTCAATACATATAAAGAACGACGAACAAAAAAGTTACACTAAATGCTGCATATGCCTACCCTCTTCGTTTATGCATACCTGTAAGCGAAATTTTAAATTTTCAAATGAGTTTTCTAACATTTCTTGCGGAATATTTTCAATAATGTTCCTGATATTATTTTTTAGTTTTGCTAAATTGTTAGGCTTAGGATTGTAGCACCTATCCTTCACATATCCCCAGAAAAAAAAGTCTGGGACAGTTAATTCAGGAGACCGCGGTGCCCATTCAATCGGTCCAGCTCGACCTATCCACTTATCATTAAAAAAACATTTTTAATGAATCTCGTGCTATTAAGGAATAATGTGGTGGTGCACCGTCTTGTTGATTTTTCGCCGAGATAATGCACACCAAACGTTTACTTTTGGACTATATCTCTGAAATTCATTAAAAGAAATTGGTTTTGAGAACCCCATATTCTACAATTATGTTTGTTACACATGCCATTAATGTGAAACGTTGCTTCATCAGACATAATTAACAATGAATTGGGTTCGTTTCTTGATAAGTCAAGTAAAGTCTCACATACCATTACTCGTTTTTCATAATCTGACTCGTACAATTTTTGATAAGTATGAATTTTGTATGGAGTTAGTTTTAAAATTTTTAGACATCTTTGAACGTCACTCTTGCTAAGCTCTAAAATTCCAGCAATTTTTCTAATTGAAATTTTATGATCGTTATCATGTAGCACTTCATTAATTGACATCAACTTGTTTAAAAGACCATCATTATTTCTTGGTTTCTTTAAGTGTGCAATGCAACCAGTTTCGATAAATTGTACATACCATTTTTTAATTATGACGGCGGATTTTTCATAAATTTTCTGCTGAATACCCTCCTTGTTTGAATTATTGATTTCGTTTCTGCAAAAATTATTACAGTTTGAGCTTTTTCACTCACTGTATAGAACATTTCTAAACCGACTTATATGACTTAACAAAATTACTATTGTCAATCGGTCACAGCATGAGTTGATTTTAGGCATCAAAATACGTTCATATAAAACTACTAATTAAAAATGTACTACTACATGAAACCTCGTATATCTTTGTTGTTAATAAAACAAAATATAGAAAACTATACATTTTTGGAAAGGAGAATAATTGCTCTTTCGAATTAGATCAAAAATTATAGGGTGTTACATTTAAAATAATACATATTTTCCCCTTTGAATTTGATCAACATTAGTAAAACACCCTGTGTTGATGAGATCAAATGCCAGCCAAGCCTAAAAAAATCTCTTTGATAAACTAGTGAAAACCCCATCTCTTTGGAGCAATTAATGAGCTGGGCATTTATGTTTAAAATCAGTCACTCTTATTTGGGACACCCTGTATTTAATATGAAAACCAAACGCTGATTTATCTGGATACCTCAAATGCTCGCTTATATGCACCTCCAATGCTCTACAAGTTCTTCCCATGTATGCAGCTTCACAATCACCACACCTCATCGCATAAATGCCACTTTTAGACAATTTATTCAACTTATCTTTAGAATTGACTAAATCATTATAAAAGGAATTTGAAGCCTTATATGAAATTTTGAAGTTGTTAGAAATGTTTCTGAAAATGTTTGTGAAAAAGATGAGAGTTTATGAATGGTATTAAAATATATGAAAGGTTATTGTCTGTGATAGATGGATAAGCTAGTTGTTGATTTCTTTTCCTAATTATTTTTTGTATGAGATTATCGATTATAGAATGGTGATATCCATTGTTAACTGCAATTTGTTTGATTGTATTAACCTCATTGTTATACTGAGCTTTATTTAAAGGTACGTTCAGTAGTCTGTGGACATAGCAGTTGAAAGCTGTCATTTTGTGATGAGGAGGGTGGTCGGAATCAGCATGTATGGCGTGGTCAGTTTGAGTAGGCTTCCTATAAACCCCAAAGCTGAACTCGGACCCGCACCGACGTATGCTAAGGTCAAGGAAATTGAGACATCCATCTATTTCAGTTTCTAAAGTGAATTTGATATTAGGGTGAATGTTATTGATGTTATTTAAAATTTGTTGAGCTGTTGTTATGTTGCCTTCGATTAAGCAAAATATGTCATCGACATATCTAAAATACAAGATAATTTCCTTATTTTTAGGGATTATAAATTTCTTTTCTAAGTTGTTCATAAAAATATCTGCAATTAGTGGAGATAAGCCACTGCCCATGGCTAAACCATCGGGTTGTTCGTAAATGACATTATTGAAAGTGAAAAAGTTCTATGAGAGGCAAAGTTTTAGAAAAGTGATTATTGAATCAATATGTTGTGGAAGAACGTCTGCGGATTCCAACATCTCGCGCACCAAAGGAATTGAATCCAAGACCGGCACCGAAGTGTACAGGTTACTCACATCGAATGAAACCATTAAACAACCATCATGTATATGAAAATCTTTGATTTTGTTAATTAATTCAAGTGTGTTACTTACCGAGTTTGTAGGGGTGAAGTTCGTTAATGAATGGATTAAGTTGTAGATGAACGTAGTTAATTTTGAAACTGGAGTATTGACAAAGCTTACCACAGGTCTGATGGGTATACCAGGTTTGTGTAACTTAGGAAGTCCATACAAGCGACGCATGTAAGGGTTACTTGGTATCAGAACACCCCTAGCTTCAAAAAATGGCTTATTAACGTTTAGTAATGACTTAATTTTCCTAATCAGTTCCCGTAATGGGTACGAGCTTAGCTGAGAGAAATTGTTATCATTGAGGAAATTTTCTACTTTCTGGACGTAATCATTATTGTCTAAAATGACAATGCATTGTCCTTTGTCGGCCTTTGAGACTATTAAATTATTGTTCTTAATTTTAAGTTTTAACGATTTTAGTACTTTTAAGGAATGTTTTTGATTGTTATCTAAACGGTTAAGTGATGAAGTTGTTTTATGTTTGTTGAGTTTGTGATAAAGTCTCAGTTGAGGTTTATTGATGTTGTTAGGTAGAAATTCTATTATATTGTCTAAATCTACGGCTAAGTGAAGTAGTGCCTTCTCAGAAAAAGGTTTTTTAAGACAATGTTTTAAACCAAGTCTGATAAGATCCATTTCATCATCAGTGAAGCTAATAGATGATAAGTTTTTCACCCGCTCAAAAAACTGAAAATTGGAAAATTTATTACGATGTCTATCTTGGTTACGAACCATAGCTGCCTTTTCATTGATCAATTTATTCAATTTGTTTTTGACTCTATTAAACTTTCAACACTATCATTTAATTCACTAATGAAGTATGAATTGTTTAAAAAATTCTGGTTATTGAACCTATTCTCGTCAAAAATGATTTTCAATCTACAGTTAATATCATTCAGCTTGGCATAATGTTTACATACTTCTCTGTGTAATCACTTATGTTTTACATTTTGTCTAATGTTAACTGGGACATTTTTTGATGTTTTAACTTTTGCAAATGTGGGTACAACCTGTTTTTCGAAGCATCTGTTGATGAACCATATGTCAATTTTAATAAGGGCCCTCTTGATGGAGAGTCTCGTATAGATGTCAGCTGGATTTGCCATACTGCATTAAGATAATTTGAATTACAGCTGTGTGCACAAGAGATGAAAATCCCAAATGTTTTTCCCCTAAGAGAAACAATGTATTGTTGTGCAATCTTCATTAATTAAAAATTTCGCAGAGCGCTTTCGGCATTAAGCCATCATCAATGCGGTCACTATATTTTTTTTTGTGAATTACATTCCGTAATTTTGATAAAGTTGATACATACTTGTCAGAATCCCGAGACAAGGGCCTCCAAATGTGTACGTCTGTACATTTAACTGTTTGGTGGTTCACATTATTGGTTTAAAAACAGTATTAAAAATACTTAAAAATGAAAATTCAGTTAACCAATAATGTGAACCACCAAACAGTTAAATGTACAGACGTACACATTTGGAGGCCCTTGTCTCGGAATTCTGACAAGTATGTATCAATTTTATCAAACTTACGAAATGTAATTCACAAACAAATTTTTGTGACCGCATTGATGATGCCGAAACCGCTCTGCGAAATTTTTAATTAAAGAAGATTGCGCAACAATACATAGTTTCTCCTATGGAAAAAAATATTGTGATTTTCATCTCTTGTGCACACAGCTGTAATTCACATTGAATTAAAAAATAATAGTTAATTTGATCAAAATGGTTTATTTTTCGAATGAAGAATATGCTGATATGCATTTAGTTTATGGGGAAGTATAATGTAACGCTAGTGCAGCATAGCGAAGATATGCGGAAAAATTTCCAAACAGAAGGCATCCTGCTCGCGCAACATTTGTAGCCGTACACCAAAGATTAAGAGAAAGTGGCTCAGTAGTACCTAAAAATACTGAAACTGGTAGACGACCTGATGTGACAATGGAATACGAAGACGATATTTTGATTGAAATCGAAAATAATCCTGATGTTAGCACCAGAAGACTCGCTGCTATGTATCCTGACATTTCCAAGTCTTCCATATGGAATGTTATTCATACAGAAAACCTTCATCCTTTCCATTTTCAAAAAGTTCATGCCATGGTAGATGGTGATTTCCCTGCCCGCATAGATTTTTCAAACTGGTTGCGGAACAAAAAAAATCAGGATCCTAATTTATTTTCCCATATTTTATTTTACGATGAATCTACGTTTACCAGAGATGGAATTTTCAATTTACATAATGCATATCATTATGCCTACATTGGCGATAATCCTCATGCAAAAGTAGAGAAAAAGCACCAGCAAAGATTTAGTATAAATGTTTGGATAGGTGTAATCGGTAATCAGCTTCTGGGACCCGTAGAGCTTCCTAGCCGTTTAACAGGACAAGAATATCTTAATTTCGTACAAAATGTTTTATCTGATTTAATAGATGAGGTCCCCTGATGATTCGAAATAATTTATGGTTCATGCACGACGGCTGCCCAGCTCATTTTAGTAGAAAGATTCGTCAATATCTCGACAATAACTATTACGATAAATAGTTTGGAAGAGGGGGTTCAGTTAATTGGCCCCCAAGATCTCCAGATTTGAATCCCTGTGATTTTTGTATTTGGGGTTATTTAAAATCATTAGTCTATGTTGTTGCAATAGAAACCCGTAATCAGCTGTAGCAAAGAATTCAAAATGCTTGTAATGAAATTAGAAATAATGCAGGAATTTTTGCAAAAATTAGACGATCTTTAGAGAAAAGAATAAATTTGTGTATTGATACAAATGGTCGTCATGTAGAACAACTGTTGTAAAATTAATTCTCTTATTTCTGCTGGTAATTATCTCTAACTTTGTTTTTTTTTAACGTTGATTGTTGTTTTATACCCTCACGAAATAGAATTAATTTAAAATTTCCAAAACTATGTAAGGAACTTAATACTTACGACTTTTGTTACGAGTATCTGTACAATTTGTTGATTTTTCAAAGTCAACTTGATATTACAGATTATAATCCAACATGATTTTATGTAAGAAACACAAAAAGTTTTAGTTTATTTTTCTCGAAAACGGTTCATGATATCGATTTGAAAGAAGAGAACATTTTTTATGAAAATTATCTTGAATTTTCCAAATTCGCTGTCGGATACATAAAAAACTTGCAAATAATTTTTTTAATAAAAATACCTGTTAGTCCCCCCAACTGACACGCTTGTGATGGATCTGGCAAAAAATTATTTACAGCAAACGACTGGTTTGTAATTGTTTATTGATTATACCAAGTTTGAATATTTTAAGTAACGGCATTTTTGAGTAATTTGAAGAAAACTCATATAAGAACGTCTTCTTCAAAGGGCTGTAGCTCCCTTAGGAAGCATTTTCGGATTAAGGTAATTTAAGCTAAATCGACTTAAAATCACCTCTAGTAACTGTAGTTTCCGTTTGGCAGGAGAGTTTCTGGACACTTTGTATAAACAAATTGACTACTATATTTTTAATTATTTTTAAAATTAATATTATTATTTACTCTTATAACCCAAACACTATAAACTATGAATTAGTTCTTGTTGTTAGTAGTTGTTAACTAGAACATTAAGCCCATGCTAATCAACTAACTGTTGACATTAAATAACAAATTTAAAACTGATAATACAAATCTACTAACCTGTTCAATTTCGTTTTTTCACCATCGCCGAGCAATGTCTCGTTTTTTCCATTCGAGTCAGCAGCAGAGGTTCCCGAGACAAAATTAAAAGCTCTCTTGAACCCATCTAACAGACCGCCGGCCACTGTGCCGGATTGGGCCGGCGGTTGCGTTCCGGCGCCGGACGTACCGACCGTGGTGGACCGGTAAACGGCATTCGAGCCGGTTAAGGAACGGTAAGTGCCCGTCAGACTGCCGATGGGCATTTCGCCTCCTCAATAAACTCTTCACTGCTTTCTGGGTATGATACCTTCACATCAAAAGTTCATTCGATACTAGACAGGCAAAGTTGGGTCTAGTTTGGTCAAATTATATGAAATACGTTTCCTACTAGTCCAATAAAATGAAGATTTATAGGATTTACAGTTGAAATTTTATTTGGGTGGTGGAAAATAATTAAAAATTAACCCGAAAATTACTTTTTTGAAAATATCTCAAAAAAATGTGAAAAAAAAGTCTCAAACAAAAAATATAGGGAATAAAATTTCCTATGAAAGTATCTTATTTACAACATAAAGCGAGATATTTGTAATAGACAATTAAAAATTATAGCTTGAAATACACTGCTGAGCATAAAATTAGGGTAACCCAGTAATTTGAAGATATTGTAGAAATTTTTATTTTTCTCGGTGTAACATAGTTTACTAACGCATTGCTTGAATAAAAACTGTTTTTGTAATTCAAAGTTTATTGAAAGTAATAAAAATGAACAATTTTAATTTGATGTGCTAAATAAAGAAAATGAACCAGGTCTTTGAGTGAACATACCAGCCTCTTCGTACCGTTGCCATACTCGTTGCACACTTACCCCAGCGTTTCTGGCAGTTTCACGCTGTCCTCGACCATCTTCTAAAGCCGCCATTCGTTCCACAACAACAGGATTTAAGCTCATTGCAATACACTGACAATGACAACATTAAACAAACAATTTGCAATAGACAGTTAAAACCATAGGAACTAACAACATTCTGATGGTTTTTAGGAGTTTGGGCGAGGGGCCGTTTTATGTTCCACCGCTTTTCCAAATAACAACTTTTTTTATTCAAGCAATCAGTAAACTATGTTACAAACTTGAAAAATAAAAATTATTACAATATCTTCAAATTACTGGGAAACCCTAATTTTATGCTCGGCAGTGTATAAAAAAATTAGAAAATATCAAAACATGTGTGTAATAGTCCCCTTTTTTTTCTAATCATATCTTCAAAGTCTGATGAGTAATCTCATTATATATATATATATATATATATATATATATAATTTTGTATTAATTTGATTAAAAATTATAAACATTTTCATTTTCTAAAAATAGTTGTTTGACAAAAATTTTAAAACAACTGTTTCAATGTGTTGTGTCCAAACTGTTTTTTAAATAAAAATATTTATAACTTTTAAGCAAATTAATTAAAAATAATATATACCTAACTCTAAGATTACTTCTCAGACTTCGAAGATATGATTAAAAACAAAAAAAAGTAGAAGAATTCACATTGTTAGATGTTTTATAATTTTTTTATTATCCAATCTGTAAATTTGATTGTTTATGGCAAATATCTCCGGTTCTATTGCAAATATATCAAAAGTTATGAAAGACATTTTTATAGGAAATTATAATCCCTACAATTTTTGTTTAAATTTTTTTTTATATCTTTTTATGTTTACGAGATATTTTCATAAAAATAATTTTTAGGACATTTTTCAATTATTTTCTATCCCCCTAATTGAAATTTGAGATTTTTTAACTAAAAATTGTTTAAACTTATGGTAAAATGAACTTAAATTGAAAAATGCAGGCTTACCTTTTGTATAATAATAAAATTCATTTTATTGGATTATATCTTATTGATAAAAATGTATAAATAATTTTTAGGTTAATTAATTATAGATTTAACATAAAAAATTAAAAATAGAATATTAAAATTGTCTATTATTCTCTTAATAATGTTTATAAAAAAAACTAGTGAATGCTAAAAAAAATTTGAATATGATTTGATGGGTTCCTCTTTAAAATCAATAACTAGGCATGTCTTTTTTTATCTCTGAATACAATTAGTTTTACATCAACTACTAACTAACTACCCTTATTGATTTATTAACAAAACCTTGAGTGAGAAATATTTTAAAATTTCACCCCGCCTCTCGCCTACCCCCATAGACGTCCAACGTCTGAGTTACGTAAAACTACACCCAACTTGTGAAACATGCACATTAAGCAAAAAAGCACATAATGCTAACAATAAATAAGAAGTGACATGCTAAAATAATAAACAAATTAATATTGTTTGAAAAAATCACTTGTATATTATGATAACATTTCCTGTATTAAACTCGATCATTTGGATAAAAATATATTATTTTTTAGTGTTATAATTTTATTAGAAAATGGTTATACCGAAGATTGGGAAGATTCTGAATATCGATTTCTTTTGTATTATACAATGACAACACCCTAATTAATGTAGCAAAATATAACCGCCTTATCCGCATTAATATAAAGTAAATTGTCACTTACCTTATTAAATGTAATGATATTTATTAATAACAAATGGTAACACAATAACTATAAACTTTAACAAGAGCTTAGAATGACGTTTTCCTATAAACTGTTGTAACTTAATGCTTAAATCCGTCTTATTGGTTACTGGTGAGCACGTGACCCGCGTAGTGTCGGCTGCTCGAGTACATAAACGTAACATTTGGGCGATTAGATCTTTTTTTATAATTACAAATGTATATCCTCAAAAAAAAACAATAAATAATTTACGAATATTCAGAAATAACTAATACAATTATGTTAATTAATAAATTATCCATATATATAAAGGTTTTTAAATTTTATTTTGTTATTAAAGGAGACGTTCATGGTGTCTGACTATAAGTTGCAAGAAGTATTGATCGCAGACCGCTTGTATCCATCTCCAGCGCCATCTAAGAAATAGCTATTAACCTACGAATAGCGTTCACTGTATTGTGATGCTAAATACAACGAACGGTGGTTTTCCTTAGTCTTAGTAGATGGCGAAACTAATTTCGAACAGCGAAATTTACTTACTGGAGTTTTTATACTAGTAAAATGAGCCCAACTTATATACATAAGTGCTTTATTAAACGTGGAACATATTAAAAATAAATTTGAGTGGAATATTGTAAAAATGATTATTGCAGTTGTTTGTTGATAAGGTTTGCAGACATAGCTCGTAAGAACTTTTTCTTTTGGAGATATTTTCTGGAAAAACGGTTTCTAACTTTAGGATGGTTTGTTAATAACAAAACAATTGTCTCATTTAATTTGGTTTTTGAATTTCACATGATGACAGAAAATAGAAAAAAACAAAAAACCATGAGTGAGATTATAGTATAAGGGCCCGTGTACAAATCGTGGCTAATCTGTAAGATGTAAGACCCTTACTGTTTCGATCCCTGTGTGAAATCTACTCATATTACTTTTTTAAATAAAACTGGTGAATTCTTTGAACAAAAATGAATGTTAATTTGAACTTCTATTACTTATTATAAATTCTATTTTAGTAGAAATATTTTATCTTTTTATTACCTACTTTTCTGACCATGGGTTAGATAAATTCTTTTTGTGGATTGTTTAGATAAGTATCCATTTTAACACATGTTCTGTGAAATGTAAAATAGAGTTTAGAAATAGTTTAAGTAAGCGACAGTTGCTTATGCCGAAGGACTTTTGTAATAAAGATTATCGATAACAAACATTGATGTTGTTTAAATTATTTCACGATTATTCTCTCCATAACTTCCTTGAATTCTTTTAATGAGCTGTTGGCTGTCTTGAAAGCACAATTATCGTTCCAAGATACTAATATGAGGAAGTGTATTTCGCTTGAGGAGAGATTATCAGTTACATTAAGGTAAGAACACTTTACTGTTTGATACTTTTATTAGTTTACGTAATATTAGGTATTAATAAAGGTTATAACATTTATGGCAGATCTTTGAAACCTGGAGATAACATGTCTTCATCATTCCCTAGCGAAAGCAAGTCCGAGTCGTGTCCATACCTGTCAGACATGTATGAACCTGGCGACTCCAAGGGGGAATTGATTGTATGGTGTACTTGTTCATTCGGTAAAGCAGTGGAAGTCTGGTTGCATCGTTGGACCCAAGAGTTTGTTGCAATATTTGTTTGCGGAGCCGTATAATATCCATATCGTCTATCTCCATGATTTGCTATTCCATCACTTTGAAACTGATGTGAAACAGTAGAATTTTGCAACGGAAATTCGGAATTTTGAAATGATGTATCTGTTGTAACACTTTGTCTGTGGGTCCTATCAAACCTAAGAATTGTATTCATAAGTTCGATTCTTAAAAAATACTTTTTCTCTTCGTCATATTTTTTTAATGCCGGTAACAGGGACATTAAAAATAACTCATCTTCATCCAAGACTTTCTTTTTATTGCTTTCCTTTACCAAAGCCCATATTTCTGCTTGAGTTGGTCCCTTGTTGCTTTCTTTTAGAACCTGCAGTATTTCTTCATCATAGTTTTTCTGCGTTTTTTTCTTTTTGTGTGGGATTGGAGATATCAGGGATGGTTCACTTTCGGAGGGCCTTACGGCGTTATCAAGCTGAGACTCATCCGCATTGTTTTGTTGAGATGGTATATCTTGTTCATTGTCTAATGAAGAAGAAGTTTGCGTTAATTGCGTGAAAGGTAGCAAGAAGAGCAACTGATCAAAGTAAATGTACTTCCTGCGTTTCTTAGCAGCACTTCCGGAAGGTGTTTTCTTTTGCTGAGCGAGTTCTCGCCGAAAGCAATCCCGCAGAGATGACCATTTTTTTTGGATTTCTTTTCCTGAAAATAAAATAGAAAAAACTGGAACTGGTGTTTGCTTACATATAGTTACGTTTTTCTTTTCAGGTATTTATCAACCGGGCACTCATTTGTATCCTTACACTATCAGTTTATGATAGGTGCATCGACCATTCGGAAAATAGTCTGGGAAACATGCCACGCTATTTGGGTAGGATTAAGAACGATCTGTATACCAGCACTATCTGAAGAAAAATGGCTAGAAATAAGCAATGAATTTTACGCAAGAACTAACTTTCCTAACTGTATAGGAGCTATAGACGGAAACCATATCCGTATAGTTATGCCTCCTAATTCAGGGTCAGATTACTACAACTATAAAGGTTATTTTTCTGTTGTACTTATGGCAGTGGCAGATGCCGATTACCGCTTTTCATTTGTCGATATTGGTGCTTGTGGAAAATTCAGTGACGCAAATATATTCCAAAATTCAACCTTGGGAAAGTTGAACATTCCTGAACACAGAAAATTACCGTTTGACGAATGTGGAGAGCCCATGCCATTTGTTTTTGTAGGCGATGAAGCATTCGCGGTATCTTCTCACGTTTTGCGACCATATCCCAATCGTTTTTTAACCGCAAAAAAAACGATATTTAATTACCGGCTATGCAGGACCCGACGAATGATTGAGTGTACATTTGGCATATTTGCAAGTAAGTGGAGACTATTTCAACGCAGTTTAGATGTTCATGTCGATTTTGCTATAGACATTATAAAATCAGCATGTGTTCTTCATAACTTCGTACGCAAAAGGGATGGATATAAGTTTGAGGACTTGTTGTATCAAGAGTCATTTGACAAGCTACCGGTTCAAGGCGTACGGGGCACAATAGAAGGAATACAAGCTCGAGATTATTTTGCTACATACTTCACGTCTCCACAAGGGTTACTCTCATGGCAATACGATAAAATGTAAGTTTTAATATATGCGACATAAGAAACTTACCTTGTTTTATTTTATACTGAATTTCCAGTTTATCCCAATCTGCTATTAGTTCCTCCCAAAGTTTTATTCTTTACGTTTCTGTTCGAATATTCAGCTGTTGTTGTGTCATATAAATGTCGTCTTTTCTGTATCTCGCAGACAAGTTTTTCAATATCTATTTCTATTTTCAAGAGCACTACGCACCCAACAGCTATCGACTAAACTAACGGTCGTGTGCTTTGTAACAAACCAAACCTATATCTTTATTTGCCCCACCGGCTGTCGGGTGGGTGCAAAAATGAATCATGCTACAACTTTTTTGTCGGTCCGTCTTTTTAGAAGGTCATGTGCGTTACTGAATTACAGGCATGATTCTGCATTTCAACCTACAAATTAGTCGTTCGCCGATAGTTCGTCGTGTGCGTTCTACCTAACGTATCGGGCTTGTAGGTTGTTCAGATGGGACGGAATGGGCTCGATGTCGGTATTGACATAGACGGTGTTACTAGGTGAGTAGGGTACCTTGTATTGATTGCTCACAAGATCGAAGCTTTTTTACTAGACTATCAGGAAGGGTGCAATAGACGTTTGATTTATAGTCGATAATGGGACGGATATATGTCTTAGACGTATGGAGTAAGGTTGGATGAGTTCGTTCGAAGCTTCCACCTAGCGCCTTGAGAAGATTAACTCGACGTCGTGCTTTATTTAGCGTGTCTGTTAAGTCGGCCATCAAGTTAAGAGTGTGAGTAAATCTCACTCCCAAATAAACGGCTTCCCTACGGATTTCAAGTTGTTCTCCCCAGAGCACGAGGTGAAAGTTCGTAGGTAGAAGTCGCTCGCTCTGAGTGGAAGGGTGTTTAAACACGATGGCTTAGGTTTTTTGGGAGTTGAGAGTCACCCGCCATCTCCTACACCAATTTGGAATCGAATATTGAGAGAGCGAATGTCAGTGGCAGAAATGATTATACTCCGTTTTCAAAAGGCATGGAGTAATAAAAGCTCATTAGGTACGCAAAACCGATACAGGGTGTATAATAAAATATCTCCGAAGTTTATCTAATTTTGTACTAAAATTTCTCATTTGTTACGAATTTCAGGTAGACACCCCGTAACTCTGTATTCGGTTGGGTCGCCTATTGTATTGAAAGGGTCGCTCTATTGTATTTGAATGAAGAAATAAACAATTTAATCCTCAGAGGCGTGCAATCAGGACAAAACAAACTTGGTATATGAATATGAAGGCACTATGAAATTATAATTACGAAAACTATTTCACGATATCGATTCAATAAAAACACATTTTAATGTGTTCCTATGAATAAACTATAAACATAAAATATTATATAAAAAATATCAAATTTTTTTGCAGTAGGTATCAACTTTACTACTAATATACCGTTTACAATAGGAGAGGAAAACAGAAAAATGCGGGAATAAAGTACGAAATAATGTAATATTTATAAAAAAAAGTCTAACAAATAATAGTAATAACTAACACAAAAACTAGTCTATATATCAGAATCAGACGATTCTGTTGAGCTTCCATTATTAACATTTGGTTCTTCTTGTATCACGTGTTCAACACATTTCTTCCAGTTTTCTTTGGTTACGTTACCTAACGCGTCTTCGAATAAAACTTTTACGTCACTCATTTTGAATGTCGTATTCTTTCTTGAAACTTCCCCTTTCACTTGGGCCCATATTAATTCTATGGGATTGAGTTGACTGTGATAAGGAGGAAGCCTCAGCACCGTTATACCACGCGCTGATGCCATTTGATCTACAACGTATCTACTATATTTGTGTTTATGTGAATTGGCCAGTTGCAACAGCTCAATTTTCAGCGGGTTATCTGGGCATTCAATATTTTTCGAGGTTAGCCAATCGTGGATATCTTGTTTACGCCATGCAATTGAAGGTAATTTCTCCACTAACCTGGAGTGATAACTTGCGTTATCCATAACAATGACCCGTTGGAATTAGATCTAACATTTGTGAGAAATATTCTTCGAAAACGTCTCCATCAATATCTTCATGATAATCTCCGGTTTGCTTCGACTCAAAGCACAACAATCCACCTTTAACAAAACCTTCGGCACTTCCGATATGAGTAATGATGAGTCGACGTCCTTTTCCTGCTGGTGGATTGAGGCCTGTTGACCACCCTTCAAGAGCTGCCTGCCCCCGACTTTTGACATTCGTGTCTTGCCAAAACATTGAAACAGTATGACCTTCATTTAACCAAGTCTCATCCAAATAATAAATTCGTTTTTGATCTAGTCTTGCTTTCCGAATATTGCGCAAATAACTCCTCCTCCTCCAAATGACAATGTTGTCTCTATCAATCAAGAGATATAGAAAAAAGCATGCACCTTACGCCTTATTCCATCCTTCAAGTCGTCATCCATTTCAAGTTTGGGTCGGCCTGGGGACTTTGCTGGGGCTGTGATGTTTCCATTTTTTTCTCCTTCATTAAATTATAAATTGTTGTTTTTGAAACACCCATCATTGTTGCAGTAATCTCCACAGTTTCATCAACACTTCCTCTCACATTCATGATTTTTCTTCTAATTTCTTCGTTCTTCAACGAGGAATAGCAATTTATTATCAGATTTTTTTCGTTCAGCGACAATGGGCCAACTTTAGGTCGCTTAGATGGTGATAAATCCTTCATATCTGGTCGAATTTGGTTGGAACACTATATAGTTGGAAGGTGTAGTTAGGTGTTTGTCTCGTGTGATGAGAAGAGAACTTGTATAGATGAACAAAAATAAACACCAGTTAACAATAACGGTAAAAAATAATAACAAATAACAGTAATAATGGGGAAATCAATCAACACAGCAGTTTCTCCAGAACATATGAACTGTAAATTGAAAATATTCAACCTTTACGCTACTTTTATAGTTGAAAAGTTCTAGTAAGTACATTGTATTATGGGGGCATTTTATTAGAACTGAAAAGACTATATTTCACAATAATAAAACCATTTTTGAGCTACCTGTTTGTCAAGTTTCTTCAATTACCTGCTAATTGTGTGAAATAATCGGCAAATGGGGTTGGTTTGGATATATATATGTATTTGTATAAAATTGTTATTAACATTTATTTTATTATTTATTGTATGTAGGATTATAACTACCTGGAGCTTAGTGGAGGGACTCGTCTACGCCCTTTCATTCATAATAATAAATTTTCTGGAAAATTGATGTCAGTGATATAATCCACAGTTTATTATATTATTGATAATTTGAAATTTCATTTTAAATAATATTACAAAACGGTTATTCTCGGAAATGAGATAATTTTAGAATCCTTAAATTTTTTTAAATGACTAAATGTGGTACGCATATGGCTCCGGCCAAAATGAGTGATTTATTACTCCATGCCTTTTAAAAACGGAGTGATGTCGTCCGCATATAGTTGGATAAAGTCCTGGGGATGTCGTGGATACGTATAAATTATGTATAATAGTGGAGCGAGTATCGAGCCCTGCGGTACGCCAGTTAGGGGTGTTAATGAATCGGATAGGCTGTAACCAACTTTGACGCTGATCGATCGGTCTGTGAGGTAGGAATCTAATAATTTTACGATTTACGACCAAATAGATAACAATCAGTCTCCTTTATTAAACCTCTTTACCTAGAAGATAGCTTAGGAATGTTTGTAGTGAATGAATTTCTAGGTAATTTCTTTCAATACCATTGTTAAGATTAGTAAACAGAATTCTGTATTTAGGCACTGTATATATTAAGATATTTTTATATTTCACCTTCATTCGTTTTGACAAAGCTACTGTGTTAACGAAACGTGTCAACAAGCTTAAATTGAACATTAGTTCAAATAAATAAAGATTTAAACAAATTATATTGTTTTATTTCATCGTTCACAAAATATACTTTGTTCATTTAGTTGCATAACGTTGCTCTCCTGTAAAGTTGGTCTAATTGGAGTTAGCTATTTTCGAAACTAAGCCAACTATATATTTTCGAGCGAAGTTCTTGTCTGCTCAGAACCATGAGGAAATGACGGCAAGGGAACACAACAGGTATTACATGAGATGTATCATACAGTACCTTGTTTTACCAAGAGTATCTTTTTGGTTTAAAATGAATGATATTCAAGTTAACATGAAGTTTGGACTAGAAAATTTTACGTCAAAAAGGTATGTTTTAAACTACTCGGTACGATCCGAAATTTATGCGAAGTGTCAACATTTCCAAAATATATTCCAAATTTCATTACAATGTTTTTTTTTTTTTTTTTTTTTTTTTTTTTTTTTTTTTTTTTTTTTTTTTTTGTTTTTTGTGTTTGAGCATCGACATCTAGGTCATTGTGCTCGTCGATATATCATTGGGGTAATTTATATTTTATAAAATAAATTTGTGGACTTTAGATAAGTTATCACCTGGTTAAGCTCATCATTTTGGTTTCTAAGAATGTTTTCGATCTGGGGTATTTTGAGGAATTGTCTGTGAAAATTGAAGGCTGCACAAGTTAATATATGTTGGGTTGTCAGTGGGATGCCGCACTTCTCACATCTGGGTTTGTTCTTTCCAAGGAAGAGGTGTAAATGGGTTAGGTTTGTGTGGCCTATCCTTAATCGGCTGAGGACGACTTGTTCACGCCTTGTAAGAGTTTTGGGGTAGAACCATTTTTGTACGCTCGGTTTAATGTGTCTTAATTGTCCGTCATATGTATTCCATCTGTTCTGCCATGCTTCGTAAATTTTATTCTTTATATCCGTTTTCATATCCAGAAAGGTGTTAGGTATGCCTTTGTCAACTGTTCCGCTTGTGGCTTTTTTTGCTACTAGATCAGCTTCAGTATTACCGGTAATATCGGTATGCCCAGGTATCCACATTATTGAAATAGTCCTTTGCATACTGTTTAGATGGGTTGATAATTCTTGAATGCGTACAACCCATTCATTTGCAGAAAAACGATTTTTTGTCGAGAGAGTGGCAGTTAAGGAATCCATACAAACTAAACATTTTTCAAAGCTGCTCTGACTGAAGTACAACAACGCTTGCCATATTGCATACAACTCGGCATTAAGTATACTAGACTCTTGGTTTAGGGTCCAAAAGAAGGAATCTACACCGATTACGATTGCCGCCCCTGTTCCATTCTCTGATTTGGAACCATCTGTGTAGATGACTAAATGTTCGTTGTATAGATCCATTTGTTCTAAAAATAGCGTTCGGTAGATCGATGGAGCGGTATCTTCTTTTTTGTATTCACTGAGAGATATGTTTATTTGTGGTAGTTTTCTTAGCCATGGAGGAGTGTCATACGTATAGGTCATTTTTTCTATTTGTAAGTTTATCCTGTACTCTTCAGATGTGTCTGAAAAACGAATACTGGATGGTTTAGTTGAACTACGTCTTAGTGTGTGTGGACTGGGAAGGTTTGTGAAAATCTTGTTATTTAAATGGTTGGGTAACGTTTGTATTTTCACGCCATATGTTATGAGCTGCATATCTCTCCTTAAGTTTAGGGGTAAGGACGAAGCATCGCATAAGATTGCTTCTATAGGGCTTGTTCTAAATGCACCGATTGCATGTCTTACTGCGAGATTTTGGATTTTATTTAGCTGGTTCAAGTGTGAACGTCTTGCAGAACCATAAACAATACAGCCAAAGTCAATTTTGGATTGCACTAAAGTTTGATAGATGCGTAATAAAATTTCTCTGTCTCAGTAATTTCAACATAATCGTAAGAAATGAGTTGTTAATCCTAGCAACAGGATCACCTTTTTTTTAAACACCTATAGATAAATAAACATTATGGATATTTCTTATCGTCTGCGATATTATAATTCATTTTTTTGGAATTGTACGTCAATTCTATATTAAAAATTATAACCTTAAATTGAGGATACAAGTACATTTTAATTACAATTCAACTTTCATATCAATTGTACCTTAGAATGATAAAAATTACTTTCAATTTAAATAATTGCATTCTACTTAAATTATCAACAAATAAATGTAGGTTAAGCTCAATTATTCAAAAATACGTTGAAAACAATAACAATTAAAAAAGTTCATACAATGTAAAAGGGTATGGAAATGTAAATAAATAGGAACTAATTATTTATACCAGATTTAAAAAAATGCTGATTATCTTATTTT